>OV656761.1:0-680170 GCA_927399505.1 Luperina testacea
GATGACACAGAAACAGGAGATGAAGTCCTTGACAAATTGAGAAAGGCAGTTGACGCAAAGGAGGGCTGGGTTAAAGTGGAGAAGGTGAGGAAGGCAAAGGACAGAAAGATTATTATGGGCTTCCAAACAACAGAAGAAAGGGACAAAATAAAAAGTAAACTGGCGAGAGACGGTCGGGACCTCCTTGTCGAGGAGGTGAAAAACAAAGACCCCTTGCTAATCCTCAGGAGCGTGCTCTCTGTTAACACAGACGAGGACCTCCTTATAGCGCTGAGGAACCAGAACAAGGATGTTTTTCGCAACCTTGACAAGGAGGAGGATAGGGTGGTGGTGAAGTTCCGGCGACGAACAAGAAACCCACACACTTGCCACATTGTGGTCGCCGTCTCACCCACCATCTGGAGACGGGCAACGGAACTCGGATGCCTGCATGTGGACCTCCAGCGCATAAGGGTTGAAGACCAAACCCCATTGGTACAGTGTACGCGCTGCTTAGGCTACGGGCATGGCAGACGATTCTGTAAAGAATCGGCTGACTTGTGCAGCCACTGCAGTGGCCCACATCTGAAATCAGAATGTGCTGACTTTTTAACGGGTGTCCCACCCAAATGTCAGAACTGCACAAGAGCCAAGCTCGGGGACGTCGACCACAATGCTTTTAGTTCCGAATGTCCGACACGCCGCAAATGGGATGAGATCGCCAGATCAACGGTAGCATACTGCTAAGGGCGCCCAGGGCAACCCAAACCACTACAGACTGATACAAGCCAACCTACAGAGAAAGAGACTTGCGACGGATGAGCTTCTGATTGAAGCGGTGGAGCGTGGAGTCGCCGTTGCTCTCCTCCAAGAACCATATGTGGGCGGGGCTAGGGTAATGAGGAACCGCAGGGGAGTTCGGATCTTCCAGAGTACTGACATCGGAGACGGGACGGTTAAGGCCGCAATAGCGGTCTTTGATCAAGACCTTATAGTCGACCAATACCCAAAACTCACCACGAACAACATCACCGTGGTGGGAATCCGAACCAGTACCTGGAGGATCACGCTGGTTTCCTTTTACCTTGAGCCGGACCAGCCAATCGGACCATATTTGGAGCACCTCAAACGCATTGAGGAAGCAGTGGAATCCAAAATGTGGATTCTTGGAGGAGATGCAAACGCTAAAAGTACTTGGTGGGGAAGCTTGACCATCGATCGCAGAGGCGAGGAAGTATCTGGGGCTCTCGACGAGCTAGGTCTGAACATACTCAACAGAGGGGAAATTCCGACCTTCGACACGATCAGAGGCGGGATACGATACAGCAGCCACGTCGACATTACAGCATGCTCGACGGATATCCTGGACCTGGTGGACGACTGGAGGGTAGACGAAGGCCTCACAAGCTCGGACCACAACGGCATCGTATTTAATCTAAAATTAAATAGATCTAAAGGCATGCAAATAAATAGAACCACTCGAATTTATAATACGAAAAAAGCGAATTGGGCTGAGTTTCGTGAGAAACTCAGTCAATTAATGCAAGAGAACAAAATTAACAAATTAGAAATAGATAAATTAAATACAGCTAAACAATTGAATGAAATAACTAATAAATATACAGATATGATAAAAAATGCATGCGCCTTATCAATGCCAATTAAGAAAACAAAAGAAGTGCTTACCTTGCCGTGGTGGTCCGAGAAGCTCGAGGCGATGAAGAAGGAAGTCGCCACCAGGAAACGCAGAATCAGGTGTGCTGCAAGTGCCCGAAGATCGAAGGTCGTCGAAGAGTACCTGAAACTGAAAGTTGAGTATGAAACGACAGCAGCCAAAGATGAAATCGAGAGCTGGAAGAACTTCTGCGCGAAACAAGACACAGAAGGGGTTTGGGAAGGGATATATCGGGTTATAGGAAGGACCAAGGGAAGGGGAGAAGACCAGCTTCTAGTGAAGGACGGAGAGGTGCTTGACACAAAGGGTTCAGTAGAACTACTGGCGAATACCTTCTACCCAGAAGATAGAACGGACAGTGACAGCACCTACCACCGCCTTATCAGAGAACAGGCCGAAGTCGTGAATGCTGGAGGGCAAGATGATTCATGCGATCCACCACTCACGATGGCTGAACTGATGACAGCGTGCAGGTCTTTTAACCCAAAAAAAGCTCCAGGTGCAGACGGTTTCACTGCCGATATTTGCTGCCAAGCTATTGGAGTTGCCCCTGAGGTGACCTTGGCACTCTTGAACGGCTGCCTGAGATGCCACCTCTTCCCTGAAGTTTGGAAGGAGGCGACCGTCATCGTACTGAAGAAGCCTGGAAAAGGAGACTACAGCACCCCAAAGGCGTATAGACCCATCGGCCTATTGCCTATACTAGGCAAAATTTTTGAGAAGATGTTGGTGGCCCGCCTCAAGTTCCATCTCATTCCGAGAATGAGCACCCGCCAGTATGGTTTTATGCCCCAGAGGAGCACCGAAGACTCCCTCTATGTACTAATGCAACACATACGCGGCAAGCTACAGCTTAAAAAAATAGTAGTCTTGGTATCATTGGACATAGAGGGAGCCTTCGACAGCGCCTGGTGGCCTGCCATAAGGGTCCGTCTCGCAGAGGAAAACTGTCCGATCGGCTTGAGGAGGGTCATCGACAGCTACCTTGAAAACCGAAAAGTCCGGGTTAGGTATGCGGGTGAGGAGCATTCGAGAGCCACAAACAAGGGCTGCGTCCAGGGCTCCATAGGGGGACCTATATTGTGGAACCTATTACTGGACCCGCTTCTCAAGAGCCTGGAGGCTAGGGAGGACTATTGCCAAGCTTTTGCAGACGACGTGGTGCTGATTTTCGATGGTGACACTGCGCTGGAGATTGAAGGACGTGCCAATGCCGCCCTCGAACATGTTCGGGCGTGGGGGGACCAAAATAAACTTAAATTCGCCCCTCATAAAACTAACGCAATGGTTATTACACGCCGGCTTAAATATGACACCCCACGCCTGAACATGGGCGGGGTCGACATTGCCACGTCAAATGAGATCAAAGTCTTAGGTGTCACCATCGACAAACAGCTGACTTTCAATACACACGTCGCGAAAGTCTGCAGAAAGGCAATAGAAATCCATAAGCAACTAACAAGGGCAGCCAAGACTAGCTGGGGGCTGCGCCCAGAAGTTATTAGGATTATATATGTGGCAACGGTAGAACCAGTAATTCTGTACGCCGCCAGCGTGTGGGCCCCAGCCGCCGCAAAGCTGGGCGTCATCAAACAGTTGGCCGCAGTCCAGCGCGGCATTGCGCAAAAGCTGTGCAAGGGATATCGGACGATCTCCTTAAACTCCGCGCTAGTGCTGGCTGGGATACTACCCCTGGACCTACGAGTCCGCGAAGCGGCATCATTGTATGAAGCCAGAAGGGGGGTACCTCAGCCAGCGCTCGGCGATAGGAGTGTCGAGCAGCCTGCCTCGGCAATGGAGGCCCCACACCCTGCGGAGCGCGCTGAGCTGGAGCTCATAAGCCTGGTAAACCAAGAGCAACTTGATGCCCAGAGCGAACATGAAGTTCGCATCTTCACGGACGGGAGCAAGATTGGGGGCAAAGTCGGAGCGGCGCTCTCTATGTGGAGAGGTGACGCCGAGATCAAAACTCGCAAGCTTGCTCTCCCACACTACTCCACCGTTTACCAGGCTGAGCTCCTGGCAATATGCGTCGCAACAAGGGAAATCCTAAAGCACAGTGCGCAATCGTTTGGAATTTTCAGCGACTCTATGGCGGCTCTCCAAACCGTCCAAAACTACGACCGGCACCACCCGTTGGCAGTAGAGGCAAGGGCAAACCTGCGATCCATGTCCACCCAAAACAAGACTGTTGCCTTGTTTTGGGTCAAAGCCCATGTGGGGTTGGACGGAAATGAGAGGGCCGACGAACTAGCCAAAAGTGCCGCTGAAAATTCCAAACGAAAGCCCGACTACGATCTCTGTCCGGTCTCGCACGTCAAGCGATGCATTCGTTTGGCAACGCTTGACGTGTGGAACCAGAGATACAAGTCTGGAGAAACTGCATCGGTGACGAAACTCTTTTTCCCGGATGCGGTGGCGGCGTACAGGATAGTCCGAAAGATCCAAGTGAACAATGTGGTCACCCAAATCCTGACGGGACACGGTGGGTTCTCCGCATACTTGAATCGTTTCAAGCGTAAGGAGAGCCCATCGTGCATCTGTGACGCAGCAGTGGACGAAACGGTGCCACATATTTTATTCAACTGTCCGGTCTTCGACCGAGAGAGATATGAGGCCGAGCAAGCGCTCAACGTAAAATTAGATGTCGAAAATGTGTGGCAAACAATGGCGGGAAAGAAAAGGGAACGGTTTTTAGACTACTGCGTAAACATATGTAAAAAAGTCATATATAGAAACAAAAGTGCATAAGTACAAATGCTAACATAATATTATGTACAATATTAATGATTAGCATTAGACATAGATAATAAGAACATTATGAAGCAAGCAAATATAAATAAATAATTAACACATAAGTTGCCCATAGACATAAATTAGAGTTAAGATGGCTGTACGTTATAGTAGGCACAAGATTGCTGTAAACCCACCTGTAGTCTATGTTAAGAAATAAGAATTGTTATTAAGGATAATAGTGTTTAGAAATAGAAATAATAGGAAGTTTTAAGTTGGTAGAAATAAAAGTAGATATAGAAAATGTTCAACCGCACATGTTATTACATTAAGATATTAATAAGCTAGAAATAAGTACTGTTGTTGTAAATAAATAAAAAATTGCGTTGCTGTGTTATCCCCGAAAATAAATAAAAGAATATAGAAAAGAACAGGGACAAGTAGAAGGGCGTCCTACCCTTATAGACAGAACGATGATAGAATGAAAGAAAGATAAAGTATGAGGAATGAAAGTGCGAGAGGAATACAAGCGAGAACTGGTATGAATGTAAAGCTTAATATAGGCTCCGATCATGTTGGAGGTACAAGAAAAAAAAAAAAAAAAAAAAAAAAAAAAAAAAAAAAAAAAAAAAAAAAAAAAAAAAAAAAAAAAACCTAACCTAACCTAACCTAACCTAACCTAACCTAACCTAACCTAACCTAACCTAACCTAACCTAACCTAACCTAACCTAACCTAACCTAACCTAACCTAACCTAACCTAACCTAACCTAACCTAACCTAACCTAACCTAACCTAACCTAACCTAACCTAACCTAACCTAACCTAACCTAACCTAACCTAACCTAACCTAACCTAACCTAACCTAACCTAACCTAACCTAACCTAACCTAACCTAACCTAACCTAACCTAACCTAACCTAACCTAACCTAACCTAACCTAACCTAACCTAACCTAACCTAACCTAACCTAACCTAACCTAACCTAACCTAACCTAACCTAACCTAACCTAACCTAACCTAACCTAACCTAACCTAACCTAACCTAACCTAACCTAACCTAACCTAACCTAACCTAACCTAACCTAACCTAACCTAACCTAACCTAACCTAACCTAACCTAACCTAACCTAACCTAACCTAACCTAACCTAACCTAACCTAACCTAACCTAACCTAACCTAACCTAACCTAACCTAACCTAACCTAACCTAACCTAACCTAACCTAACCTAACCTAACCTAACCGTCTGGCTCCAACCGCCGCCCCGAACGCCACGGAAAAACCGCGCTCCGTAAGCGAAAAACGCTAAAAATAGTAAAAAGTGTACGAATATACAAGTGTTATACATAAAAACACGCGGAATCGCGCCGCGGTCATAGTGGTGTAAAAAGTGTCGTGATCGGTGAAAGCTGCTGAAAGTTATTAACGAAAAACTGAAATTTCTGGAACATAAAAACTAAAAAGTGCTATATCTTCAAAACTAAAGCGGCGACAGGGTAATTTTAAATTACCATCAGGTCGCCCATCCGAAGACCTGCAAATCAAAAGGAAATCCAGATTTTTTCCGCCCCGCCGCGTGGAAATACAGTGGAAAACAACCAGCCACGAGACGAGGTCCCTATTTAGGGCCACAAAGTTATCCCTGTACAAAATCCAGCATCGCTGATTACTCACCGGGAAGGAGGAAGAGGAGGAGACCCTGGAGGTATTTTGAATTTAAATTTTCCATTAAGGAAAACCATTTTATTCATGTTCCAACTTAACGTGCGGTCGCGAAAACGCTGAAAATACTTTCCGACCACGATAAATCAAAATTATCAGTGACGACCTAGGCTGAAATTCCTGGGGAAGACAGCTTGGACGTCCCTAAACCGAAGCCAGCAAAAAGAAAAATTTTTTGGACCCATAAATTAGAAGTTATTAGTAATTTACCTGACAACCAAATAAATTCCGGCCGCAAAGAAATTGTTATTGTTGGCAAAATATAACAGGAAATAATTGCAAAATTTTATTTTTTATTTATTTTTAATAGTGGAATAGTAGCCTTTACCCAGTAGTTATATAATTGTGAAACCATTTTAGAAATTTAGTGAATAGTTTGCCAGCTATAGCCTCTCCCAGATCGCGGTATTTTCCCCGATTCCAATTTGTTTTTAAGTTGAATGGTGGAGGCTATAACTTCCAAACGGAAAGTCGTAGAGGGTTAATTATAAAAAACTATCAGTTTTCTCCATAAGGGCTACCTATAGAACTTTGTCCCATCCCTCTGCGACTTTCCTGAAAAAATTTCAGGGTAAATTTACGTAGTTTTAAAGATTCTCCCCATTTTTGTATTTTTCCCCACAATTTACCCATTTATTTGATCCATCTGTCTTTACTCCTGTTTTATTGTAGATTAATTTATTATACCTCCTTTAGCCTTAAATATCTTGGACCACTTAAACTGTAATATTATTTGATAAAAATTTTTTTTTAAAATATTTTGTCATAAACCGGGACTCGAACCTGGGACTTTGAAAATCTTTTAAACGCTCGTATCTCGGGAACGGGGCGAGCTAGCCCGTTTTTAACGCCACCCTGTAGATCTATACGTAGTATAGATATACTGCAGCACTCCCCTAACCATCCTCCCTCTAACCCCCCCCCCCTTTTTATTTAAATAATTTTATCTTATTACATATCCCCCCCCCATCGGCCCCCCTCAAACACCCTCCGCGCTTCGGTCACTTGCCATATTATAAATTCTTAACCCAGGCCTAACATCTTTGTACCCCCACCATATTTTACCCCAAAAGTTGCTTTCCCCCCATTATCTCTGAAACGGCTGGGAATATCGAAATTTTGAGCAAATTTTCCCCCCCCCTATAACCCCCCTCTCAACTAGAACATATATTGATATAAGACCCCTAGACCCCCCTTTTTACCCCCCCCATTATTGACCTCAAAATTTTTACCTAGTACATATTTAATTATTTATATCCCATACAGCACTGGCAATTGCGATAAGATCGCGCGCGTTTTTATCGCAATTGCACTTTATTAATTCTTTCCCCCCCTCCCCCCGCCCCTAACGAGACCCCCGGGACATTCTGTGACTTAGACTCACAGAACATTCTTGATCCCCCTATTGGCGGCTCCCTGTAATATTCCTAAATCCTAAATATCTATCCACATTAACCCCCCCCAACCCTTCACGTTACCTCAGCCCCCCCGAGCCATAACTTCGGAACCCGTAGTCACAGACCCACCGAGTTTGGGGTCTCCTAAATCAGCTAGAAAAGACCCCCCTTTTGGCTCCGGTGGAATTACAGGATAACGATTCCTCTTTTATTTATTCTATTTATTCTATTTACTTAACATAATAATATATATTTACCCCTCTGGTGCTGCAGTGTATCTTGCGTGTATGGTGCGCGTAGTCCCGATAAAGTGGAATATAGTATATATAATTTTATTAGATATTTAAAACAAAAGACTTTTATAGCAAGTCTGTTATAGGTTTTAAGACTCGTGCGGTTTCGATTTTGAAACTTGCACATTATCTTACTTTATTTTACTTTACTCTCCTTCTCTACACCTTATATTGTTAATATTATATTTTATTATTTTAAGTATTCATTTTACACACCAGACAACTTTCCCCGTTCCCATCGCTGTGCCCTATACACACAAGCCACATACGGAACATTACACAAAACACCCAAACTATAAAACATGTTCGGGATCCACACCCCAGTGAAAAGGTCGGGAGCCGGCGCCCGACAGGAGTCTAAGTCGCCTGCCCACCCCGAGGGTCCTTCGGGAGTGCACGAAGCGCCGAAGGGGCTATCCCTGACGTTCGGCCTAAGAACCCAGGCGGAAACAGCCGAAACGCCACTGCCGACGTCAGCGGGGACCTCTGGTGCTGTCGCCCGTATCACTACTCCCAGCCCCGCGGGCCCGTCTGGACAGGCGCTGGACGCCGCCAGGACCTTCATCCGGAGACCGGAGCGAAAGAGGAGATCCGTCGATAACATGGAGGCTTATAAGAAGCAGCCAGACACCTATGCTGCTTCAACAAACGACCAGCTTCTCCAGGAAGTTATGAAGACCTTCGAGGATATCCCATCCCGAATCAAAGATTACCCTCAGATGAGGAGAGACATCAAGGCCTTCCTGGAGAAGCAGTCGGACAAATGCCTACGGACCCTCTTTGAACTGAGCAAACGGATGAGGGCCCTGGAGACTGCGCCCGCCACAAAAACTGACGTCACGCCTCCATCACCCGAATTGTCGGGTAGAATATTAGAAAGGCTCGAGAAGGTGGAGATCAATATGAGCGTGAGGATAAGTGACCTTGAAGAGAAAATCACAAATAGCCTTCAAGATATGACCGACCACATGGCCGATAGCGGAGCCGACATCGTCGACAAGGTGATCGATAAGATCCTCGAGGTCAGCGACAAAGTAGACACAGCGTTGGCGGACATAGACCACACAACGAAAGAAGTGAAGGTCATTACCAATGCTGCCGCTGTCCTCGAGGGGAAAATCGACCGCGTTGCCGGCGAGGTGGCCGCCAGAACGGACGGACTAAAAGAGGCAATAAGGGAAGCGGCCTACGAGCAAAAAGCCGACCTGCCGACGTACGCCAGCATTACGGCGGCCAAACCCGGGCATCGACCGGCACTTCACTCGATGGCGATCACCTTTGAAGGCAGTCAGGAGACTGCTGACGAGGTGCTCGCCAGGGTGAAGGAGGCGGTCGATGCCAGGGGAACTGGCCTGAAGATAAACAAAGTCCGCAAAGCCAAGAACCAGACAGTCATACTGGGGTGTGACTCAGAAGAGGAGCTAGTAAAAGTGAGAGAAAGGATAGAGAGCCGGGGTGGAGGGCTAAGAGTGGAGCCCATGAGAAACAAAAATCCACTCGTAGTCTTAAAAGACGTGTTCTTGGACGGTGACGATGACGAAGTGGTTAAGGCGATCCACTCTCAAAATAAAAACATTTTTAGGGACCTCGACGAGGAAGAAAAAGAAGTAGTTGTGAAGTTTAAAAAAAGGACAAGAAACCCAAAGACAGCGCACGTTGTCGTCCAGGTCAGGCCCAAAGTGTGGCAGAGGATGACGGAGGCTGGGGCTCTTTATCTTGACCTGCAAAGGGTCAGAGTGGAGGACCAGTCTCCGCTCATTCAATGCACCAAATGTCTGGCGTTTGGGCATGGCCGGAAATTTTGTACTGAAGGTGTGGACAGATGCAGCCACTGTGGAGGACCGCATCTGCGCGAGAAGTGCGTGGAATTTCTCGCGGGTAGCGAACCACAGTGCTGCAACTGTCTGCACTCGAAGTTACAGAGGAGCGACCACAACGCCTTTAGCGTGGAGTGCCCGGTCCGAAAGAAATGGGACTACCTGGCCCGGACGACAACGGCATACGCCTGAACAGCTCCCTGGGATGTACTTATCACATGCAACACATACAGGAATACATACAGGAACACACACAGGAACTCACCAAAACAGTAACACAAACTGGGAGTACGTAACAAAAATGGACCATAACCATAAAATAAACATACACACGGAAACCAAAAAACACAAACAAACGCAGATATACAAAATATATAATAAATATATACATATATATCAAAAACACACACACAACACCAACACAAACCTCATACAAGTACAAAAAACAGCGAGAACAGTAAAAACCAGATTAAGAAAGGACAATAAATATCTATAATCTGAGATATATATATATTATTGCCGCAAAGCACTTGGTATTAAAAGTAGTTAGTGTAACAATACACAGTATATAACAGGAAAAGTTGGCCCCTAACCTTGTCGTAAACTGACAATAAGTACGGAATACTGAACAACATTGTATTGCAATTTTAGTAGGTATAATTCAAAATAAGAATAACCTTGTATAAAAGACATGTTAAAACTAATAATATTAGATATAGTACTATATATAGTCAAATATATATAGAAAATAAGATGTATAAGAATAAGAAGTACATGTATTAATATAAAATAGATATAAGAAACAATGTCTACAAAAAGATACTAATAACTAGAAAGCCATAACTTATGTTGTTGAAATAAATAAAAATTAGTATTTAGAATATAGTTAGACAATAAATAGACCTAAGTTAATAAGCATGTAAACATACAAATGTATAACCAATGTAATAAATAAAGTTGTGTTTCCTAGAACCCTAAATAAAGACAAATAAAAAATTTAGAATAGATAGAATAGCGGGAGCCCCACCCGGCTAAGAATGTAAAGGAAGTATGAAAGAAAGATACAGTATGAAGAATGAAAGTGCGAGAGGAATAAATGCGAGAACTGGAATGAATGAGAAAGTTAGATAGACAAGATCCCGTTGTGCCCATGAACGGGGAAAAGCACAATAAAAAAAAAAAAATAAAAAAAAAAAAAACCTAACCTAACCTAACCTAACCTAACCTAACCTAACCTAACCTAACCTAACCTAACCTAACCTAACCTAACCTAACCTAACCTAACCTAACCTAACCTAACCTAACCTAACCTAACCTAACCTAACCTAACCTAACCTAACCTAACCTAACCTAACCTAACCTAACCTAACCTAACCTAACCTAACCTAACCTAACCTAACCTAACCTAACCTAACCTAACCTAACCTAACCTAACCTAACCTAACCTAACCTAACCTAACCTAACCTAACCTAACCTAACCTAACCTAACCTAACCTAACCTAACCTAACCTAACCTAACCTAACCTAACCTAACCTAACCTAACCTAACCTAACCTAACCTAACCTAACCTAACCTAACCTAACCTAACCTAACCTAACCTAACCTAACCTAACCTAACCTAACCTAACCTAACCTAACCTAACCTAACCTAACCTAACCTAACCTAACCTAACCTAACCTAACCTAACCTAACCTAACCTAACCTAACCCAGTCTGGCTTCAACCGCCGCCCCGAACGCCACGGTAAAACCGCGCTCCGCACGTTAAAATCACTAAAAATAGTAAAAAGTTGTGAAAAGAATAAGTGTTATACATCAAAACAAGCGGGATAGCAAGCCGGTCACGGATGTGAAAACAGTGTTGTGATAAGTGTAAAATAGTGCAAGTTATCACCAAAACAGTGTAAATTCGGGAACTTTTGACATTAAAAGTGAAATAACTCGGGATCTAAAGCGACGACCTAGACTTTTTAAAAGGCTAACAGCATCGCCTTATCAAGATCTTCAATCCTGAGAAAAGTCCCGAATTTTTCCGCGCAGGCGCGCGGAAATATAAGGAAATTCCTGTTTTCCCGACGACGAAGTCCCGATCCAGGGCTTGCACGACATCCCTAACCACTTCACGAGGAAGAGCACGTGAAAAGGACCCTAGAGGTAATTTGAAAAACAAATTTTCCTCAAGGAATACCTAAGTTATTGACATTACAAAGTTATTTTGCGGACGTGAAACTGTGTTTAGATTTTTCCGTTTACAAAAAATCAAAATCTCCAGTGACAACCTACCCTGAAAATACCAGAGAAGATAGCTGGGACGTCAACGAACCCGGACACGGAAAAATAAAAATTTTTGGACATTAATTTTAGGACTTATGTAAAAATTTGTGAGAGATAGAAAAATTTCCGCCCGCAAGATAATCGGTTGTTGTGGGGAAGGAAAAAAAAGGAAAAAGTTACAAATTTTTGGTTTTTTGTGTTTTTTGTTAATAGAATAGCAGCCCTTAGTGAATAGTGTGGGAACAGTAAAACCCTTTTGTAAATAAAGTACCTAGTTTGCAAGTTATAGCCGCTCCCAGATCGGGGTAATTTCCCCGATTCCAACTTGTTTTCAAGTCAAACGGTAGTGGCTATAACTTCCAAACGGAAAGTCGTAGAGGGAAGGAAATAGAAAACTAATGGTTTTCTCCAGTGGGGCTACCCATGGAACTTTCTCCCATCCCTCTACGACTTCTTTGAAAAAATTTCAGGGTAAATTCGCGTAACTTTAAGGATTCTCCCTACTTTTGTCTTTTTCCCCACTAATTACCCATTTGTTAATTTTAAAAATTTTTTAATAATAATAGAATACTTATATATTAGCACATAATTAAATCCGATTAAAAATACTTACTGCATAAATTTGAAAAAAGAATTATTAGAAAATTTTTCACCAATCGGGAATCGAACCGGAGACTCCGAGTAAATTAAAAACTCTGATATCTCGAAAACGGAGCCAGTTAACCTATTCCTAAAGACAGTCAGCATATCTAGATATACTGCAATATTGTATTATTCACCCCCTTTGGAACCCCCCCCCCCCCTTATTTTATTATTTATTTTTATTTTTATATTATTTAATTTCCTTTTAAGTAACTTATCAAACCCCCCCCCTTTTTTTTTTATTTAATTTCCTTTAAGTAATCTATTAACCCCCCCCCTCCCCAAGCATCTTCCGCGGACCATTCAATATTATAAATCTAAGTATAAGTAAATATAAGTATTTAGTATATATACGTTATAATCTCAAAATAAATCCCCAGTCACTCTGACTGGTACCAGTCGTCCTCCTTCCCCTAAAAAACTTCATCCCCTATTATCTCGGAAACGGCTGGGAATTTCAAAATTTGGACAAAATTTTCCCCCCCCATCACCCCCTCCCAACTCGGACCCTAATTAATATAAGCCCCCTAGACCCCCACTTTTTTGACCCCCGCCCTTGACCCCAAATATTGAATAGCCATATTTATATATTAGAACTTACACAGCCCCCCTTTATTTAGTTTGAAAACTCGGGGCCCCCCTTTTTTCGTGACCCCGCTGACCCCGTGACCCCAAAAATTTTTAAATTTATATATTTATATATTTATTTCCTGGCATCCTCTGGCCCTCGCGTTAGGAAAAAACATTTATTATGCTGGAGTCTCTAGGAACGTAAATGGCTCTTTAAAGAATTATTGTGCGGTTTCTTTCGAATAGCCAGATTAGTTAATAAGTGTTAAATAGTTTTAAGGACGATTCAATTCTTTTATTGTAGATTATTGTTGTGACTTCTCTTGACTGTTTTATTTTATTGCTTCGGTACTTGAGACGTACACAGAATAAAACCGACTATAAAATACATAGTGTTAATACCGACAAAGATTTTTACGATCTTTTATAATATATACATTGACATTTGTTATATATGTATACAATTTACACTTGACAACTTTCCCCGTTTTCATCGCTGTGCCCTTTACACACAAGCTACAAACGGAACACTAAATACACGGAACCTGAGCGAATTAGGAAATGTTTCACACCCCAGGAAACGGAAAAAGGCAGGGAGCTGGCATCAGCAAACCGCGAGAGCCCATGTCGCCCGACCACCCGGGAAACGAGATACCCTCCGGACCACGCGAAGCGCCGAAGGGGATATCCCTGAAGTTCGGCAACAATGACGCTATCCGAGGAACCCTAGCGGGAACAACCGAAACGCCACGGTCAACGTTGGCGGGGACTTCTCGTGCTGTCGCTCGCACCACCACCCCCAGCCCCGCGGGCCCATCTGGACAGACGCTGGACGCTGCCAGGACTTTTATCCGCAAACCGGAAAGGAAGCGAAGATCCATGGACAATATGGTGGCATATCAAAAGCAGGCGGACATCTACGCCGCCACGCCAAATGACCAACTCCTCCAGGAGGTCATGAAGACCTTCGAGGATATCCCATCCAAAGTCCGAGAATACCCTCAAATGAGGAAAGACATTAAGGCCTACCTGGAGGGACAATCTGATAGATGCCTGCGGATAGTGTTCGAGCTGAGCAGGCGAGTAAAGAGCATGGAAATAGCGTCAAATACAGTTCCGCCTGCAAAGACGAACACTACGCCTTCATCATCCGGACTGCCGGATGAAATTCTGGATAGGCTCGAGAAAGTGAAGACAAGCATAAGCACGCAGATAAATGACCTTGAAGACAGACTCACGAATAACCATCGAGGTATGATCGACCTCATCGGCGATAGCGGATCCGACGTCATCGACAAGGTCATCGATAAGATCCTCGAGGTCAGCGACAAGGTAGATACAGCGTTAGTGGACATAGACCACACGACGAAAGAAGTGAAGGTCATTGCTAACGCTGCCGCTGTCCTCGAGGTGAAGATCGATCGCGTTGTCGATGAGGTGGCCGCCAGAACCGATCGAATAAAAGAGGTTATTAGAGAAGTGACCTGCGAGCCGAAACCTGACCTGCCGACATATGCCAGCGTTGCGGCAGCCAAACCCGGGTATCGACCGGCACTCCACTCGATGGCGGTCACCCTCGAAGGCAGTCAGGAGACTGCTGACGAGGTGCTCGCCAGGGTGAAGGAGGCGGTCGATGCCAGGGGAACTGGCCTAAAAATTAATAAGGTCAGGAAGGCCAAAAATCAGACGGTCATACTGGGGTGTGACACAGAAGCGGAGCTCAAAAGAGTTAGAGACCGGATAGAGAGCCGAGGAGGAGGGCTAAAAGTAGCGCCTATGAAAAACAAAAACCCGCTCGTCGTCCTAAAAGACGTCTTTTTGGACAGTGACGACGACGAAGTGGTGAAGGCGCTCCACTCCCAAAACGGGAATATTTTTAGGGATCTAGACGAAGAAGAGAAAGAAATAGCTGTCAAATATAAAAAGAGGACAAGAAACCCTAAAACGGCGCACGTCGTTCTTCAGGTCAGACCCAAGGTATGGCAGAGAATGACGGAGGCTGGGGCCCTTTACCTTGACCTTCAAAGGGTCAGGGTGGAGGACCAGTCGCCGCTCATTCAGTGTACGAAATGTTTGGCATTCGGACACGGCCGGAAATTTTGTACCGAGAGTGTGGACAGGTGCAGCCACTGCGGAGGACCTCATCTCCGTGAGAAATGCGCTGAATTTGTTGCGGGTGATGAGCCGCAGTGTTGCAACTGCTCGCACTCAAAGTTCCAAAAGACGGATCATAATGCATTCAGCAAGGAGTGCCCAGTCCGCCAAAAATGGGATTATCTGGCTCGGACGACGACTGCATACGCCTAAACTGTTCCTTGCGGCACACGTAACACACACAACACACACAGACACACACGCAACACACACAAGAACACACCAAGACAACAACACAAATTGGGAGTACATAACGAAAATAAATAGATACATGGAAACCAATGAACACAAACAAACACAGATATACAAAACATATAGTAAATATATACGAATATATCTAACACACACACCCCAAACGCCCCCTGCAAAATTGAGAATAAAACAAATCCCCAGAATAAGAACTGGCAATAAATATGTATAACACATGTCTATATATATATTATTGACGTAAACTTCAAGAATACGAAAAAGCATCAAGCTAAGGAAAAGTCACACAAGCCCTTAGGACAGATTGAAATGAGTAGTTCTAAAAAATGTAGTAAATAGCTATTAAATAAGTATGCATTGTGTTGAAATCTAAAAGTTAAATTTCAAACTTCATGTTAGAAATATATATAAGTATAGTAAGAAACCACGTATTATATAAAACATATTTAGAATAAGGAATAAATATAAAACTAATCGAGTAAGAAAATATTAGATATATAAATTAGGAAATAGCGTAATATGTGTTAGACAGTAAGATGATAACTGATAATATTGTTATTAGAAAATAAAAGTTAAGTAAATTATTAAGACAAACCCTGTATTGAACAAATATAGAATAAGGAAATAAATGTAAAACTAGTAATAAACAAAATATGCTTGATATCTAAAATAGGAAATTACATTTGTAAAATAAGAAAGGACATGTAACAAGATGCACAAGATGTAAACAACAATGCACAAGACTGTAAACAGCTATAGAGGAAACCGAAAAATGTAAATAAAAATCCAAGATGTGTTTCTAAATAATCCCTAATAAAGAAAAATAAAAGTAAAATAGTAGCTAGCTAGAGTAGCGGGAGTCCCACCCGGCTAAGAATATAAAGGAAGTATGAAAGAAAGATACAGTATGAAGAATGAAAGTGCGAGAGGAATAAATGCGAGAACTGGAATGAATGAGAAAACTAGATAGATAAGGTCCCGTTGTGCCCATGAACGGGGAAAAGCAAAAAAAAAAAAAAAAAAAAAAAAAAAAAAAAAAAAAAAAAAAAAAAAAAAAAACCTAACCTAACCTAACCTAACCTAACCTAACCTAACCTAACCTAACCTAACCTAACCTAACCTAACCTAACCTAACCTAACCTAACCTAACCTAACCTAACCTTTTTTTTTTTTTTTGTTCTCGGGGGGAAAATCCTCATGGACATCCTCCGCCCTGGGGAAGGCGGAGGGGCATGCCGGACTCTTACCGGCTAAAAACCACCCCGGTGTTCCCTTCCTGTACCTATTGTCGGGGGTACGGGTATCGCTTGCGCATTCGTCCGCGCCCCCGACAGGTATTGGCCCGCCAGATGTTCGTAGGCGGGCCCCGTCACCCTCTGCGGATGCCACCCGGTGGCCGCAGGAACTCCCACTAAGAGGCGCGCGCGGAACACTACGCCGCCGCCTCGAGGCCTGTTTCTGATCGGGCAACAGACGCCCCTAGTCTGTCGCCCGCAGGCCGCGCCCTATGGTGGCCGGAGATCGTCCGCCACCCTGCGACGCCCGGTACGTCTGCTGCGGGCCGGGAGAGAGGTAACAGCTTCTCTCTCCCTTTCCGCCGCCTCCTTTAGCGACATTACGTCCTCACAAAAGGAGGCGACGGCCGTCCAGCCGCTCTCGCTCCCAACCATGTATGAGATAACGGCCGGAAGCGAGAGGTCGCCCGCAGCATCGACTGCCGCGACCAGGTCACGGCGCTGTACTGCCCAAGCTGGGCACTCCTCCAACGTGTGCAGCGCCGTGTCCTCGCGGCAGCTGTCACAATGGTGACATTCGGGCGTCGGCTCCCGGCCTATCCGACACAGGTACTTCCCGAAACACCCATGTCCGGTAAGCACCTGCGTCAGCCGGAAGCTGAGGGCGCCGTGGCGTCTCTCCAGCCACTCCTTCATCACGGGTCTTACCGCCGCTATCGCGGCGTGCCCTGCCGAGGGTCGCGCAAGTCGCTGCTCCCATTCCGCCACTAGGACCTGGCGGAGCTCTGCCCTGCGCGCCTCAACTTGTCGAGGCACCAGGCGCTCGCCCCGCCCAACTGCTTCCTCGCGCCATTTATAGAGCGACGCGAGGAGATCCGCCTCTAGGTCCCACGGCGGGGATCCGGCTAGGAGGCTCGCCGCCTCGAAGGAGATCGTACGGTATCCCCTTATCACCCTGACGGCCATCGCTCTTTGCGGCCTTCGTAGCAAGGCGATGTTACGGGCCGTCAGAGCATCCGCCCACACTGGCGCGGCGTAAAGCGCCATGGACCGTACGATCCCTGTGTAGAGCCTCCGGCAGGAGGTATTTGGACCCCCCAAGTTGGGCAGCAAGCGCGAGAGCGCTGAAGCGGCGCCCAACAAGCGGGGCGCGAGCCGCTGGAAGTGCGGCCCGAAGCTCCACCGACTGTCGAGGACGAGTCCTAAATACTTCATCGTCGACTCGACAGCTATGGAGACCCCTCCTACCACGATGTTTGAACCCGGAGGTGGCTTATTCCTCGGCCCATGAAAACAGAGGGCCTCGGATTTGTGCAAGGCCACCTCCAGGCCCAACCGCCGGATCCTACCCACGACATGCGCGACCCCGGCCGTCGCCAGTATGGCCGCCTGCCGGTACGTCTTCCCACGGGCTGTCACGAGCGTGTCGTCGGCGTAGCATGTCACGCCGACTCCGTGGAGAAGAGCACCGCGCAGGGCCCAGTCGTACCCTATGTTCCACAGGGGTGGCCCCAATACCGACCCCTGTGGAACACCGCACGTCATCTCTCGCCGACCCCATCCTTCACGACCCGGGTAAACTACCGATCTCTCCGATAAATAGGCCCCGATAATGCGGCGGAGGTAACCTGGCACCCCGTGATACCGGAGTGCCTCTCTGATGGTATTCCAAGGCAAGGTGTTGAATGCGTTGGCGATGTCGAGCGACACCGCCAAGACCACCTCGCCCCGGGCGACTGCCTCCTCCGCCAGGACCCTTACGCGCATGATTGCGTCCACTGTGGAGCGCCCCTGACGGAAACCAAATTGGTTGTCCGCCAGGTCCGGCCCCTCGTTGGTCATGTGCCGGACGAGGCGGTCGGCGATGATTCGCTCGAAGATCTTACACACCTCGTCCAAAAGCACAATGGGCCGGTAGGCAGACGGTGAGTCTGCAGGGCGCCCCTCCTTCTTTAGCAGGACCAGCTTTCCGGTCTTCCACCGGCGTGGGAGCTGGCCCCGCTCCAAACATGCGCTTAAGAGTCCTTCTAGTCGGGGCCCGAGAGCCCTCAAGGCCAGGACCCATGCACGGCCTGGAATGCCGTCGGGCCCTGGGGCGGTGTTTTTTATGCGAGAAACCGCCACTCTCAACTCAACCCGGGTCACTTCGGGCACGTCGTCGTCGTCGTCTTCCGCGTTGGGCACATTCCAAGGCGGAACCATAGCCGGTGGCGTATGCTCTGGTCGTGAGGGAAACAAAGCATTTACCACGTCCTCCAATAACTGTGGCTGAAGACTCTGGGACAGTGGGGGGGCCCACTGGCGCATCTTGCCCCTCACCATACGGTAGGGGCGTCCCCACGGATCTCGGTCCAGAGTCTCCAGCAGTTCTTCACGGGCCAATGACTTTGCCCTCACGATGGCTAATTGGAGAGCGCTCTTCGCCTCCCTGTAGCTCTGGTATAGTTCCGCCTCGATGGCCACCGCTGACGGAGAGCGGCGGCGTCTTCTTCGGCACCTGGCATACTGGCGTCTCCTCTCAACGCATTCAATGCGCAAGTGCGCAATTTGCTGCGACCACCAGTACACCTGGCGCCTGGATGGTACCGGCCGGACTCGGGGCATCGCAGCGTCGCAGATTTGCGACATGCTCTCCCGGAACCACTCCGCCTCCTCATCGATGTCAACAGGCCTGTCGGGAGCATCCAACCAGGCCTGCACGATAGAGGCCTCCAGGAGAGCCTCCCTGTCCAGCCGCTTCGTTGCCCAACGCGGACCGTCTCCAACGCCCACCGGGGCTGCTTGGACCGGCCCGATCGAGGTGTGGGTGGAGACACTGAATCGGATATATCTATGATCAGATAGCGTCTCCACGTCCTCCATTACGTGCCAGCCATGGACACGGCGCGCGAGAGCGGGGCTAGCAAACGTGAGGTCCACTATTGACCCGCCCCACTGTCGCACGCATGTCTGCACGCAACCCCGGTTCAGAAGAAGCAGGCCCTGCTCGACCGCCCACTCCTCCACCAACTCGCCCCGCACATCAGTTGTCGGGGAACACCATGCCGCAGACTTGGCATTGAAGTCCCCTAAAACGAGAACGGGACGAGGACGACTACGACTGACGACCGTGCCTAAATCTGAGATGATCACCTCGAGGTCAGCGAGAGATAGGCTGGGGGCGAAATACACCCCCGCGACCATAATATCGCCCCAAACTGCCGCAACATAGCCCCGCCCCCGGGTGACGGCTTCAAAGAGCGGGGTGTCCACGGCAGATCTCCTTACAAGCGCCACCGAGCCGCTAGTATCGCACACCCAGTCATCCCTGGGCGGCACAAAATACGGCTCGGCGACGACTGCCACATCGATGGACCACTGCGCCATGCTCTGGAGCAAGAGATCCTGAGCTCTGGCGCAGTGGTTTATGTTGCTTTGGAGGAGACATAGATGACCTGGGGCCATTATTGGGTATCCATTGTTGTCTCCTCCTCCCCAGTCCCCGGCGGATCTGCTGCCGCAACCGGTGGGTGAGCCGGTTGCGAGGAACCGGTTGCCTCCATCAATGTGTCCGTAGAAGCCGACGGATGAATCGGCTGTGTCTTGGCCCCGGAGTTCTTCTTTGTGGGCCTGGCGCAGGCCTTAGTCCCGGTCCGGTGATCGGCTGGCTTGCCGGATGCCGCACAGAGTACGCAGTGCGGCGCGGCTGTGCAAGAGCCAGCTTTGTGATCGGGTTGACCGCAGCGGAAGCACAGTCGGCTGCGGTCGACCCCCGCGGTGCACCGTACACCCACGTGTCCGGGCTCGAGACAACGATAGCACCGCAAGGGCTTGGGCGTCAAGAGCGTCACCTGCGCCGAGACCCATCCTACCAGCAGCCTTCTGCCCTCCTTAAGTTTGTTGGCCGCCGCTACGGGACAACTCACTTGCACTGTCCCGAGGCCAGAGACACCCCTACGGATTGTGCCCGCCTTGACTTGTTCTGGCGGGCAGTTGCCGGCCTTCGAGATGGCAGTGGCGACTTCCTCAGAGGTGACAGAGTCGTCCAGGCCCGAGATTCGCAAATCTGCACACTTAGTGGGCCTGGACACTCTGACGTCGTCAGTTCCGAGAGACGCCCTTAGCCTTTCGGCAAGGGCGTCTGCCTTGGGGGCACTTGTAGCCCCCGAAATCTCCAGAAGTCGGGCTCCGGTAGCCGTAGGCTTGCACCGGAGGCCCGTTATGCCGAGATCACTCAATGATATTTCGGCTTTTGCCTTTGCGAGGATCCCGGCATATGTCTGACCGCGCTCCTCCGCCCCCGGCTGCAGCGTCAGAACCACAGCCGTTGATCGTGGGGCACGGAGTCGCGCAGCCTGTGCTTGGGCCGCCGTCTTCGCCTTTTGGGCATTGCGCCTGGCCTTGCGGCGCGCCTTTTTATTGTCTTGTTTGGCGCCCGCAGTTGTCCATTCCGCCTCCTTCTGAGAAGAGGCGGATTTAGGGTCGCCCTGGTCTATAGATTGTGTTGGCGGCTCTGTAGAGTTAGCCGCTACACCCGACTGGTTGTTTTTCTTCTTCTTCTTCTTTTTCTTTTTTCCCCCGTTCGCCCCATCTTGAGACGAGCCTATGGGGGGTGTCTTCTCCGTTATAGCCGCAGCAGCCGCTTGTGCCTGTTGCTGTTGCTGTTGGGCACGAGGCGCTGCGGCTTTGGCCGCATAAGACGGCGCCGGTGCGCTGCGTTGGTCTGCAGCTAGGGGAGGGCGTAAGATCCTCCCCTCTAACACCGAGAATCGGGCGCTTAGGCTCGCCAGCTCCTGACGGACCAGGCGAACCAACTCCGACTCTGGTGGCGGCTGCTGCTGTGTCGGCTGCTGTGTCGGCTGCTGCTGTGGCTGCTGCTGCGGCTGTGGCAAGCCCAACTCCATCCGGAGGTGCTCGCGGCGGAAGGACGCCATCTCCGCCTTGAGCTCCTCGTACTCCTTGCGGAGTTCCGCCATTTGGGCCGCCAACTTAACATTTTGGGCCGTTAATAAAGCCGCCTCTTCGCTGGAGGTGCGGCTGAGTAGCACCTCGGCACTCTCCAGTATCGAGGCCGTAGCCTCTTTGAGTGCCTTCTGGCTTACGCCACTGAGGCCCTTCGATACCTTTTGCACCCTTTTGATGGCAGCCACGGCATCAACCAATCTTTGGTTGAGGTCGGAGGCAGGTAGGTCTTCCGCCTCGACGACCATGTCGGAAGCAACAGAAGACGACTCCGACAGGCGGGTGACCCTCCCTTCCGTCACCCTTTTTGTCAGAGCCGCAATCTGCCGCTCATCCTCCGCTTGTTTGTCGGCGTCGGCTGCAGCCTTCTTGGCAGCCGCAACCTCTCGCCTGGACAAGCCGATGCCAACGTACTTGCCCGTCGACACCGGCCTACCTCTCCCTCCTTTTTTGGCACCGACCTTGGCAGCCGGTACCGAAGCATCACTCAGGGCCGAATCCGACCCCGAGTCCGCACCACTACGAGGGCGCTTGCTCGGGCGCTTTGAGTTGGAACTCGCAGCGCTTGCGACGGTCATCAGACTCGACGCAGAGTCCGAGTCCGAGAGCGCATCTCCTATCCTCTCCACGAGTACACGAAGTACTTTTTCTCCTTCAACGTCTTTTGTTTTTGTTTTGTTTAAATTTGATTCATCCATATTATTCCCACGAGAATGGAAGCAATTATTGGGGTCCTTCGCGGGCAGTGGCTCCATACCCTTAAACGTAGCCCTATATACTGTTGGGGGCGGGAGGTACCAACAGGTGGGAGCGCTAACGACCGTTCTCCCAACGGCCATTCATCCCCTCGCCGCGCTCCCAAAACTTGGGATTGGGTGGTTTTTTATCTTAGAGGTGTCCTTCCTCTGGGCCAGGCGGTTAAGCCAAGCCCCCGGCGGCGGCATTAAACATGCCTCCGTCCGCTGTCCGGCCAACCCGACTCAGCGGACCCGCCGAAAGGTTTGCTCCTCGATGAACGAGGAGACAAACGAACGCCGCTTCGGTGCGCCTGCACCTCAGCGGCGGCGGCCGCGTTCTTGCCTGGTCGACGAGTGTCGACGGAGCAGGAGCGACCTCTCCCTGTGTCCCTCTTGGTAATGCCCCTCACCTGAACCTCAAAGCGAGATCCAGGATCGGGACACGCAAGCCCCACCACGACGACAACGTGGGGATCACTTCGGTGGGGAACCTAACCTAACCTAACCTAACCTAACCTAACCTAACCTAACCTAACCTAACCTAACCTAACCTAACCTAACCTAACCTAACCTAACCTAACCTAACCTAACCTAACCTAACCTAACCTAACCTAACCTAACCCAGTTCCCCCCCAGCCCTCACGGTGGTCGGATCGTTTTTTGAGTCGCTCCGCGCTTAAAAAATCAAAAAAGTGGTGAAAAGTGCTCCGATTTCAAAAAATTAAGTGTTGGTGTGTAGAGGAAAATTGCCTCCACCCCCCCAAGTGAAATTGAAAGCCGGATCGCAGTGTTTGTGCAGTGTAACAGCTGAAAAACCCTCTTTTAGAGGTTAAGATTTTGTAAGCAGGACTATTTGATGCGATAGCAACGAAACAAGAGCGACGACCCCATGTTTTTCCTCTGAAAAACATAGCGGAGCAGTATTACCTTGGATCCTGACCACTCTCAGAACACCTCCAATCAGCAGTTACAGAGATATTCAGGAAAAACCAAAAAGCACGTGGTCTGAAAAACCTGAACGGGACACGTCAGCAACCTGAAACTTTGCAGCCTGCAAGAGGCCCCTGGGAGAGGACATTTTTAGCAAGTACCAGATTTTTAAATTATGTACTTTCTTTTTTATTATTAATTGAAAATCCAAACTTTGGACACCTATAATTCCTGAACTAACAAGAAATTCGCAGAACTTCAACTGCTATATTTTGCGCGCTCATTGGAAGAAGATATCTGGAAAAAACTAGATTTTTAGATTATTTAGATTTATTGTAGTAATTAAAAAACCGTTAAAATTACATAATTATAAATTTTGACAGAAAAATTGTAAATTTCTTAAAAATTTTTATTACGGTCATATAGTGTGTTATTTATAGAATATTTAGGTATTTTTTTCAAAATTTTTCGATTAGCGGTCTCATAGTTATTAAATTTTTAGTTATTTTTCCACATTAAATGAAAACAAATAGAAATAATTAAGTTTTGGTCATAGAATCGACTTCTATAAGTGTTTTGTAGTTAGTTTAAGCCCAAAGTTGCCCCCAATAACTTTAAAACTGACGGAAACAGCATTTTCAGCCATTTTGGTTTTGCTGGTTAAAATTTTAAACTTTAAATATCTCATAAGTTATTGGGCGTAGAAGACCCGGATTTTCACATCTCGAAGCGGGGCACTTCTAGGAAAATTTAAAAATTAGTTTCAGGAGTTTTTCAGGACTGAAAATTTTCAGCGCTGAAAGTATTTTTAATATACGCGGGAAGCCGGGGCAAGTACTACACTTGAAACCGCGACTCTCTCCGATAAGTGGTTGCGGAGTTACGCCTGATTGAAGTTGGCTTTTGACAGTAGGGCGGCCATTTTGGAAAACTTCAATCCGGCGTGGCTCCGGACTCGGTGGTCGTAGAGAGTTGCCGTTTTAAGATTGTGGTTGGTGAGGACAGGGCCTGTCGGGCGAAGTAGGTTTCAGGCTTTTTCAGGCTGAAAATTTTCAGGACCCTGAAAGTTGTTTCCGCGGACAGCGGAGCTCAGGCCGAGTTGGGAGAGCCCAAACTCGGGGTGTCTACGGCTTTCCTGAGGGAAGTTATCTGTGGTCAAAGATTGACTTTGACAGTACTGCGGCCATTTTAGAAAACCCTTGGACGGCCATAACTTCCCAACGGAAAGTCGTAGAGGGTCGGGGTTTTCGCTGGACGTATCGGTAGGGCACAGGGTATAAGATAGGATAGTTTTCAGGCGCTTTCAGGAGGTTAAAAATTTTTCAGCCTGAAAACCGGCCCGGTGGATAGGTTTCGCCGAGCCAACTTCGGAAAGCCCAAACACCGGGGCTTTTGGACTGGTGGATCCGGAGATATCCTCTTGTAACCATTTTGGGTTTTTATTTTGTGAAAAACCAAAAATTTTCAAGTTGGGATATCTCCGGAACCCCTTGGTGTAACTGCACCGAGTTTGGGTTCATTTGGGAGGGCTCGGTGAGAGCTATCTACCGGACTAGACAGAACGACTCTATGTAGAGTCTGAGTTACACTAGAGCGTTAAATTAGCGATTATTGACTCCGGAACACTTTTGAAGTTCCTGTTTTCATAGCTGACCCATTCTATTGAATGTAAAGTCTGACTACGACAACTCTTTGCAGAGAAAACTCCATATTTGGACAAGATTTTTAATCTTAAACTTATACCTATACACTTTTACTCATTTTTTATAATTTTCTTATACACTTTTGTTTTATTTGGACTTATTTTACAATTTGACGAGGACCTTCGACATGCTCGGCTTTAGGACCCCTCTGAAGGGGAAGGTGACTGAGAGTGAGAAATCACCGCCAACAACAACATCACCACTAAACATTAGACGCAGCGTTGAGGGAGGGGAGGCAGTTGGGCCCTCCAACGTTAACTCCACGCCCCCTCTTGCTACTAAGACGATGCAGGCTGGCCCTGCAAAACCGACGCAAAAACCGCTACCCTCCAAACTGATACAGGTACACTCCCCGCCAAAACACCAATTTGCGGACCGATCGACAGAGGCGAGGGCCTGTTTAATCAAAGCAAAATCACTACTCAGCACCTCAAGGAATACAAAAACAGAAATTAAAACCGGCGTATTTGAGGTGTTAGATAGGTTATTCCAACTAGTAAAGGAAGCTGAAAAGCTTGCCAAAACTAAGGGCACAGGAGTGGGTAGCGAAAACGCACGACATCAAGGCACTGCCGCCGCCGTCCCCACCTCTACAACCCTGGCTGAGCCAAGCCAAAATCAACTCGAAGCTCAGATTAAAAGTCACTCAATGCTGCTGGAGAGCCATACCAAGAGAATGGAAGAGCTGAAGGCATCAATTGAGCTGCACACGGAGCTCGTTGAGAACAGGGCAGCCACGACATATGCGCAGGTAACAGCGTCGAATAGCGGAAAAGCGAACCAATTGCGAAGTACGCTTCATTCCATAGTGGTTACCTCTAAGGATGACACAGAGACAGGAGATGAAGTCCTTGACAAATTGAGAAAGGCAGTTGACGCAAAGGAGGGCTGGGTTAAAGTGGAGAAGGTGAGGAAGGCAAAGGACAGAAAGATTATTATGGGCTTCCAAACAACAGAAGAAAGGGACAAAATAAAAAGTAAACTGGCGAGAGACGGTCGGGACCTCCATGTCGAGGAGGTGAAAAACAAAGACCCCTTGCTAATCCTCAGGAGCGTGCTCTCTGTTAACACAGACGAGGACCTCCTTATAGCGCTGAGGAACCAGAACAAGGATGTTTTTCGCAACCTTGACAAGGAGGAGGATAGGGTGGTGGTGAAGTTCCGGCGACGAACAAGAAACCCACACACTTGCCACATTGTGGTCGCCGTCTCACCCACCATCTGGAGACGGGCAACGGAACTCGGATGCCTGCATGTGGACCTCCAGCGCATAAGGGTTGAAGACCAAACCCCATTGGTACAGTGTACGCGCTGCTTAGGCTACGGGCATGGCAGACGATTCTGTAAAGAATCGGCTGACTTGTGCAGCCACTGCAGTGGCCCACATCTGAAATCAGAATGTGCTGACTTTTTAACGGGTGTCCCACCCAAATGTCAGAACTGCACAAGAGCCAAGCTCGGGGACGTCGACCACAATGCTTTTAGTTCCGAATGTCCGACACGCCGCAAATGGGATGAGATCGCCAGATCAACGGTAGCATACTGCTAAGGGCGCCCAGGGCAACCCAAACCACTACAGACTGATACAAGCCAACCTACAGAGAAAGAGACTTGCGACGGATGAGCTTCTGATTGAAGCGGTGGAGCGTGGAGTCGCCGTTGCTCTCCTCCAAGAACCATATGTGGGCGGGGCTAGGGTAATGAGGAACCGCAGGGGAGTTCGGATCTTCCAGAGTACTGACATCGGAGACGGGACGGTTAAGGCCGCAATAGCGGTCTTTGATCAAGACCTTATAGTCGACCAATACCCAAAACTCACCACGAATAACATCACCGTGGTGGGAATCCGAACCAGTACCTGGAGGATCACGCTGGTTTCCTTTTACCTTGAGCCGGACCAGCCAATCGGACCATATTTGGAGCACCTCAAACGCATTGAGGAAGTAGTGGAATCCAAAATGTGGATTCTTGGAGGAAATGCAAACGCTAAAAGTACTTGGTGGGGAAGCTTGACCATCGATCGCAGAGGCGAGGAAGTATCTGGGGCTCTCGACGAGCTAGGTCTGAACATACTCAACAGAGGGGAAATTCCGACCTTCGACACGATCAGAGGCGGGATACGATACAGCAGCCACGTCGACATTACAGCATGCTCGACGGATATCCTGGACCTGGTGGACGACTGGAGGGTAGACGAAGGCCTCACAAGCTCGGACCACAACGGCATCGTATTTAATCTAAAATTAAATAGATCTAAAGGCATGCAAATAAATAGAACCACTCGAATTTATAATACGAAAAAAGCGAATTGGGCTGAGTTTCGTGAGAAACTCAGTCAATTAATGCAAGAGAACAAAATTAACAAATTAGAAATAGATAAATTAAATACAGCTAAACAATTGAATGAAATAACTAATAAATATACAGATATGATAAAAAATGCATGCGCCTTATCAATGCCAATTAAGAAAACAAAAGAAGTGCTTACCTTGCCGTGGTGGTCCGAGAAGCTCGAGGCGATGAAGAAGGAAGTCGCCACCAGGAAACGCAGAATCAGGTGTGCTGCAAGTGCCCGAAGATCGAAGGTCGTCGAAGAGTACCTGAAACTGAAAGTTGAGTATGAAACGACAGCAGCCAAAGATGAAATCGAGAGCTGGAAGAACTTCTGCGCGAAACAAGACACAGAAGGGGTTTGGGAAGGGATATATCGGGTTATAGGAAGGACCAAGGGAAGGGGAGAAGACCAGCTTCTAGTGAAGGACGGAGAGGTGCTTGACACAAAGGGTTCAGTAGAACTACTGGCGAATACCTTCTACCCAGAAGATAGAACGGACAGTGACAGCACCTACCACCGCCTTATCAGAGAACAGGCCGAAGTCGTGAATGCTGGAGGGCAAGATGATTCATGCGATCCACCACTCACGATGGCTGAACTGATGACAGCGTGCAGGTCTTTTAACCCAAAAAAAGCTCCAGGTGCAGACGGTTTCACTGCCGATATTTGCTGCCAAGCTATTGGAGTTGCCCCTGAGGTGACCTTGGCACTCTTGAACGGCTGCCTGAGATGCCACCTCTTCCCTGAAGTTTGGAAGGAGGCGACCGTCATCGTACTGAAGAAGCCTGGAAAAGGAGACTACAGCACCCCAAAGGCGTATAGACCCATCGGCCTATTGCCTATACTAGGCAAAATTTTTGAGAAGATGTTGGTGGCCCGCCTCAAGTTCCATCTCATTCCGAGAATGAGCACCCGCCAGTATGGTTTTATGCCCCAGAGGAGCACCGAAGACTCCCTCTATGTACTAATGCAACACATACGCGGCAAGCTACAGCTTAAAAAAATAGTAGTCTTGGTATCATTGGACATAGAGGGAGCCTTCGACAGCGCCTGGTGGCCTGCCATAAGGGTCCGTCTCGCAGAGGAAAACTGTCCGATCGGCTTGAGGAGGGTCATCGACAGCTACCTTGAAAACCGAAAAGTCCGGGTTAGGTATGCGGGTGAGGAGCATTCGAGAGCCACAAACAAGGGCTGCGTCCAGGGCTCCATAGGGGGACCTATATTGTGGAACCTATTACTGGACCCGCTTCTCAAGAGCCTGGAGGCTAGGGAGGACTATTGCCAAGCTTTTGCAGACGACGTGGTGCTGATTTTCGATGGTGACACTGCGCTGGAGATTGAAGGACGTGCCAATGCCGCCCTCGAACATGTTCGGGCGTGGGGGGACCAAAATAAACTTAAATTCGCCCCTCATAAAACTAACGCAATGGTTATTACACGCCGGCTTAAATATGACACCCCACGCCTGAACATGGGCGGGGTCGACATTGCCACGTCAAATGAGATCAAAGTCTTAGGTGTCACCATCGACAAACAGCTGACTTTCAATACACACGTCGCGAAAGTCTGCAGAAAGGCAATAGAAATCCATAAGCAACTAACAAGGGCAGCCAAGACTAGCTGGGGGCTGCGCCCAGAAGTTATTAGGATTATATATGTGGCAACGGTAGAACCAGTAATTCTGTACGCCGCCAGCGTGTGGGCCCCAGCCGCCGCAAAGCTGGGCGTCATCAAACAGTTGGCCGCAGTCCAGCGCGGCATTGCGCAAAAGCTGTGCAAGGGATATCGGACGATCTCCTTAAACTCCGCGCTAGTGCTGGCTGGGATACTACCCCTGGACCTACGAGTCCGCGAAGCGGCATCATTGTATGAAGCCAGAAGGGGGGTACCTCAGCCAGCGCTCGGCGATAGGAGTGTCGAGCAGCCTGCCTCGGCAATGGAGGCCCCACACCCTGCGGAGCGCGCTGAGCTGGAGCTCATAAGCCTGGTAAACCAAGAGCAACTTGATGCCCAGAGCGAACATGAAGTTCGCATCTTCACGGACGGGAGCAAGATTGGGGGCAAAGTCGGAGCGGCGCTCTCTATGTGGAGAGGTGACGCCGAGATCAAAACTCGCAAGCTTGCTCTCCCACACTACTCCACCGTTTACCAGGCTGAGCTCCTGGCAATATGCGTCGCAACAAGGGAAATCCTAAAGCACAGTGCGCAATCGTTTGGAATTTTCAGCGACTCTATGGCGGCTCTCCAAACCGTCCAAAACTACGACCGGCACCACCCGTTGGCAGTAGAGGCAAGGGCAAACCTGCGATCCATGTCCACCCAAAACAAGACTGTTGCCTTGTTTTGGGTCAAAGCCCATGTGGGGTTGGACGGAAATGAGAGGGCCGACGAACTAGCCAAAAGTGCCGCTGAAAATTCCAAACGAAAGCCCGACTACGATCTCTGTCCGGTCTCGCACGTCAAGCGATGCATTCGTTTGGCAACGCTTGACGTGTGGAACCAGAGATACAAGTCTGGAGAAACTGCATCGGTGACGAAACTCTTTTTCCCGGATGCGGTGGCGGCGTACAGGATAGTCCGAAAGATCCAAGTGAACAATGTGGTCACCCAAATCCTGACGGGACACGGTGGGTTCTCCGCATACTTGAATCGTTTCAAGCGTAAGGAGAGCCCATCGTGCATCTGTGACGCAGCAGTGGACGAAACGGTGCCACATATTTTATTCAACTGTCCGGTCTTCGACCGAGAGAGATATGAGGCCGAGCAAGCGCTCAACGTAAAATTAGATGTCGAAAATGTGTGGCAAACAATGGCGGGAAAGAAAAGGGAACGGTTTTTAGACTACTGCGTAAACATATGTAAAAAAGTCATATATAGAAACAAAAGTGCATAAGTACAAATGCTAACATAATATTATGTACAATATTAATGATTAGCATTAGACATAGATAATAAGAACATTATGAAGCAAGCAAATATAAATAAATAATTAACACATAAGTTGCCCATAGACATAAATTAGAGTTAAGATGGCTGTACGTTATAGTAGGCACAAGATTGCTGTAAACCCACCTGTAGTCTATGTTAAGAAATAAGAATTGTTATTAAGGATAATAGTGTTTAGAAATAGAAATAATAGGAAGTTTTAAGTTGGTAGAAATAAAAGTAGATATAGAAAATGTTCAACCGCACATGTTATTACATTAAGATATTAATAAGCTAGAAATAAGTACTGTTGTTGTAAATAAATAAAAAATTGCGTTGCTGTGTTATCCCCGAAAATAAATAAAAGAATATAGAAAAGAACAGGGACAAGTAGAAGGGCGTCCTACCCTTATAGACAGAACGATGATAGAATGAAAGAAAGATAAAGTATGAGGAATGAAAGTGCGAGAGGAATACAAGCGAGAACTGGTATGAATGTAAAGCTTAATATAGGCTCCGATCATGTTGGAGGTACAAGAAAAAAAAAAAAAAAAAAAAAAAAAAAAAAAGAAAAAAAAAAAAAAAAAAAAAAAAAAAAAAAACCTAACCTAACCTAACCTAACCTAACCTAACCTAACCTAACCTAACCTAACCTAACCTAACCTAACCCAGTCTGGCTTCAACCGCCGCCCCGAACGCCACGGAAAAACCGCGCTCCGCAAGCGAAAAATCTTAAAAATAGCAAAAAGTGCTCAAATATACAAGTGTTATACACCAAATTACGCGCAATCGCGACACGGTCATAGTGGTGAAAAAATTATTGTGATCAGTGCAGGATAGTGAAAGTTATCACCGAAAAAGTGAAATTTCAGAAACGCTAAACTTAAAAAGTGTTATATCTCGGAAACGAAAGCGTTGACATAGTGATTTCAAGTTACCAGCAGGTCACCCATCAGAAGACCTGCAATCCAGGAAAATTCCAGATTTTTCCCGCTCAGCCGCGCGGAAATACAGTGGAAAACGTCAAGCCACGAGACGAGGTCCCTTTTTAGGGCTAGAAAGGAATCCCTGATTACAATCCAGTAGTGCTGACAACACACGGGGAAGGAGGATAAGGAGTAGACCTAGGAGGTATTTCAAATTTTCAAATTCCATCTAAGAATTCCATTTTATTAACGAGCCAACTTAACGTGCGGTCGCAAAAACGTAGAGAAAATTTTCCGATCAGGAAAAAACAAAATCTTCAGTGACAACCTAGGCCGAAAATCCTGGGGAAGACGGCCTGGACATTCCTGAACCCATAACTGCAAAAAGAAAAATTTTCGGACTAAGATTTTAGAAATTATAAGTAATTTAATAGACCTCCAAAAAATTTCCGACTGCAAATAAGCTGTTACTGTTGGCGGAAAATAACAGGAAAAAATCAAAAAATTTTAGTTTTTATTTATTTTTATTAGTAGAATAGTAGCCCTCGGGTAATAGGATTAGAATTGTAAAATCGTTTTAGAAAAATAGTTATTAGTTCGCCAGTTATAGCCGCTCCCAAACTGGGGTAATCTCCCCGATTCTAACTTGTTTACAAGTCTAATGGTAGTGGCTATAACTCCAGAACGGGAAGTCGTAGAGGGATGATGATAGGGAACTAATAGTTTTCTCCAGTGGGGCTACCTGTGGAACTTTCTCCCATCCCTCTGCGACTTTTCTGAAAAAATTTCAGGGTAAATTCGCGTAGTTTTTAAGTATTCTCCCCACATTTGTTTCTCCCCATAAATTACCCACCTATTTGATCTGTTGATTTTTTCCTGTTTTGTTTTGTTTTGTTTTGTTTTGTTTTGTTACTGCAACTGTAAATTGTTACCATACTGTAATATTGTTATTGACTGTTGTTATTGATAACTCTAAAAACGCTCATAACTTAAAAACTCATAAGCCCGTTTATTTATTTTTTTTTTTTTTGACACTGACCTGCACATGCATTAACACTACCCAGGTCACCCCCCTTTGTGCCCCCCCCTTACTTTTATTATTTATTATATTTATCAGTCTGACCCCCCCCCCGTTCCCAGCTCGTATAGCCATAGAGTATTAAAATTTCCCCCCTCCCCCCCTAAAAACCCAGATATCTCAGGAACGGCTGGGAATATCAAAATTTTGATGAAATTTTCCCCCCCCCTATAACCCCCCTCTCAACAAGAACATACATTGGTATAAGACCCTTAGACCCCCCCTTTTTTGACCCCCCACTATTGACCCCAAAATTTCCTAGCACTAAAATTTTAAATTATACGTCTTATGCCATAGAGTTATTACATTATATTATTTATACATTATATCCTACACCTCCCCCCCCTCCCCCCCGCCTCAAACGAGACCCCGTGACACACTGTGACCCCTGGGATTCTCAGAACACCCTCCGATCCCACTGGCGGCCCCCTGTAACCTTCCAAAATCCTTTAAATACCCATCCGCATTAAACCCCCCCAATCCTTCACGTTACCTCACCCCCCCGAGCCGTAACTTCGGAACCGGTAGTCACAGACCTACCGTGTTTGGGGTCTCCGAAATCAGCACGAAGAGACCTCCCTCTTGGCTCCGGAGGAATTGCAGAAAATTTTTTTATTATTTATTTATTTATGTACTATAACATAATAATATATATTTCCTCCCCTGGTGCTGTAGTGTGACTTGTGTGTGTGGGCGAGCAGTCCTGGTATAGTTAAGTGTAGTACATATAAATTTTAATAGATATTTTAGAACAAAAGACTTTTATAGCAAGTCTATCATAGCTTTTAGGACCCGTGCGGTTTCGCTTTTTGAAACTTGCACTTTATTCTATCTTACTTTCTCTTCTCTACATCTTATATTATAAATATTATATACTATTCTTTACATTTTACACACCAGACAACTTTCCCCGTTCACTGTGCCCTTTACACACAGAACACTTACACGGAACACTAAACACACGGAACCCAACTACATAGAAAATGCTTCACACCCCAGCAAAAGGGAAAAGGCTGGGAGCCGGCGCCAGTAAGCCGCGAGTGTCCACGTCGCCCGACCATCCGGGAAATGAGGGACCCTCAGGACCGCGCGAAGCGCCGAAGGGGATATCCCTGAAATTCGGCAACAAAGACGCTGTCCGAGGAACCCTAGTGGGAACAGCCAAAGAGCCACAGTTGCCATCGGCGGGGACCTCTGACGCAGTGGCTCTCACCGCTACTCCCAGCCCCGTAGGCCCGCCTGGACAAGCGCTGGACGCCGCCAGAACTTTCATCCGGAGGCCGGAACGGAAGAGGAGGTCCGTGGATAATATGGAGGCCTATAAAAAGCAAACGGATATCTATGCTGCCACATCGAACGATCAACTCCTCCAGGAGGTAATGAAGACCTTCGAGGATATCCCATCCCGGATCCGAGATTACCCTCAAATGAGGAGGGACATTAAGGCCTACCTGGAGGCACAGTCGGATAGATGTCTACGTGTGGTGTTCGAGCTGAGCAGGCGAGTAAAGAGCATGGAAACAGCGTCGAATACAGTTCCGCCTGCAAAGACGAACACCACACCCTCATCGTCCGGAATGCCGGATCAGATTCTGGAAAGGCTTGAGAAGGTCGAGATAAACATGAGCAAGCGGTTCAACGACCTTGAAGAAAAAGTCTCAAAAGGCCTTCACGACATCACCGACCGCATCGACGATAGCGGAGCCGACCTCGTCGACAAGGTCGTCGATAAGATCCTCGAGGTCAGCGATAAGGTAGACACGGCGTTGGCCGACATGGACCACACGACGGAAGGAGTGAAGGTCATTGCCAATGCCGCCGCTGTCCTCGAGGAGAAGATCGATCGCGTTGTCGACGAGGTGGCCGCTAGAACAAATGGAATAAAGGAGGCCTTAAGAGAAGTGGCCTACGAGCAAAACACCGACCCACGGACATACGCCGATGTTACGGCAGCCAAACCCGGGCATCGGCCGGCACTCCACTCGATGGCGGTCACCTTAGAGGGCGGCCTGGAGACTGCTGACGAGGTGCTCGCTAGGGTGAAGGAGGCGGTCGATGCCAGGGGAACTGGCTTAAAAATAAATAAAGTCCGAAAGGCGAAAAATCAGACAGTAATACTGGGATGTGATACAGAGGCCGAACTTAAAAGAGTGAAAGAGAGGATTGAGAGCCGAGGGAAAGGGTTAACTGCAGTGCCCATGAAAAATAAAAACCCGCTCGTCGTCCTAAAAGACGTCTTTTTGGACAGTGAGGACGACGAAGTGGTGAAAGCTCTCTACTCCCAAAATAGAGATATATTCAGGGACCTGGAAGAAGAAGAAAAAGAAATAGGGATAAAATACAAGAAGAGGACTAGGAACCCAAAAACAGCGCACGTCATTATACAGGTCAGACCTAAAGTATGGCAGAGGATGACGGAGGCTGGGGCCCTTTACCTTGACCTTCAAAGGGTCAGGGTGGAGGACCAGTCTCCGCTCATCCAGTGTACCAAATGTTTGGCATTCGGACACGGCCGGAAATTTTGTACCGAGAGTGTGGACAGGTGCAGCCACTGCGGAGGACCTCATCTCCGCGAGAAATGCGCTGAATTTGTTGCGGGTGATGAGCCGCAGTGCTGCAACTGCTCGCACTCAAAGCTCCAAAAGACGGACCATAATGCGTTCAGCAAAGAGTGCCCAGTCCGCCAAAAATGGGATTATCTGGCCCGGACAACGACTGCATACTCCTGAACTGCTCCTTGCGGCACATGTAACACACACAACACACACAGACAAACACACAACACACACAGGAACACACAAAGACAGAAACACAAACTGGGAGTACATAGCAAAAATAAATAGATACATGGAAACCAAAGAACACAAACAAACACAGATACATAAAATATATAGTAAGTATATATTTATATATCAAACACACACGACCCAAACGCCCCCTGTGAAAATTGATGGTGAAATCATTCCCAAGAATAAGAAATGGCAATAAATATGTATAACATATGTCTATATATATATTATTGACGTAAATCCCAAGTACATAAATAAAAGCAACAAGAAAAGGAAAAGTCACACAAGCCCTTAGGACAGACGAATTTGTGCAGTTTTTTCTTTGTCCGAAAACTAGTAAATAAATAAGTATACACATTGTGTTAGAAAAATGTATTAGTTAGAAACATTGTTAGAAATAAATATAATTAAGTATGTACACATGGTGTTAGAAAATTGTTATAATAAATTAGAAATATTGTGTTAGAAAATAAATATAAGTAAACTAGTTACATAAACCATGCATTGTATTTTAACCACAAACAATTAAGAACTAGTAATCATAAGTTTTTGTTGTTAAAAATAAATAAAGCTAGCATCTAAAAATATGTATAGTACTTGTTAAGAAATAGATGTAAGAAAATATGTTTTGCCAATGTAAATAAAGAAAATTGTGTACTCAAAAACCCTAAATAAAGCTAAATAAAGTTAGATTAGAATAGATAGAATAGCGGGAGTCCCACCCGGCTAAGAATGTAAAGGAAGTATGAAAGAAAGATACAGTATGAAGAATGAAAGTGCGAGAGGAATAAATGCGAGAACTGGAATGAATGAGAAAATTAGATAGATAAGGTCCCGTTGTGCCCATGAACGGGGAAAAGCAAATCTAAAAAAAAAAAAAAAAAAAAAAAAAAAAAAAAAAAAAAAAAACCTAACCTAACCTAACCTAACCTAACCTAACCTAACCTAACCTAACCTAACCTAACCTAACCTAACCTAACCTAACCTAACCTAACCTAACCTAACCTAACCTGAGCGAACCTAACCTGAGCGAACCTAACCTGAGCGAACCTAACCTGAGCGAACCTGGATACCTCAGATGGATGTCGAGGCTCTATACAAGGTTTACACAACTACCGTTTAGTACTCAGTATCTGAAGCGGTAGAGAGAGAAAGAAAATAAATAAGTAAAACTAAAAATTAATACACGAACAGAATCAATCAACAAAGTAACGCAAGTTTAACAACAAATTTCTCTTGGCATAATTAGAATACCTCTCCCCATCGCTAACTCGGCACAGTCCTAATTCTGAATCTATGACACGATCGGAAACCGATTCAACACGAACCGCGACTTGCTTTCATCGATACCAGTAATCGCAGCAGCAATCTCTGTATTCGAGAAAAATCTTCGAGCGGTATCGCACATTATGTATCTAAGCGTAACATGGCGCTTAAGCGCCTTCAGGATGCTGTAATTTGCGCACGAAATTGCAAAACAGACCCAAATCAAATAAATAGGTTAGAAACTTGTGTTCGCGCGTAGATCAAATACTCGAAACCTTTAACGAAGCCCACATTCAATTAATGTGTGAGTACAAGAAGGCAGGTATGGACGAAATGGAAGTGCAACAAGCTCAATTTAAATTCCAAGAACAGGCCGATGATATGTTCTTTGAAACATTAGAGGCCAAGCGTAAATACTTGTTAGCAAAGGTGGAGACTTCTTCTTCGTCCGAGGGTAGATAACTACATCAGTGCATATAAAGCATTAGTGAATCGTTATAACAACAAGAGGTATTTGGCATTCATGTGTTGGGAACAGATCAACAATTTGAAGGCAATGCACTCCGGTTCTGCTCAAAGCTTACGTACAATGTTAGACCTTTATAATGAGAACTTATCAATGCTCACATCTTTAGGGCTACCAACAACACAGTGGGATTTTGTGTTATTCCACTCATTGCTTACAAAATTAGATAAGGCATCTCGGGAAGCTTTTGAGCTGGCCAATACCAGTAGTGATTTTCCAAGCTTCAAGGAATTATCCACATTCTTAGTAGATAGGTGTAATGCCCTTGAACGCTCAACATTAAATGTGAACAATCAATCATCATCAGTGTTAGATATTAAGGCCGCTCTCTCGAAAAAAGCTTGAAAAAAGCATGCAGATGAAGCCATTTTTTGTCGGCATTTACAGAGAAATTACATCTGAAAAAAATCCTTAGTAATCTTCATGATATAATACGTAATTTGGTTTAGCCATAATTTTTCTACCGGTATCACTTAATTTAAAAAAAAATCACCAAATCACCTCCAAATCATTGAGATGAAACCGTTTTACTCCTTCATTTTTTATCAAAAGAGTGTAAAAAAATATATCTACATCTTCGCAATACAAAGGAGAATAATTTGGTTTTGTTACTTTTTTAAAATATGTATTATTTTTATGATAATAAATTAAAAAGGCCTCTGATAAAGGACTGCGTCTACATCACCCCCGCACTCGTCCATAAATTTAGTGCGGGGCGCATCGTGTTGCTAGGTGGACGTATGTCGCGTTGCGAGAACTCCGCACTACGAAATAAAATCGTAAAATATTACTGCAAAAACAAAAAGTGTACCTACCCAAGCGGGGTTTTATGAAACTTATGCGCTGTCCATTACTCTGTGTACATAGGTACTGTTTATAAAATACCTACCTCATTCAAACGAAAGTCGTAAGTACTAGTAGTGAATGATCACAGAAGGTCCACGTCCACGAAATGATTCAGCCAATATTATAAATTTTACTTTTCGGTGCCTAAGTAAAGTCTATTATTCTGATGCGTTGCGATTATTTGTGACATATTGTGACACAAAACTGAAAATGCTCCTAAAGTAGGTATTAATTATGATTATAGGTTACGTACTTGCTAATAACACTAGTTTACAAAATTTTACTTTTTATTTATACCCCGAACCGAATGTATGTCAATATGTTTATCTACCTTCCCTAAACCTAAAAGTGTTAGCAGAAATATTTTATCACGTCGGAATTTTTTTCTGCCGTCAATTGTTTTTTTTTTAACTACCCGACGTGGTGGTGATATTTTATTGTTTATTCGTTCGCTTCAAACGACAGTTACTTTGCTTTGGATTGATTTAAAATGGCTAGCAGAAAGTGCAAACAAAGTTCTGACCGTTTTTGTTATGTTTGTGGACAGTTTATATTTTCAAAAAAGAGAAGACCTATTGTAGATTCGTTAAAAACTGCATATCTTTATTATTTTGGATTTCCTGTTGCAAATCAAGATAAAAAGTGGGTGCCTCACATGTTTTGCGAAAGCTGTAGAATCATCTTACTCCAGTGGTCATCAGGAGAAAAAGTTTACCTTCCATTTGGTTCGCCAATGCTATGGAGAAAACTTAGGAAGTATGAGTGACGAACAGGGTGAACGTTTCCACCAAGATTTAAGGACTTTCGAAGAACGACATCAAGGATTTTGGGATGAAAATATGTTAGGGGATTACTGTTGGTCTATCATAAGAGAAACTGATTCAAATAACTATAAAAAGAAAGCAAAAATTAGTCATTTTTAATTTATTTTTGTATTAATCCTAAAATTTTTGTATTTCCCTTCAAGAAAATAAATATATTTTAAACCAGACGTGACAGAATTTTTTTATTATTTTTTCTGGATAGTTCTACCTGAACACAAAATAAAATAACAACTTTCAGCTGGGGTATGAAAACCGTGTAAACTAGTGTAATTTGTCAATTTATTGATTACCGGCGTAATTATTTTCAAATAAAAAAATCAAATCAAATCATTTATTTGCATAAAACAGGTTCAGTGGATGTTAAAAAAGGTCAAATGGTACACTGTTAATAACCATATAAGGTGTGCAAATATAAAACAAGAATGTTAACTGTTAATTTCACTATTCAATAAAGTACGGACGCCAAGCACATCAACCTATCCGAAACTGTCAAATTTTCGCAATCAACTTTGAACCTTATGCTTTAGTGATAAAGTTGAAAATCTATTAAAGAAATCTGACAGATTGTAGTAACATGATGTGCTGGCGTCTGTACAATGTCATTGAAAATAAAATTATCGTAAATACAGATCAGTCAACAAAATAAGGAATTAAAAATAATAATGTCATACAATAGTAAAAAGTAGTAGTTCAATAATATATATGTATATACAGGCTGGATTTTTTTAACCTCACCTAGAGGGCAAGTACTCTAAACACTGGAGATAGCAAATTTTACTCAAAGGAAAATCCCTTCATTAAAAAAAAACAAATCTGCAATCAAAGATGTTCGAAAATTCGCTTGCCGCTCTCGGGAATCGAACCGCCTAAAATCCGAAAAAATAATACCCTGTACTTTTATGGCATCAATCGATAGGGTCAATCATAAGGATCAAATCTCTCTATGGCAGATCGAAAGTCGAATACTTTTTACTCGACTTCTATCGTCGCGGGTGACATCAATCAATCAATTAAATCAGCCTATCGCAGACCGCGGGTGGCACAGACTACATAAAATTAGAAAATCAAATTGGTAGTCATGTTTTTTATTATAATTATCACTTATCATTACTATCCATGTGGGCTAAAGTGGGTCAATAATATTATTCAACTAATTAAATCAAATAAAAAAATCATTACCTATACGTAGTGGATCAATTAGTTCTACCAGAGAAGTTGAAGGTGATTCTGTTGATTTGGATGTGAATGTATTTTTTTTTACAAATTATGAACCTATATTTTTGTTTTACTTGTAAATATATGTATAACTGCATTCATTTTAGGAACAAGATGATTTGGGCATTCAAAAACTACGGTCTCTATTGGATGACATGGTGACTCACAAGCATCTTGTAAGGTCTGTCGAAGAACTTGAAGATTATTCAGCTGAATTTTAGTTATAATATATTTGTTTATAAAAAATATAACAAATAATATGACATACACTAGTGATAATTATACTACCTATACCTACCTACCTACCTACTTTACCTGCCTACCTATCTACCCTACCTTCCTATCTGCCTTACCCTAACTACCTACCTACCCTACCAACCTACCTACCCTACATACCTACCTACCTATCTACGTACATGCCTACCTACCCTTCTTCTCTTCATAGAAACCTTCCTAAGACTTCAACGAATATTTAAAAAAAAACCGAATTGGTCCAGCCATTCTTGAGTTTTGCGCTTAGCAGCACATTTAGCCATTAATTTTAGTTAAAAAGATACATTAAGTTGTTTACCACATGGCAAGCCAGGCTGATTTATATTAAGGGTATAGCTTCTACTCACGGCCTCGAAAGCTTTTAACAATTTTATTCGTAACCATAGCCCGAAAAGTACATCCATATCAATAGATAATACCTAAATAAAACCAAAACTGGACCATTGTAAATACAGGGTGTCCCAGAACTCAACATCAAGCCAAAACGGGGTGACAGGATTGATCATAACCATCACGAGAAAAATCTGAAAAAAAATCTATCCCATGCAGTTTGAAAATTATGGGCATTTTAAGAAAAACCTAGAATTTTGATCAAACTGTAACATTTTTCGGTTATTGTGGTTATTCTTTTTTATTTTTGTTCATTTGAACTTTGGAAACGTAATCCTAAATAACATTTTTAGAATCCCAATAAAAAATAATGACACAATTGCCTCAAGTTTCCGAGAATTGAGACTATTCGTTAAACTACGAATTTAAAATTTTCAAGATTCGTCGACTTTGATAGGCCCTCCTTTAAAAAAAATGTACTAGAGTGCCTTGGCAAGTGGCATTAAAAGTTGGTGCATTTAATCAGAATTCTAAAATGGTACAATACTTGTTTGTTCTATACAATAAAAAAGAGTAAAAAAATTAAAACCTCAAGTAACCCGATTTTTGCTATCTCAGTTAAAATGTTTTTGATTCGCACAAGCTCTAGGTAGGTTCTTAATTTTAAGGCAAAATGATGAGAGAGATGGATAGTGGGTATGTTTGCCATGAGTGAGCGAGACAGATAGTGACGCCACTTTTATTAAAGTGAAAAAAGTGAAAAAAAGTTAGTAAAATAATGAAAAATCTTGATCTAGTTTAATTTAGGTTTGTTGGAATAAAAGTCAGATAGAGAAATAACGTTTTTTATTACAATAAATAAGCCCATTGAGAACGTAGCCGACCTGCGTGAACGCATTTCTCAAGCAGCTGAGGAGATCAACTCTTGAAGATATGCCCGACTAATAAGTAGATCTTTTTTAAGAAGATGTAGGGCTTGTATTGAGGCTGATGGTAAACAATTTGAACATTTATTGTAATAAAAATGTTATTTCTCTATCTGACTTTTATTCCAACAAACCTAAATTAAACTAGATCAAGATTTTTCATTATTTTACTAACTTTTTTTCACTTTTTTCAGTTTAATAAAAGTGGCGTCACTATCTGTCTCGCTCACTCATGGCAAACATACCCACTATCCATCTCTCTCATCATTTTGCCTTAAAATTAAGAACCTACCTAGAGCTTGTGCGAATCAAAAACATTTTAACTGAGATAGCAAAAATCGGGTTACTTGAGGTTTTAATTTTTTTACTCTTTTTTATTGTATGGAACTAACAAGTATTGTACCATTTTAGAATTCTGATTAAACGCGCCAACTTTTAATACCACTTGCCAAGGCACTCTAGTACATTTTTTTTTAAAGGAGGGCCAATCAAAGTCGACGAATCTTGAAAATTTTAAATTCGTAGTTTAACGAATAGTCTCAATTCTCGGAAACTTGAGGCAATCGTGTCATTATTTTTTATTGGGATTCTAGAAATGTTATTTAGGATTACGTTTCCAAAGTTTAATTGAACAAAAATAAAAAAGAATAACCACAATAACCGAAAAATGGTACAGTTTGATCAAATTTTTAGGTTTTTCTTAAAATGCCCATAATTTTCAAACTGCATGGGATAGATTTTTTTTTATATTTTTCTCGTGATGGTTATGATCAATCCTGTCACCCCGTTTCGGCTTGACGTTGAGTTCTGGGACACCCTGTATATGTGGTACACATAATTATTTAACTTTCACGATGACTTGACCTTCTGTGATTTCGATACTCTGTGACGAGACTAGGCGAGGCAAACCGTGGTGGCGGCGCACACAACCGCACATTTTCTGTTACATGCGGGTAGCGGAGTGGCGCGGAGAAGGGGTCGTTAGCTCCGCCCAAATGCTCAAGGTTATCGGCATTAATACAGGCCTTAAGTTGATGTAGCGTGGCAACACCAATTATTAAATAAAACATGGACGATTGGAAAGGGTTTCAATTTTATTACAAAACATGGTGTCAGGTGTAAAACTAAGAAAACAGCGATATTTTGGCATTTTTCCTGTGTCCTATGAAAGACTTACGTGTTCCCAGTGTGGAGACAAATAAAGAAAAGTGGAAGTTTTAAAAATAATAGTGTTTTATATACTTAGTGCTATTAAATCTAGATTAGTCCCCACTGTGTTAAGTGGTGAAAACGATAAAGCGCTAAAAGCGTTTTGTGCAAAATATTGCTATAATCTGCAAAGGAGATGGCAAAATGCTCATAGCAAATAGGAATTGTTTAGCAACAATAATAGCGAATGGTTACATCGGAAATAAACTGGCCTGATTTCATTATAAGTGCATTTGAAAGAAACCAAGACTCGACTATTCCTAGTACATCAAGTTAACATGAATCTCCAGCAAAAGTGTCTACTGCCTCGTCAACGAATGTAAGTCCAAGAAAACCATTTTGTGAATTAGGAACTAAGCAAACAAAGAGACGTACAGAACATATTCATACAACTATGACTACAGAGGAAATATCTCATGCATATATTATGAAATTTACGAGAGGATGGTTATCAAGGAATAGCTGAAATCCTCGAACACCTACTTAAAAATCCACAGGATGTGCAAAAAGCCAAAGATAGTCTTTTCGGTAAAAATGAAAAACCTAAATTTACTCCAGATGAAGCATTGGAACTTGTTTTGTCCCTTAAATTAACAAAGTGGCAATACAATACTTTAAGAAGAAGTATCAAAGAGAAAAATGTCGACATGTTCCCTTCCTACTACAAGGTGCAAAATGCAAAACAAGAATGCTACCCGCCAAAGGATGATATCACCTTAACAGATACAACTGCTAGAATAAAATTGCAGCCTCTATCTATACTAATATGTATATTATTGTTGCGCGCCAAAAATAATGCTTGATACATCGCCATGTATCGCCATTAGTTACCACTAGCGCCATCTTGTATCGGGTAGCAGAACTAATACCTTGGCCTTGGTACTAGGACATTGACCCTTCCTGTAGGTACTAGTAGTTCCGAGAACTATCGACGTCGAGTCGGTCGGGACCGCTATGTACTCGAACATACTAGATGTTTCTAAAGTAGCTCTGTGGGACTATATAAGGCGGGCGCGAGCCGCGAGACACATAGTTTTGAGTAAGCTATACATGCGATAACATCGAAAGCGATATTCGAGTGCGACTAGAAGTGATCAGTAAGTGACATTGTGTTTCTTTAATTGTGTGTTTGAGCTGTAATTAGTGTTGGTGAGTAAAGTGTCAGTTTTTTGGTTATTAAATCGGTAGTTTTTATTGTCACGAACCCCAAGCTCGTAACAATTGGTGTCAGAAGCGAGGTTTAAAAACCATGCCGATTTTACCCAAAGACGACATGGAGGGTATCCGTACCCGGAGTCAACGCCAGCAAGAGACGGACCAGAGGCGATTCGGTGGAACAACGCCACAGAGGTCGGAAGGCCAGCTACCGACCACGGAGGCCGGCCCGTCCACAGCTGCTCCAGCATCATCAGCACCAGATTTTGCTGCTCTGATGATGATGCTGCAGGAACAGGCCCGCCGACAGGAGGAACAGGCCCGCCGACAGGAGGAACAGGCTCGCCGACAGGAGGAACAGGCTCGTCGGTTGGAGGAACAACTCCAGCGGGATAAGGAGGAGCAGTTGCGCCGCCAGGAAGAGCAGATGCTCCTCATAAAGGACCTTCACGCAACCTTGGGGAAAGACATGAAGGAGGTGAAGGAGAAGGTTGCCCAACATGACAACCGTCTGTCGGAAGCTGAAACCCGAATCGACCAAGTGAATAGTCGTGTTGACAACGTGATGGCTGACGTGCACAAAACGCTGGATAACCTTAAACTTGGTGATGGAATCGCAGCCCCCGTAGCTACAACACCTTCGCTACGTGGATTCAAAGTGCCACCGTTCGACGGAACTTCTTCCTGGTCGGCCTACAAAATCCAGTTTGAGGCTGTCATGAAGGCGAACGGGTGGAATAAAAGTCAGGCCATGACTGCCCTCACCCTGGGCTTGCGCGACCAGGCCTTAACTGTTCTGGAAGCTCTCGGTAAGGAAGTGACTTACGAGCAGCTCCTTGAGGCATTGGAGGCTCGGTATGGCGACGCTCACCTGGAACACGTCTTTCGTGCGCAGCTCAAGGATCGCGTGCAACGCAGCAATGAAAACCTGCAGCAGTGGGCCCTGGAAGTGGAGAAGCTGGTTCGCAAAGCTTACCAGTCCGTACCTGCGCTTATTGATGGGAACCTGGTGCAGGCATTCATCGACGGCATCCGCGACCTTGAAGTTAGAGCTGCTGTGAGGCTCGGTCACCACGGGACGCTTAAGGACGCCTTGGCCCATGCATTAGAGGTGGAAGCGGTGCGGCAGGATCATCGTTCCCATCGCGTCAGGGAGGTTGCAGCGGCTACAGTTCGCGACCGCAACAAAGGATACAGCCCTAGGTGCTACGGCTGTGGGGAAAGGGGCCACCTTCGATCCAGTTGCCCTAAGCGAACTGCAGAAAGAGAAGACGGCCGATCTCCAGAGGGCAGTGCGGTTAACAGCACCGCCCAACACCAGCAGCAGGGAAACGAGTAATAGCCAGGACTGCGGGGCGGGTGCTGGCTGATGTTCAAGGAGCCCCAAGGATTTCGATCACACAAACCCATGATGGGAATAGCCTAATCATCAAGGGCGAGGTCAACGGAACGCCGTGAAAGCTGACCATAGATACTGGAGCCTCTCGTACGGTCGTCAGTTCCCAACTTATAAGTCGGTTCCTTGGGGACGCCACACACAACCGAGAACACATTAATTTGGTAACAGCTACCGGTCAGCGCATACCCGTCCGTGGAGAGAAGAAAATGGAGTTGAAGCTAGGCAACAGAATCTACCTGCATAATGTCATCGTGGCTGATATAATGGACGATTGCATCCTGGGCCTTGACTTTATGAGGAAGAATTGTTGTGAGATTGACGTCAAGCAAGGTGTTTTGAAATGTGGACAAGAGGAACTTTTCGTGGAAGGGGCGTTACCAGGAAATGTGTACAGCCTTAAGAAGATTGTTCTTCCGCCAAGATCGGAAACGATTGTGCCGGTTAGTCTTCCTCGGAATCCTGGTCAAACTCATCGTTGTGTACTCGTGGAAAGGGTAGACAATGACCTTCCATGGAAAGTGGCACGAACTTTGGTCAGAGCCACCGACATCTCAGGGGTACGTGTGCTGAACCTTTGTGATCAGGAACACATTATAGAAAAAGGCACACTAGTTGGTACTTGCGAGGAAGTGGATTGGTTGCGTCGATGCCAATATCTATCGACTGGGACCCTCAGCAAGGACGCACCAACGAGAGTGACCACCCTTTTAGAAGACTGCCGCAGCGCTCTGTCCCAAAGTGAAATGGTCAAAGCAAAGAAGATGTTACTCAAGTACGCCGATGTTTTCTCGTCAAACGATGCTGATATCGGGAGGACTGGCTTAGTTCAACACAAAATCAACACAGGAGAAGAATTGCCTATCCGTCAGCGGCCAAGGAGATTGCCGGTAGCACGTGAGAAGGAAGTGGAAACCATGATTGAGGGAATGGTGAAGGATGGTGTGATTGAACCTTCATCTAGTCCATGGTGTTCACCTGTAGTGCTGGTAAGAAAGAAGGACGGCAGCATGCGGTTTTGTGTTGACTATCGTCGTCTGAACGACGTTACGAAGAAGGACAGCTATCCTTTGCCGAGAATCGATGACACGCTGGACATGCTTACTGGCGTAAAGTGGTTTAGCACGCTGGACCTGAAAAGTGGCTACTGGCAAGTTGAAATTGATCCCAAGGACAAGGAAAAAACTGCATTCTCGACAGGAAAGGGTCTGTGGCAATTTAAAGTTATGCCGTTTGGATTGTGCAACGCTCCGGCAACGTTTGAAAGGTTGATGGAACTTGTACTTACTGGGCTAATTGGCGATGCCTGTCTGGTCTACTTGGATGACATCATCATCGTAGGCCGTACGTTTGAAGAACATCTTCAAAATTTGGAACGCGTGCTCATGAAGATCCAAAGTGCCAACCTCAAGTTAAGTCCGAAGAAGTGTTCGCTATTCAAACGACAAGTTAGCTTTTTGGGATATGTAGTGTCTGAAGAAGGTATCCGCACGGACCCGGAGAAAATCGCCGCTGTCAAGGACTGGCCAGTTCCAAAGGACAAGACGCAGGTCAGAGCGTTTCTGGGTTTGTGCTCCTATTATCGGCGATTTGTCAAGAACTTTGCAGATATAGCCAAACCTCTGCAAAGCTTACCGAGGAGAAGCGACATTTCTGCTGGGATAATAGTTGCGACATCGCATTCCAGGAGCTAAAGGACCGTCTGTGCAAAACACCTATTTTGGGTTACCCTGATGCGGGCAAGGAATTTATAGTTGACACAGACGCAAGTGACATAGGACTTGGCGGTGTGTTGTCCCAACGGAATGGTGATCAAGAGGTTGTGATAGCGTACTTCAGCAAGTCGTTGTCAAAACCGGAAAGGAACTACTGTGTTACGAGACGGGAACTGCTTGCGGTGGTAAAGTCATTGCAGTATTTTAGCAAATATCTTCTGGGTCGGAAATTCCACTTACGTACTGACCATGCTGCACTGAAATGGCTATTGCAGTTCAAAAATCCAGAAGGTCAAGTTGCGAGATGGATTGAACTACTGCAGGAATACGACTTCGTGGTCGAACATCGCAGCGGAAAATCTCATGGCAACGCAGATGCATTGTCAAGAAGACCTTGTCCTGAAGACTGCAAGCATTGTACTAGACAAGAGAGTAAGGAAGTGGTACCTGTGAAGATGCTCAAGACAGACCTCAACAACGAGTGGAAGGAAAGTCTACAACGTGCACAGCAGGAAGATTCGGACATCAAGCCAATTCTGGAGTGGATGAAGGCCAGAGCTCCTAAGCCCAGTTGGAGTGACGTCTCAGCGATGAGTTCGGTCACAAAAAGCTATTGGGCCCAATGGGACAGCTTGGTGGTTCAGGATGGAGTCCTGTGCCGTAAATGGGAAAATGCTCGGGGAGACAGCTGTCATTTGCAAATGGTTGTCCCTAAAGCTCAAGTACCGGATGTTCTACAGCTGTACCATAATGGTTGTTCAGGAGGTCATCTGGGAGTAAAACGGACTCTACTGAAGATACGAGAACGGTTTTACTGGATCCACTGTCGGGACGATGTCGAGGATTGGTGTCGCAAATGTACAAGTTGTGCAGCTGTAAAGGGACCTCAGACTCGTAGTAGAGGTGCATTGAAATTGTACAATGTTGGTGCACCGTGGGAGAGGATAGCCCTCGACGTTGCGGGGCCGTTTCCGGAGAGTGAAAGTGGTAACAAGTATTTCATGGTTGTGATGGATTACTTCACGAAGTGGCCGGAAGTCTTCGCAATTCCAAATCAAGAAGCTTCGACAGTTGCGGATAAATTAGTTCATGAAGTCTTCTGTCGTTTTGGAGTACCTTTGGAGATTCACAGTGATCAAGGAAGGAATTTTGAGTCACAAATATTCCAGGAAACTTGTCGAGTTATGGGTACTCATAAAACAAGAACGACTTCTTACCACCCACAATCGGATGGAATGGTGGAACGATTTAACCAGACACTGGAGAGGTACCTAGCAAAAGTTGTGGAAAATCGGCAACGAGATTGGGACAAGCACATACAGCCGTTTTTGTTGTCATATCGAAGCGCGGTTCACGAGAGTACATCGGTGACGCCAGCTTTTGCAAACTTCGGAAGAGAACTACGGCTACCTGCAGACCTGATCACCGGAATACCACCTAATGCCCCACGCAGTGTAACTGATTATGCGAATGATTTGCGGAACAAAATGAACGACATTTATGAGCACGTCAGACAATCGGGCCAGCAAATGTCCGAAAAGATGAAAACCCGTTATGACCGCAAAATGAACAACAAAGAGTTCGACGAAGGTTCACTCGTGTGGTTGCACAATCCAGTCCGCAGCAAAGGGAAATCTCCTAAGCTCCAAGCTAAATGGGACGGACCGTACCGGATTGTGACTAAGATCAATGACGTAACCTATCGGATACGGAAAGGTGCAAGAGGTACTCCTAAGATCGTCCATGTGGATCGACTGGCGCGTTATTACGGGGCGGATAATGCTCGGGACGAGCATGTCTTAGGAGGGGGCAGTGTTGCGCGCCAAAAATAATGCTTGATACATCGCCATGTATCGCCATTAGTTACCACTAGCGCCATCTTGTATCGGGTAGCAGAACTAATACCTTGGCCTTGGTACTAGGACATTGACCCTTCCTGTAGGTACTAGTAGTTCCGAGAACTATCGACGTCGAGTCGGTCGGGACCGCTATGTACTCGAACATACTAGATGTTTCTAAAGTAGCTCTGTGGGACTATATAAGGCGGGCGCGAGCCGCGAGACACATAGTTTTGAGTAAGCTATACATGCGATAACATCGAAAGCGATATTCGAGTGCGACTAGAAGTGATCAGTAAGTGACATTGTGTTTCTTTAATTGTGTGTTTGAGCTGTAATTAGTGTTGGTGAGTAAAGTGTCAGTTTTTTGGTTATTAAATCGGTAGTTTTTATTGTCACGAACCCCAAGCTCGTAACATTATATTATTATTATTTATACTATATAAAGCTCGATTACCACTGACTGACTGACTGACATAATTGTTCTCCCAGATGGTGAAGGGGGAGGTGGGTATATTTTTACAGATTCGTATAGAAGTAAATCTCACGAGTATGGGAAAAATCCCAAACCTCCCCTTTTCCACCCCACTCTCCCCCCTCCCTATCGTATCTCGGAAACTAAGAGTCCCGTGTTTTGTTGTTTTACGGATTCGTATAGAGGAGGCTTGGAAAAGTAAAATCCATTTTTTTAAGTTGCCCCCCTTGCCCCCCTTCTCCCCCCCTCTAGGTAGATCTCGGAAGTTGAGAGACTTGGAACATTTTTTTTTTCAGATTCATATCAAGGGGCCCAGAGTTGGTCAAAATCATTTTTCAAAACTCCCCCCTCTCCCCCCCTCCCCCCATCGTAAGAAATACTTCTCAAAAACACGACCCCGCGAGCTGCTTGCAGCTCGCGCAACGCCCAAATACTTTTTACAAGGGTAAGAAATACTCCTCAAAAACACGACCCCGCGAGCTGCTTGCAGCTCGCGCAACGCCCAAATACTAGTTATACTATGTATATAAAGCTCGATTACCACTCACTCACTCACTCACTGACTGACATAATTGTTCTCCCAGATGGTGAAGGGGGAGGTGGGTATATTTTTACAGATTCGTATAGAAGTAACTCTCACGAGTATGGGAAAAATCCCAAACCTCCCCTTTTCCACTCCACTCTCCCCCCTCCCTATCGTATCTCGGAAACTAAGAGTCCCGTGTTTTGTTGTTTTACGTATTCGTATAGAGGAGGCTCGGAAAAGTAAAATCCATTTTTCAAAGTTGCCCCCTTGCCCCCCTTCTCCCCCCCCCTCTAGGTAGATCTCGGAAGTTAAGAGACTTGGAACATTTTTTTTTTCAGATTCATATCAAGGGGCCCAGAGTTGGTCAAAATCATTTTTCAAAACTCCCCCCTCTCCCCCCCCTTCACCCCTCCCCCCATCGTATCTCGGAAATTAAGAAACCTGGGATTTGTTTTTTTACGGATTCGTATAGAGGAGGCTCGGAAAAGTAAAAACCATTTTCCAAAATTCAAACCTCCCCTTTTCCATTCCACCCCACTCTCCCCCATCCCTATCGTATCTCGGAAACTAAGAGTCCCGTGTTTTGTTGTTTTACGGATTCGTATAGAGGAGGCTCGGAAAAGTAAAATCCATTTTTCAAAGTTGCCCCCCTTGCCCCCCTTCTCCCCCCCTCTAGAGGTAGATCTCGGAAGTTAAGAGACTTGGAACATTTTTTTTTTCAGATTCATATCAAGGGGCCCAGAGTTGGTCAAAATCATTTTTCAAAACTCCCCCCTCTCCCCCCATCGTAAGAAATACTCCTCAAAAACACGACCCCGCGAGCTGCTTGCAGCTCGCGCAACGCCCAAATACTATGTAGTTTATACTATATAAAGCTCGATTACCACTCACTCACTGACATAATTGTTCTCCCAGATGGTGAAGGGGGAGGTGGGTATATTTTTACAGATTCGTATAGAAGTAACTCTCACGAGTATGGGAAAAATCCCAAACCTCCCCTTTTCCACCCCACTCTCCCCCCTCCCTATCGTATCTCGGAAACTAAGAGTCCCGTGTTTTGTTGTTTTACGGATTCGTATAGAGGAGGCTCGGAAAAGTAAAATCCATTTTTCAAAGTTGCCCCCCTTGCCCCCCTTCTCCCCCCCTCTAGGTAGATCTCGGAAGTTAAGAGACTTGGAACATTTTTTTTTTCAGATTCATATGAAGGGGCCCAGAGTTGGACAAAATCATTTTTCAAAACCCCCCTCTCTCCCCCTTCACCCCTCCCCCCATCGTATCTCGGAAATTAAGAAACCTGGGTTTTGTTTTTTTACGGATTCGTATAGAGGAGGCTCGGAAAAGTAAAAACCATTTTTCAAAGTTGCCCCCCTTGCCCCCCTTCTCCCCCCCTATAGGTAGATCTCGGAAGTTGAGAGACTGAACATTTTTTTTTTCAGTTTCATATCAAGGGGCCCAGAGTTGGTCAAAATCATTTTTCAAAACTCCCCCTCTCCCCCCCTTCACCCCTCCCCCCATCGTATCTCGGAAATTAAGAAACCTGGGTTTTGTTTTTTTACGGATTCGTATAGAGGAGGCTCGGAAAAGTAAAAACCATTTTTCAAAATTCCTCCCATTCTCTCCCCCTTCTCCCCCCTTTAGGCGGATCTCGGAAGTTAAGACTTGGAACATTATTATATTATATTACAAAATCCTATAAGTGCTAAGGATTACTGTCCAATTCTCAAAATTTTACAAGGGTAAGAAATACTCCTCAAAAACACGACCCCGCGAGCTGCTTGCAGCTCGCGCAACGCCCAAATACTTTTTACAAGGGTAAGAAATACTCCTCAAAAACACGACCCCGCGAGCTGCTTGCAGCTCGCGCAACGCCCAAATTATACTATATAAAGCTCGATTACCACTCACTCACTGACTCACTCACTGACATAATTGTTCTCCCAGATGGTGAAGGGGGAGGTGGGTATATTTTTACAGATTCGTATACAAGTAACTCTCACGAGTATGGGAAAAATCCCAAACCTCCCCTTTTCCACCCCACTCTCCCCCCCTCCCTATCATATCTCGGAAACTAAGAGTCCCGTGTTTTGTTGTTTTACGGATTCGTATAGAGGAGGCTCGGAAAAGTAAAATCCATTTTTCAAAGTTGCCCCCTTTGCCCCCCTTCTCCCCCCCCTCTAGGTAGATCTCGGAAGTTAAGAGACTTGGAACATTTTTTTTCAGATTCATATCAAGGGGCCCAGAGTTGGTCAAAATCATTTTTCAAAACTCCCCCCTCTCCCCCCCTTCACCCCTCCCCCATCGTATCTCGGAAATTAAGAAACCTGGGTTTTGTTTTTTTACGGATTCGTATAGAGGAGGCTCGGAAAAGCAAAAACCATTTTTCAAAGTTGCCCCCCTTCCCCCCCTTCTCCCCCCCTCTAGGTAGATCTCGGAAGTTGAGAGACTTGGAACATTTTTTTTTCAGTTTCATATCAAGGGGCCCAGAGTTGGTCAAAATCATTTTTCAAAACTCCCCCCTCTCCCCCCCTTCACCCCTCCCCCCATCGTAAGAAATACTCCTCAAAAACACGACCCCGCGAGCTGCTTGCAGCTCGCGCAACGCCCAAATACTTTTTACAAGGGTAAGAAATACTCCTCAAAAACACGACCCCGCGAGCTGCTTGCAGCGCGCGCAACGCCCAAATACTAGTTATACTATATAAAGCTCGATTACCACTCACTGACTGACTCACTGACTGACATAATTGTTCTCCCAGATGGTGAAGGGGGAGGTGGGTATATTTTTACAGATTCGTATACAAGTAACTCTCACGAGTATGGGAAAAATCCCAAACCTCCCCTTTTCCCCCCCCACTCTCCCCCCTCCCTATCGTATCTCGGAAACTAAGAGCCCCGTGTTTTGTTGTTTTACGGATTCGTATAGAGGAGGCTCGGAAAAGTAAAATCCATTTTTCAAAGTTGCCCCTCTTGCCCCCCTTCTCCCCCCCTCTAGGTAGATCTCGGAAGTTAAGAGACTTGGAAAAATTTTTTTTTCAGATTCATATCAAGGGGCCCAGAGTTGGTCAAAATCATTTTTCAAAACTCCCCCCTCTCCCCCCCTTCACCCCTCCCCCCATCGTAAGAAATACTCCTCAAAAACACGACCCCGCGAGCTGCTTGCAGCTCGCGCAACGCCCAAATACTTTTTACAAGGGTTAGAAATACTCCTCAAAAACACGACCCCGCGAGCTGCTTGCAGCTCGCGCAACGCCCAAATACTAGTAATATTATAAAGCTGAAGAGTTTGTTTGTTTGTTTTTTTGTTTGTTTGAACGCGCTAATCTCAGGAACTACTGGATCGATTTGAAAAAATTTTGTGTTGGATAGTCCATTTATCGGGGAAGGCTATATAGGCTATATAACATCACGCTACGACCAATAGGAGCGGAGCATCAATGAAAAATGTTGCAAAAACGGGAAAAAAATATTCCTTTTGAGAGCTTTCGTTGCGTACGCTGCGTAAACGGTTAAAGTTACGCAAAAATCATGTATGACGGAATTGTTTCCCTTTAAAAGTTCTAAAAAAAAGTCCGCGACAGCATATGTCTATCTTTTAAGGTTTACTCACTATAACCTTTTTTATGGTAATCAAATTTCTTCTAAACTAATGCATTATTTGCGAATGTTTTTTTTATAAACATGATATTAATCCTTATCAAAATAAATACGTTATTCATCACAAGTATTTAATTTTGAATAAAATTGCCCTTGACATCATTTGATTTCAATGAATATCTTAGGATTTGCTTAGTTTACAAGTAACCCAACTAGCACAAACTGTTGCTTAAGAGCTTTGGAGCTAATCCGATTATTCCCAAAGGTGCCAAGCTCAAGCGCCAGAGCGTGCACTGCAGACCTTATGCAGCCGCTTTGCAGCCAAAGGGGCACAACTTTTTGCAATCTACAGTTCCATTAGAACTTCATAATAGTGGCATAAAAGCGCTACAGGAGCTACAACTAATAATTAACACCACACTAAAGTTCTTGTGGCGCTTATTGAATGAATGACAGGTTTAACTGAACGAATAAAGGATCACTGATCATTCATCTTGTCTCTCATTTATTAAATACATCTGTTTTTCCTGAGTCAGACATTACTGAATACAAATAAATAATAAGTGAAGTGAAGGTAAGTGTTTTTGAGCTATATTTTGTATTATATATGCAAGTGGCTAAAAACGCAGATCAGTTTATCGTGCATATAGTTGATATTATTGGAGTATTTTTAACGCGCCTCAATAATTATCTCAGAATATCGTAAAATATGTAAAATATTAATATATAAATATTATTATATCACATACCTATACGATATTGAAATTACATACTTGACTACATTTGTATTTAGTATATTGCTGGTTCTATATTTAGTTATATTTTACTACAAATTGTGATTAAAACCTATAAATTTCACAAGTAATGATAAATAATTGTCTTGTAAACATGGCGTCTATGAGAAGCAGCTTTAACATGCAACTTCAACCTTAATACTTCCTCTCTGCGCGTCAAAGCGTTAAGTTTCACTCTTCTGAAGGTCCAAGTAATACCTGTACCACTAATACAGTTCAAGTCTTTACAATCACTTTTATTTCGTACTTACTGCAGATATCGAACCACACTAATGGTTATTTGTTTAGAGATCCGTAGAACTCGTTGAAAACCCTAAAATACGATGATCGTTATTGTAGCTGCTTCTATATTTTTCGCTCTTTCATTTGTTTAACACTTACTGTGTCTTACCATGTTTTCAGAATGCCTTTCAAAATAATTCAAACTTATAATGAACAACAAAATAAACAAGAACTTTGCATCTGTCCATCTAAGTGGGAAAAACATGGAGAGTTACACTGGCCGAACAAAAAAAGTAAAAAATTATATAAAATAGAAGATTGAACTCCACAACCAAACTGGACTAAAATAAACTGCATTGTTAAAAGGAAAAATATTATGTCGTATTCGTAATTGCTGACATGCAGTTGACAGAAATGTAACTTAGAATGTTAAATTTAGAAAGCATAATTTACTGTAGAATAGTTGAATGAGACTACATGCAGACTTACACACTGATTGTATTGAGGTGGTACAACTAATAAGACTGAAATTTATTGCCATACGTAGATTTATTTATATTGCTACTTTAGACTTATCCTAGTTTGACAGGCCTGTTAGCGTAGTTGGTAGTGCGTCTGTGTGTGTAAAATGTCCCGAATATTTATTTTTATTATTAATAAACGTGTTGACTATGTCTATTATGTTAGTAAAGGCCAATTTGCGAAAGAAAAATTTTGATTCAAATATTTGGTCTATTTCGATCCACCATGTCAGACACATGAAAAGACACAATGTTGTGCAAATATTGTTTATACTGTTGTTATTTTAGAATTTACCTAGTTTAATTATTTTAATAATGTCAATTATGGGCCAATTTACCAATAAAACAAGTTGATTTTATCTCAAATATTTTTTTATTTCAATTTACCAATACAATTATATAAAAGGCGCTTCGATTGTACTCGTTTAATGTGTGTAGTTAACTACTCTAGTTTATATTCAGTATCGCTTTCCGAGTCCAGTCTAGAGGAAAAAGCAAAAAATTACACAAGAAGGTTATTTTACTTTATTTTTATAATATGCCACACCAAGCTATAACTTACTTTTCCTCTGTAACTGGTTCGTTATCAGCAATTGAGAAAACAAAATCTACGGGACCCTCGCTTGTGTTTGTTGAACTTGAACTTGACGCATTATTTTTGTTTGATTCTAATGAATCCCTTAAAGAATAAATCTTTGTTTGAACTTCCATGCTTTCAGATCCATATTTCTTTTAAACTGGCTCAAATATTTTATAAAATGTAATTTCTCCAATAAAAATAACAGAATGTATCCAAATGAGTAGGCAATGTCCATTACTCTCCTGCTTCTATTGTGAAACCTTAATGTCGCTATTAGTAAAACAGTCGATCAAATTCTTACTTAAGTCTGCACAAAAGTACAAATCACTTCTGCTATGAAACTATCAGTGGCAGAACAGTGATAAATATATCTTTTATACAGTTCCGTTTAAAAGTCTGCAATTAATATCTTTATGCAGTTCCGAAGCGTACAGCAGCGGCAATAGAAGCTTTTTTGCAGCTTTAAGCTTTAACATACATGTTTTAACTCTCTTTTAAAGCTATAGAAGGCAAATAGGTTGTAAAATGAACTCTTATAAAACTTAGAGTGGCATTTGGTTCAGTTTCTGCTACCCCTAGTGATATTTACAGCTATGAGCAGTTACGGAAGCAATAGTAGAACTTAAAACCACTTTCTGAACCCCTAAAGCACTACTGTACAGCTAAAAGTTGCAAAATAGGCTGCTATTTCCACTAGTGTGCTAGTTGGGAATATAGTCGCATAGTTTACATGTATAAGTAATAATCTTAAGTAATATCTTAAAGTAATGGAATATATTTTTAACCGACTTCAAAAAAGGAGGAGGTTCTCAATTCGGATGTTTCTATTTTTTATTTTTTATGTATATTCGGGCATAACTCCCTCATATAATATGTATAGACAGACGGATTTGCAAAAAATTTTTTTGTTCGAAATATTTTTATTCCGGAAATATTTTTACTCCGAAACTCATCATCAGATCTTTATGAAATTTAAATAGGACCAATTTAAATTTCATAAAGATCTGATGATGAGTTTCGGAGACAGACAACGGAACTCTTCAATAAATGCCAGCAAATCAATCGCGATTGCTGCTATAGCATATGTATGCATTGTTTACGCAATCACACAACATAACATTACGCCTGTACCTTTGAAAGGGGTAGGCAGATGTGTTCAATAGCTTCCTGTCACTGATATTCACATACCAAGTAGTGTTATATGAATTTGTTTGGGGTAGGCAGGTACAACTAAAAAGTGAAAAATAAAAACTTAAAAATAAAAAAACAACCGACTTCCAAAAAAAATAAGTACTACAAAGTGAAAAATAACTTTAATTTCGAAAGTCGGTGTCAAAAAATGAAAATACAGAACCAACGACACCGACTTCCGAAATTAAAGTTATTTTTCACTTTGTATTTTTTTGGAAGTCGGTTGTTTTTTTTTGTCAACAAGTTTTTAGTAGGTGTTTTCCTGAAATTACCGCGGGTGAAACGGCGGGGCACAGCTATTATTAAATAAAGTTACCTTTAGCAGTTAATAGAACTGAAAAACAAACTGTTGTTTGTTTGAACACGCTAATCTCTGGAATTATCAATTATTTTTGCATTAGATTGTCCAATCCATGTGGAAAGCTTAATCACGCCAGGACTCTTTGGAGCTGAGCAAAAAGAAAAAAGTCAGGAAGAATGCTAAGAGAAAACGATGTGATAGCGCGGGCGGGTGATGCGATGCGATGGGTTGGGGGAGCAAGAAATTTCACGCGGACGAAGTCGCGGGCAGAGGCTAGTTAGATATAACCGCCAAAAGGATATTTAAAGCAATCAATATTGATAGCACAGACTGTAAGGAGTTGACAATGATAAACAAATGGGGAATGGATGGTGCCTCGAATCAAGCAAACTATAAGCAAAAAAAAAAATGACAAAGAGCTTCGACAGATGATTCAAGTATTTTTATGGGTAGTTTAGTACCAATAAAAATTGTTTCCGAGGAACAAATTATCTGGGAAAACGACTCACCAAATTCAGCATATTGGTGTTGTCCAATATTTTTCAAGTTTGGAAAAGAGAATAAATCAACGATTTTAAGAGAGAAAATCGAAATTGAAACGGAGATAAATGAATTGAAAATATACATTATGGAACCTGCCGGCAAAATCAATGTGCACTCGTTCGAATGGTTTCGACGGGTATTCCCACGTATGTTTGGGCGCTACCGACGGCGGTGAATTTAAATGTAAGGAGCATTCCGTGCAATTCTTTACTAATTCCCTAATGTCTTTGTCCATACCAGGCCACCAGCAGTAGCTCCTAGCCAAAGCCAACATCCTAGTAGCTCCGAAATGACATGAATGCAGGTCCTTTAATATCTTGCTTCTCAAGCATATGCTTAATGAGAGGGAGCCGCGTTGTTGTGCCTATATAGGCACAACAACGCGGCTCCCTCTCATTAAGCAATCATTTTGCAAGGAAAACTCTATTTGGTCAATACCAAACCTGTCATTTGGAGGCACCATCTTCCCAGTTCGTAACGCCCCCAACAATGGCTTAAGCGAAATGTCATGAAGTGTAGCGGCAGCAATGTCAGTAACCGTCACAGGCAGAACAGTAATCATACTGACTTGAAAAACATCTGCCTCCTCGAGCGTTGTCGATGGCACTTCTTCCGCCATCGGCAACCGCGAGAAAACATCTGCATTTGCATTACTCTTGGTGTTTTTGTATTTAATATCGTACTGGAAACCTTGCAAAAAAATGGCGTAATGTTTTATTTATTTATTTTATGTTGCATGCATTGCATTATGTTGCATGCGTGTAGCAGAAAAATGAGGTAAGGCTTTAGATGGTGAGAAAATTTGAACAAGCGGTTTATGGTCCGTGTAAAGGATAAATTTTCTCCCATATAGGTATTGAAAAAAACGTTTAACGCCAAACACTATTGCATAAGCCTCTTTGTCAATCTGTGCCCATTTCCTTTGTGTAACATTTAAAGTCTGAGAAGCGTATTGAATAGGACGTTCAGTCCCATCCGGCATAATGTGTGAAAGTACAGCTCCCACCCCCGTAGAAGAAGCATCTGTAGCCAAAATTAAAGGTAAGCTTGGTGTATAATGAGCGAGTACAGTGTCTGAAAGCATTTGCTTCTTTATCAATGATAGTGCCTTTTCACAATCAGCAGACCAAACCCAATTAGTTTCCTTTCTTAACAGTTCATGCAATGGTTCTAATGTATTACTTAAATTTGGTAAAAACCTGCCATAGTAATTAACTAAACCCAGGAGGGCTTGCAGTTCTGAAATATTTTTAGGTTGAAGAGCGCCAACTACAGCTCTTATTTTACTGTCTGACTTATGGATTCCATGTCTACTGATTTTGTACCCACAGTATTCAATCATATCTTTCATAAACTCGGATTTCTCTAAATTAACCTTCAACCCAAATTCAGAAAGCCTAGCGAAAACTTGTTCCAGTCTATCAAGATGTTCCTCATCATTTGGAGCTGATATACGGATATCATCAATAAAGCAATGTACCCCCGGTATGCCTTTTAGTATATTCTCAATTTTCCTTTGCCATTTCGCTGGAGCACAGTTAAGACCAAACATTAATCGAGTACATTTGTAAAGCCCTTTGTGGGTATTAAGTGTAAGTAAATGTTGATCTTCTTCTCTAACTTCCCAATTTAATTAAGCATTTCGAAGGTCAATTTTAGAAAATTTATCACCACCAGCCAAACCATTAAATAACTCTTCTGAAGTTGGTAAAGGGTGTTCATCTACTAGTAAATTTTTATTTAAAGTTATCTTATAATCTCCACAAAGCCTAATTTTGCCATTCGCTTTCACTACTGGTACCACTGGAGTGGCATATTCACTATAATCAACTTTGATCAAAACCCCTTCCCTAACCAAATTATTAATTTCCATTTCAACTCTCTCCTTCAATGCAAAAGGCACTGGTCTAGCCCTATAGAAAATAGGTTTGGCATTTTCTTTTAAGTGTAATGCAACTGGGTCCCCTTTGATCTTACCTACGCTTTTGTCATCAAACAATATACAGTACTTTTTAAATAATTTTTGCAAAGAATGGGCATGCGACACAATACCTGGAGATACTTGATTAACCTGTGCTATGCACTCCCTGAAGCCACAAAATGCGTTAAAACTATTGATCCACTCTCTTCCCAGGAGTGGGTGCTGGTTCCCCGATATGATGTATAACTTGACACTTCTACTCTCCTTTCCAATGGCAGCTGTTACGTTAGCGACACCTAAAACATTTAAAAATTGATTAGAATAAGTACACAATTTAGTTTTTGTAGAAACCAATTCCTCGTCACAAATTTCTCTATAGTCTTCCAGGTTCATTATGGACACTGCTGACCCACTGTCAAACTCCATCGACACTTCGGACCCATTGATTTTACATTTATCCAAAACTTGTTTGTATTTGCATTTATGTTGCAATTATTAACAAATACAACCTCCTCTGTATTATCTTCCACTTGGCCAGTTACATCCACAGCATTGACTCTTTTTAATCGAAGGCACATCTTTCTAAGATGTCCTGTTTTCTGGCAGAAATTACATTTAATGTTCATCATAGTGCATTTGCTGGCATAATGGTTTCCACCGCATCGGAAACACACAATGTTTGATGATGTTGCTGGCCCAGATTTATCCAATGATCCCGTGTTGTAGTTGGTGCCTGGCTAAGACGACCCACTGACCTTTGTTTGCGGTGATGGAGCAAATGAGGGTTTCTTTTTATTTATGTACACTGCCTGTAACTCTCTCTCAATTGTCTGTGTTCCCTCTGATTGAGCACTTTCAATGCCTGTGGCAATCTTCACTGCTTGTTCTAATGTTAACTTGCTTGACTCAAGAAGCCTGTCACGTATTTTTTGGGATCTGACACCACACACGAACTGATTTCTCAAAGCTGTATCTAGAAAAATACCAAAATTGCAGGTCGAGGCCATTTTCCTTAACGACGCTAAATATTCCTTAATCGATTCACCTTCTTTTTGGTGACGGTGATGATATTTAAAGTATTCCGCAATCTCCAACGGGTCTGGATCTAAGTGCTTCGTAAGGATTTCAACATTTTGACTATACGAATTTGAGCTTGGTTCCGCTGGCGAGACTAGGTCACATAAAGTCTCGTATAGATCCGCACCGATGTGATGAAGAAGATAGGAGTTCTTCTCTCCTTCCACCGTGATTGCGTAAATAGTTAGGGCACTTTCAAACCTTTGCACCCATCTTTTAAACTTGTGTTTAGTATCATAGAATTCTACTTTAGCCATGATTCACTGCAGAAACTTCACCAATTCTCGTCGCCACTATTAAGTCGTACTGTAACCATGTAAATAGCAATTAAAACAATGTAATTTGTATGATTCTTGTAATTGTAGTAGTATAGAAACACATGCGTGAAAACGCGGTAAAAGCAAGAATAAACACGTCTAGAGATGTGCCGGCCGAGTCAGGCTGACTCGAGTACCTACCTAGTAAGTACTCACATACTCGAGTACTCAAAATATAGGATTCAAATCCACAGTACTCGGATACAGGACTCGAGTACTTACAGTATTCGAATACCAAGTCGCGCGTGACTCGACGTTCACAGCAATCAAGTATGAACCTGTTTAATGTTTACGTTTCTTAACAGCTGGCCGGTATCAGAAAGTTATTAGATTGTGTTCATATTTCTACTTAGTTTATTAGTTATTGATTTGTTGTAAAAAAATACGTTTGTTTCGCTTTAATTGTTTCTAAAAATTACAGTGTGTTCACTATTAATTCCAAATTCCTACTAAGATTGAATTTTCTTACTAAATGACTCAATAAAAGTACATACCTAATATTTAATTAATAAATGCAAAGTTTACTGTCAGAGTACTAAATAAAAAAAAGACTGATTATATTGATGACTGATTAGATTCAAAAGACTGATTATACCATAATAATGTTATTATTTACTTACTGTCCTATCGTCATATAATACTTATTGTAAAATAAAAGAGTAGTTCATTATTATACTTGTTTTATTTATAACAAAAATCATAGAATTGCAATAATTACCATTGTAAATATCAACATAAACTTATTTATCTTAATTACCCATAATTAATTATTAAATTAAACCTGTATATATATAATCAGAAATTGTCAAAAATAAATATTACATGATCAACTTACTTAATGGATGATGTTGACTCCACGAACGTCGCACACAGACTGAGCTCGCAATGATGGCGTCATGCTCTTTTATACACTAATAGTGGGGATGGCGCCATGATTGCGAGCTTGACAGTTAAAATTATTTTAATATTGTTTTGCAGCTAAATTAGGATTTTAGGTAGTAAATAATCTTTAATTATTTAACAACAAATAATGTGATATAAAAATACATATTATGAGGCATAAAATGACACGTGCTTACATAAAATAAGCTGGAACGCGTATAAGCTAAGCACGTGTTTGAGCGATTGTATGCAAACATGCTCACATTATGAACTGAAAGCAAGCTTTCGAGAACAAATTAAAAAGTACTCGAGTCTACCAAAGTACTAGAATACTCATGCTGGTACTCGAGTACCTATCCGAGTTCCGTGACTCGAATCCTGATTCGATTCCTTTTTCAACGAGTACCAAAATACTCGAATACCAAAAATAGCCGACTCGGCACATCACTAAACACGTCAGTTTTACGTCAAAGACAATTGACATGAATCACTTCGTTCCGTAACCATAGACTATAACAAATATATTATGTTCAGTGATATATTGTCGAATATTCGTGCTTTCATCATTAAAATAAATTGAACATTCCATTTAAACAATCACTTTCATTCAATTAATTTCTTTAAACAAGTAATTTTCTTGAAATATACAAATCATGAATTAAAATAATTAATAATTTTATTCATAAAAGTATGCAATCATTTCATTTAAGGTTTGGTTATGACGTTGTCACGTTAAACTATCGTCCGTAAACCGACATTTTTTACACAATGTTTACTTAACTAGTGCTAGTCTGTAATAATATGCAAAAACCCATAATCAGAATAAAAAAGTGTGGGGTGATTGAGGATATTTACCACGTGCTGATGGAATGTGAACGGAACGCACACGATAGACAATATTCGCTTGGTGAGGGATTCGAAGTGGGTGCGTGTAACAGCATCCTAGCGTCCCCTGTGTCGGAGGAGGCTAGGATGTTGTGTCGACTGTTGTTCGTTGTCTACCAAAACGAATAGGGACAACACTATTAATTAGGGCATATTAATTAATTATAATATTAAGTAAATGTTGATTACCCATTGTTTAGTTTAAGTTGTTAAATGTTTTCTGTTACGGGGGTGACTCCGCCCCTAAGACGACCCACTGACCGACATTATCACTAAGTGATAAAATCCTTCTAATAAATAAAGATTTAAAAAAAAAAAAGAATAAAAAAGTCTACTATTTACTGCTTAATTTAATCATTTATAACAAATTATAGAAGGAAAACTTAATTTACAAAGACTAAACATACACATGGACAGTTTATATTCAGAAGTAAGGTCAATGCTGGGAAGACCGTATACAAGGCAAGTCCGTCTACACGTCGCACGGTGGATCGAAAATCGGCTGTAGAAGACATAGGATCTCGATGTCTTAAATGTTTTTTTTTTGCTGGAAATGACTTCTGCCGATCATTACTGTTCTATAAAATGTCATATGAAGTAATTGTGTGCACAAATGGAAGAGTTATAATTTTTATAAAAAAAAAATGTATGGAGCTGACATGAAAAATGAGGATATCTCTGGAATCGCAAGATTGGCCGTTATATCCTTGCACACTGTTATAGTACTATTTATTTGTGAATTTTTGACATACTTAATATTGCGGCATCACTTGCGATTTTTTTTTTTTAAAATCGTCAAAATTAAAAAATAAAAAATGTTTATGATATCGACGCTTGAAAGGCAAAATTGACTAAGCGACATAGGACTAACTTTACAAGAAGACAGTTTAAAGCCAAAGTTAAAAAAAAAACATATAAATTCTTACACACAAATGATTACACATTTTGGAAATCTTATTTTATCATTTGAATCAAAATTTATGTTTCTTTTTTTCCGAAAAGTTAAAACTTTAAACTGTCTTCCTGTAAAGTTAGTCCTATGTCGCTTAGTCATTTTTGCCTTTCAAGCGTCGGTCGATATGTACATTTTAATCTACTATATAAAAATAAGTCGGGTTTTCCTTCCTGACGCTATAACTCCAGAACGCACGAACCGATTTCCACGGTTTTGCATTCGTTGGAAAGGTCTCGGGCTCCGTGAGGTTTATAGCAAAGAAAATTCAGGAAAAATTTCAACAGAAAAGCGGGACCACGCGAGCGGAGCCGCGGGCGACCGCTAGTGCTTAAATATATGGCTATACCAAGTGTAACTTACAATATTTTTTATGCTTAGACCAAAACATTCTAAGAAATCACAAAGTCGTATTACTTACTTATTTGAAATGACATGGTAATTATGAATTACATAATAATGTAATCTTGTCTAATGCCTCAAGTCCACATTAGCTAATGATTAAAAACACAATGATTAAAAAAACAAATTTCGCGGGCTACCCTGGCGCTTTCGCCTTAAGGCGAAAGCGCCAGAGTAGCCCGCGAAATTCAATTTTTTTTAGGTTTTTTGGAATTTGCTGGTCAGTATTAACACGTTCGCGGACACTTTGCTTGATTTTGTAACCCTATCTTGACACACGATTTTTGTATGAAAGGCTTTAGCCGTACTGTCACCGGTAAAAAAGACAAAGTATTTAAATAAGACAGCACCGGCCATAGCCTTCTCCTGCTCCAAACGTTACGTCACAGGTATGTAGTCTTTGACTATATAAATAGGACGCGCCGGCTATAGCCTTCGCCTGCTCCAAACGTTACGTCTTTATCTTCATTGGATATGAACCATATTCGCCATCACAATCATGATCAGACTCTTCGCTTTGACTTGATACCGATCTTTGTATAAGTTCTTCATTGCTCGATATTTCAGATTCCTCTGAACCACAAGATAGCTCATCTGATGAGGTATCATTGAACAATTTCATAATGCGTTCATTTTCCCGTTCGAATGGATCATTATTTTTTGGATTACCTCCACTCGGTCGTTGTCGAGACATCTGAAAAGTAGAACGTATAAGTAGAAGTTGTTTACATCAATATTTTAGGATAAATCATTTGTTGAACTTGAAACCTCTTATATTATAATAATAATGATTTATGAAATATTTGTATTTATATCCATTACCTATTATGTTCTAAAGTACGTTTCATTTAAATATTACTAACAATATGTAACTAGTTAATCATAAAAACCAATTCTACTTACCATAGACGTTGATCAGAAACCGCGTGTAAATCACGTTCCCGACGTGTGCACTCAGCGGGGCACTCGGCGGCCAACCGAACAAATTCTCATACAATGGCCGCTGCTATGACCGCTGCGTCAGTGTGAGTGCGCACACAAATGTTCCAAGTAGTAGTACGTTGGAAGCGGTAAAAAGACATGTTATGTGACACCTAGCAATTCGAATAATTTAATTTGGGGGCACTTGATGATGAACTATATGGTAGCAGTATGGAAATTCGTCTGCTAAAGCAGTTGTGCTTCTAGAGTACAAAAAAATATCGAAGGGTATAACCGGCGCGTCATTCTGCGCAAGTTCCTAACGACTGTCATAACCGGCGTGTCCGCCAACGTGTTAAGTTGTATGTACGTTGATTAATATATGAATCGCGGCCGTAAGAAATATGTGTTTACAGAATTATAATCATTAAAGTCATCAACACAACTCTCTAAGACCACGTAAGTCCCAAGACTGACTGACTGTTTTTAATGACTTTAATGATTATAATTCTGTAAACACATATTTCTTACGGCCGCGATTCATATATTAATCAACGTACAACTTAATGCTGACCAGCAAATTGCAAAAAACGTAAGAAATTTTGAATTTCGCGGGCTACCTTAGCGCTTCCCATCAAACTGATGAATTTACCTGAATTTATTTAAAAATATATGAACTAACTGATGACTAGGCAGCATGGTCCCTGACCCTAGCCGGTTCCACAAGGAACAAAAGTAAAAAAAAAAAAAAAAATATTCAGAATGCGGCCCTACACTATTTGCGCTGTAGCATGGTGCGGGTGACAGTTTCAGTAACATTTCGTTTCACTCTTGAAAGTTGCCGCGATTTACAATTTATGACTTAATATTTCAGTTGTACCACATTCGTAATATATTAAATAATTAATAACTGTAGTAAATTAAATTAAACCCAACCAGAATGTTCTAATCAAGAAATAAAATCAAATTGAATGAAAAATTAAGCAAAGTGTTATGCGTATAACGTAACGCCATAGACGTATTTAGTGATGGGATGTACTGCTACGATGGATAGTCGATATTTTTTATAATAAAAAACGTATATTGTGCGTAGGTCAATTTTTATTTTTAAAAGGTCTAATTATACAACAGAACATTTATAGGGTAAGGTTGCTTAAAAGGTTGCTAAAAAAAAATACATGTTATTCGTCTAAACTCATATCAGAGTCAGGAACATCTGAATTGTCACTCAATTCATCATCTGAATCTGTGACGGATATTATTAACGAATTAATGGTAACAACGGTCCATTATTTTGTTGTTCTCTTTCAAAGTAGTCTCGGAGGCGAACAACAAGCTCCCTGGCCTGACTACCCAAAACAGTTTTTTTTGTATGCTTAGGCATGGTAATAACAACAAACTCAACAAACTTATAACAAATAACAATTTAACAAAAATGAAAACAAACAATGAAATCGTAATACGTGTCACATTAAGTCACAATATAACGCGCTTGCACTCGTACTCGCACTCACAGCATCGCACGGGTAAACAACATGGCCGCCGCGCCGATGCACCATAGAGCAAAAATGTTGTCACGAAAAAAAAAACATAAACCCGATTTTGATTATTTTATATAAGTACAAAGATAATTATGTAGCCATAAAACATTTATATTGACAAGTTTATACACGTAGCACACACGTAGTTACACTGCACAACTGAATAATACACTAATTTTCATAACAATATTAAAGAGAACTAGATTCACGCTGCGAGTATCGTTAGCGATAAAAATGAATTGCATAACCTCACATCCCTATGTACGTGGTACTGACAAATGTCAACGTCATACGGGCAACTGTCACCCGCACCATGCTACAGCGCAAATAGTGTAGTGGACCCTAATGTCCCCTTTATGGTATATATATTATGTTCTGTGCTAGTGCCTCTCCCTCCTGTCAAAGTCAGTGAGTTGTCAGTGAGTAAAATGTCATTAACACGTTGCATTGCAGTTGTGTCGGTTCCGGTTAGTTTGTCGTTATTGAGACGAACATTCGTGACAGGCTCCGTTAGTTACGCGCAGACCTGTGCTAGCAGCGTCAACAGTGCGACCACGCAGCCACTCGGATCCAACAAAATGTACATTGCAGAGGAACGAGGATCGGCTTACGCGCCCGACTACCGGGTGTATTTCAGTAAGTAGAGCCACAGTTTCAATTCAACTGCCCCGTCCTGGTCGCCTGCCGTCTGGCCCAGCGCAAGTTGAGGGGCTGCTGCCTTTTCCCTTATCGTTACTTCTTTAAACTATTGAAACTGGCCGGACTTTGAACTTTTCTGTCATTATCATGATTACTGTTGTCATCACATTGTCACGATAATTGATTGAATTGTATGGGTACCCTAGTCACTAGTGGGTTGGTATAACCTATGACCTTGAACTTTTAACATTCTAAAAATTATGTACTATTAAAATGTAAGTAATTTATTAAGTATTTATCGCTTTTTCTGGGTTTACGTAGATAGCGTTTGTGTTTTATCTTGCAGTACATCGTGCAATCTTTGAAAAAAGACTTATTATTGTGGTAGGTACCAAAAAAAAACATAAATATATGATTTCTTTTGTCTTTTTTATAATAAAATATTATCAAAGCATGCACTAAATTACTGAAATGAAATCACATCTAGTCATGTTCTGCAACTTGCTTTCAGAGCATATAATTACATTATCTGATAAGGTCAAGATTATAATATCAGTTACGTTCACTCCTAATTACAAATGATTGTTTAATTTCCTTGAAGTTACATAAATAGCGTATTATGGCTCAAGTTGATAGGTTTCTTGAGATTAGTTATTCCATGTACAGATTGTAGTCAATACCTACTTACAGATCAACTGATCACTTACAAGACGGTGTATAGGATGTGCTAAGCTACTGGTTAGCTGCCACATAATTAAAGTGCAATGCTAAATGTTTAGAGATGATCAAGTCTAACCTATGCTTAATAGAGGAAACTCTTCAGAAGGGTAAATAATTAAGAGGCTATTATTGTTCCACTGCAGAGCAAAGGCCACTTCTCAGAAGGCACAAGCAATATTTAGCATTGAACACCTCAGTTGCTTAAGGGCGGATTTGGAGATTTATATTATTACTAGCTGTACCAGTGACTCCATTTACATGATTGTCTTAATTTCATGGGTTTTATATTATACTAGCTGTGCCCTGCGGTTTCACCTGCATAAGTTTCAATCCTGTGGGAATATCGGGATAAAAAGTAGCCTATATGTTGTGACCGTTCCCACACTCTCCAAGCTACATACACACGCATCAGCTAATTAGCTGCTAGTGTGTCTAACCAAATATCATAACACTAATTAAATACTTAGTGTGATGATATTTTATGAGGAACCCAATTTTTTTTTTCTAAATTAAAATTAGCCTAAGGTACTCTTTATAACATCGGAAGGCCAATTCTTGTAATTTAAAATGTTTAAAATCTAGTCGCAATCTCATCTCGGCGACAAACAAATGTCAAAAACTTGTCAAAATGTAGGGAAATTATCTCAGATCAGACTGAACGTTCTTAAAATTACGAGAATTGCCCCACTGGTATCTGCCAGTGAACATCCTGTCAAAATTGGTCCAGCCATTATGAAGATTACCCGGAACAAACAGACAGACAAAAATTTTAGAAATTGTATTTTGTTATAAGTATATACTTTCATATGCAATTAGTAAAAAAACTATTATTTTGACATTACAAACAGACACTTAAATTTTATTAATTTGTATGTATGTATAGATTTTTATGTTATGGTTGTTTTTTTTTATATTTAGATTTTTTATTAGGAGGGGCCTGTGGCTAAATTAAAACAGTCGCACAGGACGATCGATTAGGTTAAGCTACGCTTGCCGCGGTTGAACTGTGGATTGGTGACCATCATTACATACCGAGACTCCTCCAGGCCTCTAAAAGCATGTTAAGCTGTTGGTCCCCGCTGTCATTCGTGGATCTTTGACAGTCGTTGTGGGTCGTCAGAAGCCCGAAAGTCTGACAACCAATCTTACTTACCAAGGAGTATCGTATTACCCAGTAACTGGGTGTGGAGGTCAGATAGGCAGTCACTCTATGTAAAATACTGGTATTCAGCTGCATCCGGTTAGACTAGAAGCCGATCCCAACATAGTTGAGAAAAGGCTAGGCAGAACATGATGATGTGTATTGATTTATAAATCCGGGTTCTAGGAGAATGGTTTAGATGCAAAACCTGTTATGAATTTTGAAAAATTAGCTTAGTTTACAATTCAAAAGTACTTACTGATGAATGGTCTAGATCTAGAGTCTAGAGGCTAATTCAAGAAGCAAAGAAAAAAACAATTTCACACTGTTTTACAACCATGTAAGTAAGTCAACAATCGAAACATTTCAGGTAAAACTGTTCCTTTTATCATAATAAGATTTGTAAAGATAATAATTCTACTATTTTTATAAATTATCAGTTGACTCAAAATTCTAGTGCACTCGATTTTATTGTTTTCTTTTGCAATAATTAACTTTATGTTGAAGTCTTAAATACAATAAACAATCTTACACTAAAATACATATAAGTAGTAAGTACTATTATACTATAAAGGGAAAAAAGTGAAAGCATTCTTTGAGCATCAATACATTTGTCCGCATCAGTATCGATGGGAAAAATACCCAAAAGGCTGGCACTGCTATTCAACGTAAAGCTGACGTTGAATAGCAGTGCTGATTCTTTGACCTAAAAATAGGCCAGCCATCATCCAGTAATTTGGTCACTTGAAGAGGTCGCCAACCGTTTGGCGATGTCCCGAAATACTCAATGAACACTCAGACCCCACGACCCTAGTGTTTCAACCCCAAATGGCTCTCACAAATAGCTGCCAATAAGGTTGTTATATTTTAATGTTACGTAATACTAATAATTGAACTGTTTATTACAGTTCCTAGTTTCCTTAATTACTAAGTCCGTGGTCACACTGCCTGCCACAGTGCCACGGTGCTGTATCGTTTTAAATATAAGCCAGTTGAAATTTTCACAAGTGCGTTGATACCATATTAGTGCGACTATCAAAAACAAAAGCCAAAGAAGATAAGGTACTTATAATTGTTTTGGTGGTACGGAACCAGTGCGTGAGTCTGACTCACAGGACTGTTTACCTCATGTACTCAGGAATGACTTTACCAGTACCAATGATTAATAATGGTATGTATGAGTTGTTGAGTTGTTGTGCAACTACAACATCTACTTGGCCAATTTTTGTTAAATACTTGTATTCTTAATAATATACATTCAGAACTTTAAAATGCTCTGACATGCTCTGCATCAGTGCGAGTTGACCTTATGTTTGTAAACAACCCTAAAAACCGTGGACATAGATTTTAATCCGCCACTGTGATATTGAATTGAATATGTAGCAATATTTACATAGTTACTAGCTTCCGCCCGCGGCTTCGCCCGCGAGGTATGTCGATAAAAACTATCCTATGTACTTCCCCTGAATGCAATCTATCTCTCTGCCAAATTTTATCGAAATCCGTTCAGTGGTTTAGGCGTGAAAAGGTAACATACAGACATTACAGACAGACAGAGTTACTTTCGAATCTTCTATACCAATATTATAAAGCTGAAGAGTTTGTTTGTTTGGTTGAACGCGCTAATCTCAGGAACTACTGGTTCGAATCGAAAAATTCTTATTGCGTTGGATAGCCCATTCACCGAGGAACTCTCTAGGCTAGAACATCACGCTACGACCAATAGGAGCGGAGCATCAATGGAAAATGTTGCAAAAACGGGAAAAATATCTGATAAATGAATCTATACTTCTATACTTATATATATACTTATATAATTTAATATTATAAAGCTGAAGAGTTTGTTTGTTTGAACGCGCTAATCTCTGGAACTACTGGTCGGATTTGAAAAATTCTTTTTGCATTTGATAGCCTAATTCATGAAGAATGCTATAGAGAGAGTCAAAAAGAACGCTAAGCGAAAAGAAGTAAAAGCGCGGGCAGGAGATGCGATGCGACGGGGTGGATCGGGGGAACAAGTAATTTCACGCGGACGAAATTGCGGGCGGAAGCTAGTATATAATATTAGTATGGATGACACAAGACAAATAGGTACAATTGTATCTCATTCATCATCATCAAGTTTGGCAAGAAGCAATGTCATGTAGCACAAGTAGGTGAAGGAAAAAATGCGAAAACCGTAATTTGATACATTACAAAAAAAAAAGAAAAGAAAAGAAACGGGAAAAGAATTCCCGTGATAAACTATTTACATACCTACTTTATACGGATTCCTCGTTGCGCGAGTCCGACTCGCACTTGACCAGTTATTTTTCATTGATCACATAATGTGTGGAACAATAACGTATTGGATCATTCCCTCAGATAAATAGCGTCGACGGAACGCAAGGTCACGAAGGTCGTTTAGTTTCAGTAGTGACATGTTTTCTGACGCGATTGCTTATAGCCTTCTTCAGCCTGTCGCGTGTTCGTTGAGATCTAAGTGAATTAGACTAATGATGATGAGTAATAACCTAATAACATAATATTAATAACGAATCGTCTAGTGTGGGAGAGGGGGTGGCCGGGCGGGCGATCAGCGCATGGCACACCTTTAAGGGGGAAGCGCTAAGGTAGCCCGCGAAATTCAAATTTTCTTACGTTTTTTGCAATTTGCTAAGACCACGATATAACTCTCTAAGACCACGTAAGTCCGAAGAATGATAATTTCATGAAACAGTTATACTTTGGACTTACGTGGTCTTAGAGAGTTGTGTTGATGACTTTAATGATTATAATTCTGTAAATACATGTTAGTTACGGCCGCGATTCATATATTTTATCAACGTACAACTTAATACTGACCAGCAAATTGCAAAAAACCTAAAAAAAAAACAAATTTCGCGGGCTACCCTGGCGCTTCTGGCGCGCCGCGGCCGACGCGTTTCTACAATATAAGGTGTAGTCAGACTGCTGTTTATCGACGTCGAGCGATGACATTGACCGATCAGGACGATCCATTGTGGTGCATTGGCAGCCGGATTATGGTCAGTGGACGATTCATTATTAGTTAAACGATCACCCGCGGTTGATGGTCGTTAATCGTCGAACGATCCATATGAAATTTCGTTTTTATTTAATTTAGAATAGCGACTGGTCGTTGTCGATCGACCGCAGTCCGGTTGTACCTTTATTAACGCCAGCAATCAGGTTTAACCAGGTTTCAGACTGGCTAAAGTAGACTCATCTTTTATGAGGTACTGTTTAAAATGTGATAATAAAATACCTCCCCACATTCTTCAACTGAATGAGACAAAATTCAAGTCTTGAATAAAACGCACACGACATGCATTCTATATTTATTTATAAGTTAGGGGATTACATCGCTGATAAAAATGCCTGACTCAATGCTGGTCCTGCTCCACAACCACAACTAATTGATTAACAGTTGAAAATACTGTTGGAGCTGCTGAAGATTGTAAGTAAGATTATCTTTGCATTGTATTTATAAACTCTTTCTTCTTTCTCTTAATTTCCTTTGTATTGTATGATTGCATAGCCCTGATGTGAGTTCTATATATATGTACTATACCCTATGTACCATTTACCGGGCAATATGTCTTTCATTGAATGTGCCCTGGCGGCTGATAGTATGTCATGCTCACAAAAATGTCTCGCTTACGGTGGCGTGTGTGTTGGATCATTTAGCTCCCTTCAAAATGGTTGAGCTGAATGGTGCTGATCTATGCGTCATGTTCGTGAACGGGCGCCGTCAGTTGGGGCTGGTCATCACTTAGCTGCCTCGGCTTATTTTTAAATATTTTAATTTTGAATTGTTGTTTTCTTACTATTTGCTGTACTCTGAACGATGTAAAAAATAAAAAAGACGTAAGTTTACGTCTTTTTTATTTTTTACATCGCGTCGTTCTCACATATAAGTAAATATAAATTCAACGTTAATGATGTAACTAATATTTTTGTAAAAATATAATTTAAAAGAGTGTCCATGGAGTTTCCTGCCCGTTCTTCTCCATAGGTACGAGTACCTACGCTTTGGAATGGGCAACTACCTTCATATTTTCTGACTGACCGACTTCTTGACAATTCAAAAGTGCCTGTAAATGGTTTAATTGAAATAAATGCTTTGAGTTTGAGTTTGAATCCATACTAATATTATAAATTCGAAAGTAACTCTGTCTGTCTGTATGTTACCTTTTTACGTCTAAACCACTGAACGGATTTCGATAAAATTTGGGAGAGAGATAGATTGCATCCCGGGGTAGGAAATAGGATAGTTTTTATTGACATACCTGGCGGGCGAAGCCGCGGGTGGAAGCTAGTATGGTATAAGTTTTGAACAAACTGCATAGACATCATGCCTGCCAGCTGGCAGACTAGTCTAAACCTGTCGTGTACTGGTGTGTATATGAGAGTCGTGTTGCAGAGGACGAGAGCGGGCCGATCTCGCCGCTGCATGACATCCCGCTGTGGGCGGACAAGGCGCGGCGGCTGGTCAACATGGTGGTGGAGGTGCCGCGCTGGAGCAACGCCAAGATGGAGATCAGCCTCGGCGAGCCGCTCAACCCCATCAAGCAGGACGTGAAGAAGGGCGCTCTGCGCTTCGTGAGCAACGTGTTCCCGCACCGCGGCTACATCTGGAACTACGGCGCGCTGCCGCAGACGTGGGAGAACCCGCACCACGTGGACCCGGGCACGCAGGCGCGCGGCGACAACGACCCCATCGACGTCATCGAGATCGGCGAGCGCGTGGCGGCGCGCGGCGACGTGTACGCCGTCAAGATCCTCGGCACGCTGGCGCTCATCGACGAGGGCGAGACGGACTGGAAGCTGCTGGCCATCGACGCGCGCGACCCGGACGCGCACAAGCTGCACGACGTGGGCGACGTGGAGGCGCACTTCCCGGGCCTACTGCGCGCCACGGTGGAGTGGTTCCGCCTGTACAAGGTGCCCGACGGCAAGCCCGTCAACCGCTTCGCCTTCGACGGCGAGTGCAAGAACGCGGAGTTCGCCTACAAGGTCATCGACGAGGTGAGCCACTCTCTCGGTCCTCAGCGTTCGATACGCCTCGAGGTCGAGCCTTGTGTGATAGTATTACGTTTGCAGGTGCACGAGTTCTGGCGTTCGCTGGTGGCGGGCGAGGTGGCGGATGCGACGGACATCAACAAGTAAGTGTGAGCGTCGGCGTCGATATTGTAGCCATACACATTACGACATACTTGCGCGAGTGTAGACTTCACACGGCTCAAGTTCGTTTGTACCGATATTATTTCTGTTTAGTGACATCCATAAATGACGCTTTGCTACAAAATTGCTAAAATTAATATCATTTATTTTATTTTATTCTATTCGGGTAACTTACAGCTAATATAAGTTCAGTGTTCTTAGTCTGAAATTCGTTAATTTGTAATTTGATCAGGTAAACCAAACTTCGATTACAAACTTACATTTGAAGTTGGCTAACGTGACGTAAGTATATCGATGTATGGTAAAACAAAATCAAAAATCATTTATTCAAATAAGGCTGACAATCAGCACTTTCGAACGTCAAAATTACATAAGACTGTACCCCAAAACGCCCGCCATGCACCACTTCCTAGTGCTTTCGCTGGGAAGAAGTGGCGCAACAAACTCCCCAGCAGCACAGATGTCTGTTCAGTTAAAAAAACTTGCTTCAATAAAAAAATAGTAGGTAGGTATGCAAAATAATTGTCATTACAATGCGTGCCACGAAAGATGAGACTTGACACACCACGTGGTTTGACATGCGCAGTACACGATTTTAGGTATCTTTAGCGGTACCTATGAGGTCTGATTGCGGGACGGGACCGGACGTCATAGGGGCGGCGGATAGAGCGGGGGAGGCGGGGTCAAGTCTCATCTTTCGTGGCACGCATTGTACGAGACAGAACATCACATTAAATTATTTCCCATTACGTCAGCTAGCTTAACCAATATACCAGTAAATATAATTAAAACTATACCTACTGAAGCTTAAAATAATAATAATAATGCACTGAAAGAAATAAGCAGTAAATAAAAATGAAAAAAACATCAATCTGCTGGTCGATTCTGTAAAAATCTCACCGTGAAAACTTAGGTGAAGTGAGTTTGTTTTTGCTAGGAATAGACACTATTGACAGCTCACTCCACGCTCACTTCACCTAAGTTTTCACGGTGAGACTGATGGTTACAGAATCGCACTGCTGAACTCCTTTAAACAGTTCCATATGAGCCTAACGTTCATAACAGTATTTTTTACTGATCCGAAAACAGTAAGGCAAAATGTTACCGTCATGACAGTAAACTTTGTGGCTTGGAGATTTTACACGTTTTATGAAGCTTTAAGGTCATAAATGACAAAATTAACTGTTTTATTCGTTGGGTGATATCGTTCGAACCATTGAAATTTACTTACAGTAATGGTGCTTTTCCTTTTTTTTTTTCAGTTTTCATTTCATTTTCATTTCATTTCATTTATTTATTCTTAAACAATTTACATTGTGTCGAACATTACATATTAAATAGTAAACAAAATCATCATGTGCAGAAACAACACCAAATTAAATGTTAAACAAAATTATCACATGCAGAAACAAAACATATAAAACGAACAATACAATAAAAAAGCCCAATTAAAGTTGATTTGAAATGTCCAGTTCCAGAGTCAATTCGTATACCTAAAATATGTCACCCAATATTATAATATCTAATGTCAATGCAGGTATAATGTCAAAATAGTGTTAAAAATTCTAGAAATACAAAATTTATCAAGGTCCTAGTGATGAGCAACATTTAATTTAAAACTTGTTCACTGCTATTATTATAAGTGACTACCTTTATCATTTGTCATAAAATCTGACACAGAGTATAAACATTTTTCCAACAAGAAGGCTTTCGAGTGAGAGCTATAAATTAATAATTTTAAATCAGTAAATAGATTCAATCATTAAAAGTTACTGTTACGTCTTTTACTGTTTTAAAAACATTTCTTCTTACTGTATAAAGTCAGTAAGTCTTAATGAAATATGCTGTAGTATGTAAATATTTTTTTGTGTAAACAAAATTTGTGTATAACAAAATTGTATACCTAAATAAAAGCCTCCAGGAATATAGGGCGTGACAGCTTACATACTTATGCAATGCGGGTTATGTTCACATAGCTGTCACATGAACACAAATGATAAACTAGGACCATCGAAGTAAAATAAATAAACAGCTAATTACTTATAACAATAACAAAACCATGGTCAGCAAGACGACCAGTCACCACAAGCAGCACCCGTTTACGAGCATAACGCGAAGATCAGCCATTACATTACCCCCCTCGCCATATTTGAGGGAAGGAGGCAACCCGCTCCCCACGCTACCGCAAGCAGTGAGTGTTTGAGTAACATCTAAGGGAGTATGACGAACTTGCTGTCGGTTGCTCAGGCAAGCAAGAATAATATGATCAATAGTCGAGGTCGCTAGCTAACCATGTCAATAATAAATGAAAATTAAATTGAATTGTCTTATGCTGTCAAATAAAATAATCAATTATATGAAATCATAGTAACCTGTCAGTATATGTAAGCCAACATGTTTTTCAAGTACAATGTTGTGTGTTTTTGGGATAAAATCCCAACTACGGAACCCTTCATTCTGTATGGTCCGACACGCACTTGGCCGGTTTAGTAACAATCATGATCACGGTTGGATTAGAACTAGGTTCAACTTTTTAAATTGCTCTATTAATTAGTTATAAGCAGCAGTTTTTTATCCCAATTGTGATAGTCTTTATTTTTTTATTGCCAAATACATGGTTCACTTCTGTACCTAAATATTTATAAATTCTTTCAAACTCCACGTTTCCACTTTTTACAATCAGGCGCTATCCGCCTGATTGTAAAACGTGAAAACTTGGAGACTACCGAAATTTGAACACGACAATGACATGCCACACACTCGCCCAAATAAACATGCGCAAACGTTTTGCAGAATCAGAATCGAACATTGAAAATAACACAAGTCTTGAAATTAGCACCAAAATGTTCGAACACACGTGACGACATAGTTACGCAAGTATATCGTTACGTGTGTCTGTGCTCCGTGAGCCGCGCTAGTAACCGTGGCGCTGTGACCCGCAGGATGAACGTGAGCGTCGAGGGAGCGCCTGCGCGCGTGGAGCGCTCCGAGGCAGGCGCCGTGCTGGCCAAGGCGCCGCCGCGCGGACTGCCGCAGCCCATCCCGCTCAGCGGTCAGTAACACATCGTCATCACCCACTGCTGGGCGTAGGCCTCTGCGGCAACAATGTCGTCCACCCATCTCGCCGCCGGACGACCGACATCTCGTGTTCCAAGGCGCCTTTTTTTTTTGTTTCTGGGGTGGAAAATCCTCATGGATATCCGCCGCCGCCGGGCGGGCGGCGTTGTGTCAGACTCTTACTGGCTAAAAACCACCCCGGTGTTCCATCTCACACCTACGCCGGGGGTCGCGGGAACGTACGATCCTTCCGCAACCCCCGACTGGTGCCCTCGGGTCCGGGGAGGTGTCGGCGAGGGGCGCGTGGGACACTGCGCGCGCTGCTGTGTGCATGTAGGAGTCCGCCCCGACGCCCGGTGCGCCTACTGCGGGCCGGGTGAGTGGACGAGATCTCCCTCTCCCTTTCCGCAGCCTCCTGCGAGACGACTGTTTCGCAGAAGGACGACCGCGTCCCAGGACTCTTCGCTGCCGACCATCAACTCGACCACGGCCGGCAGCGACGGATCACTGCCTTCTTTTGAGATGAGGGCTCGGTACTGGACCACTAGCTAGGTCTGTGCGTTTACCATAGCCATATTCAACGATGCCGATGATGCGATCAGATTGACGACTGCAGACGGCAGACCTCACTGCCTGCCGCTAGGTATCCATTAGACGAGTTATAAGTTATGATCTGTGTTCGCAGTGGACAAGTGGCACTTCATCTCCAGCCTCTGAGAGGCGCGGGAGGCGCGCGGCGATGAGTTCGCGCACGAGCCAGCGAGTGCAGTGACGTCACGGCAGTAGCGCTGCGCTCGCGCACGAGCCAGCGAGTGCAGTGACGTCACGGCAGTAGCGCTGCGCTCGCGCACGAGCCAGCGAGTGCAGTGACGTCACGGCAGTAGCACTGCGCTCGCGCACGAGCCAGCGAGTGCAGTGACGTCACGGCAGTAGCGCTGCGCTCGCGCAAGAGCCAGCGAGTGCAGTGACGTCACGGCAGTAGCGCTGCGCTCGCTCACTGGGCGTCGCGTCGCGTCGCACTGCACAGTCGTGGCGCTGCGCCGCTAGCTCGCGGACTCGACAGCTCGACTGGACGCCGCCAAGTCACGTCAAGTGCGTCAACTGCCATGATTGTGTGATACATAATATTGCGCTGTCCATATTCATAAGTATTTAATTGTGTATTCTAAGTTTAATGTATATTTATGTTCAATTAAATTTAGTATTGAGTTAAACGTTCATTATTTTATATCACTCGGGTTTACTACTGTCATCCTAGCACAGTTCATGCTTTCGAGCATTTTTAGGGTTTATTAGAATAACACCCTCCTGTATACGCCGGGAGTAAGTCAGGTGCAGACATCATAAAGACGTAATTTTATTATGAACGCTACCGGTAGCGGTGTAGGTAATAAAGAAATAATTCTTAAACGATTATGCAAAAGTTCTCCGGAGCATCAAGTCATCTCGAAAGATATTATGTAGAGCCTTCGTGGGATTGCCCTAGCAGTTGTAGCACGGGCGAACTAGGAGCCCCAAAACTCGATAAATACTTTTTTTATCTAATCCCAAACGATGTTTAGTAAGTAAAAGGCAGTTTGTAGTTATGGGGCTACGAGCGCTACCTAAATATAAACGTAGGGTGCTAATATTTTCTGAATGGTCTCGCATTTCAGCACGTTCAAATTAACAGTGTGAATTCATCTGGTTTAATCAACGTACAACTTAATACTGACCAGCAAATTCCAAAAAACCTAAAAAAAATTGAATTTCGCGGGCTACCCTGGCGCTTTCGCCTTAACTGTACGATACCGGAACCGGAAACCATACTTTGGGAACGTGGCTTTTGGCAGGAATCTTAAAGGTGCGTTCGGAAACTGCAGCAAAAATGTCTCAACAATTGTCATGAGAAATGGCACTATTATTTACAAAACTACAGGAAGAACTTGGAAAGCAAACCAGTCAGCTTACAGAGAAAATAACGGCCAATGTATTGCTAAGTATTGAAGAGAAGATAAAATCAATTAAGGAAGGAAATGTGAAAAAAAAATCTGAAGTCGAAACCTTGAACATAAAAATAAAAAACCTGGAGATAAACGCAAGAAGAAATAATCTCCTCATTATACATGGAGTAAAAGAACCAGAGGAAGAATCTATAGAAAGTTTAACAGACCTAATTGTGTCAACAATGACTGGATTAGAAGTGGAAATGGGGATAAATGAAATTGAAAAAGTTCATCGTCTCGGCAAAAAGGTGAAACTGTTAAAATTAAACCAATACTTTTTACTACTGTTACGAGCTTGGGGTTCGTGACAATAAAAACTGCCGATTTAATAACTAAAAAAAATGACACTACTCACTAACACTAATTACAACTCAAACACACTAATTAGGAAACACAATTGCACTTACTGATCACTCTTAAGTCGCACTTGAATATCGCTTTCGATGTACTCGCATGTATCGCTTATTCAAAACTATGTGTCTCGCGGCCCACCCGGCCTTATATAGCGCCGCAGAGCTAGTACATAAACATCTAGAACGTTCGAGTACATACCGGTTCCGACTAACCCAATGTCGATAGTTCTCGGAATTTCTAGGACATTGACCCTACTAGTTCTGCTACCCGATACTAGATGGCGCTAGTGGTAACTAATGTCATCATGTACCAGGCATCTATTGTGGCGCGCAACACTACACTAATACCCTCTTAAAAAAAAAACGATATATTAAAGAATAAAAAGAAAATGAAACCTAACACCTACATCACGCAAGATTTCACTAGAGAAGGATTACAGAATAGGAAGCAAAGGGCTGGAAGTAAAAGGGAAGGAAAAGAACAAACACGAACTCTCATCAAAACATAGAAAACAAAGAGGCAGCAGATTCTAAATTACAAAAAACAAATGCATTCGCATACATGCGAGCAAGATCATTTTCGCCGTCAGAAATAAGAATTCTAATAATAAAAAATAGGAACTAATTGACACCGGCAACCGAAAACAACCGCATGATTCAACCTACAACACTAAAACCAAAATACCAAATAAAGCAACCTCAGGAAACAACATATACTAACAATATCCCCAATCCGGTTGGTCACCGTGGCGAAATCGACCAACACCCTCCATATCTAAAATAGCAAAAGGAAAAACAGAAACACCTATACATAGCAACAATGAATACGAGAAGTTTAAAAACAGAAGAAAGTCTTATGGAACTGGAATCAGCACTAAACGACACAAACTGGGACATCTTGGGCCTAAGTGAAGTTCGAAGACAAGGGGAAGTGATACAAACAAATGGACGATTTTTATTCTACCACATAGGCGAAACACCCGGCCTCCACGGTGTGGGTTTCATAATAAAGGAAGAGTATGCAAAGAATGTCGAAGAAATAGTTGAAATATCAGAACGCATTGCCGTCTTGAATATGACGATTCCGGGCTATAAAGACAAGTGTACTATAATTGTTCAAGTGTATTCACCCACAGACGCAACTGACAAAGAGAAAACAAAAATATCGAAAAATTCTATTCAGAGCTGAGCCAAACAGTAAAAGATTATTCTCATAAAAATCTTATCGTAATGGGTGATTTCAATGCCCAAATTGGAAGTAGACAAGACTTCGAAGATACCACAATGGGCCCTCATACCACAGGACGACGAACTAAAAACGGAGAAATGCTCATTAGCTTTGCATTCGAACACAACCTCACAATTCTAAACAGCAAATTTCGGAAAAAAAAAATAATCGTAGATGGACTTGGAAATCCTCTAATGGAGAAACTACAAACGAGATTGATTTTATTCTCACAAATAATTCTAAAAGTTTTGATGATTTTAACGCTTTAAATAACTTTAATTTCAACATAGACCACAGAATGATCAGAGCAAATCTCAAAGCTTTACCTAAAAAACAATCTAGGACCAATTATCACACAAAACCAGCAAGATTAAATCAAGAAGAACCTCTCCAAATAAGTAAGAATCTACAAAACATACTGAATAACTACGATAAGACAGAAACACAACAAACTTAGTTATCTTTGCAGAGTCTCCAACTGTCCTCAAAGGAATTCTAGTAGACCTAACTAAAGAAAGCGAATTTGTTGGACTTACTATGAATACCTACAAAACCAAAATTATAACTAATTGTCAAAGACATGAAATCATCGTAAGCAACAAAATCATCGATTACCATGATGATTAAATAATATACTTAGGATTGTGGAGCAGGACCAGCATTGAGCCAGGCATTTAAGGTACAAAATAAAATTAAAAAAATAAAATTAATTTAATTAAAAGCTTGTTTTAAATAGGCTTTTACTTAAACTGTATTCAATTAGGATTTAATAATGTTATTAAAACAATAATTGTTAAAAAAAGTAGTGAAACATAGGTACCTACAGTTGAAACCTTCGAAATACATATGAATGGGTTACTAATTACCTTTAGCGACTGATTGCATCAGAATTGAACCTGAACAGGGTTTGTTTACACTTTTACCATCGTGCGCTTGGTGTGCGATGCGATCACCCACTCGTGCAGTCATGCCGACGTGTGATGGTGTAGTGCCGCAGGCGCGGCAGGCGGCAGGCTCGCAGTCGCAGCTCACAGCACAGCGTGTGCGGGTCAGCGCGGAGGACGCAGGGGCTCGTATCGACCGCGGCGCGCGCCCCGTCGGCGCCTCCTGAGCTTTCGCGGCTGCTCACACTGAAAATTTGATGTGCCGTTACGTTACACGCATTGTGCGTCCTCACCTCGCATACAACTTTGTTTGACCCCAATAAATTAACACACAACAAAGTAAGGATATTCAGTCAGACCTCTATGTAGTTATAGGTACTGTAATAATAACAATAACCGCCAACCGTTGAACCGTAACCGGTGGGTACCTATAACAGAGATATTGGCTATAACAGAGACCTACCACCTCTACCTACACATCCGCAACGTTGTTGTGTACAAGTGGATAAGTAGATATCCACTGCCATTGCTGATGCAAAGTTACCTTACTACCTATGTATGTACTTCCGAGGGGAATTATAAAGCCATAGACAGCCTAAGTAGAGTGCTTAGGTACCTAAACAAAACCAGTTGGTCGTTAACCGGTTTCTTCAGAAAGGTGCATGTCATTTAATTGTAGACAAGTCACAAAATGTTACATTTGAGGAAATATTGAAAATGAATCTTTTGAGTCATCATTCGCAAATGTGGTGATGTTGTTGTTCCATTTTCCAAGCCGAGGAGATTTAGGAACCAAATGATATTACTTAACTACTAGACTGCCGCAGCGTCGCTTGGGCACGCTGCACCAGCTCGAACTGTCCTGTGTCCTGTGGCTCTTACAGTTGCCAACGAGCACCCACAGAGATCCGCACTCTACTCTTAGATGACTACACTAACTAGGCACTGCCATGTATTATTCGTTAGGTATGTATGTAAGTATAACAAAATTAGAATTCCCGTTTTCTAGGTAAAGGCCTCTCTGCTTCCACTTATCACTCAAGGAATCTTTATTGAATCGAAGAAGTAATTGTAACAAAATTGTTTCCTTTTTGAAATGCAACTTAAGCACCTATCTACATTTTAAAAGTGAAATGAAACAATGGCTCTTAGGTATGCCGTATGTACCTACTGAACTAACTACGGATACGTTTCGCCAACGCTTGGTTGAGGCACAGCACAGGAACTAGTTATGTAGTGGGTGCTGAGTGGTAAGAAGCTGTGCGACTCGAGCGATCTGAAGGAGTGAAGGCTGTATCGTGCGGCACGGGTCGCGGCGGGCGCGGGGGCGGGAGCCGGATACCGCACGGCCCGCGCAAACATTATACACTCTCAGATGTGACACAGTGACATCCTAATCCTAACATACTAAATACTTGGTGAGTATGTTCAGACGCCAGCACATCAAGCTAGGTACTACAATCTGTCAAATTTCTTGAATAGATTTTCAACTTTATCCCTATTAGCATTAATTAGGTTGAAGGTTGATTGAGAAAATTTGATAGTTTCGGGTAGCTTGATGTGCTGGCGTCTGTACCTGCATTAACAAAACTACGCAAACATTATCATAGTCACAGATTTGATTATTAACACCCGAAAAGTAATGTTTAAGTATTAATCTGAAACATTATCGTCTAGGAAAAAATATATAAGTACCTACTTAAGTACCTACCTTAAAAAAAACTAAAATCACGTTTTTAAAACGCACTAAAAATTTAAAATACCTACCCAATTAAGATTCTAAAAGCCTGGAGCGCACTTATTATTAAGTTATTCACAAAGCTTGCTTTTATAATACTTACCTAAATTTTTAGTGCGTTTTAAAAGTGATTTTTAGTTTTTTTTAAAACAACCTACTTATTTTTATTTTTAACTTTTGCGTCTAGTTTCTTCATTAAGTTAATAAGTACAACGAAACAAACAACAAAAGTAGAATAGAGAGAGCGAGTCCAATAGATTGCACTTGGGTCTGATGATGAGCCAAGTGGATAGTGGAACTCTTTAGGGGCTATCCTACTTGTAAACTCCTGAGTTTGCTAGTAGCTCCTAATCGTCATAACTTCGTTGACTTTATACTTATTATTAACCTAATTAAGAAACTAGACGCAAAGGTTAAAGGCTCCTACAAACAGGCGCGACACGCGATATAATCGCGCGCGACACAAAGGCACCGCTCGTTACGCGACTTGCGGTGCCTTTGTGTTGCGTGTCGTGTCGCGCCTGTTTGAAGGAGCCTTAAAAAGAAGTCGGTAATAAAAATATGTAGAAGGTAGTTTAAAAAAGAACTAAAAACAAAAAAAAATAAGTAAGTAGTTAAGTAGGTACTTATTATAAAAGCGCGCTTTGTGAATTACTTAATTATAAGTGCGCTCCACGCTGTGCGTTTTTTAAACGTGTTTTTTTTTTAAACTACTTATGTAAGTAAGTACCTACTTACATATTTTTTTATTATTTTCCTATCCAATACCTTTTTATAAAAATCTTGATAAGCAACTTGTTTGGGCATTTTTGTTTCATCTCGGAAGTCAACCGGCTGTAGGCATTGATCAGGCACTTTGAGAAGGTCGGTGGGACGAGGGCGGCGGCGGGTCGGGGACTCGGGGCCCGGAGGCGCGGGGGTGGCGCGGCGCGGCGTGGCGCGGCAGTGGCGCGAGTGTGCTGGCGCGATGCACTCGTTCGTGAGGGCGGTGACTCTGGCGGCGCTGCTGGCGCTCACGGCGGCCGCGGCCGGGGCCCGACGCTCCGACCAGGACTTCGAGTTCGACGACGACACGGTGAGGCCCATCTCCCCTCGCCGGGCACACTACTGTAACTAGAACACGACGTTTACATGGCGCGGCCCAACTTCACGAGAAGGGCTCGACCGTCCTGGGGTTTTTATAATGCTTACCGCTTCTTGAGCCTGACAACCACTATCCGATCGTACACCTTGGCTGATGCTGCAGAGTGCAAAGCGATCACAACCCAGCTGAGCCACGGTCCAGCAAACTTGATTCAATGCACTTACAATAGCGACGTTTATAGTTATTGATTTTATTTAACCAGTGTCCTTAGTGGTGTTTTTCGATCATGTTAGGTTTCTGTTATAAGTCCGGATTTTCTGGGCTACCTTCCATAAGAAGGTTTAGGTTGATTCATGCAGGTAAGTAGGTTTCACTAGACCGGTGCAATATAGTATAAGTAGGTAGGTACCTTATACCTGCCAACTGTGAATTCGTACCTTCTCACTCTAGTTACCGATACTTGTCTCCCCCCTCCTTACCCATGTTTTACACAATAATGATGGGTAAATTGACAACTATAGGTAAGTATCACTATTATTTTTAATTTCATGTTCTTTGCGTATTGGGGTGTTACGCGTTAGGTAGGTACCTAGGTACCAAAGTGAGGCTTAAATTTGTGCCGATCAGACAAGTATCCGGCTGCCTCAGAGAGATATTAGCACTGAGCTTTATCTAAAACACACACCTACTTAGGTATAAGTTACATTTACCTATAGGTACATAACAGGATGACCGCTGAGATGGAAGTAGGTAGTTCATGGGATTGGACAAATCGGAAACTATGGGACATGGAGAAATTACAATTTGTAAGGAACTACTTTGTAGGTCGTCGACTTTTTAGTTAGAGAAATTGCACTCAGAGATTTTAAAAAAAACCCGACTGCAAAAACAACAAAACATTCTAAACAAGACGACTTAAATTCTCAAGCAGTCTGAGTTAGTGGCGATCATTTTAGTTCAATACACCACTTTTCACAGTCTAGCGTCAGTTAGTGGCGATCATTTTAGTTCAATACGCCACTTTTCACAGTCTAGAGTCAGTCACCACACTAATTACAACTCAAACACACTAATATTATGACACACAATTTCACTACTGATCACTCTTGAATATCGCTTTCATTTACTCGCTTATACAAAACTAATGTGCCTCGCGGCTCGCACCCGCCTTATATAGTGCCACAGAGCTACTCTATAAACATCTAGTATGTTCGAGTACATAGCGGTCCCGACTGACTCGACGTCGATAGTTCTCGGAATTACTAGTACTTTGAAGGGTCAAGGTCCTAGTACCAAGGTACTAGTTCTGCTACCCGATACTAGATGGCGCTAGTGGTAACTAATGGCACTATGTATCAGGCATTATTTGTGGCGCGCAACAATATTGATCTTTAATTATTGCACCGGTTTGGGTAGTTAGGATAACGATCTTTTTTTTTGACAGGAGTCCGGAGTGACAGCGGTTGCGAACGGTGCTCACTCGCGCAGACCTCGCCGTTATGTGTACGATCCCCACAGTGAGTACCTGTCTTTTAGCGGCCTAGCTCCGAATGAGGGCACGTACAGGAAGCATTACTCACCCACCTGTAATTTGGGGAAGATATGGAATAAAGAGGAAGTATGAAACGAAGAGGCAGTTATGGTATTGGTAATACATTTTGCAGACTCGCTGTGTCGGTCGCTGGTGTGCAAGAAGCGCGAGGTGTGCGTGCTGCGAGACGCCTTCACCGCGCTCTGCGCCACCAAGAAGGACATCTTACGGAAAGGGTAATACCCATACCCTACCACCCCCCGTCCCTACCCTCTTAATTAATAGTGTATTTTTCTGTGAGCAATTAATTTCTGTAGCTACCAGTGGTGAAGGGTAAATTTATGACAGATGAAAGCCGGAGCAAAAAAAAATGTCAATAAACCGTTTCATTAAATTCCTATTTCGATCTACTTTCCTGAGGTATGAGCTTCATGTGAATTAGCGAAAAATGACAGTAAGTACCAAATTCATGTAATGCTAAACAATTCCTTATAAGTAATAATATGAATTCGTCAGATTATTAATATCTGTGAAACCCCCTTTATTCCATAAACTACTAGAATCTGAGAAAAGTCTTATAAACAAGGCATGGCCTAATTCAACGTGTTTCTTATTTTCAAAACTTAACCTTGAAAAGCATGTTTCCTCACAAAGCAAATAATTTGTCAAACAACAATCTACTGCCAATAATGCCATCGTAATAATCCTAAAAAATCTACTCTAAATAAGTTATTTCAACTTAATTAACTATCTACTTACCCCAAATACCTAATTATAACGTACTATCAGTCTATCACTACACAGGCATACAAAACAAATCCAAGTATAAATGTAATACAAAATAGTAAATACTACACACTAATCACCAATAATAAATTCAATGAATATGTCGGCGGCGTTGTCGAAAACAACACATGCACCGCCGATCACGCCACCGACAAGTACGTCACTCGACTTCTCCCACCGCCCCACTGCTCGACTTGTTTTGACACCAGTATAAAACAGCGAGCAACGAAGCGGCAGGGGACTGGACCATTGGACATCGTACGGACATCATGTGCTCAGAAACTATATCGCGTTCGTATCTGGTTGTATCGTGTACCTATAGTGCTTGATTTGCTAATGAGATTAAATTGTTCATGAAATTATAATCTGATGTGAAGTGCAAACCGTGTTTCTATTGCGCATTAACCAACACTACCCACTTAGTACGCCCACAGTAATTAAGATATGCCTGATAATAATGACACACACTTTACCTTTTCCTATAAATACAACGAACAATGTGCAAATTAACAACAGCTACAAGTTAGTGTAAACAAATTATTGCGTCAAAATAATGTTCTACCCACGAATAATGAACTCCGTCCCGATTATATTACGAAATTCCACGAAAAAGAGGGAATGGCGATATCGCGATATTGCTCCATCTCGTTCACACGCACGTATTTTCACTCATCTACCTAACCCGATATTTTTCGGCTTAATGGCGCTCAAAAATTAGCAAGCCACGTGACCTGAAGTGACGTCATGACGAGTTTTCTTAATATTCTTAATATATAAATTACGTGTCACGATGTTTGTCCGCGATGGACTCCTAAACTACTTAACCGATTTTAATCTTTGTACACCGTGTGCAGTTTGATCCAACTTGAAAGATAGGATAGCTCACATCTCCATTTATAATCCCAATATTATTTTATTGCACAAAAACGTTAGCCACAGCAACGCGTGGCCGGGTCAGCAGTGCGATTCTGTAACCATCTCACCGTGAAAACTTGGGTGAAGTGAGCGTGGAGTGAGCTGTCAATACTGTCAATTCCTAGCAAAAACAAATTCACTTCACCTAAGTTTTCACGGTGAGATTTTTACAGAATCGACCGGCAGCTAGTTTTATATACCTACAAATTGAATTCACGTCGAGCCGCGCGCGCCTACGAGTTATATTAAAGATTTTGTTTTAGTTGGGAAAGAAAGATAATGTACAGTTCGTGCCACGTAAGAAGAGACTTGACCCCGCCACCCCCGCCTCTTTCCGGCGCCCGAGGCCGCCCCGATGACGCCCGGTGCGGGACGGGGACCGGACGTCATCGGGGCGGCGGAAAGAGGCGGGGAGGCGGGGTCAAGTCTCTTCTTACGTGGCACGAACTGTACCTACATTTAATGTAGGCGTTTTGCATTTTTTTTATTTTATGGTTTATTAAATACCTACAGTATGATATGATTATATTTCAATGATGAATTGACTATAAAGTGGTTGTGTTCTGAATTTTTGAAGGGAAGCCGGTGGGAATCGGCTTGTATGGAACCTCCGCCACTGGCTACCTACCCAACCCAAGTAAATGTTCGTTTCGTCTATAATTCCAGGCTGGAGCACTTGTCTAGTAATATTTTTTTTCGGTATCTATGCACCCATTGGTATTTTTTTAATTCCCCAGTGACATAATAGTGGCTGCAAGCAGCGATGGCGGGTGGGAGGGCGAGTCGCGCGAAGGCGCGGGCGCGGGCGGCGGTGGTGGGTGGGAGCGCGACGACAATGACGACGACGTGTTCTACGACGCCAGCGCGCGCGACGCCGACCCCGACCCCGACCTCGACGCTGACGACGCCAAACGGTGAGCGACTTACACAGCCACACATCTGCCTTAGTTATAGCACAGATAATATGATAAGGTTTAGGTAGACAATCGTTAACACCTCTCTATAGGGCAGAAACTAAACGGTACAGCGCCTATAACCACCCGACAACGACAGTCGATTATTAATTTTAGATTCTTTAAATGTACAGTCAGCAACAAAAGTCGATTAACACTTCAGTTTTTTTAAACTCAGTTATTGAGCAAAATATTAACATTTCAGTTTTTTAAATCTCAGTTTTTGAGCAAAATATTTGTTGAAAATTGCAATGCATACTTTTGCTGCAATTTTGAACAAATATTTTACTTAAGAGCGTTATTACAAAACCGAAGTGCTCAGTTTTAGGTAAATTCGACGGCGCGCGGCAGCAGATGCGCACGTGTGCGTCTAGGGCAGAACGCTATGCACACATACAAACCGCTATGCGTCGGACGCCAGGATCAAACCAACAAGAGCCTTTGTTTTCGAAATAAATTAAATTACTGTTATTATAGTTCATGAAATATTATTTGTACCGATGAGTGTTACCTACAACGGTTTGAGTTACAATAGGGTCATACAAATTTACTTCACTTTTAATTTTTATTTTATACCACTAAAGTGACAAACTAGCATACGGCCCGCTTGATGGTGTGTAGTTACCGCAGCCTAAAGCAGTGTTGCCAGTGACAGATAGTCAAATATAACATGAGAGAGCTCAAAAAGTAACATTTTCACGAGAAAAGTAACATTACCTTATTTTTTGTGGAAAACGACTAATAATAACATGGCACTTTATTACATAAAAAAAGCTGTCCCCTTAGTAGGCTTCGAAAGAATCGTAATAACAAACTGAACTGAACCAACACGGATGCCACTACTAGGCCGTCGCTCACTCGCCTAAGTAAGCGGGATGGGTCATTTAGAAATTCACGCGAGTGAGTGAACATGCGATGCGACAAACGAAGTGAAAGATTTTCGCGCTGTCGTCGCGTCAGAATTTGGTCACAAAATCAAGACAATCAAGTGCGCCAACATGACGAACGAAACCTTTCTTGTATGCGTTCCGTTTCATGTTTATTTTTTGTTTTCTGAGAAATATTTTTTATTAAGTCTTAAGAGTAAAATTTTGAGGCGTGTAACATGGAGGTAACATGAGAGGGTCAAAAGTAACGTAAAATGTTACAAAAGTAACATTCTGGCAACGCTGGCCTAAAGACGCTTGCATTGCCAGAAGCTGCATTACTTGCGCGTTGCCAGCCTCTAACATTACTTACAAATACTTTTTTGCTACTTTTATAAATACTTTTTGTACCTACTTTTTTTACGAAGTTTAATATATTATGTAATTTATTTAGCAGGTAGGAAGACATTTTAGTACTTATTTATAGAAATAAATGCAATGTGATGTTGTTTCTACAGTTTGGATAAAAATCGGTTGTCTGTAAAGTCGGTTTACGGACGATAGTTTAACGTGACAACGTCATAACAAAACATTAATGAAATTGCCGAACGCGGAGGCCGATTCGGCAGCGTTTGACATCATCTGTCTCTCATCGCTCGTTCCGCGCTCTCGCTTGCACTTCAAGCCGCCATGGCGTACAACGCTACAGCAGAGCAAGGCCGCGAGGTAACGCTACATGAGTCATGTTTTTTCGTGTGTGCAGCCAGCTTCATCGATTTATTAGACGTTGTCACGTCAAAAAAGTCAAAAGAAAATAAAAAAGACAAATCAAAAGTCGTTTTATTAAAATTAAAAATGACAACTGTGAACTTGTAACGGTTCATGAGACACTAGCAGACAGACGGACGGTCGGACATCGGAGCCTTAGTAATAGGGTCCCGTTGGCACCCTTAAGGTACGGAACCATAAAAAACCAGTATAATAATTGTAAAATAATTAAAATAATATTCTCCGAAGCGGCATAGACCGTGCTTTCCTCGAATCTATGATTTCAGGAAGCACGCACTCCTCATAAAATTCTTACCGCTGAGCTTCTCTTGCGCGTTTCAAATTATCGGCCAAAACTTTTTTTTTATTTTGACAGCACCAAAAGTTCTATTTTTTTCTATTTTGCCCATTATTGTGAAACTATTGTCTGAAAATAATTAATTAAATTAAAGTTGGAGATGACAATAAATAAAAAAGTCAGAAAAATTTAAAACAACAACTATATTTACGTATGTTTTTTTTCTATAATTATATTCGCGTTGGAACATCATAGGAAAATAATTATATTATATACATTACAATCAGAACATAACTAATAAAAAAAAAAACTCACTTGTATCAAGAAGTGTTGGTCGCTTTTTATTCGTGGCGAATTGTCGAACGAGATCACGTGACGGCAGCAGCGAGTGAGCGGCACGTCCTCCCTCTGAAAGCGCTCGGCGCGGACTAAAGCTAAGACCGTGCATCCCGAGATTTATATTGATAAAAAAGCATTGCATAAAACAATTGCTTAAAAATATTATTTTACTTCAAAATAGAGTATTTTTTTTTTTCAAGCAAGGTGACAAAGTAACCTTAGTTATTAAACACTTTTTGTTTGAATTTCTATTAAATATTCAGAGATAAAAAATATCATTTCGGCTGAAAAAATATCATTAACTCTCTGTTTTACGGAATTATTTTTGGTGTATTACTGTATTAAACATAATAAATTGATGTATGCATACAAAAGTAGAAGATACAGTTGTACCGTGGACATTTTTATAAATTATTAAACTATTATTCTTCGATGTAACAGAGCATCGCGAGATGCCCGAAAGTAAATTTTTATGAAACAGCCTTTACAGGAACAAGTTTTTTACTGATTTATGTAAATAAACTGAAATATTTATTGAATGCGCTCCCAAAAGAAGGAATTAAACTTTCTCGGGCATGTATTTTTTTTACTATTGTGACTTTAGTTAAACCATAATCACAAATCAAAACTCGAGTCAAACGCTCTAAACAAGAAAACATCGTCATAGCGCTCTTAATAACTGAGATTAAAAAAACTGAAGTGTTAATCGACTTGTTTTGCTGACCGTACCTACTCAGCCAACCCTATGAATATTAATGATGAAGAATTCGGTATCTCTGTGGGTTTAGAAGTTAACATAGGATCAAACTGAAAATAATACTGACCATCTTAAAATAGTGATGCAATACAACTGACTGGCTTTGTACACTATAAAAGAAAACACACGGACACCATATAAGAATCTAGTAGCTAAAAACTTTTTTCAAAAAGTTTTTATTTTCACTTTTTAGATTCTGACATGGTAACAATGGCAGTCCCATTGTTACCATGTCAGAATCTCCTCGAGAGCATACCCTTCCAAACCCTAATTTCAACTGCTCATCACATGTTACAAAATATTAGTTTTGCCGATGCTCGGATGTTAATTGTTAAGTTCTCTTGGTAAGAACCAGGAGAACTCCTCAACAACCACTCACTATACGCATTGTGATGAGCATACATTGCTCCCTTAAAGTAATAATCGAATCGCAACCCGTGAAATATTTATCATTGAGTAGTTCCTATGGCCATCTGTGGTCTTCATTATCAGTTCAACTTTACCAAATGATGATTTCCGAGAGCAAATGCTCAAGCTACTTTAAATAAACGGTTTTATGTTAAACATACATTGCAATGTTTAAGATAAATGTACTAAAAACCAAAAAATTATAAAATAGATACAGTCGTGGGAATTATAAACATATGCATAGACTAGACTAAAATAAAACCGTGGGGCACGTCAATACACACAACACACACGACATTTTAATCAACGATTGTAGACAACTACCCCATCACGGCCCGGGTGCAGAGCCGCGATCACGCCGCATGGCCAGGTTCCCCTCGGCAAGTCCCCGTCACCGATGAGAACCGGGTCCCCAACTTTGACGGCGACATCTACTCCTGGTACGCGACGGGGCGCCAAAGTGGGCAGATACTCGGATACCCAACGACGCCAAAAGTGATCGCTCAGTCGGAGTGCCTTCCTCCAACCGCTCCGGCCAATTAATGCTGCATCCGTCAATTCCTCGGCCGGAAATGGACGACTCGATGAATCCCCTAGTAAAAAGTGATTAGGGGTGAGCGCCTCCGGGTAGTTCCCGTCAGGGGAGATGTGCGTTAGTGGACGCGAGTTCACTATTGCCTCGGCTTCGGCTATTAAAGTCGCTAAGACCTCCTCTTTCGGCGCGTGCTCTCTCAGGGTTACTCTCAGGGCGGACTTTACCGACCGAATTAACCGCTCTCAAGCTCCTCCCATGAAGGGGGCCGATGGGGGAATAAAACGCCATTTTATCTTCTCACGCGCTGCAAACTCTGGTACCGCGGCATCATATAAGGCTCTTAGTTGCCTATTCGCTCCCACAAAGGACGTCCCGTTGTCCGAAAATATTTCTGTGGGTTTTCCACGTCGGGCGATGAAGCGTCGTAGGCACATAATAGCAGAATCCGCGGATAAGCTGGCTACGACCTCGAGGTGGACAGCTCTGGTTACCAGGCACGTAAATAAGGCAACCCACCGCTTCTCACGCCGACGTCCAATACAAATAGACACAGGCCCAAAATAGTCCACGCCGGTATATGTGAAGGCACGTCGATGATGAGCTAGTCTCGCCTCTGGTAGGTCTCCCATGGGTGGTTGTAGGGTTGAACTCTTCAATAACATGCACAACTGACATCTATGTACCACTGACCGCACGGCGTTCCTCAGTCCGAGAATCCAGTACTCTTGCCGCAGCTCATTAATTACGGTCTCTGTGTTGGCGTGAGCGAACTTGTTGTGGTAATGGGAAATCAAAAGTCGAACAGCTGGCTCCTTTCCATTCAAAATAATGGGTTGAGTGTCAGAAACAGCAGACGTTCTCCCGGCTAGTATCCCGGCTAGGCGGATCACTCCATCACGGAGTACTGGTGACAACCTGGCCAAACGGCTCTTCTTGTTTATGGGTTGCCCACGTGTCAGACAAAGGAGTTCCTCCCCGAAGGCGCTAATCTGGCTTTTCCCCAAAATGTGAAGTTCCGCACGAACGATGTCCTCGGCGACCAATGGTACTAGAGCGGTGGAAGGCGTGGCATCCGGCCGCGAACCGCGGTCAGGTATATTTCTACCGACACAAATACCCCGAAACCAAAAATTTTGAAATTCATGAACCCGATTTCTAAAGATGGCAGCAATGAATTGATGTGTCCTAGCTGTTGCCCTTACAAGCCTAATCCACGAGCTAAAATGGGTAATGTTGGCTACAACTGGTAAGGGTAACTGATGGGAATTTGTGACATTAATGAATTCTGCGACATGTGATTGATGCGTAGATGATTTTGACGGATGAAGAGATGGCTTGAGCTCTTCCACTCCAAGAGTTACTGGCGCTATGACTTTGGGCTCTGAAGGCCACTCAGTAGTGGGAGCCAGGAGAAAGTTCGGGCCACATATCCAACGTGGTTCAATGTTGGCCTTCCCCCTTGTCGCATCGTCAGCCACGTTCAGTTCGGTTGGAACCCAATGCCATTCCGCTAAACTAGTGATCTCCAAAATCTCTCCTACACGATGCGCAACAAAAGGTTTGTATTTCCTCGCATCACTGCGTAACCACCCTAAGACGGTCATCGAATCGCACCAAAATATCCGTCGCTTCGGCTTAAAGCGGTGGGCTTCACAAAACCTAGCAGCAAGTCGAGCGGCTATCAAGGCGCCTTGGAGTTCCAGGCGCGGGATTGAAACTGGTTTCAAGGGAGACACACGCGCCTTGCTAGCTATTAGCGCAAGTTTCACGTCACCGTTGGGAAGCACAAATCTCCGATAGGTCGCTGGTTCAAATCCGGCTCGAAGGACCACTTTATTACTGAATGGATTATAATAGAGAAGATTTTCAACGATTTCAAAGAAAATCAACTTTTCCGTAGTAATATTTTTTATTTTCTTATGACAAGGCAAAAATAACAAAAACGTATCAAAAATAGACAAAAATATAAAAGTAAAATATAAAAACACAAACAATATCAAAAAAGGTTCCATTTGGCCACAATGATAATGAATAAACATAATTGTATTGTCACCAAAATCCAAAGTGTATACAAAATTTCAGATTAATCGGTTGACAGGAAGAGGGTGAAATTTGAATTACTAAATTTGACCCAAGAATAATAAATAAAACAAACGGGGTGAACTAAATAAAACCGTTTAAAAACCGTTTAATAAAAATCGTTTGGATTGGTATATGGAATCTAACGGCTTCATTCCACATGTACAATATGGACTTCGTCGAGGGCGAAGTTGTGCAGACAGCTTCACTTCCTTAATTTCAGACCTGAAACATGCAAAGGATAGAAAGTCACACACTGTTTGTGTATTCCTAGATGTTCAAGGTGCTTTTGACAGTCTGGATCCAGCTATACTGGTACAAGTTATGTCTAGGTTAGGTGTGCCTGGCCAACTATGTAAATGGATATATAATTTTTTGAATAATAGAACACTCTATGTAAGACATAATAATACATTGCATGGTCCAAAATGTGCATCTAGGGGTACAATGCAGGGTGCTACACTATCTCCTTTGTTATACAATATTTACACAAGTGAAATCTGTAAATTTGTTAATAGTAATGTAGATATTCTGCAGTTTGCTGATGATATTGTTCTGTACAGTAGTAATTATAATTTAGAAATTGCAATTGACAATATTAATAGAGCCTTGTCCCAACTATTTCACTATTATAATGATGTGCTACATTTAAAAATTAATCCCTCCAAAAGCAGTGTTATATTATTTGGAAATGAGAACACAAATTCAAAAGTAGTTTATAACGGAGAAACTATAAATCCAGTAAATTCAAATAAATTTTTAGGCATAGTAATAGATAGGAAATTAACCTTTGAGGAACATATTAAATACATATCAAAGAATTCTCTAAAAGGTTTCAATGTAATTAAATGTCTTGCAGGTGTCTCATGGGGAGCAGACCCGAAAATATTATCAATTTTGTATAAAAGTATAGTTAGAAGTCATTTTGATTATAGTTCACTAGTGTATATAAATAGTACTCATGTAAATAAACTAGATCTATTGCAGAACAAGGCTTTGAAAACAATTTCTGGTGCAATGTGCTCTACTCCCATAAGGGCCATGGAAGTAGAGACTAAAACTATGCCATTAATTTTGAGACGCATTCTACTTGCAGAGAGATTCTGTCTTAAATTAATTGCTGCAAATAACAGTACTCTAATTAAAAATAATTTAAGTGAAGCTTTTTATGAAAACTGCAAAGGTATAGAATTTTTATTTCGGGGCCTAATATATTAACTTTATTAAAAACTTCAAATAGACTTTTGACAGTTAGCCGTGTCTACCCATGACGTAATTTTGGTAGTGTTACATAGAGCAACTTACACAGAAGTCAGGGCAAAAAAAAAATCTGCCCGAATCCTTGAAATAAATCGAAAAATCCCAGATGGGGGGGAAAATACAAAATATTTCAAAAAATATTTTAAGTTGTGATTGATGCGATTTTTGAACAATTAGATTATTTTTGACCTCTAATTCTTCAATAATATTATCTACTTACAAAAAATTTAGGTAAAGTGGGAGTACTGGGTAATATTTTTTTTTTATCTTCAAGACAGATGAAGTTAATGTTTTATTGTCACTGTGTAAATTACAAGTTTCACATGTAGGGAGGAAATGGTGGTTAATTTACCAAGTGGGGATGTGATGGTTCATCGGGACAAAGTGAGTATAAACAAGTTTTAACAGATGAGAGTGACTTAGTCTCAGATGCAAATTTATTTATAGCGTCTTTGGTACCGATAAAGCTGACTGACGCAGAAACGAATGAAGTTATTTGGAAAAACCCGGCTTGTTCTTCTATTCGTTATTGCCGACCAATCCTGATGGAATTTGCTAAAGAAACCCCTGAGAAAACCCGATCAGTGGTTGGTGATTTTAGGGGTCAAATTGAAAATTTGCGAACTTCAAAGATACACAAGGATGAACAGGTCATTGAAATAAGGCATGAGCTATTCCTAACTATGGTGGATGGAAAAGTTACACAAGTTTTAACTGACACAAGTTCTGGAGCTGTGTGTACAGTGTGTGGGGCTAAACCAAGCGAAATGAATAATTTGGAGAAGTGAAGCTTTTTGTGAAAACTGGAAAGGGATAGAATTTTTATTTCGGGGCCTAATATTTTAACCTTATTAGAAACTTCAAATAGACTTTTGACAGTTAGCCGTGTCTACCCATGACGTAATTTTGGTAGTGTTACATAGAGCAACTTATACAGAAGTAAGGGCAAAAAAAAAATTCTGCCCGAATCTGCCCCCCTTGAAATAAATCGAAAAAGCCCAGATGGGGGGAAATACAAAATATTTCAAAAAATATTTTAAGTTGTGATTGATGAGATTTTTGAACAATTAGATTATTTTTGACCTCTAATTCTTCAATAATATGATTATTTTAGAAAGTATAATTAGACATTTTGCTGTTCTGCTTATAGGTAATTTATCTGAAGATGTCCAAGAATCTCGAAATAAAGATTACAAAAAAGTCAGATTGTATCACGCAAGAAAATGCTCTAGATCAGCAACGAATCAAGACGTATTTCATGGTCTGCTATTTACATCAGATCCTTACGTATCAAGTATCAGAAAACCATCAGTGACTATTGCCAAGGAATTGTTAGACGAAGCCAAGAACCTTTTGGATATTTAAGTAGAAGTAGGTATTACATTAATTAAAAAATATAGGTTTTTGGAATTAATTATTATATTATATTTGTTATTTAAATAAATTTTAGATTTATATATAATAAAAAATATATTAGGTACATTTCTATTTTTGTTTTATTTTTTAAATATTTTTAATTCAACATTTGACAAAGCATGTTTAATAATTGGATTGTATATATATTCGAGATACAACGTGCCAAATTTGAGCTATTTATTTCAATTAACATAAAAGTTACAGATTTTTGAGACGGTACGCACGGATCGGGCCCATAGTGCGGCGGCGCGGCGCAAACAACTGCCGGCTAAACTATATGCGCGGGCACATTACATTTTGCAGCGCTATGACTATTGCTGCCTGTAGTCCCTACAATTGATAAAATAGAACATAAACTTAGACTAGTCACAGTAGATTTCATTTATGCTCTATAATTAACCCTTTATGGGCAGAAACGCAATAATTTATTCAATCAAGTCAAAAACTAATCTCGTGTGTCATGAATTGACGATGGGGCTGACATGGTTAGGTGTGCATCTAACACCAAAAGCCTCTAAATTAAATAAAGATTAAATAAATTATATTACTTAGGTACTCGTATATTATTATCTCCTTTCATAACGAAGTTGCCAACGTGTTAGCAAACGTGTCCTGTGCGTAACCTGATGCCTACTGCTACTGTAACATAAAGTTGCGCAGATGCGTTGGCTGCCCGGGGCGGCTGCGCGCGCAGTTCCTGTGCGGCTCGGACAACCGCACGTACTCGTCGCTGTGCCGCCTGGACCTGCACAACTGCGTGCGGCGCGGCGCGCGGCCCGTGCGGCCGGCGTGCCGCGGCTTCTGCCCGTGCGCGCGCCCGCGCCGCCGCCCGCGCCCGCACCCGCGCCCGCACCCGCGCCCTCGTGACTACGATACAGTACGTAACGTGCACCACTACATTACATTACAAGCCGCCGCCCGCGCCCGCACCCGCGCCCGCACCCGCGCCCTCGTGACTACGATACAGTACGTAACGTGCACCACTACATTACATTACAAGCCGCCGCCCGCGCCCGCACCCGCGCCCGCACCCGCGCCCTCGTGACTACGATACAGTACGTAACGTGCACCACTACATTACATTACAAGCCGCCGCCCGCGCCCGCACCCGCGCCCGCACCCGCGCCCTCGTGACTACGATACAGTACGTAACGTGCACCACTACATTACATTACAAGCCGCCGCCCGCGCCCGCACCCGCGCCCGCACCCGCGCCCTCGTGACTACGATACAGTACGTAACGTGCACCACTACATTACATTACAAGCCGCCGCCCGCGCCCGCACCCGCGCCCGCACCCGCGCCCTCGTGACTACGATACAGTACGTAACGTGCACCACTACATTACATTACAAGCCGCCGCCCGCGCCCGCACCCGCGCCCGCACCCGCGCCCTCGTGACTACGATACAGTACGTAACGTGCACCACTACATTACATTACAAGCCGCCGCCCGCGCCCGCACCCGCGCCCGCACCCGCGCCCTCGTGACTACGATACAGTACGTAACGTGCACCACTACATTACATTACAAGCCGCCGCCCGCGCCCGCACCCGCGCCCGCACCCGCGCCCTCGTGACTACGATACAGTACGTAACGTGCACCACTACATTACATTACAAGCCGCCGCCCGCGCCCACACCAGCGCCCGCACCCGCGCCCTCGTGACTACGATACAGTACGTAACGTGCACCACTACATTACATTACAAGCCGCCGCCCGCGCCCGCACCCGCGCCCGCACCCGCGCCCTCGTGACTACGATACAGTACGTAACGTGCACCACTACATTACATTACAAGCCGCCGCCCGCGCCCGCACCCGCGCCCTCGTGACTACGATACAGTACGTAACGTGCACCACTACATTACATTACAAGCCGCCGCCCGCGCCCGCACCCGCGCCCGCACCCGCGCCCTCGTGACTACGATACAGTACGTAACGTGCACCACTACATTACATTACAAGCCGCCGCCCGCGCCCGCACCCGCGCCCTCGTGACTACGATACAGTACGTAACGTGCACCACTACATTACATTACAAGCCGCCGCCCGCGCCCGCACCCGCGCCCGCACCCGCGCCCGCACCCGCGCCCTCGTGACTACGATACAGTACGTAACGTGCACCACTACATTACATTACAAGCCGCCGCCCGCGCCCGCACCCGCGCCCTCGTGACTACGATACAGTACGTAACGTGCACCACTACATTACATTACAAGCCGCCGCCCGCGCCCGCACCCGCGCCCGCACCCGCGCCCTCGTGTCTACGATACAGTACGTAACGTGCACCACTACATTACATTACAAGCCGCCGCCCGCGCCCGCACCCGCGCCCGCACCCGCGCCCTCGTGACTACGATACAGTACGTAACGTGCACCACTACATTACATTACAAGCCGCCGCCCGCGCCCGCACCCGCGCCCGCACCCGCGCCCTCGTGACTACGATACAGTACGTAACGTGCACCACTACATTACATTACAATGGACTTGCAATCCATTGGGTTGCATAATAAGGGGGTACTCTAAGGTAACCCGCGAAATTAAAATTGAAATTCTACACTAATACTAATATAAATCATAATAATTCTATACCAATTGTTTGTTGTAGCTGTTCTAAAAATACTGTTTTGTTTTATTGTTTTTATTAGCGTAACTGTCATGCATGAACTTACATTATTACTTAAGTAATTTATGTTTTTTTCTGTTTATAATATTGCATAATGTAGCTGTTTGTTGTTCCTATTTAATAAAATAAAATAATGACCAAATTGTGATAGTTTTATGTAAAGTGATGGTCAACTTAATTGTTACAGGATTGGCGGCGACGGAAATCTGAGTCTTCACACAACGAGGTTCTACCGGAAAGGCAATCGAGACGGCGGCTCGCACAAGGTGATGCCATGAATTAACTTGTTCAATTATGGGCGAGTTGTTAATGTAGTAAAAGTTGATCAAAAATTCAATGACCCTATAGAACAGGGGTGGCCAACCGGTCGATCGCGATCGAATGGTCGATCGCTGGTGGTTTAATTGCAATATGCACAAGGTCTTTTGTTGTAGAATTTAACACAGTACTTACCCCATAAAATATGTATGTACTTTAGATAATCTGAAAAAAGGTTGATCTAATTTATCTTTATTTCTAGTGTTAAAATTATGTCTGTCACTTATTTTATTAAAAAGATGTTGATTTTTTCTTACATAATAATATTTTCATAAATGAATTGGCAAGGTACTGTCATGATATTAACCTTTTTAAATAGTTCCCTAAGAGATTCGCAGCGACGTAGATTATAAACGGCTCTAACAGCTCTCTTCTGTAAAATAAAAATGGATTCAATGTCAGCAGCCCGACCCCATAGTAAAATGCCATATGACATAATACTGTAGAAGAAACTAAAATAGACCAAACGCGCGGTTTTTACATCTGTTAACTGTCTTATTTTTCTAACAGCAGCGGCCGAGCTTAGCCGCCCCGAAATAGATGTTATATGAGGTCCTCATTGTAATTTCTCGTCTAGCGTGATTCCTAGGAAAACTGTCTTATTAACAAATTCTAGATTTTGACCATTCAATATGATTTCACATTCGCTACTTCTAACATTCGGTAATTTAAATCATTTGGTTTTTTTTTCATTAAGTACTAAATTATTTACCGTAAACCAATCTTGGACCTGAAGAATAGAGTTATTCACGTCGTCAAGATTCTGTGACCGTCGGTCTATTTTAAAGATCAATGATGTGTCATCTGCAAAATAACACCATCTTCGATTGATTTTGAAGTAATTGGGGTAAAGCATTAATTTAAACTAAAAAGGGGAATGGACCCGATATCGAACCTTGAGGCACGCCTATTGTCAATTCAGACCCTATTGAGTTTACGCCGTTTACTTGAACTTTGTCCTTTCTATCTTTCAGGTATGATCTTAGCAAGTCAAGTGATGTTTTTCTAATTCCATAGTGCTCCTGCAGTTTCATTAGAAGTGTCTCATGGTTTACGCAACCGAACGCCTTAGAGAGGTCGCAATAGATTCCAATGGCATCTTGTGCTTCTCTCCAGGCGTTAAAAATGTTCTTTATTAGGGTAACACCGGCGTCGGTAGTGCAACGCCCTTTGGTGAAACCGTACTGGTGTTCATGAAAGATGGAATTTTTATTAAAGTGACTTAACATTTGATTGAGCATCAACTTTTCAAACACCTTACTGAGAACTGGCAGAATTTACACAGGTCTATAATTGATGGATTCTTTACTATCACCGGATTTGAACAATGATACTATACTCTATGTTTCATAAGGTCCGGAAAGAATCCTTGCTCAACACTGGTGTTAAAAATGAAAGCTAAATAGGGCGCAATGGTTTCGATGAAAGATCAACATACTTTTACAGACATTCCCCAGAGATTTTCTGTTGTTTTAATGTTAAGATCTTTAAAAGCTTTTATAACAGTCTGGGGGTTTGTATGCTGAAACCTAAACTCGGGCATGCCTTTACATTATTTTTAAGTAAGGCAGCAGAAAGCGTGGGTGATGATGAATTTAAGGACGCATTTGCGAATCTGACAAAAATAAGTAGTTTTTCGGTACATTTTGCGGCAAAATGAGACGAAACCAAATGTAACTTATAATTACCACAGATAGATTACTCTTTCATCTTTAAATGGTGGCAATTTTTTATTCGAAAATTTTGGTTTATAATATAGTAAAAAAGAATTTCCGTTGTCTCTTCACACAAAATCGGCGATATCGTGCTGACTTTAGGAACATTTTTCTTTTATTTAATAACATAATTAATTTATTTATTTAAAAATATTTTACGTAAGCAGACATGTTCAACTCAAAAAGGTGGCAAAAAGAACTATAAAAATATTACAAATAGGCTCAGAAAAAAATAAAAAACGGAGTAAATTTTTTCACATATTTAGCCTAATGCGTGAATCTTATTGGATTGAAATAAGGGTTATTTTACTGGTCACTGTCTTGGTTTATTGTACGAAAATTTGTAATGAAATGAAATATTAGTCTGCGCATGCTCTATGAGTCTGCGCCACAGAACATTAATACCTACTCCTAACGGAGTCTGGTCTGCGCTCGGCCGCCGTCGTGAGTGGACTCTGTGTCGCTTGTAAGCAGCAGCTTGTGTTGAAAAGATCGCTGTACGGATACAAAATATTTGACATACCAAACTTGATACTTCACGCATTCTGTATGTACCTACTACCCAAGGAAAGATTTTATTCACAGTCTTATATTTTTTTAGGGATTATAAATTCATATTTCGTTTCGGACTTGATGGAGTGACCTGCAGGTGTATTTCGAAGACTGCTACTGAAACTAATAGTCGAGCTGCTACTGAAACTAATAGTCGAGCTGAGCTAGGTGTGCCGAGTTTGGGCTTGTTTTGTTAGTTATGTTGAGATCTTACCTCCGGACTGGATGGAGTGACCTGCAGGTGTACTTCGAAGACTGGTACTGGAACTAATAGACGAGCTGAGCTAGGTGTGCCGAGTTTTGGCTTGTTTTGTTAGTCATGTTGAGATCTTACCTCCGGACTGGATGGAGTGACCTGCAGGTGTACTTCGAAGACTGGTACTGGAACTAATAGACGAGCTGAGCTAGGTGTGCCGAGTTTGGGCTTGTTTTGTTAGTTATGTTGAGATCTTACCTCCGGACTGGATGGAGTGACCTGCAGGTGTACTTCGAAGACTGGTACTGGAACTAATAGACGAGCTGAGCTAGGTGTGCCGAGTTTGGGCTTGTTTTGTTAGTTATGTTGAGATCTTACCTCCGGACTGGATGGAGTGACCTGCAGGTGTACTTCGAAGACTGGTACTGGAACTAATAGACGAGCTGAGCTAGGTGTGCCGAGTTTTGGCTTGTTTTGTTAGTTATGTTGAGATCTTACCTCCGGACTGGATGGAGTGACCTGCAGGTGTACTTCGAAGACTGGTACTGGAACTAATAGACGAGCTGAGCTAGGTGTGCCGAGCTTGGGCTTGTTTTGTTAGTTATGTTGAGATCTTACCTCCGGACTGGATGGAGTGACCTGAAGGTGTACTTCGAAGACTGGTACTGGAACTAATAGACGAACTGAGCTAGGTGTGCCGAGTTTGGGCTTGTTTTGTTAGTTATATTGAGATCTCTACATATTCTTGCCTCGATTTCTCCCTCGAAACCTGTGCACTGCATTCAGGGGGTTTAATCTCCTTGATTACTTTTGACCGCTCGTCAAACACGGCGTCACGAGCAACTATTATGCGGCGCGGATTGACCGGGTCGACAAATCTGTACCCCTTTTGTACTTCACTGTACCCAACGAAGATAAGGCCACGGGTCTTGGAGCCGAATTTCCTTCGGCTATTATCTTTTACCAAAACCTGAGCTGTGGACCCAAAAACTTTTAAATTGGTAAGATCCACCTCATGATTTGTCCAAACTTCTTCGGGAACTTTCCCGGCGATTGCTAATGTGGGTGAGCGATTTTTCAAATAGATCGCAGTCCCTACCGCTTCTCCCCAGTACCGTTTACTTAGGTTACTGTCATGGAGCATGCATCTCGCCTTTTCAGTAATGGTGCGGATCGTCCTTTCCGCAACTCCGTTCTGTTGAGGAGTATGAGTAACGCTCGTCTGGTGCGTAATTCCACATTTGGCCAAATAAGCCTGGAACTCCTTATTGGTATACTCAGTACCATTATCGCTTCTAAACCGTTTAATTTTCCTTTCGGTTTGGTTCTCTACCAGACGCTTGAACTCCTTAAACTTCTCTATCACCTCAGTCTTTTGTTTCATGACGTAACCGAAAACCTTTCGGCTAAAGTCGTCAATGAACAGAAGGAGATATCTGTTTCCTCCGCAAGTCTCCACATCTATTGGACCAGCTACGTCGCTATGTATTAGGTCCAGCATGCCGGAGGCTCGGAAAGACTTCTTCCGTTTAGGAAACTTTTTTACGCACTGCTTTCCTTGACTAAAAGGAACACAAGGGGCTCCATCACCCTTTTTGCCGTAATCGAGGCTCTTGACAATTCTTTTCAAAATGTGCATTTGCGCGAAAGACAAATGGCCCAATCTCCGGTGCCATAATTCAAACTTGTCCTGATTGTCTTCCCCTAAAAGAGCTGCCACCTGATTACAACCGGAACCTAAAACATAAAGTCCGTTTTGGCGCGGTGCGGTAAATAATGCCTTACCATCTATATTTACATTATTGCTAAAAACACTACATTTGGTTTTATCAAAAACAATAATATTGCCTGCATCTGCAAACTTTCCTACAGACATTAAATTGGTAATTAGTTCAGGAATGTGAAGAACATCATTCATCTTCACTACAGTGTCACGTTCCTCATGACGCAGGTTTAACTCCACAGAACCTTGCGAAGTCGAAACAATTTTTTCGCTATTCGCGCACGTTATCGTTTTGTAGCAAGATTTCGTGGGGTTCAAGAGGGATTTCACCGGTGTCATGTGGGACGTAGCTCCTGAATCCAACACCCAGTTATCACTGCTACCTATAGATGACAACAAGGTCAAAAAGTCTGAGTTCGCGTTCACATTCGTCATCATAGCTGAATTCGCATTTGACTTCTTCTTATCCGGCTGCTTGGCCTTGAACTGCTTGCATTGCCACTTGAAATGGCCCTTCCGTTTGCAGAAGTGACAAACAATCTCTCTGGTGTGGTCTCTTCCTCCACTACCACCAGCGCTAGATGCTAGCGCCGAATCATCCTTTGGGGTTTCATTCGACTCTTGACGTTGACCCTCCTTCAGAAGTGCTGATATGACCAGTTCTGAGGTAATTGTCGAGCGGGAATGCTCTATGGCCATTACTAACGGATTGTAACTGTCCGTCAATCCCGCCAGCATTATTATTCCGACAAACTCATCGTCAAGTCCGGCACCAATGCTTCTCAGCTGCTGTTGAATCGCTCGAACTTCCGTGACGTAGACTTCCATACTTGGGTATGATTCTTGCTTGATGCGAAACATTTTTCGCAGCAACGAAAGCCTCCGCATAGGCATTTTTTAGTGCCAGCCAAGTCTCTCGTGCCGTCTTTGCTTCCGTCACAAGGGGGTAGATGCCTTCCGAAAGCATCAGGCAGATCTTGGCTCTTGCTCTAGCATCACGCTTCACCAACTCATTTGAGGTCGCACTGAACGTATCTTGCACACAATCCCACAGATCATTGTCGATAAGAAGCATTTGCATAGAAAAAGACCATGTAGCGTAGTTTTCTTGCCCCGACAACTTGGAAATTTGCGTCATATTTTGCGACGTCATTTTTTATTCTCAATACTTTATCGCTGTCCCTAAAATTTAGTATCAACGAGGCTACGGGCTGGGCCCATAACCTGTTGTAAATTGGTGTACTAAAGGGAGCAAAAATAACAGAGTTAACACGCAGTTTGTTTATATTGGATCATCTAATTGACAAGGAAAAAATTATCAACAAGTTGTTACCTAGTAACAAAAAACAAAGACTAATTATAAAATATAAACTTCATGGGATGCATGACGATTCCAACCTTTTTTCAACAGGGACTCACAGATTAGTACGGCCATTATTCCAAATGCGTAGTGTGGCTATGTTTGAAACAATTGAGCCTGGTACCTATGACTACCTAAGACCCTACTTAAAAGAAACCTAGCCCTACAGCAACTACCTAGCACCCTAGTTATTCAACGCCCTATCCTATCATACAAACCACACCAAACGTGAGTTACGTTGGTTTTACGTGCGGGAAGTCTGTTACCAGGAGACCTACGGGAACAGACCGAATTTGGGTAGGAATAGGGGTTTGTGTACGTCGTACAATGTATACAGGAAATGGTTTTCTCACTGCCGATCCCACAGACTCGTAGGCGATGATGGCTAAAGGTGTCTTGGCCACTGTGAGAGGAGTTATGGAAGCTTGATGACTAATTTATTACAATAATTAACTTAATTAGATACAATTTTATGGTACGTTTACACGCTTGCCAAGTCTTGGCAAACGGCAAACAGCTCCAAGCCTCCACAAATCTCGTTTGGCGTTTGAAAGGCGTTTACACGCTTGTGAATGCGTCAGTCTGCAACATACATCCAAGCATGGCGGACACCGAACTTGTGACGGCTATTACATTTGGTTTAACGTACTTTCATCTGGTAATGTTCTAAAAACGAAAGACTCTCCTCATTCGACCAGCAACTCATTTTTTGTAGGTACCTACAATCAAGGAAGCGTGTACTCGCCGCGAGATCACAATGGCTACTAAACGCCGCCCAACGTGTAAATACGTCGCAAGCGCTTGCCGCAAACGCCCTTTGATCTGCGTAAAAAAACCGACACTCGACTGGATCGGAAGCAAGCACCCACAAGCTCACGCAAGCCAAGCCAAACGCCCTTTTTACATGCTTGCGATTGTCGAGGCTTGCCAACGCTTGGCAAGCGTGTAAACGTACCATTAGTGGTCAATACTCATTGATACCTATTTATATGTGTGTTGTGTGTGTATCGAGCCGATGAAGTGAAGATCTCAGTAGGTCACTTCTTAGCGCTGACGGTGTGCCTGTATGTGGAACGAATGTCGCTTTTGATGCTGACGCTGTGATGCTGTTGCTGGCGCGTGTAACTCTTGCTTGTTCACGGTTGAACACCAATGTAGGGTTTCGAGTAACTTATTTCGATTGGGTATACTTATTATGGTTACAATGATTTGTCTTATAAATACTAACATCAACAGGATCCGAGGGTTGCGCGCTGGACAAGATGGCGAATCGACTTCTCGACTGGTTTTCGGTTCTAATGGACGAAGCGGGAGCGACAGCGCCGCCGGCGGACGGTAAGAGATTTCAGCGATCACGCGAGGATGACAAACCGGCAACAGAACTGATGCTCGATCCTCGCAGGCTTCCCGAGCGACTGCAAGCCGGAGGTGCGCTGGATGTTCGCGCACCTCGACACGGACGGCGACGGCCAGCTGTCCGCCACCAACCTGTACGCGCTGCGCCACGACGAGCGCGAGCGCTGCCTGCGGCCCTTCCTGTCGTCGTGCGGCCCGGGGGGCCCGGGGGGCCCGGGCGGCGTGTCGCGCGCGGCCTGGTGCGGCTGCCTGCGGCGCGCGGCGCGGCCCTGCACGGCGCTGGCGCGCGCGCACCCGGGCGGCGCGGGCGGCGCGTACGTGCCGGCGTGCGACGCGCGCGGCTACTACCGGCCGCGCCAGTGCCACGCCGCGCTGGCCGTGTGCTGGTGCGTGGACGCGCACGGCCAGGAGCTGCCCGGCTCCCGGACCAAGGGCGCTCCCGCTTGTCCCGGTATGTGCCGACATAACTACGATCTTCTCGTAGGTCCTCGTTTCGTTCGTCGACTGCGACCGTCCCGCCTCGGTTGTCTCGTTTATCATATATTTTAACACTTTCCTACTCGCACACTAAAGTGTGACGGATCTCGTTGCAGGCGAGAAGTCCGAGGAGGGCCGGGAGGGTGCGGAGGGCGCGCCGGCGGACGACGAGGACGGCGCCGGCAGCGGGGACGCCGAGCTGCGCTTCTAGTCGCCGCGCGACTCTGCAAGTCTCCAGCTGCCCGTAGCTGCGCAACCTTGCACTACAGCTCGTCGTCACTCATTAACCAAGCGCTAAAAGCTCGATGAAAGCCCACAGGCTATATTATTCATATATATAGCACTTATAGTCGTGATCGTCCGACAGCATTACAGACATATTACTGGCACTCTTACCTATGGATATGAAGAGTTTCTACTATTGGAAAGGGGAGGGATTTAAGAACGCCTTTATTTGATATACATTTTACTCATCTTAAATAGACGGAAATTCTCTCTTCTATTAAATCAGAAACTTAGTAGGTACTTACCTACATGAACATTAGGTTCTTTTTGACGTGAATACGTCTTTTAAAATTGCTTCCTTTGTGGGAGGCATGTCAAAAAAAACAATGATAACAACATCGGGGGATACTGTTAGGTGTTGCAGCTTCATATCTATCATCTCCATCCTAAATTCATTTACACCATTGAATAGCTAAAGGATCAAAGAATTCATTGCGCCAAATGAGGACTTTGACGCATTGCGCGCGCTGGAGGGAGAAGCGCCGCCATTTTGAGGTCATTTTGCTGCGTATCGAAATGTCCACTTAGTATAACTTTTGACTCGGAAAAGTAACGACATTCGTTTGAGTTTCAATCGTCAGCTATACAAAACATTAGCATAAAATAGTGACAGTGAAATTATAATGTGTTAAAATAAAAATAATAGCAAAAATACATAATTATACCTACATAATATTATAATGTCGGCCTATACGCGTCAAAAAGCCAAATCCAAGTACAGAGATCGTATACGGTTGGAAAGGGTTTGGGATACCTACCAATAAAACACCATTATGACCGAGTCAAGCAGTGCCGGGAACGTAAAAGGATGAATGCGGCCGAGCGGATCAACCCCGTTACGTAAACGTATTCACGTACAACACACGGCAGTGACTATGATATAGCCACACCCCATTTTTGTTTGACACTGTGCTATGACTTATGAAATACAGATCTTAATATTTAACATGACATAATTACGAGGACCGTACTCACAGCGAGTATTCGCTTCGTGAATTTGTTTGGCGAACGTTCATTGCCCGAGCTTGTTACGCAACGCAACGAACATTATTAATTCGCGAAAGGATCAGTTTGGGCTGTAACGAGTAAGCTACACGAAAAACCAATTCTATAACCCTGTAATACCAAATAGCTCGTACAACGAATGTTTCAAAACGAAATCGCGAACCAACTATTCGCGGTAGCTATATAAGGTCCTAAAATATTAATAACGAATTTTAACTGTAAAATTTTATAGATACACTTTGGTATGTACAATCTATTTAAATCTGTAAGTTACACTTTAATATTATTATGCTTCCTTTTACAGAACCCCAAATGAACCTAATTTATTATAGAATCTACTTAAGGTAGTTTTGGAAAGTAGAAGATTATGAATGAATTAAAAGCATTAGGTTAATACTTACGTACATTTGTAACATACCTAACTCTCCAGAGAGTACCCAACTTGGTCTAAGTATTAAAACTAAAGGATTATAATTTAATTTTAGTGTTTAACCGTCCCTCAAAGATCAGGAATTAGTTTATTATAATTATACTTAACATACACATTAAGTAATGGGTGCCTACCGACTTAATATTATCAAACAACCTAAGAAATGGAGAGTGTACTACGTGAACTCGACAAATGGATGTGCGATTAACGCTTGTGCGACAATACTGTAGTGCGACACACTGAAGTTCAAAATCACGCTGCTGGGGTGACAAACGATTGTATGACACACTGAAGCTCGACATCACGCTGGGGTGACAAACGATTCTGCGACAGTAGTTCCGACATTACGGTAGTGCGACAAACAATAATTGTGTGACAGTACGTTGGTGCAGTATTACAGTCGTTTGACACTACCAAAGTGTGATATCGACGGCGAAGTGCCAATAACACCTAACTAACAATATCAATGATTTACACAAACTGAAAAAAACGTTCAAAAATAGACACTTCGCGTTGGTTTAGTTGGGAAGTAGGTACTTCCACATTTTAATTTAATGCTGTTGCAACTAAAAATACACTTAGGAGATTTCACTAAATAAAACATGCGAATAACACGAAAAAAAGTGGTCAAAACGATAAAAAAGTGAATTTCTCGAAAATGTCGGTTAAGAGGTATTGGCACTTCGCCGTCAATATACGATTATGGAGATAAAAACAAATAACACAGGTCGACAAAATTTGACGAACACTCTTCCCGAGAAACCAGACTATACTTTACCGAAGGATTTTGACGCGCTGGATTCAAATCTGGCCTCAAAATTGCTCTATCACGTCAGGGTTTCGAGATATCCTAACCTAAAAGTGCAAAAAATACCGTTTTTTCTCATTTTTGAGGTTATGTAGCACGGCCGATCCTATTTTCTTTCAAAAATTATTAATATCATCTCAAAGGACTAGTCTTCTTCTTTAAAATGACGTTGAGTTTACTCAAATATCTTTTTTTTTCGCTGAGATATCGGATTTTGAAATTTTCGTGTACCTACGTGGATTGTTCTACGTTTGAGAATTCATACACATAGTCCATTGGAAAATTTCAAAATGCGATATCTCAGCGAAAAAAAAAGATATTTGAGTAAACTCAACGTCATTTTAAAGAAGAAGACTAGTCCTTTGAGATGATATTCATAATTTTTGAAAGAAAATAGAATCAGCCGTGCTACATAACCTCAAAAACGAGAAAAAACGGTGTTTTTTGCACTTTTAGGTTAGGATATCTCAAAACTCTGACGTGATAGAGCAATTTTGAGGCCAGATTCAAATTCAGCGCGTCAAAATCCTTCGGAAAAGTATAGTAGTGGTTTCTGGGAAAAAAATTGTTGACCTGTGTAATTTGTTGTAGAGGGTTTGAAGGTATAGATAGATCCGATAAAGCCCACATAATATGTGTAGGTATGTAGGTAGGTACCTACCTACTTCTTTAGGGCTGGCTATCTTACGCTTATTGTAGACTTCGAGTTTGATTGATGTGGTTGTGTAGGTAGGGTAGGTCTAGGTACTATGGACATATTTAAATTATGAATACATATATAGGTACTGTAATTTACAGGGCAGAAAGATTAATCAGGCTTTGGAGAAAAGGTACTCTAAATATTAAAGTTAATTACTCAAAAGAAACATTCATTTACTGAGTAGGTAGGTAGGCAAGTAGGTAAAACTGCATTTTATTAATTATCAAAAGACGCTTGCCTCAGCTGGAAATTGAACAAAAAAAAACAACCTGTTATGTAGGTATACCTACATATATATATATATCTACCTGTAGGTACTACCATATATTATACCTGTACTAGCTTCCGCCCGCGGCTTTGATCGCGAGGTATGTCGATAAAAACTACTCTATGTCCTTCCCCGGGATACCATCTATCCCTCTGCCAAATTTTATCGAAATCCGTTCAGTGGTTTAGGCGTGTTAAGGTAACATAGAGACAGATAGACAGACAAAATTACTTTCGAATTTATAAATATTAGTATGGAATTTGGCACATTACTTATAAAGATCAAATCTCTCCAGCATACCTGCATTGCATTTCTTTAAGGAACACAATCGCATTATTTGTCGGTTCAAAAGAAATGAGTCGGAGGAAACTGACCTGACAAAATATTTAACTACCTAAGATTGAATTTGAGGTTTTTTTGCTTTGCATGCTAACTTCAGCAAATAGGACGGAAATTGTAATTAATATGGAATCATATTTAATTGCCTGGAGGTGTTCTGGATGCGAATGTACAACTACTCTGTGGTGTACCTACTATGGAAGTACCTACATGTTGTACTCAGAGGCTGCATGGCCCCACGTGCAGAGAAAATATTATAAGTAGATACCTATCCATACTAATATTATAAATTCGAAAGTAGGTAACTCTGGCTGTCTATCTGTCTCTATGTTGTGTTGTTGTTGTCTTGGTTTTTTATTTTGCTGTATTTAGTTTAGTTTGTGATCTTCCTGTACGAGTCGCAATAAATACTTTTTCTTTCTTTCTTTCATATTCCCATGGGATCGAAAATTACGCGGGTGAAACCGCGGGGCGCTGTTAGTTTATATATACATGTAGGTATAGATATAGGTACTCAGGGCCGTCTTTAACCTATTGGAGGCCCTGGGCACATAGGATCACGGGGCCCCTGTGAAGATAAGAGTAGGTAGGTATACCTAGATAAGCAAAATTCTAAAATATTTCGAAAATTATTTTTATTTCTTTACAATCACAATAAATAGGTACTTACTTAATAATAATCGTTATATGATTTGGGAAAGTAACTCTTAATATTCACAGAATAATGCCTAAAATTCGCACTGCTAATCAATTAGGTATTTTGTCATTGAATGGGGTACTAATATCTAATACAATGATTATAAAGAAAAAAAAAAAAGAAAATTGGCTGCGAAGAATGATTTTTTGACTTGCCCAGATTGCCCAATGGAACAGAGGGGCCTGTAGGTACCTACCTACTCATAGCCTTATGAATCTAACCTAACCCAACATTTACTCAGATTTAGTAAATATGACAACTAAGCTTATGAATATTTGATATTACTAGAGTTACGAGTATGTGTGTGGTGCCGGTGCCAGGCGCGCTCGGCAGTCGGCTACTCTATGTACAGCAGCTCGCAGGGAGCCCGGAGCATGCCAGCAAGGCCCTAGTGTCCTTGTGGCTGTTATATTTTACTACCTATTTCTTATGAATGTGTTGTAATTAGATATACCTACTTATTATAGAATATTATTTTAATTTGTAAGTAGGTACAGGTAGCTATTAAAATCACATTAGTTAGAGAATTATTTGCACTTTTTTAAATCTGTCACTGTACTTTAATAAATCAATAAAACCCTATTTCATTGTATTTTCCTCATTACCTATTAGTAAAAATTATAACGTAGTGGGCTGGATCTTCAGTCAATCAATTACCAGGCTGCTTGCCTGCAATCAACATCTCCATGAATTACTGATCGTAGTAAACAGTTTTACTCATATAAAAAAACATCACACCTGAAATGAGATCCCTTAAGGGAGAAGTGTAGGTACTAGTAGTACACCAACTTTCGCCAGCTATGTTTAACTCCCATGCGAGCTTATCGCCATCAACTGGGCACAAACTCCAGACTCTGAAACACTCAATAACACTGCTCAGCAGTAGCACTTACAACCACTAGAGCAAGGCGACAGTTTTACTCACCGTGTAGCACTAATTCAAATACTATAGGCCAACCGCTCTTAAAACTGAGACGTTGCCTGTTCCTGAGGTGAGATGGTTTTTAGTCAGTAAGAGTCTGACAGACTCCGCCGCCCGCCCCGGAGCGGCGGACATTTAGCTCGCCGTCAGAACACGTACGTGTTCCACGCGCGCCTCAAAGAGATGTCAGCATGAACCGAAGCCTGCCGGGTCAGCGGGATTGTCCGAAAGGGTTACCGCTGGCCCGGAACATAAAGGGCTAAGGACGGAACACGGGTGGGTTTTAGTCAGTAAGAGTCTGACACTTGAGTTTGCCTTAGAAGGTGAAGCTATGGAACCTCCATAGATGAAAAGGCGCACTATTCAAAATATAATAAAAAGAAATAGTGGTGTCACTTCTGATAGATATTTTTACTCCTGTATAAAAAAATGTCTTAATTAAACTTATATTACTACTTATGCCTTTTAGTCCAATTACTTTAATATGGTAGCAGAGCGTTGAGTTGCCTGAGGCTAAATTCTATGGGTGGATAGTAAAATAAAAGTAAGAATCTAGAGAATTTTATATGAAAGTCGAACCGTACCTACAATAAGTAAAATTTACGATCGTCATTATACAGTCTGTAGCTGGGGCAAAGATCGAAATAAACAAATTGGATGGACAAAATTGGCAAACATGGAAATTCATGATTACTAGATTACCTAAAAGTTATCCAGGTACAACCTCATCCAGGAGCATTGGCCACACCCGAAACAATAGACAAATTTTAAAAGGAGTAAAATAATTTTGAAATATTAGATAACACTGCTCAATTAGTACTTTCGGCAAATATGACTGAGAATATGTTGCACAAGGTTATGAGATTCAGCACAGCAAAGGACATGTGGGATGAACTTGCCAGGCTATATGATGGAGCTACAGAAGACAAGAGCTACGACTTATGCATGAAGTTCTTCAGCTACCAAAAAGATCCTGAGCATGATATGACCACACATATATCTGCAGTAAAATCTTTGTTCTACGACAGTCTGAACAAAGACAAATATTGTGGAACCCAGTGACGTTACGATTTTTTTTATTTTGTATTGTAAAATGACATAACATAATTCAATTCAATTACCTACTAACAATGAATTGACATGACTTGATTATAACTATTACCATAGAATCGTTATTAATCTAAGACTATTACCTATTATTATTATTATAATTTTCACTACCTATTAAACTAATACCATCTGCTGACGTAAATATGTGTTATTGTATTTTGTTTTTTACTGTTAATTGGACATCTCTTACATCTAAATTAATATTTCTGAGATTATTTGTTTTTTTTAATTGTAATTTGTTGACTCAATTTATGTTAATAAGTATAAAAACTTAGCAGCAAACCAGCACTATTTTGTAGCACCCTGACGACAGGGTTCAAGACGACCCACTGACCGTTCATGTACAAAACCCGATACTTAGTAATTATTCCGTAAAATGTGTGATGTACCTACTTGAGAGCAAATAAATAATAAATAAAAATAAGATATCAACTATTCGCACGATGAGAAAGGGTAAATTCAAAGAAACACGACAGCGATAACACTGACTTAGATATTGTAATTACATAAAATCTACATAAATAAGTATACAATTCACGTTTGATTCGCTAGCTTCTTGTTTTGATTTACTTCTCTTCTTCTACATCCTTGAATTTTCCTCCGTAGAAGGGGATGTTGGCACAGAACAGTCTCCAGTCCGTGAAGTATAGGAGACCGACGAAAGCCGCGCCTCCGAAGCCGACCGCTGATGTGGCGAACGATGCAGCGATTTCAACATGTTTCTTTCCCAAACGGCCCAACATTTTGCCTATTTTTGTGGATAGGTATTGATAACCTCCGCTCTTTAGCACAGCAAATTGTTACGTAAAGTCAAACGCAGTCAAACGTCAAACATGAAAAATCCAAAGAATTTGACAGTACTTAGCCCAATGTTACCATTACCAATCAGCAAACCGCTATTTCTCTTGTCCATTGATTAAATTACCAGTACTAAAATTACTAATTATAACTATCATCTATGGATTTATTAAGGGCGCAATAGACGCTACAACCTGTTCGAATTGCGTTTGCGTTTGTTACAACTACGTTAAAGTACTTGCTAAGTCTACGGTTACAACCAGCAATTTCACACAACCTACCCAACCTTGTTACAATCAAAGAGATTTAACCGCAAAATACTATTATGTACACTCTGAATCGTTTCCGTTTCCTTCCGTTACTTTTATTTTCTTCGAAAAAATAGAAACTGAAAAATGCACAAACAGAGCGAAGCCAAAAAAAAAAATGTCAAGTGAAGTGGGTCGAGGCGGTATGGTTCAAGACCTTAGCCTGAAGAGAAAAAAAAACAAGATGTTTGACGTTTGTTATGTTATTGTTGTACGTAAGTCTTTGTTAAACTACACAAAAATCAATAAGATCGGCATAAAACCGATATATTGTGTTGCCTCGAGAGTTAAATTAAGGCAGGTACTCGGTGTCGACGAGCGGGCCGAGTTCGTGCGTGCTGTGTCGGCGGCGCGGCCGTAATCTATCACGGTGTTCGCGATGTGGGACTCATCGGCGTTCCTGGGCGCGCTGACGCCCAAGTTCTATGTGGCGCTGACGGGCACGTCGTCGCTGATCTCGGGCCTGATCTTGATCTTCGAATGGTGGTACTTCCGCAAGTACGGCACGTCGTTCATCGAGCAGGTGTCGCTGACGCACCTGGGACCGTGGTTGGGCGGCGGCGGCGCCAGCGCCGAACCGGACGCGGCGGACTGCAAGGTGTGGCGCAACCCGTTGTCGCTGCTGCGCGGGGCCGAGTACGGGCGGCTGTGGAGCGCCGCGCGCCGTGCTCCGCTCACCTACTACGACATGAACTTGTCCGCGCAGGAGCACCAGGCCTGGTTCGGCTGCGGCGCCGAGGTACACGCGACTTATGCCCATCATAGCATTTATTTGCATTCCACAATGTTTTATCATACATTGTCATACTGCTTGTTATAATATTAATATTAAGTTTATTTATTTTCTCTTCACAAATGTACAGTAGTAGTGCTTAAAACAAGCATAAGGATAAGTTTAAATTTGAGAGAGACTGGTGCTTGAAATAGGCATTGCAAGCATCTTCTGTAGTACAAGTCACCAGGGGTTATATTAAAAAAACCAAATTTGTAACTGATGGCTGACATTGATCTCATGAGAGATTCTTATACTACAATGTAACTACTTATAGTGGTTCATCGCTCCTGAGTAATGTCAAGAATTTTGTCTGTAATAATAAAAAAATAATGTATTAATGTGAAGGTATGGATGTTATTAAAAAGGTGTATTATGAATGTGTGTGGTGTACTCCAAATAAATAAACAATAAGTAGAAGTGATGATTCGGGCGCCAGGAGCACACAAAACTATGCCAAGGATAGACTAACCTGCGGGAACTGGAAACTTTTAATCTTCAAGCGGGGAGTATCAATAAAAATCGACATAAAAGTTATTGAACGATTTTATTGCCCGTAGGCTGCTGGTTTCAAATATACAAGAAAATTCCTTTCTATAATTGGACCTAGTTATGCAAACAGGAACCAATCCACACAATGACAGTTTTGAGAAAAAGCGATTTTTGTGAAAATGTTGTATACATTTAAATTGATTGATATTTTGATTAAAGTTTACATACTATATTTTACTAAATAGTTTGTTCTATGTATACTTATATAATATTGATGAAAATCATTAACATTTTTAATAACAATAAATGAAAAACTCGTTGGTTCCTTATTGCAAAACTATCTGTGTGTGTGTTGGTTCTTTGTTAATTTTTCATCATGCCATAAAGTTATATGAAAAACAAATGAAAAATGCGATATTTCTTTAAAATCATATCTATTTAATATAGAAAAAACACAAATCTTAAATTCTTAGAATTATATGATAGTGAAAATACTAAAAACTACAACAATATTTAATTGAATATCAAAAAATTGTTTTTAAACTGACATGTACATGTACATATTTAAACGGTTATTTACCATGTTTAAGTAAATAACCGTTTGGTAAATATCCCGCTTTGAAATACTAATGTTAGTGTAAAAAAAATACTAAATCTAATTCTAAGTCAAAATCCGGTTGACCTGAAAATCCTTCAAGATCGTCTTCGATAGTATCGTTTCCGACAAGTTTCACATAGAAATTATGCGAGTCTTGTGGAATCCGATGCAACATACCTACTTTTTAAATCCCTTAACTTAGCGTCAGGGACAGGTTTCCCTGTTGGCCAAAGTGGCTCCATTAAAGCTTTCGTTAATAAAAATTGTGGGGTAGGTTTTCAAAAATGATATTGAGGTTTCTAATATAATTTTTTTCTAAACTGAATAGTTCGCGCGAGAGACACTTCCAAAGTTGTAAAATGTATGTACCAGAGGGTACACACATTTTACAACTTTGGAAGTGTCTCCCTATTCTAAAATAAGAGAATGATAAAACTAAAAAAAAATTATGATATACATTATCATGCAAACTTCCAACGAAAATTGGTTTGAACGAGATCTATTACTTAAGTAGTTTTTTTTAATACGTCATAAATGGTAAACCGCAATTTACCTTACATTCAATCAACTCAAATATAAAAGAAAATTCTAAGCTTCGCCGATGAAAATTTAAAAACATATGATGTTACGGAACCATCGGTGTGCGAGTCCGACTCGCTCTTGCCCGGTGTTTTTAATCATAATTTCTTTAGTATGAAGCCATGAAACTTTCCATCTATCTTTTTCTTTCTATTTATTATATTCTTTTCTAATTTCAATGATGACAAGAGATCTTAATTTTTCATCCTGTGTACATGCATTGGTTTCGTTTTTTTACAAGTTTTCTTAACCTGAATAATCATCTGGTGTATAGATCCTCTGTTGACGTTTTAAGGCACATTCTATCTTTCCAAAATCTGTATCATTTTGGAGGAAGCTATGCTGATTCAAGGAATTTCATATTTATTTGGTTTAAAGTAGCGCGCTGCGTTAAACTTAAAAAAAAATAAGGAATAACCATAATGTATCACTGATTTGGATGAATAATTTTATCAAGGTCGTTAAGGAGTTTATTATACGACACAAATTCAAAGAACATGACTTCTTAGATATTTTAAATAAAGTTATATCATCAAGGAACCAAGAAATGTGAGTCTTTTTTAATATGCAAACAAGAACCAACCCGCATGGTTCTACTTATTTGATTACAAAATAAAAAATGCAAGGAACTATGTGGCATGAGTCTTATAAAAAAAAACAATTTCAATGATTTTTTAGGTTTATTGGGTGACTATGGGGCATGGGTCTTGTTAGTTTATTGAACAACTGGTGATATGTTGGTTGATAACCTTGTCATAGAAATGTTTTGTTCTGTCAAAATTGTCAGATCATTTTGATATTTACAGGGTCGATAGAAGGTTCATTTTTGAAAGCTTCTGTGTCCTTATCTCGATTTTGGCATGTGTGTGGATTGGTTCCTGTTTGCATAACTAGGTCCAATTAACGGTTCTAAGGTGTAAAACTAAGATTAAATTGATATTATTTTGTGTCCTGTCATTATTGCACTTTTGTCAATATAAGTTATGTATTATAAACCATACCACGTTCCGTCGAATAAACTAACAACCGAAAGAGCAAACCACGCTCATCTTGGTGATTTTGATCTTCGCGGAGACGTCAAAGGCGGTCCATGAAATATGCTGGTAGGGGCTAGCTTTCAAAGTTTAAGTTGTAAAAGAAAAAGAAAGAAGAAACGAAGAAAGAAGAAACGAAGCAAGAAGAAACGCCTCGCGGCGTTTCTTTAAAAAAATGATGTCATCAGTAGATGAATTAATCCAAAATATATAAGGTTTAAAAGATCCTTTATAAAAAATATGGGCTATCCGATCAGGATGCCGGCAAGGGCAAATCGGCTACCACATAATGGAGATTAGATGCCGTCCATCTGAAGTTAATACTTCAGAATTTAATTCGGAGCCCTGAAATTACTCCATTCTATGCAAAGCTTGAGTCGGAAAGTGACCTGTCAAAATCAACTGACAGCATCAAAAAGAAAAAATCTGTGTGACCACTACACGATTCCGATTCATCCAAAAATGAATTTTTACATGGCAACACCACAATATTGCCTACAAATTAAAGCAAAAAAATCCGCTATCATGTAACAGGCTTAAAAGACTCGTTACATTACATCCCCTCCCGAAAATAAAAGAAAGGAACTTTCTTTTATTAGAAAGAAATCTTCAACCAAATAAAACAGTCTTAACAACTTTCTAATTCAAAAAAAGAAAAAAATCATATAAGATTCAAAGTGTAAGTAATTCTGAAAATGTCAAACGACAAAATCGCAAGAATTTAATAAAAGTAAAAAATGTAAATGACAAAGAAATAAAAAACTAAATCTGTGAAAAACAGAAAAAAAATTATAAGTTATAAAAACTCATTAAATGAAACGAAGAGAGAAATCTCTTAGCGCTCCCAAACTCCAAAACAGTGCAGTTAGGCACTATAGCCACTGACTAAAAACTTCAAACTAATTCGGACAATTTACCAAAACAAACTACAATTTTTAGTGCAGTTAGGCACCATCGCCACTGGCTAAAAATTTCAAACCACTTGGAACAGTACAACTTTGAGTGCAGTTAGGCACTATCGCCACTGACTACTATGTCAACCGCTTCCAACACAACCATCTCTATGAGTGCAGTTAGGCCCTATTGCCACTGACTAACTCCGTATTCAACAATCCAAAAAATTTTGAAACTCCGAACAAAAGTTTTTAAATAAAGCTGAAAGACCTTATTTAAAATACTGTTACAGGCACAAACTGAAACAATACAAAAGAAAGCGTATTGTGATCGGCCCATCACCACCGAATTCCCGAGCACAATAGCTGTAAAAGAAAATGAATGCTGTGACTGGCTCAACACTACCAATCTCCCAACCACAGACAAACAAAAACATTGAGATCTCCAATGAGAAATCTCAATAACAAAAAAGCGAAAGCCAAAGCTTCACAATGCGATCGGCACACCACCACCGAACTTCCGAACGCAAAGAAAAAAGATTGACGTAAGTCAAAACAAAATCCCACATCGTGATTGGAACAACAATGTCCAACACAATGGAAAAAGGAAAAAATATGGCCGGGGCCGAAATCCCACACTGTGACCGGCACAACACCACCGACTTTCCGAGCACAATGGAAAAGAGTCGAAATCAAGGTCAGCTACACCAAGATCCAAAAAATAATAAGGCATTTTGTAACAAAGGTTACAGAATGACCCTAAAAAGTAAAATCCAGGATGAACGCGTTACTAACAAAGTCAAATCCGATCATTGAAAAGAATGAAACTCCAGTAAAAATGAGAAACAATTCTGTCAACGAACAGCACAAAATAGATTTAAAAATCGATTACTATTTATGACGAAGAGGAAATAGAATGATTTTAAACTATGAAAAAAAAAGATTACAAAAACTTGAAATTTAATTTAAGTTTTTAATCTCAAGGTAGAAATTACCTAAACTGTAGGGTTGTATAAGATCCTAATAAAATATAAACAGGTAGAACCCTTAAAAAAGAAAAATAAGATCTTAGACAATCCAACAAAAACAAACAAAACATAAAATAAGATCCTTCGATGTGAGAAACATTTGGTGTTAAAAAAAAATAGTATTATATTAACCAGAATGACCTAAGTTTTATTTTTAGAATGTCTCAAATTCAACAAATTTATAAGAAGTTACCTAACATACATCTTTCAAACCACCGATAACCTATCATCCATCCCCTCGTACATCACACTGTCAAAAGTGGCCTTCAAACAAAATCATCAAAATCAAGACAAACACTTGGAAACCAAATTAAAATTTAATAATATCTTTAACATGATAACGTCCCACTGAACCTTTATTTAAATCTTTCAAAACATAAACGTTATCTGAAACCTTTTCAGTTATTTTACACTTTACAAACTTAGGTGCAAGTTTAGCTGAAAAATATGCTTGTGCATTAGATTGAACAAAACTTCTTCTCCACACCATATCACCCACATCAAAAGAAATGACTTTCCGACCCTTATTATAATAAGCGGCATTTCGCTTATACCCCTTTAACAAATAAGCTTGAACTTTAACAAAAATATCACTAAGTGAATTAAGAGAAACTGCATTTACTTTAACTGAAGGTTTAACTGACTCTTTGTTGGGTTTTCTGTCTACAACAACTTCCAGTTCTTTTGCAAGTTCTAGAAATTGTTCAATTGAATCAATCTGCTTAAGAAACAAAAAAGGTGTATAAATAGGTAACATATTGTGTTTTATGGCATTAACCAGAGTTTGTTCAAACAAAGGTTCTGAAAGACGACTGGCCATATCAGAAATTTCAGTGATGAAATCAGGAAGCGACTCAGACGGTTTCTGTTTTCTGGTGCGGAGCTCATTCTCTAAGAAATAATCAAAGCCAGGCTTATCAAAGCGTTTTAAAAGCGCTAGCTTAAGTGCATGCCAAGAAGAGATACGAATTCGTATAGATCTAAACCATTTAAGTGCTATGCCATCAAGCAAATCTGAAAAAGAACCGACAAGCAAGTTTTCATTGAAATTTTTATAAAGAAAATATTCTTCTATCTGAGTAATAAATTCTCGAACACAAGATTTACCGCTATAAACTATTCTACTTTTCTTCAAGTCAGGCAATTTAGTGAAAGGAGGAAAGTTTTTTCGAATGTTTTCATTCACAAGCGCATTCAAAGAATTAAATGAAGGCAAAGCTTGTGCTGTAAAAGCCGAAGAAGAGTGAGCGATTCTTGAGTCAAAGGGATTGTTAACATCTGGGGCATTAACCATCTCATGAACTTTCTCAGCAACGTCAGCATCAACAGCAGTACAGGTATCAACATCACCCGAATCCTGAAGCGGCGGAAACTGAACTCCCTTGTCCATGATTAACAAACAGCAAGGCGAATAGCAAACGAAAAACAAACTGAATTTCAAAAAGTTAAATGTTTGAAAATAAATTCTCAAGTTTGAGGTTAAGTATAGAAGTCAATGTGGTATTCCAACATCGAGATATAAGTACTAACGTACGTACTTATATCTCGATGTATTCCAATGAAAAATTACTAAGTTAATTTTATCGTTTTAAAAGTGCAATAATCACTTACAAGCAGCTTAAATCTAGATAAATTAAATGTACAATATTGTACTTAACAATTAGATTAAATTATTTAAGTACTTAAAAAGTTAAACTTTAAGTTTTCAAAATAACTTTACTGTTGAGAACAACAAAACGCATTTATGTTGGTTTTGCTAAGGAAAAAAACATGTTAATAAAACACAGGTCAATAAACAAAATCATCAATTGTAAACACCAAACATTGTTTACAAAGATTCACAAAATTAAGTTAAGTACTACTTATGAGTCAAAAATCAAAATAAATACTTACAAAGTTATTAAAGTAACAATGTAGAACAAACCAATGCAAACAATAGACTCATAAGTTAAGTAATTAATTGTGCAATAATGACAGTATATAGGTACCAGACAAACCTACTTCAAGTCCCTGTTCGGGCGCCAATTGTAATAATAAAAAAATAATGTATTAATGTGAAGGTATGGATGTTATTAAAAAGGTGTATTATGAATGTGTGTGGTGTACTCCAAATAAATAAACAATAAGTAGAAGTGATGATTCGGGCGCCAGGAGCACACAAAACTATGCCAAGGATAGACTAACCTGCGGGAACTGGAAACTTTTAATCTTCAAGCGGGGAGTATCAATAAAAATCGACATAAAAGTTATTGAACGATTTTATTGCCCGTAGGCTGCTGGTTTCAAATATACAAGAAAATTCCTTTCTATAATTAACGGTTCTAAGGTGTAAAACTAAGATTAAATTGATATTATTTTGTGTCCTGTCATTATTGCACTTTTGTCAATATAAGTTATGTATTATAAACCATACCACGTTCCGTCGAATAAACTAACAACCGAAAGAGCAAACCACGCTCATCTTGGTGATTTTGATCTTCGCGGAGACGTCAAAGGCGGTCCATGAAATATGCTGGTAGGGGCTAGCTTTCAAAGTTTAAGTTGTAAAAGAAAAAGAAAGAAGAAACAAAGAAAGAAGAAACGAAGCAAGAAGAAACGCCTCGCGGCGTTTCTTTAAAAAAATGATGTCATCAGTAGATGAATTAATCCAAAATATATAAGGTTTAAAAGATCCTTTATAAAAAATATGGGCTATCCGATCAGGATGCCGGCAAGGGCAAATCGGCTACCACATAATGGAGATTAGATGCCGTCCATCTGAAGTTAATACTTCAGGATTTAATTCGGAGCCCTGAAATTACTCCATTCTATGCAAAGCTTGAGTCGGAAAGTGACCTGTCAAAATCAACTGACAGCATCAAAAAGAAAAAATCTGTGTGACCACTACACGATTCCGATTCATCCAAAAATGAATTTTTACATGGCAACACCACAATATTGCCTACAAATTAAAGCAAAAAAATCCGCTATCATGTAACAGGCTTAAAAGACTCGTTACATGTCATTTCTCAACCTTTTAGTTCATTCCTACAGTTCCAAATTGCTATCAGCATTTTTGGACATAAGCTCTGCCTCCTTCCCCCCAACCTTCTGCCACTATTGCAGTACTGCAATACATTTCCAAACTGCTGAAAGCATGAGACAGTTTATTTTTCTTTTTAATAATTGCTAGCAGTCCTTTCTGGACTATTATCAGTTTTGTTGCATGAATATAGTGGCGTTTCAGGTACAGGGGCCATTGCCCACTGCTACCTCTTCATATTACTTGACTTCTCTTAAGTTGATTGACAGATTCACTGCTGTCCAGCAATTTAACAGCCAGGGGATTTGGGTGGGTGGCTAGACGATCAGCATAACGCCTTTTATGTTTCTCAATTTCCTCAAGAATGGTAGGAGTGTTGAGATAATCATGGATTTCTTCATTCCGTGTGAACCATGGTGCATTTACAATATTTCTCAAGATGGCGTTTTGAGCTTTTTGGAGGCACATTATGTTACTTTAGCTGGCCAATCCCCATAGTTGTATGCCATATAACCATATAGGTTTCAGTAGAGAATTGTACAGCAGGAGTTTGTTGTTCAAAGATAGGACCGAGTTACGACCCATCAACCAGCACAAGTTTATATAATATTTGGCGTTTAGTTGTCCTCTTTTCTGTTTTATATGCGTCTTCCAGGTGAGTCCAGGTAAAAACCGAGATATTTAACACAATCTGTGTGTGGTAGAGTTGTATCCCCTAATGTTACTTGGGACAGTCGCCTCTTCTCAAGGTGATGTGACTTGATTTTTGAGCACTGGCGCAGATACGCAATTTTTGCAGCCAGGTATTCATTTTGTCCATTACTATTTGTATTTTGTTACTGGCGATATCCGGTTCTTTGGCGATCGCGACGTAAGCAACATCATCTGCGTATGTCGCTACCGTTACATCTTCAGTTAATAGTTTTTTAACTACTATGGATTATGATTTTGATCATCTTTCATAAGCATAATGATTAAGTCTGAAAATTGCAAATTATTTATTGAGCTTTGATACATTTGTAATAAATTATTATTTCGTAAAATCTTTGTACAGACACCAGCACATTAAGCTACTACAATCTGTCAAATTTCTTTAATAGATTTTCAACTTTATCGCTGAAACATAAGGTTCAAATTTGATTGGGAAAATTTGACAGTTTCGGGTAGCCTGATGTGCTGGCGTCTGTACAGCACGCTTCATAGAAACGTTTACCCCTTGGAAATGACATCGAACCTACTTAAGTTTTTTGAAATGTATCGTAAGTGGCATCTTGGTCTAGTGGTTAACACTGCGGCTTAACGATACGATGGTCTCGAGTTCAATCCGCGGTTGAGAAGACTTTTTTATTTTATTAATTTACCTTTATTATTATTTTTTAATTTCTTTAGTAGTTAGTTTTGTTTTTTTCGTTAATTATTATTAAAAAATCAAATGGAGGTTTGTAATAAAAGCTTAGCATTTTGCATAAAAAATATTCATTTATTTTTTTAATTACATTTCTAGGACTTCATGGAATCCACTTCCTGGTTGAATATACAGATTTCTATGATTCTATCTGTGTTAAATTGGGGTTATTATACTTAAAATATTAACTAAACACAAAATAGATACCCTAGTTTGGTTTAGAACGTTTAACATTAGATAACGGTTCGTTTATAGATATTTCTAGAAACTGTGAATTACAGAGGAAGAACCAACATGCTAAACTATAACAGTATAGCAATATACATCTTTCTCTTTTATCACATTTTCTGATAACCCTTATTTAACACAATATTAGAAAAATATGTGAGGTCAGATGGTGCATCGTTAACACATTACAAGACTGCTTTTAAACAAGAACTGGATTCATAATAATAAAGGTTGTTTATTTTTGATTGACTACGAGATAATGATCCCACTGATTATGGAATGATATTGGGAATGATTAACACTTGACATTTGCTCATATAAATGTTCCAATGCATTTTTATCAAATAAGTTACACAGTCAATCTGCCGAGTTGCCTATTCATAACGGATAGCATGGCCGTCACTGTCTAACACTTCTTGAAGTCAGCATTTGAACGCGTAGATTTGAAGGGTGCCACTGAGTGAACTTTCACAATACATATTACGTTGTCGCTTCGATTCATCAGTGTAAGCAATCGGGCGAGGGCCTTGGTGATCACATTTCATATCACCCGTCGCTTGATACCTTTGTATCCATCTACGAACTGTTTTTCTCTGTAATGAAAATAATAATATTAGAAATACATAAAAAAAAATCCAACTTGTAAGCAATAATGCAACAATAAATAGGTATGTGTAAGAATAACGTAAATCTTACCGTTATGCTTATATCTCGTGCTATTTTCTTTATGTTTTGTTCCTTTTCCCACAGAACTACAATTTTAGCCTTTAATAAAGTTGTTAATCGAACCATACCATCGATTAATAGAATCAACTGGTCAAAAACTTAATAAATTGGATAATATTACGATGAAGATAATTACACACAAGCGAATCGGCACGAAAATGAAACCATTTGAAAAGTAAAAATACCCTCAATCACAGTTTAGTAAATAAGGCGAAGAATAGTATACTAAATTCAACCTTAACTCGCAGTTCATACAGCAGTTAAGTTTCTGAAGTAAAATGAGGGAGACAACAATCGGAATCAACACATTCTGTTCAACCAAACAAGAAATCTATGCTAATTTCAAACTTATGTTTTAGTTAATAGAGGAGTTGCGTATTGCATTTTGTAAAACAAGACGGTAAGGTGCTAGTATTAAATATAACACGGAAGTTGAAATTTAAACCTTAATATCTAGAAGATTAGACCGTTAATAACCTTGTTCGATAAAAGGAGTAATGCTATTCGAATTTTCGTTAAGATTGCTAACTGAGCCAATAGCCTAGTGGTATAAGGCGCGGTCTAGATGATCTCGCGATGTGGGTTCGTATCTTAGTCGCACGCAGTGTCTTTTTGTAAGTTATTCTTGGTATCTATACGGTTCGGCCAGAAGGAAGCCGATAAAATACCATATTGCAAATAATATTTGAGGCGGATCGGTGGGTCACGAGATGGGTGCGGCGCGGCGGCGCGGGAGGGAGCTGCTCAAGGCTCACGTGACACGCGGGCCCGAGCGTGCTCGGGCGATAATCTTTAAGTCTTGGAGGGGTACTATTTCTCTGAAACTGACTGTACATTTAAAAAAAAGTTTTTTAAATCAATGGCATTAAGTACTAATAAATGTACTGCATATCGCTCTAAAAATCGACTGTTTCGTCATGTGAAATCCAGTTTGTCACCTCCGATAGCATCATTGTGTTCATTTTGAATTTTTAAGGCTGCTCTCTCGAAAAAAGCTTGAAAAAAGCATGCAGATGAAGCAAGTTTTTGTCGGCATTTACAGAGAAATTACATCCGAAAAAAATCCTTAGTAATCTTCATGATATAATACGTAATTTGGTTTAGCCATAATTTTTCTACCGGTATCACATAATTTAAAAAAAAATCACCAAATCACCTCCAAATCATTGAGATGAAACCGTTTTACTCCTTCATTTTTTATCAAAAGAGTGTAAAAAAATATATCTACATCTTTGCAATACAAAGGAGAATAATTTGGTTTTGTTACTTTTTTAAAATAATTATGTATTATTTTTATGATAATAAATTAAAAAGGCTTCTGATAAAGGACTGCGTCTACATCACCCCCGCACTCTTCCATAAATTTAGTGTGGGGCGCATCGTGTTGCTAGTTGGACGTATGTCGCGTTGCGAGAACTCAGCACTACGACATAAAATCGTAAATATTACTGCAAAAACAAAAAGTGTACCTACCATAGCGGGGTTTTATAAACTTATGCTCTGTCCATTTACTCTGTGTACATAGGTACTGTTTATAAAATAGGTACCTACCTCATTCAAACGAAAGTCGTAAGTACTAGTAGTGAATGATCACAGAAGGTCCACGTTCACGAAATGATTCATCCAATATTATAATCAACTTTGAACCTTATACTTTAGAGATAAAGTTGAAAATCTATTAAAGAAATCTGACAGATTGTAGTAACTTGATGTGCTGGCGTCTCGCGTCTGTACAATGTCATTGAAAATAAAATTATCATAAAAATACAGATCAGTCAACAAAATAAGGAATTAAAAATAATAATGTCATACAATAGTAAAAAGTAGTAGAAGTAGTAGTTCAATAGTATATAATATGTATATACAGGCTGGATTTTTTTAACCTCACCTAGAGGGCAAGTACTCTAAACACTGGAGATAGCAAATTTTACTCAAAGGAAAATTCCTTCATTAAAAAAAAAACAAATCTGCATTCAAAGATTTTCGAAAATTCGCTTGCTGCTCTTGGGAATCGAACCGGCTAAAATCCGAAAAAATAATACCCTTTACTTTTATGGCATCAATCGATAGGGTCAATCATAAGGATCAAATCTCTCTATGACAGATCGAAAGTCGAATACTTTTTACTCAACTTCTATCGTCGCGGGTGACATCAATCAATCAATTAAGACGGCGCCTATGCAGCCAACGCGAGCGATTTCGTACCTCTCGCCCGCGCCACCCCGCGCCCCCTCTACTATAATACGCGGAAGCGCGCGGCGCGGGCGGCGAGCGCGGACGCAGCAAGCGCGATCGACTGCGTGAGTCGAGTTCGAGTTTGAATCAACTGATCAACAGCGATCTGTGCCGGAGACGGACCGTGAATTTGAACTTGATTCGTATGGCAATAAAAATGTATTCGTAAAAAATTATGTCATTCAAATAAAGTTCAAATTCACGGAAGTATTTCCACGGTACGACGGATCGATGTGTAAAAGATAACACAGCTAAACAAACGAGCTCATTGTCGGTATACAATACATACATAATTATTATTTGAAGCTCTGTTCATAGACCTACAAACTGACATACCTACCACCAACATAGTAGGTAAATAGGTACTAGGGCTTCCATCCCGAGGCGCGAGTTTCGAAATTTAGAGGCTCGTGTTTTCTTTTTGTGGACTCGATACTATATAGACTGATCCGTTATTCTATCCTCGCGTAGGTACTCAATCTATATGTATACCTAAAAGGTTAGTATGAAATAAAATGTTATGTAAATATTCATCAATGTTTATTTATTAAACAATTTAATATGTATATTCAGAATATATAATACCATTACAATAACAATAAAAATCCCATAAAAAATAAAAGACAAAGAGGTTTCAAAAAATTTCGCGACGTGCAACGTTCGAAGGTATGTACTTATTACAAATATCGTATTACCGTAATAACAAAAAGTAATGTTCCCTAAACAAAAATAAACTCTCTCATAACATAACCATGCATGTACAGACGGCAGCACATCGATGTAAACTCTATACATATCTATAACTACGACGCGCCGTATAGTGTTAGAAAGAAAGTACTCTTGGTTTGATTGGTGGAGTTTTCAACGTTTCTAATATTGCCCAATGGTTGCACATACAAATAATTGGCAGCCAATTATCATGTCTCACTAGGAATAAGCCACACCCCCGCTAATGTCACTCATGACATTGACAATTTGACATCGTTCGTTTGACGTTTATTCATTACGTCAGGTGTGTTTGTGTCGGTTCAGTCGGTTGTGTCTTAATTATTTTACAAGTTTGTCTTATTATCGAATGCATATGCTTATCGACGCAAATTGAAAGGCATCATAGCCCTTCGATTGAGTGGATGACGAGATTGATATTTGTCGGCAGACGGGCATATCGGTGAGTAATATTTTTTGTAATTATCATTTTATAAAGGTTAGTAAGTATTGAAAAATAGTGTCAATGGTGTTTTTCTATAGAATTTTAAAATTAACAGAAGGGATAGGTAGATAAGTAGGTATCTTCTTTGTGTTCTTTCCTAATGAGTGCCCGCTGTTCCAAGCGTCATCAAAATGTAGGATAAGTAACAGAAAGTTTATATTCAGATTTATACCTAACGTAAACAAAATTCGATGATCTATTGTTTTTGATTGCATTGTCATGGGACATTCTAAACAAAAGTTATTCCAGTAGGTAGTGATGGGATTTTAAAGTAAATACTCAATACTTTTATTGCATTCCACATGTAGGCATTCTTAGGTGGTAAACTTATAGTTAGATCATATGGACCCTGTCGGGCACAGCAAAATAAGTGAGTTAGGAGAGAGGAAGCATTTGTTAATTTTATAACATTACATAACAAACTACTATAATTAGGTAATAATGATGTAGGTATTTTTAGAGATAAACTAATAGCTTCTATATAAAATATAAACAATAAATATAAATATTAAGAGATGTAATAATCCATACTAATATTATAAATGCGAAAGTGTGTCTGTCTGTTGGCGCTGCTAGTAATAAATAAATAAAATTTAAAGTATCAAGTTCTTCTTAGTTCTGACTTAAGTCTATCACTTAGATATTTGTTTACCGAGTAGTAGCTTTTATTCAGCAAGAATTGTCTAAGTTTTTTTAAAAATGTGTTAATTTTCTCTTCTTTTTTTTATTAGTGCGGGTAGTTCATTATATAATTTAATGGACATTACATAGGGACTTGTAGAGTGCATTTTTAGTTGAGAACTTGTCTGAATAGATAGCGTGTCTGAATGTCTTCACGTTTTGAATATAACTCTTGATGTTTCCGGACAAATTCGCATGTTTCTAAAATATACAGGGAAGGGTTAAAATATTATGTTTTTGAAAGAAAGGTTTGCAACTATCTGTTTGCTCAATGTTAACCAGGATTCTATCATCTAAGCATAATAGGTGGTGAGAGCTGTTTGTAAATTGGTGGTCTTTTTTATGTCACGAAGGGCTTAAGAGAATTTAGAAATTTTTGAGTGAGTTTTCTGTATGTGTGATTTCCAGTTTATATGTGTGTCTATAACTGTGTGTCTGTGTGTGTGTGTTTATTGTATTGTATGTGTTTTATATGGGCCTTGACACCTGAAATAAATGGATAACTAGTCCTAGTAGAGTAAATTCATTAATGGTTTCTAATTTAGAGTCATTGAAAGTAAAATCTAAAGTTATAGGTGTTTTTTGGTAAGGGTGGAAAGTTATTAATTTGGTTTTGGAGTAGTTTATCTCGAGGTTATGATTGTTCATACAGTTGCATGTTTTAGTAAGTATGGAATTGAGAGTTTCTCCTATATTTTCATTGTTTTGGGAAGAGACCAATATGGATATATCGTCCGCAAATAAGACACGTGGCCCTTCTATGGTCTTAGGTAGGTCATTAATATAAAGTAAAAATAAGAGGCATCCTATGACACTTCCTTGAGGAATTGAGCCATTAATTGCTTTACTATATGATCGGATTTTTTCGATTTCATTATTTTTATGGTTAAAATATTCTATTTCAACTAATTGTTCCCTACTTACCTACCCTAAATACCTACGCAATTAAGCACTGTAACGAACACCGGGCGTGCGAATAGTGAATGATTATATAGTATAAAAGTGATAGTATAGGAATATAATACGATAGTTATATAGGACCCTATCCGCGCTCCAGGGCACAAGTTGATACCGACTATTAACCATCGACTCATTATAAACTACTAGCGTAACTACATATTACCTACTGTTTTACTGTACTCAGTAAAACATTAGGTAATACGTAGTTACGCTAAAATATTTAAATCGAATTAGAAATTCAAATCTTACTAGATTTGAATTTCTAATTCGATTTAAATATTTTGTATTGTTCTAATAATTAGCTTTCCAACTTGTTTTTATTATTAGTATGTATCTGACAGGAATTTTTGAGAATTTTAATGCGAAGAAAAATTATTATAGGTAGAATAATTACGTAACTTGAAAACGTGGCTTTTCGTTTATAGGAATGTTTGCGTGATTTTAGTGTCAAATGAGAGGATTATGTTTAAAACTGATATTCCCGTTTGAATTATGTAAATCGGTCCACGGGTTTTAGAGATAGAAAGAATTTTGTATATTGAAAACATGCCAGTTTGATTTCAGTAAGTTAATGTAAAGTTAATAATAATATTTTAGAAAGTTTTTATTGTATAGAGATAGGATACTTAAATGTTGTTACGTAATACGAAAGAAGATTACATAGGCTACACATAACACAATACAAAGAAATTGTAACGAACAGGCATAAAGAAATAAAAAAAGGGCTTTAAAGTGTCAGTGTGTGTGTGTGTGTGTGAAAATTACATGTAAAAATGGCTTAAAATCAAGGTTCTCTCTGCCTATAGTGATTGAGTAATAATAATGGGCAAATAAACTACAGCTATTTGTTTCGTTCCAGAAAAAAACAGTTTACTTCTGGCTTCGGCGGTGGGAAGAAAGCGGAAGCATAGCTCATCACCGCCGATCCACTCTGCCGATCCTTTTTTAAGCACACGAGTAACCTCAACTTCGTACAGCGTGAGTCCATGTGTAGATTGTAATAATCACACTTACCTATCACCTTAACTTATTCATCACTAACATAAAACCTAGTTTCCTTTAAAAGTGAATAACAAAATTGATTAAAATAATACCTACCTACTAGCTAAGTGTGCGTCCTGAGTAAAGGCTCCTACAAACAGGCGCGACACGCGATATAATCGCGCGCGACACAAAGGCACCGCTCGTTGCGGTTCAGTTCTTTACAACCTACCTCAACAAAGGTGGAAGTTGTCAATTCGGCAGATTGTTTATTTGTGTATGTTTATATTTTGTAGAATATTTTTTTAACCGTCTCATACTAATTTAAAGTTTATTCAAACTTGTTTCAAATTAATATTATTTGAAGTTAAACAAATATCAACTTTATATTAATGGCAATTAAGTTGATTTCAGAGTGACTAGCACTATTGAAAAAGTTACAGTTTTAGCGTAAACTAAACTTTATAATGTAGGATTTAAAGTTATTTTTCCCTAAAGTCATTTTTTGTTTACGATTTTTGGCAAATAAATCGCGAATGTAGATAAGTTAAGCTCTTAACAAAGAATCCTATGTATGTATTGAAATTGACAAAAATTTCTTTGTTTTAGATATCAACGGACACAGTCAGAAGGCGCCTGAAAGACGATGTCCCCAGGTTTCAAACTATCTCCATATTTTTCATCACAATTGCCCAGCGGTTTAGCCGCGAAGGCATAACACACAAAGTTCTTTTGCATTTATAATTAGTGTGGATCTTCTAATATAGTGATAAAGATTATGTAATTGATAATAATATTATAAATTGAAATTTTATATTTCTTTTCACACCATTGTTTTTGTTATATTTTTGAGAATTTTTCTTTACTATTGTTGGTGATAATTTGAGTTAGGGCCGTCATTCACTGGCGGCATGGCACGTGATTTTAGTAAGCGCAAATGATTTGAGATCTTATTTTATCATGGTTAGCGTTCACAATTCGTCATGCCAGAACGTGCCGAAGGATACCAAAGCAGGCATTTCAATGCAATGTGAGTGTTAATAGTGTTAAATTAGATTCGAAATCATCTGTAAGTATTACAAAAATCCCTTGTCGTGCCGTGCCACCAGTGGGTGCTGAACCTTATACATATAGCCCAGTCAAATTATACTAATCTGGTTAAAAGCTTAATTATTTTTGTTAGGCAATCAAATGCTACCGCATTTGATTTTGCTTGGCAGCCATTGTTGGATGTAACTGTATAATTAATCTGTTACAAATAAAAAGAAAAGCTTGTAAGTAACAAATAAATATTATCTACTTGTTTTTAATATATCTATTAATAATAATAATAACGCCTTCCAAAGGTCTCCGAGATGTGTCAAAGACATTTTAAAAATAATAGAAATAATTCTTTATTGACGTAATAGGTTATCGAAACTTTTATGTATGAAGCATGTATACCTATTATAAATTACCTAATGTATTAAAAATATTAAATTGTAGGTTATTCAGAATTAAACTATATAAATGATTGAATGAACATAATTTCTATAATATTAAGGAGTTTTTTTGAACATAAATTATGTTTATGAATTCAAATGTGTTTATTTGTGAAGTTTGCATGCTTTAATTTTTAAGCAAAACATATTATAATCTCATATGCTTTAATAAAACCTGTGTATACCATGTTTTACGCAAACAAATTATCTTTTTGGTTTTATAACGTTTGTTGTAAGCCCATTCATTTATTACGTAAGACGATTTAGGGGGGAGTGGCGTCGACCATGTCTTATTTTTTCTTCCAAGGGGTTGGGAGGGAGTCTTGATAGTTCTTACGTAAGATCACAAAAATGTGCAAAGTTAAAATACAATACTTTTGTCTATGCATAGCATGCCTACGATTGGAGGCGCGCGATGGCGTCACGAGGGTCGCGGATCTGAAGACGAAGAGAGGGACAATTCGGCGCGGCTTTAACAACATTAATTGTCCACTCCCTCTTTGAAGTCCACATCAACCCTGGGAGCATGTCTATGCATAGCATGCCTACGATTGGAGGCGCGCGATGGCGTCACGAGGGTCGCGGATCTGAAGACGAAGAGAGGGACAATTCGGCGCGGCTTTAACAACATTAATTGTCCACTCCCTCTTTGAAGTCCACATCAACCCTGGGAGCATGTCTATGCATGGCATGCCTACGATTGGAGGCGCGCGGTGGCTGAGGGGGCGCGCGGGCTGCGGCATCAGCATCGGGCGACGGCGGCGGCTGACCCCTCAGCCGCCGCCGTTCAGGGAGCTCCCCGCTTGTGAACTAGTTGTCACTTTTTGCGTAAACAATACTCATAATGATTTTAATATTGTAGATAGTTAAAAATTGTTACTTTGAAAATAAACATTACAATAAATAAACCAAACGTGTATTCATTTTTTCCTTTAGATTCTCACGTATTAAATATTATAAGTACAGGGGGGGTGGGGGTCAGCCGATTCTTATTTTTTATATGGGGGTGGGAGTCAAAACTAGCAAAAATAGTCTTACGTAATAAATGAGTGGCCGCTATATGTATTTTAATTTCAAGTAGGTATTTGTTTTTTATTTATGTTTCCAATTATATTAATGTTTAAGAATAAAAAGATTATTGATTGTTATTGTGCATTTTATTATGATATTTTTCCCGCTGTTTCAAACGCGTTCCTGTAGGAACCTATCCTATATCCTTTTCTGATTGGTAGGTGTGCAAAATTCCATGATGATCGGTTGTGTAGTTAATATGGCACCAAAAGCAGGGGGTAGCTCCGCCGTATCTGGGATAATAATAGATTAGAATTTGATTTGAAAATTCATAACTAGCGCAATAATGTTGAACTTCATGTAAAAGCAAACATCGGTAGGTAGGTATAGGTAATTTACAAAGTTCAACCTTATCGTTTTAGTAATAAGATCGTGTTGCGACGAAACGTTAATCTTAAACACGGTGGACTGACAAAAGGCTGTTTGTAGGTATAATTAATTGCCTAAACTTCACACACGTGACACGTTCGTGATGGGGTAAGTAGGTATCCATATTTTTTTCAAAATTTCAAGCAGATTGTATTATGGGTTTTTACTTTTTAGCATTTAATTTCATGAAAATAAAATAAAATAAAAATCGTTTATTTCGGAACAATAACGGATACCTACAATAGGTATTATAAAAATAGTTAATCGATGATAACTACAGAAGTTTATAACAGTGGCGCAACTATCAATAATAGAATAGAAGAGCAAGGAACGCGTTAAAACAGGTGACCTCCAGCCCGTCAGTAAGTAGGTAACAAAAGTCGGAAAAGGTCTATTTAAAAAAAAAAAGAAATGTTTTTCTGACATCAGATTATACCTACCTGTCTGTCTACTTAACAATATTCATCGAGAGCGTGAAGTTTCGCTAATTAATTGTGTAATGTGCACCGTACTTACCTACCTGTTTAAATGTTATACTTAGGTAAGTAATTTTCCAATAATACCCATGTAAAAATGAAGGATTAAGTAAAAGATCATTGAAATAAAAAACATCGATTATAAGCTTTCATAGGTATTTTAGGCATTGCGCGGGCCGCCGGCCGCTTTTATTACTATGAAATTATTTCGATTCGATTCAAGTGTTCAACCTGCTACGCTACTTTTTATCGCACAGTATTTTATTCTACACAACGAATGACCTTACGCACACACCCTCACGTACGCGCTGCAGCACGAAACATTACAAGTAAGAACAGACAAAAAGCTATATATCTCTTTCGCACGATTCTCGCTGTTGTTGCTCATAGCGCGTTCAAGGTCAATGTGTAGTAACCTGATGTGCTGCCGTCTGTACATACCTAGAACAAAATAATGTTTCCTTATCAATGACGTATGTATTATACATCATTGTTCCTTATAAATAAAAATATCGACCAAGCAAGTCGGGCCATGCATAATATAGGGTTCCGTAGCTGTAATTACAAACGACTGTAACATACTTTTTATGATGTAAAGATAAATAGAAGGCTATTAAAAGAGTATTGTTTGCTAAAGGCAAAGGCAAATCTTTGAACTAGGACGTCTATTGTCTATTTTGCAGTTTTATCTTTATTATTCGAAAAGTTATAATCACATTGTTCGCGAAATTATTTTAAAACAGTTTTTACTAAGTTATAGCAACGTGGAAGTTTCTAGGTTAGAAATGGCAGGGAGGGTGGGGGGCACTGCAGTGCCTTGCAACGCCCCCTGGCATTGCAAGGCAGGCAATTTGGCGGGCCATATTTCGCAAACGGTATAACTGAAAAAAAGTGATGTATTAATTTATATTACCTTCGTTTAAATAGACCTATTCAATTATACCCATCAAGAGGGGGTGCATTGAAAAAAATAATTCTTCCCCATTTGTGTCTTTAGGCTTGTAAAAAAAACCGCCCAAGTGCGTGTCGAACCACGCACAATGAAGGGTTCCGTAGTTGGGAATGAGTTTATCCCAAGAAGCCTAACCTTTTCTCCCCTATCAACTCCAAATTATTTATACCGCAGCCAAAGGCTGTTGAGGGAATAGAAAAGGTTTTTAATTCTTTAAAAAAAATTTAAGTCTATCATTCTTCTTTCGTCTGATTCTTCATTGATTTCTATCTGACCTGTCCTCTTCGTCTGGAAACCTACAAGATTAATGCATTTTATTACATAAATATAAAGCAGACAATAATAGCAATGCATGAATGTTCTGAAATAGTAGTATATTTTTGAATAGCTCCGATACTTTCCCATGGCCAAAGCCCTTTCATATAATATGCTACTTGACAGAACTTGTACGGAACCCTAAAAACCGTCAAATAAAGAATATTCTCCTTTTTGAAGTCAGTAAAAATGCGAGAACTGCAATATTATCGATGCATTCATTTCTATTACCTACCTTTGATTCTCATAAACCAAGTCTTCGAGCTCATCATCGTCGTTCACTTCGTCCACGTCGTCGTTTTGGATTTGTTGAAACAATAAGATTTTAAACTTTTTGGACTTTTTGAATAGTAGCATTTGAGCCCGGCTTTGCTCACGTGGTACCTGAATAAAAAGTAACCTTAGTATTGCGCTTCCAGTCCCAAGCTCTGAGACTAGATTTTCAAGACTCACACACTGTCTCGGAAATTCCCGGGAATATCGAGACTTATACAGAATGAAATGGAATAGATACGCACAATGAATGATTCCGTAGTTGGAATGAATTTATGCCAAGAACAAACTTAACATTGTAGTTGAAAATCATGTTCTCACTCGTAAACTTGTAAAGCCTACGTAGCTGTGATAGTTTTCCTTTTAACATCGTTATACTACTAGCGTGAATTTTTTCACATATCGAAAAACAATCATTTAGCCTTAGAAGGACTTGATTTTAACAAAAATCAGCACTTTAAAGCTTATTACACTGGCCTGCAAAACTAAGTATCACACTTTTGAAATTGGAATAACTTTTTAAGTGCAGAAGATTTTACTTTCGAAATAAAAAGGACTCGAAAAAGAGTTAAGTCTTTTAAGAAATGGCTGAAAAGAGCTTTAAAAAGAAAAATAATCCTTTTCGAATTACAATTTTACCAATAATTTTTTGTTTCTGTTTTTGGTTTCAACCTTTTTCTTGATCGATGAGTCTTGTTACAAAAGCTAAGTTAGACAACAGCACATACATTTTATTTATCGTGCTTCTTTCACCTGAAGAATGTGCTAGGATCATGACTTTTCTGGAACTAGGCATCAGTATGCGTTGTACTGCAAGAATGGTGGGTGTGACGTTACGAACGGTCCAGAAGGTGAAACGAAGGTACGAAGAGATTGGAAACCATCTGAGGAGACCTTGTAATGACCGACCCAGGTGTACTAGTGCCCAAGAAGACCGTTATATTGTTTCCACTGTGTTGAGAAATCGCCACCTTAATGCAGTTGAAGTCCAGCAACAGCTTCTTCAGACCCGAAGGGACTACATTAGTGACAGTACAGTGAGAAGACGACTTGCTGAAGCAAATCTGAAACCCCGAAGACCAGCGAGTGGCCCCAAACTCGAGAGAGAGCATCGAGTAGCGAGACTGCGATACGCCCGTGAACACATACAGTGGGATGAAGAAGAGTGGTCAAGAATTTTGTTCACAGATGTGTCTCGATTGTCACTTTACACTTTCGATGGAAGGCGAAGTGTCTACAGGCGGCCTGGTGAGCGATACCTTCAAGACTGCTTCTCAGGAAGAGTCCAGTACGGTGGAGGCAGTGTACATGTATGGGTTGGCATATCTTCAGAAGGTCGCACAGAGTTAGTGGACATAGAAAATGGCACTCTGACTGGGGAAAGTTATGCCCAAGAGATTCTCAACGCGTATGCAGGGCCGTATTTAGCAAATATGGGTGACGGATCGATGCTGATGCATGATAATGCCCGGCTTCACACGACTCAGGTTGTGCAAGAGTATATTCAGGAGGTAGGTATCAGCGTGATGGCTTCGCCATCAAGAAGTCCTGATTTAAACCCGATTGAGCATGCCTGGGATGAGCTAGGGAGGCTAGTCAGAAGCTGTAGACAACCACCTACCACCCTCAGGGCACTAAAACAGGCCCTGATTGAAGAATGGGAGAATATTCCCCAACATCAGCTCTGAAACCTCGTGTTCAGTATGCCAAACCGGCTCGAAGCTGTAGTCAGAGCCCGAGGAGGCAATACCAGTTATTAAAAATTTAATTAAATGTAACTGCACTGTACTGTATTTTTGACACTAAGCTAAAAATGGCTATTTTTATTGTTTTAGATATTTTTTAAGTTAAAAATATTACTAATGTATAGTTACTAGTTTCAAAGAAAGCCGATAAAATTTGCTACAAAACGTTTTTTATTTTAAATCTCTAAATTCTATAGTTTAGAAAAAATATAAATTTTAAAAGTGTATTACTTAGTTTTGCAGGCCAGTATATTTCACAAACTGATCCCTAAATCGAAAAATGGTTTTCACAAACCCGCAAGATTTTTTAAAGGACCATCCAACGGTAACATGGGTAGACGAGAAAAAAAAAACAGCATGTGTGCAATTTACACGTGGTAGAAGGTGAAACCTTCAAAAACACTGTATAATGCTTCCTGTCTCATTTTCTCCCACGATTAATCTTATGAATTTACATGTCTCTTTTTACTGTCGCTTTTTCGTTTCATAAACTTTCAAATTACAACGATGCTAAAGAACATCCATCGATCCATCCATCCATCGATCCATCGATCCGTCGATCCATCGATCCGTCGATCCATCGATCCTTCGATCCACCGGTCCGTCGATCCTTCGATCCACCGATCCGTCGATCCATCGATCCGTCGATCCGTCGATCCATCGATCCATCCATCCATCCATCGATCCATCGATCCGTCGATCCATCCATCCATCTGTCGATCCATGGATCCATCGATCCATCGACCTGTCGATCCATCGATCCGTCGAACCGTCGATCCACCGATCCGTCGATCCATCGATCCGTCGATCCATCGATCCATCCATCCATCCATCGATCCGTCGATCCATCCATCCGTCGATCCATGGATCCATCGATCCATCGACCTGTCGATCCATCGATCCGTCGATCCGTCGATCCATCGATCTGTCGATCCATCGATCCGTCGATCCGTCGATCCATCGATCTGTCGATCCATCGATCCGTCGATCCATCGATCCGTCAATCCATCGATCCGTCGATCCATCAATCCATCGATCCATCGATCCATCCATCCATCGATCCATCCATCCATTGATCCATCCATCCATCGATCCATCGGTCCATCGATCCGTCGATCAGTCGATACATCGATGCTTCGATCCGTCGATACATCGATGCTTCGATCTTTCGATCCATCGATGCTTCGATCCTTCGATCCATCGATCCATCCAACCATCAATCCATCGATCCATCAATCCATCGGTCCATCGATCCATCGCGATCCGGCGATCCATCGATCCATCCATCCATCGATCCACAAAAACACATAAAATTTCAAATCACAACGATGCTAAAGAAGTTTTCACTTCAAAAACATCCCCACTTTACGAGTACCTAAAAAAACCGATAGCGTAAAAAAATTTTTTGTCAAGATTTTATTTTACCACTTTGTCGGCGTGATTAATAATGTACGGACGCCAGCACATCAACCTACCCAAACCTGTCAAATTTTCGCAATCAACTTTGAACCTTATGCTTTAGTGATAAAGTTGAAAATCTATTAAAGAAATCTGACAGATTGTAGTAACTTGATGTGCTGGCGTCTGTACATATTATATCCATGCCAAATTATAGTTTTCTAATAGTACTAAGAGCCTCTGAGCTAAACTGCGGACGGACATGGCGAAACTATAAGGGTTCCTTTTTGACTACGGAACCCTAAAAAAGAGAAAGCCATCATGGCAAATTTTTTTTTTCTTTAAATAAAATTCATCAGTTTGAATAAGTAATATTGATTAGTAAAAATATCAGTGATTGAACTAGGATGATATTATTTTGATACTTATTGTATTTTTACCCGCATTATATAGGTAGATAGGTAGGAACACACGGCTACGTACCAAGCTATACATTTCCAGTATATAAGCTGACCTCTCATTGTACGGGAAAGATTCAATTATGTTACATTATGCGATTTAAAATTTACATACATAAATACAAAGCATCACGCCTGTATTGCCCGATGAGGTGGGCAGAGGTGCGGGAATCGAACCCAGGACCTCACAGCTCAGCAGTAGCGCTTGCGACCGCTAGACCAACGAGCCAGGTAAAAAAAATATTAACGGGGATTAAAAATTTACTTACTTTTTTCCCCAGGCAATAGACATTCGAAATACCTAAGTAGCTAAGGAAATAAAAGAATTGATACCGTTATATATATCGGTAGTTAGGTACAGATGCCAGCACACCAAGCTACCCGAAACTGTCAAATTTTCCCATTCAACTTTGAACCTTATGCTTCAGTGATAAAGTTGAAAATCTATTAAAGAAATTTGACAGATTGTAGTAGCTTGACATGCTGGCGTCTGTACTTACTTTTTTCTCTCTTTCGTTCAGAATACGGAGTTGTTCCCTCAAACGTTTTGTTTTGTTTTTGTTTTTTTTTTAAAAACGTTGTCCCACACTAGGAATTACTCCTGTATCGTGGGTGCGTTTACAAACATTTAAATTCACATACACAAACATCCAGATCCGGAACAACTACCTGTAGGCAATACAAATATTTGTCCGGTCGGGAATCGAACCCGCGACACGCAGCGCAGCAGTCGATCGCTCAGCCACTGCGCCAACCACGGAACAAACTGTTTTTTCTGTTCCGTGGCGCCAACCATGTGTCGTGTTTTCCGAGAGTTTTCTTTTTGCCCATCTTTATTTACACTAAATAATGATAATAATTTATTATGTTTACACCAAACGGGTTTAACTCCTTTTTACAGTAGGTAATACTTACCACTAAACAAAATAAAAATGTCGAAAATAGTCCTCTCTCTGTAATGTCGCCAAACATAGGTTCGTCCTCCAACAGGTGCCGTAGCAGACTGATTGAATAAATTGAAAAGGATAGCGCTATTACTACCGCGTGCAAAACAAGAGACAGAAAGAGAGTATGCTCGCTTAGAATAAAATGACGCAAGCGCCAAATCACTGGATTGCTAATTACGAGGAGAACGAGTAGAAAAATAAAAAAATAATTCTGCACGATTTGAGATAATATTATTACCTATCTATTAGTTTAAAAATCATCATTAAATTCCATAGGGTTTCAGAGATCTAACTCAAAATAAGTGCAAAACGAGGTTTTTTCGTTATTTTTTTTTATCGAGATTTTTTTATCCAATCGTGTTTTCGCTTCTGCAAATTTAAAGATTATAAGTCCAAGTTTAATGTGTCCAAATAGCAAACTCTCAAGTCTTACAGATACCGATATCCAGATCGCCCAATATCACCAAAACATCATAATATAGACTCTTAAATCAGCCTAACGCAGACCGCGGGTGGCACAGACTCCATAAAATTAGAAAAACAAATTGGTAGTCATGTTTTTTATTATAATTATCACTTATCATTACTATCCATGTGGGCTAAGTGGGTCAATAATATTCAACTAATCATAATTTTTTTTTGGAATTATTTGGAGAGTTAAATCAAATAAAAAATTCATTACCTATACGTAGTGAATCAATTAGTTCTACCAGAGAAGTTGAAGGTGATTCTGTTGATTTGGATGTGAACGTATTTTTTTTTATAAATTATGAACCTATATTTTTGTTTTGTAAATATATGTATAACTGCATTCATTTTAGGAACAAGATGATTTGGGCATTCAAAAACTACGGTCTCTATCGGATGACATGGTGACTCACAAGCATCTTGTAAGGCCTGTCGAAGAACTTGAAGATTATTCAGCTGAATTTTAGTTATAATCTATTTGTTTATAAAAAATATAACAAATAATATGACATAAACTAGTGATAATTATACTACCTATACCTACTTACCTACCTACCCTACCTGCCTACCTATCTACCCTACCTTCCTATCTGCCTTACCCTAACTACCTACCTACCTACCTACCTACCTACCCCACATACCTACCTACCTATCTACTTACCTGCCTACCTACCCTTCTTCTCTTCATAGAAACCTTCCTAAGACTTCAACGAATATCAAAAAAAAACCGAATTGGTCCAGCCATTCTTGAGTTTTGCGCTTAGCAGCACATTTAGCCATTAATTTTAGTTAAAAAGATACATTAAGTTGTTTACCACATGGCAAGCCAGGCTGATTTATACATATTAAGGGTATAGCTTCTACTCACAGCCTCGAAAGCTTTTAACAATTTTATTCGTAACCATAGCCCGAAAAGTACATCCATATCAATAGATAATACCTAAATAAAACCAAAACTGGACCATTGTATACAGCGTGGCGGTACAATGGTGACATTAATTTAACACACATATACGTTTTCACATTTTCGTTTCATGAAGAAATTATGTTTCCATTAAACGTTATTATTTGCGGATTTATTTAAAGTTTTCTAAAATAGCATTTTGGAGCAACCTGTACTTAAAGAACTGTCGCGCAGCGGTCATTTGCCGGGTCACGGATCATAACATCGCATCAATGAAATTAAAATAAATAAACAATACCTTAAAGTAACGTGATATCCCTTTGTCGGCGAGCGGGCGGCGCAGGCGACGCGTGCCCCCCCCCCCCGCCCCGTCGCGTCGCAACGAAATCCAATTCTTTTTTTTGCATTTTAGTGCTAGCCTAACTCGTGCCCTTGACACACTTCTTCACAGTAGTGCACACATAATTACGTCGACTAATTTTGTGAATGTTTCCGCGAAAAAGACGCTAACCTATTGTTTTATTTATTTTTGTGTAATGAACTAATGAGTAATTAGATTATGGTACTGCGATAAAGACGCTTTGTTTTGTTTTCGTTTTCTAATTTAGTAGGTACGTTGACATCTCTTGCGATACGGGCGCTTTTATTTGTGTTATTAGTGCTTGTGTAAACTTGTGATCGTGATGGCAAATACACAACTACACAGCAGCTGAATATGCAGACATGATCCTAATTTACGGAGAATGTCGTGAAAATGCCGCTCTTGCCATAAGGACATATCGCGAGAGATATGGCGGTTCAAGACAATGCCCTACTAATCCTCGCACTATTGTAGGAGCTCTTCAGCGCATCCGCGAAAACCGGCCAGTGGATCCTAGGTCTCAACGCCCTGATCGACCACCTACACGACAAAACCCAATCCAGTTAACTGAAAATGTGCTACAATATTTCCAAAACCAACCCAAAACTAGCCTCCGCCAGAGCGCTAGGCATTTTCAAGTTCATCACAGTACCGTCCATACGATATTAAAGCGCGAAAAGTGGCAGCGCGTGAAGCGACGCGTTGCCGCTCCGAGTTAACGTAAGCCAGCGTAACGTAGGTAAGTAATTTCATGAATGATTTTTTGCAAGGGTGATCCCAATTTTAGTTACATTTTTATCATTTAGTTTGTTTGAAAAAATTTTTTTTTCAATTTACGAGTTATTTTAACCTACTAAAATTAATATGATTAAAGGGCACTAGCCCTACACGTGTGTTAAATTAATGTCACCATTGTAGCGCCACGCTGTATATATGTGGTACACATAATTATTTAACTTTCACGATGACTTGACCTTCTGTGATTTCGATCCTCTGTGACGAGACTAGGCGAGGCAGTTCGTGGTGGCGCGAAACCGTGCCGCACATTTTCTGTTGCATGCGGGTAGCGGAGTGGCGCGAAGAGGGGTCGTTAGCTCCGCCCAAATGCTCAAGGTTATCGGCTTATTACAGGCCTTAATAAAAGGACAATGCAAAATGGTGGGCCTACCTCTCAATAGAAATATGATACTCATGAATGAATAGGTAAATAAAGAATAGAATAGAATACTCTTTATTATTTACACCATGTAAATTACAGACATAAATATAGAAACTGTACAAAGGGTGACACAATGGGCGGTCTTATCGCCAAGAGCGATCTTTTAAGGCTGCTCTCTCTCGAAAAAAGCTTGAAAAAAGCATGCAGATGAAGCCATTTTTTGTCGGCATTTACAGAGAAATTACATCTGAAAAAAATCCTTAGTAATCTTCATGATATAATACGTAATTTGGTTTTGCCATAATTTTTCTACCGATATCACATAATTTAAAAAAAAATCACCAAATCACCTCCACCAATCATTGAGATGAAACCGTTTTACTCCTTCATTTTTTATCAAAAGAGTGTAAAAAAATATATCTACATCTTTGCAATACAAAGGAGAATAATTTGGTATTGTTACTTTTTTAAAATATGTATTATTTTTATGATAATAAATTAAAAAGGCCTCTGATAAAAGACTGCGTCTACATCACCCCCGCACTCGTCCATAAATTTAGTGCGGGGCGCATCGTGTTGCTAGGTGGACGTATGTCGCGTTGCGAGAACTCCGCACTACGAAATAAAATCGTAAAATATTACTGCAAAAACAAAAAGTGTACCTACCCAAGCGGGGTTTTATGAAACTTATGCGCTGTCCATTACCACAGTATAAAGACATACAGTACGAGGTCTTCATACAAACGGACGAAACGCGAGCTATACCTACGCGCCTCGACCACGGCATGAGCTCAGCATGCAGACAGTCGCGACTGTGCTGCAGTGACGAACGGACGGTGTGTTGTTTTTTTAACAATAACCGCGCGATTTTTGCACTAAAAATAAGTTCAAGTACATATTTAATATGACGAGTAGGCTATATTGTGCTGTTTTTGGTTGCATGAATTCGTCAATAACGCATCCAGAGATAACTTTTTTAGATTACCTGGAAACTCTGAAAGGTAAGACTATAAAATAATTTTACTTACTTGTAGGTAGGTACATAATGTGTGTATTTTTAATGGATAAGTATTTCATTTTATCTCCCGAAAAAAAGATGTCTGGATTAATAAATGAAGTGAATAGAGTAAAGGAAAGTGATAAACACGAGTGAGGTAGGTAGTTATAGGCGGTTCATGAATCATTAAACGGTAGGTACGCTTGTGTTAAAACCTCGGCGCATGTGTGTTTTGTTAGTTTGTATAATTCAAAGTAAAGACGTGTTTTTTATTATTAATAATAGTTGTTTATTGTACTGTGTGTATGAATAATACTACAAAAAAATTGGTTGTCTGTAAAGTCGATTTACGGACGATAGTTTAACGTGACAACATCATAACAAAACATTAATGAAATGATTGCATACTTTTATGAATAAAATTAATTATTTTTATTGAATAACTGTTACTGTAATAAGAATAACTGTTTCATGAAATCATCATTCTTTGGACTTACATGGTCTTAGAGAGTTGTGTTGATGACTTTAATGATTATAATTCTGTAATAGTACATTACGATATTAGTGCGTTAAGATGTTATAACCAATACGCACGTATATCGTACGACGTTTTTTAACACATTTGCGAGGAAACAGAAAAAAAAAAAACATTTCACAATACAAGTACAAAGAAAAGAAAATTTGAGAAAAATGGCGCGAGGATTATTTTCTGCCGTGGCTGCGTGAAAATGTTGGCAAAGACACTAGAGCATGCAGCCAAGTTTTTAAATTACCGAATAAACTGTTTTTTTAATTTTAAATAAAATCAATCTGTGAATGCACACTTGCTTTCCCGCCATTTTAACAGCGCGCTAGCGCTGCCTACTGACTGGCGCCGCGCGGCGATTAGTTCGAAATTTGAATAGCAACAGCGCGCTGCTGCTCACTAGCTGGAGTCGTGCGGCGGCGATCAAAACAACACGCATTTTTATTAAACACTTCCTATTCAATTCACAAAGTATTTTATTTGTTTATATAAAATTATTTATGTACACACAGTAAAATACAATAACAAAACTAAATGGAAACACAAAGTAGGCAAATGTAATTAAAATACTGGAGGCGGGCAGCCCTATCGCATGTTTACGTACCGCGCGGCTGTAGGCATTTACATCAAGGTTACGGCCGAGTACGAGTACTGTATTTCTTTATTCTGTGCCATTACTCTGTGTACATAGGTACTGTTTATAAAATACCTACCTCATTCAAACGAAAGTTGTAAGTACTAGTAGTGAATGATCACAGAAGGTCCACGTCCACGAAATGATTCAGCCAATATTATAAATTTTACTTTTCGGTGCCTAAGTAAAGTCTATTATTCTGATGCGTTGCGATTATTTGTGACATATTGTGACACAAAACTGAAAATGCTCCTAAAGTAGGTATTAATTATGATTATAGGTTACGTACTTGCTAATAATTTGTCAATTTATTGATTACCGGCGTAATTATTTTCAAATAAAAAAATCAAATCATTTATTTGCATAAAACAGGTTCAGTGGATGTTAAAAAAGGTCAAATGGTACACTGTTAATAACCATATAAGGTGTGCAAATATAAAACAAGAATGTTAACTGTTAATTTCACTATTCAATAAAGTACGGACGCCAAGCACATCAACCTACCCGAAACTGTCAAATTTTCGCAATCAACTTTGAACCTTATGCTTTAGTGATAAAGTTGAAAATCTATTAAAGAAATCTGACAGACTGTAGTAACTTGATGTGCTGGCGTCTGTACAATGTCATTGAAAATAAAATTATCGTAAATACAGATCAGTCAACAAAATAAGGAATTAAAAATAATAATGTCATACAATAGTAAAAAGTAGTAGTTCAATAGTATAATTATATGTATATACAGGCTGGATTTTTTTAACCTCACCTAGAGGGCAAGTACTCTAAACACTGGAGATAGCAAATTTTACTCAAAGGAAAATCCCTTCATTAAAAAAAAAACAAATCTGCATTCAAAGATTTTCGAAAATTCGCTTGCCGCTCTCGGGAATCGAACCGGCTAAAATCCGAAAAAATAATACCCTGTACTTTTATGGCATCAATCGATAGGGTCAATCATAAGGATCAAATCTCTCTATGGCAGATCGAAAGTCGAATACTTTTTACTCGACTTCTATCGTCGCGGGTGACATCAATCAATCAATTAAGGGCCTTACTCTCGTTTAGTACCGTAACTCGGTCACTTTATGAAGCTTATAACTCATTAACGGTTTGGTTAGAAGGTCTGTAAAAAATATATGTTTGCTATAGATTCATGTACAGCATTTTTGAAACAGGGTTTTTTCATAAGGCTAATACTTTTGCCTTAAAAAAATATTTACCAAAACGCTATTTTCGCTAACATTTGCTTATAACTTCTAAACGGCTTTGATGTTTGGAAATACTTTTACATTGAAAAATTGGTGGTTAGAGGTACTACATATTTGAAATAGCGTTTTTAAATCAATCAACAGTTGCAAAGACAATGCCCCATTTTGAGATATAGGTTCAGAGGTGCTCTGCGCGGGCGCGGGCGGCAGTCGTGCGTTAGCACTGAGACGGGGTGGCTGTGTCGCTCGCTGCTCCGCCCGGCTATCGATCGACTACGCGCGTTTGGCTGTGTTAGTGCAAATATTTATGAACGAATTGTATCAGTATGCGTTTATAGATTAGCTCGCTGCAGAGGGCCCATTTCTATTGTCCGCATGGACGCTTTATTAGTGGTGCCATTTCTAAATACTGTTTTTTTTTATATTGTTTATTTTGTAAATATGTATAAGATAATTTGTAAATAAATAAAAATGCCAAAGCAAAGCAAGTCAAGAAAAATACGTTTTCTCTACGACGACGCACCGTTTTATAGATATTAGCGAAAAACTCAAAAATGGGAATTTTTATACCCCCCACTCCGGCTCACCTCCTAGACGCGGGGACTTTTAGTATGTTTACTCCCTAAGCACTCTGAGCAACTTTCTGAAGAAATCGCTCAGGGCCCAGCTCACGCACTCTACACCTCTTTTTGGTTTATTCGTTGAGTGGACTAATAAGTATCTATCTATCTATACTTAATCTTATAAATAAAAATCTTTAAAACTTTATCTAATAAATAAAATTGGAGTGTCTGTTTGTAATATTAAAACAACCGCTTCAGGCCATTTTATTTTGACTGTTTAGAAAATAACTACATACTTACTCACAATAAAAAAAAAATGTTTTCAAATACCTTAATATAAAAATTGAGCATTCTTAGTTGTCAATCTACGAGTAGGTAATTGCATTACTGAGTTTATTGATTACTACCTTCTCATATTCTTGTGCGGATTTATTTCTGTGACTGGGACTTTCACTAGCAGATAGGTGAATAAGGAGTAACTTAGGCTACTTTTATTTTAGAAAAAAAAAAAAAGAAAATAGGTTCCCACGAAAAAAAATTAAAACCTATGAAATGAAATATTGAATAATATCCGATTCAAATAGGGAGGTTGTATACTACGTTTATTTAGGTACTTAACCAAATGTAAATAAATCATATAATAAAGAAACGGAGTATAGTTTTTTTTTATTTTTTATAAGTGGATCCTATACGTGAAGATTCCTTAATTTCCAATGAAATTGATTGGATAAATAATAAAATAATATAGTGTTTTTGTTTTAGCCCAAGGAAATCGTTCACCAAATATTGTATATAAAAATGCTAATACGAAAAACTGAAAATAAATAATAATTAAACTAAAATGCAAAAACGATCAAAAAGAACTAAATGGAGAAATATTAGAAGAATTTCAATAAAATTAGCATAGGTATTTCTTTACGTGGCGGTGAATAGACGACTTTTATGTATTTGAGGGGGTGAAGCAAAGTGGGATATGAACTGTCCCCGCCTTCGGCGGGGTGCACCGCGCGGATTTCGTCGATGAGCGACTTCCATTATATTTAGAAGCGTAATTTCGCGACTCGAATAAGATGCACGATTGCCTCCGCGCTCTACTGTCCGGATTCTCACTGCGTAATCACCAGGTTCGAATCTCAGTGGACGGCATAATCTTTAGTTTTGTTATTTTTTAATTATAATGTACTTATCTTTTGTTTTGTTATTTTTTAATTATAATGCGCATATTGTTATTTTCTTATTTTTAAAATACATAATTCAATAAGTAATTGTTATTTTAATAAAAACAATCATTTTTATTCCTATAGTTATTTTTCTTCAGAATCTAGAGTAATATAATAAAAATAAAATAAAAACGTCCACCAAGCTTGATTCGGAAAAAATTATATACCTACAGTGTTTTACAAAAGAGTGTAAGCAATAATAATATAGTCTGAAAATTTTCAAACAAGAAAATCGGCAAAAAGTAAAATAATAATTAAAAAAACATATCAAATAAGAAAATAAAAAAAAACCAAATATGGAAAAGTTTGGATTTGAAGCCGGGCGTTAGTGACTAAACTATAGTGACGTGACGCACGAGACCACTAGACCAATCGAGCTGTTGTAATGTATGTCGAAATTACGCGTCATAATCTGTACAAACAAAATAGGTGTGTACAAAAAAGTAGGTACTTACTTTACAATTTGTTTCGTCGAATAAGATCTCTTTATTGCCTTCCGTTTATTTTCTTGTTGACCATTTTTTATATACTGATAGTACAAATATTTACACCAACAACATAACTTAGAAAAAACTAATCAAAAAATAAAATATAATAAACAGCTTTCATCAACAAACAGATACCAAAGTACGTACCTACACTAGGTACCGACTCGAAATAATTGCAAGACTTCAAAGTATTTTATACGGCTACTCGCTCAACTACATAGGTACCCAACGCGTCAGTTTTCGCAAATGCGATCATTCTCCTTATCAATTAGAGTCTACGGAACAATTTCTGTGAAAATATTAATTGTAAACGCGATTATGCTCCTTATTCATAGAAGGTAACGGGTCAATTTCCTATGCAAGTATTTTTACTTCCAACTAAGATTGAAAATAATTATTGTAAAACAAAAGAATCTTCGTTTATTTGTGGAATATTTAACATAATTATTGGTTAGCAACTCGGCATTCTTATTTCACGTGTAATACTTAAAAAATATTTATCATGTTTGATGTGAGACTCGAACCAGAACGTTCGCCATGCGAGGTACAGTGTTAGCCACTTTGGCCACCGTAACGCTTACGAACCTTATTGAAATTTCTAATAACAATCATGTGGCCAATTTGTAGTGTTGTCAAACGTTCTTATAGAAGGTCATTAGTACTAATATTGCTATGCCATAGTTTTGTGAGATTGCTAGTCGACTTCTGACTGTTTTTGTAATATACCAAAATATTTTTTTTTACAATTTTTGTCTGTCTGTCCGTCTGTCTGTCTGTTTGTTCCCGCTAATCTCTGAAACGGCTGGACCGATTAAGACGGGACTTTCACTAGCAGATAGGTGAATAAGGAGTAACTGTTTGTTTTGTTACTTTTTTTTATATATAACTTGGTTTTTTATTTTGCTGTATTTAGTTTGTGATCTTCCTGTACGAGTCGCAATAAATACTTTTTCTTTCTTTCTTTCTTAGGCTACTTTTATTTTAGAAAAAAAAAGAAAATAGGTTCCTACGAATAAAAATTAAAACCAATGAAATGAAATATTGAATAATATCCGATTCAAATAGGGAGGTTGTATTATACTCCGTTTAATTAGGTACTTCCAAATGTAAACAAATCATAATAAAGAAACGGAGTATAGTTATGTTTATAAGTGGATCCTATACGTGAAGATTCCTTAATCTCCATAGAAATTGATTGAATAAATAATATAATAATATAGTGTTTTTGTTTTAGCCCAAGAAAATTGTACACCAAATATTGTATATAAAAAGGCTAATACGAAAAACTAAATATAAATAATAATTAAACTAAAAATGCAAAAACGATCAAAAAGAACTAAATGGAGAAATATTAGAAGAATTTCATTAAACATGCATAGGTATTTCTTTACGCGGAATACAGAATTAATAAGTTATCGTAAACTCTGCGAACTCAACAATAACTTTTTTCTTAAATTCCACGCGGACGAAGTCGCGGGTAACAGAAGGGAATGGCGGATGCAAGACTGATATATTTTGTACTAAAATATATCAGTCTTGCATCCGCCATTCCCTTCTGGAATCGTAGGCAAAAATGGCGACCTACGTGCGGCATGTCTGCGCCTCTGCATATTCTTTGAATTTCGTTTTAGTGTAGCGCGCCACCGCACGCGTTTTACGTAGGACGCTTAGCTCCGCCCACATGCACAAGGTCAGTGAGCCATCTATACACCTTAAATCAGCCTATCGCAGACCGCGGGTGGCACAGACTACATAAAATTAGAAAAACAAATTGGTAGTCATGTTTTTTATTATAATTATCACTTATCATTACTAGATCCATGTGGGCTAAAGTGGGTCAATAATATTATTCAACTAATTAAATCAAATAAAAAAATCATTACCTATACGTAGTGAATCAATTAGTTCTACCAGAGAAGTTGAAGGTGATTCTGTTGATTTGGATGTGAATGTATTTTTTTTTTACAAATTATGAACCTATATTTTTGTTTTACTTGTAAATATATGTATAACTGCATTCATTTTAGGAACAAGATGATTTGGGCATTCAAAAACTACGGTGTCTATTGGATGACATGGTGACTCACAAGCATCTTGTAAGGTCTGTCGAAGAACTTGAAGATTATTCAGCTGAATTTTAGTTATAAACTTATAATATATTTGTTTATAAAAAATATAACAAATAATATGACATACACTAGTGATAATTATACTACCTATACCTACCTACCTACCTACCCTACCTGCCTACCTATCTACCCTACCTTCCTATCTGCCTTACCCTAACTACCTACCTACCCTACTTACCTACCTACCCTACATACCTACCTACCTATCTACGTACATGCCTACCTACCCTTCTTCTCTTCATAGAAACCTTCCTAAGACTTCAACGAATATTTAAAAAAAAACCGAATTGGTCCAGCCATTCTTGAGTTTTGCGCTTAGCAGCACATTTAGCCATTAATTTTAGTTAAAAAGATACATTAAGTTGTTTACCACATTGCAAGCCAGGCTGATTTATATTAAGGGTATAGCTTCTACTCACGGCCTCGAAAGCTTTTAACAATTTTATTCGTAACCATAGCCCGAAAAGTACATCCATATCAATAGATAAATACCTAAATAAAACCAAAACTGGACCATTGTAAATACAGGGTGTCCCAGAACTCAACGTCAAGCCGAAACGGGGTGACAGGATTGATCATAACCATCACGAGAAAAATCTGAAAAAAAATCTATCCCATGCAGTTTGAAAATTATGGGCATTTTAAGAAAAACTTAGAATTTTGATCAAACTGTAACATTTTTCGGTTATTGTGGTTATTCTTTTTTATTTTTGTTCATTTGAACTTTGGAAACGTAATAACATTTCTAGATAAATAACATTTCTAGAATCCCAATAAAAAATAATGACACAATTGCCTCAAGTTTCCGAGAATTGAGACTATTCGTTAAACTACGAATTTAAAATTTTCAATATTCGTCGACTTTGATAGGCCCTCCTTTAAAAAAAATGTACTAGAGTGCCTTGGCAAGTGGCATTAAAAGTTGCCGCATTTAATCAGAATTCTAAAATGGTACAATACTTGTTAGTTCCATACAATAAAAAAGAGTAATGTATTTTTTTTATCTCAACAATTTGTTGCTCTTACGCTTTTTCGTGTGTTGAGTTTTTACTGGAACGATACTTTTCGCTGACGATAATCCGGCGATGAAGGTCCAATGTTGGGGAGTTAAATAACGAACTCCTTTATGATTTTTCTATGTTGGTGTTTAATTAAACTTTTACAATGAGTAAAAATGAAAAAAAAAACGAGTACAAGTAGGTGTCGTTCTCTTCAACGGAATGCGCGGGGAATTGCCGACTGTCACTCGTAGCTCTTTTGACGTCTCAATGACAGTGACAGCGTCACATTAGCGATCCGCGGCGCCAACAGAATAACTTGTATTCGCCCGAAATATCCTATTAAAAATAGGCCAAATCTGAGTTTTAGTATTAAGGCAAAACGTACAATTTCTTCATCAGATTTGTCTATTTAAGTAAGTAACCCGATCATAAGAAAATCAAAGACTCTGAAGAACACGTTATATTTTATGCATTTTGAAAATCTGAAAGACGATCTCTGACCATAGGTATCGTACATTAATCTTTTAACATTTATTTTTTGTGTTCTCTCATCATGCTGCACCCCCAACCATTGGCTTGTGGCTGCAAATGCTTGCTCAAAAACCTACTGGGCCATTATTATTTATCCTGTCTAATGTATGAATCTGAATTCAGAGTGTTTATACTCAATTAACTATAAAGCTAGGGAACAGATTTGAATGAAATTAGGCACACCATATACACAGTTTTGCAAAAAAAACGGGCAACTAAGGAAATTTACGTTCTAAGGTCGATTTGATATAATTAAATGAAATTTATTTCTTTGACGTAGTCTGTATACTCATATAGGTATAATCGTGTAAATTAATGCGCGTGAAGTGAATTTGGGCAATTAAAAGAAAAAAAAACGATGGATTCTTTAAAACCGATGTACACGCCCAAACAATAAGAAGTGGTCGGCAATAAAGACAAGATTTTTTTTTACTTTTTTTAATTAAATAAAGTTACAAATGTAAAAACCTAATAACGAGTGTGACCTCCTCTTGCCAAAATCACAGCTTGAATCCTTCTGGGCCTGCTTTCCACGATGTTTTTAATAACGTTTTGAGGAATACGTTCCCACTCTTCTGTAATGACTCTTTTTAGCTCCCTGATGTTTTGTGGAGCAGGTTGCACTGATCTTGCCCGTCTCTTTAGAACATCCCAGACATGCTCAATTGGATTGAGGTCAGGACTTCGAGCTGGCCAATCTAAACGACGGATCCCAACTAGTCCTCCAGAGTCCATGAAGCACAGTTCCGAGCAAACTGAAGTCGAGCAACACGGTGCTCACGGAGTAATTTAGGACCCCGAGCTGGGCGGTAACTCCTGATATTGGCAGCCAAAAGCCTCCTCCTGACCGTCCACAAGCTAACTTCTACTCCTCTTACTTCTTCAAGGCTCTTCTTCAGGTCCACACTTGACGCCTTACGATTCCGCAACGCCTGACTCACCAAAAAGCGGTCATCTCTTGGTTCTGTGCATCGTTTTCTTCCCGAACCGGGTCTTCTTTTGACCGAACCGGTCTCTCGATACCGTTGCAAAGTCCTCTGGACAGTTGAACGACTCACATTTAGCCGCTGAGACACGTAAGTTTGCGAACAACCTTCTTCAAGTAGGGCTATAATTTTACCGGCCCTTATCGCTTTATCACTCATATCAAAAAGTGGTATTTAATGTAAAAAGAAAGATTAAATTGCTTAATTTGCAGAAAATATCCAAAAAGTTTTAAAATATCGTAATCAGTTAAAAACCGTTTCAGCAATTCGCGCCATTAGTAAAGCAATTTTAGAATAATCCACAATAATCATTATTTTTCTTTTATTAATTTCAAATTTTAAATTTGGAACTTAATAAAATAATTTGCCAGGATGCTTCAAATAACATGCCAATACATCGTCAAATTAATAAAACCTGTTTCTTGTTCTTCTTCATTGAAGTAGAGAAAAAAATCTAAAGTGCCCGTTTTTTGCAAAAGAGTTTAGTTTAGGTACAGGGTTATTGGTAAAACATGAACAACTTCTTAAGAGGTCATTGTACTCATCATTATGAACAACTTTTACTATGGGACCAACCCGAAAATCGCGAAAAAAAAATACAACTGTTCCCTACATTTTGACGAGATAAATGAACATAAATGTAGGTAAGCAAAGCGAAAACGAAGTTAGGCAGGCGATGCGATGCGACGGGGTGGGTCGGGGGAACAAAAAATTTCACGCGGATGAAGTCGCGGGCAGAAGCTAGTACATAATAATACAAGCTAAAGTTTATATAACTATGGCTGGTATTAACACTTGGATTTATTTTGTCCGAATACATGAAGTAGTTCCCTTAGGATACGTGTGGGTGGCGGGGTCCGCGGAGGAGCCAAAGGCGCCTTAACAGCCATCTTACGACGCCGCGTACTGTGCTGGGCGTGCGCGCAGACTGTGCGTAGTAATGTAATGTATGTAGGCAGAGGTGCTCAGTTCTGTGGGTGGCAGGGCCCGGCGGAGGAGGCAATGGCGCGCGCGTGGCGCGAGCGCGAGCCGGGCGCGCGTGTTGCAGCGGCGCGGGCCGCGCTGGGCGTGCGCGCCGACTGCGCCGCCGCGCTGCTGCTGCTGGCTGAGGAAGATGCGCCTACCGTGCACGAGGCCGAGCGCGTGCTGCGCCGCGCCTGGCGCGCCGCCGAGGGAGCGTGGCGCCAGTCCGCGGCGGGCGGCGCGGCGAGCGCGGCTGAGGCGCGGCGCGATGCTGCTGTGCTGGCGCACGTGAAGCGCCGCGCCGCGATGTGCGCGCGGCGTTTGGGCCGGCTGCGCGACGCTGCGCGCCTTTTCCGCGAGCTGGCGCGCGACGCGCCGCCCGCTCTGCACGCACTGGCGCTGCACGAGAATCTTATCGAGGTGCTGCTCGAGCAGAAGGCGTACGCGGACGTGCAGGTCGGCAGACTTACTTGACTTACTGCCATTTAAATTTTCAGAAAGTGGACCTGCAACCCTTGTTTCTGCAGTAAAAGTTATTGAAACTTATATTGTTACCCAACCTTATTTGAAGTTTCTCTTTACAATATTAGCTACTGTTCAACGCTTGTTTACTTCACTGTAAACTAATATCCCGACCAGGTAGTTGCCCTGCCTGACGGGGGATCGAACTCATTGCATGCATCTTGACCTGGTCTCGAAAATGAGGATTCCTGAGCCACCCTAACCCGCCACTTCACACTGAAGACCTGCCAGAAGTCAGCCAAGGCGAAATCAAAGCGGCTCTTAAACAGCTTAAAAATGGAAATGCCCCTGGTGTGGACGGGATTTCAACCGAGCTCCTGAAAGCGAGAGGAAGTCCTGTACTGAAAACGCTTTGGGAGCTCTTCAACTCTGTCCTGTTCACTAGCAGAACTCCAGAAGAGTCGTCACGAATCGTCTAGCGCGGAGACTTGACGGGATTCAGCAACCAGAGCAGACCGGGTTTCAAGGAGGATACGGCACCATAGACCACATTCACACAGTGTGGTAAATTATACAGAAGTCCGAAGAGTATAATCGGCCCCTTTGTCTTGCGTTTGTGGTCTATGAGAAGTCTTTTGACTCTATCGAGGCCTGGAGTCTCTGCAGCGATGCTGTCTGATTGGCGATACAGTTAAGTGCTAAGATGTCTTTATGAATACGCGACAATGACCGTCCAAACTCAGGACCAGTAAACTGAATATTATCCCCCTGCGTCGAGGGGTGAGACAAGGGGACGCAATTTCCCCGAAATGGTTCTCTAACGCAGTGGAGGATGTGTTTAAGACGCTGAACTAGAAAGGACGCGGCATTAACATCAACGGCGAGTACATCTTACACCTGTGATTTGCATTTGAGATCGTTATACTGACTGAATCGCTGCATGACTTGCTGGAGATGCTGGACGGCCTAGTTGATTCCTCTGTACGCATTGGTCTCCGAATGAACTTTGACAAAACCAAAATTAATGTTCAACAAACACGTTACTCCGGGATCGATTGCTGACAATGGCGGTGCTCTCAAGGTTTTTCGAGAATACGTTTACCTCGGGAAAACTCTGCAGTTTGGTAAGAATAACTGAGATAGAGGCTAACAGAAGGATTCAGCTGGGCAGCTGGGGAGCGTTTGGGAAGCTTCGCCGAGTCTTGTCGCGTATTCCGCAGAGCCTTAAGACTTAAGTCTTCAATCAGTGCGTCGTGCCGGTTATGACTTACGGAGCCGAAACGTGGACACTCACAAACTCAAACTCAAAGCATTTATTTCAATTAAACCATTTACAGGCACTTTTGAATTGTCAAGAAGTCGGTCAGTCAGAAAATATGAAGCTAGTTGCCCATTCCAAAGCGTAGGTACCTATGGAGAAGAACGGGCAAGAAACTCCATGGACACTCTTTTTAAATGATATTTTACAAAAATATTAGTTACATCATTACTTTTGATTTTAAAATTATATAGGGTGAGAACGATGTAAAAAAATTAAGAAAGACTTACGTGTTAAAAGCGTCCAGAGTACAACAAATAGTACTTAACAAACTACAATCCAAAAATAAATTAATTAAAAATAAGCCGAGGCAGCTAAGTGATGACCAGCCAGCCCCAACTGACGGCGCCCGTTCACGAACATGTCGCATAAATCAGCACCATTTAGCTCAACCATTTTGAAGGGAGCCAAATGACCTAACACACACGCCACCGTCAGCGAGACATTTGAGTGAGCATGACATACTATCAGCTGCCAGGGCACATTCGAGTCAATGAAAGACATATTATTACCTGGTAAATGGTAGCCATAGGGTACCTACATAGAACTCACATCTGTGCTATGCAGTTATACAATACAAAGGAAATTGATTTTATACAATGCAAAGATAGTCTTACAATCTTCAGCAGCTCCAACAGTATTTTCATGTGTTAATCAATTAGTTGTGGTTGTGGAGCAGGACCAGCATTGAGCCAGGCATTTTTATCAGCGATATAATCCCCTAACTTATAATATGCCTGACTGCATAGTGTGCGTTTTATACAAGACTTGAATTTTGTCTCATTCAGTTGAAGAATGTGGGGAGGTATTTTATTATAACATTTTAAACAGTACCCCATAAAAGATGAATCTACTTTAGCCAGTCTGAAACCTGGTTGAACTAATAGGTCCCTATTTCACGGTATGGCTGTTCCATAAATTCAAGGTCGCTCAGCGAATTAGGTATGTTTGGCGTCTCTGCGAGGTATAAAATCCGGAATGAGGTGATCCGACAGGGAAACCAAAGTTGTCGACATAGCTCACAGAATAAGCAAGCTGAAGTGGCAATGGGCCATATTAGAACCGTTGGGGTAGACGTGTTCTTAAGTGGAGACCGCGAATCGGCAAACGTAAGGTAGGACGCCCTCAGGCTAGGTGTAGCGACAATGAGAGTTGCTGAGAATCAAGCGAAATGGCGTGCTATTGGAGAGGCCTATGTCCGGCTGTGGACTGCTGTGGGCCGATGAAAGGCATAATCAGCCTATAATGTTCCCACTGCTGGGACACAGGCTTCCTCTCTTTGGAAGGGAGTGGGCTAAAATCTACCACGCGGGCCCAGTGTGGGTTGGTATATGTCACATGTCTTCGAATTTTTCGTTCTAGGACATGCCGGTTTCCTCACGATGTTTTCCTACACCGTTTTGAGACCAGTGGTGATGAAATTATTTACACAAAGTAAAGCCCCTGCCTGGGTTCGAACCCACGGCCTACAATTACTCGGAAGTCGGGGTCGTTACCACTGCTCAAGTACAACTCTGTATATTTCTGTTTTAAATTAAGTATATCATAAGAAATCTAACATCAGGGTGCTAAAAATTTTGAGCTCGCTCGCTATGCATCGTAGTTACTCTTAATTCTTAAGCTTTCTGGCATAAGTCGACAAAGTAACTCTTATTACTGTATGCATCACAGGTATAGATAGACCTAGATAACGCAATTATCACGATCTGTATGAAAACCAAGTGTGCCATTTTTTGACTAACTACTATGACGTCACATGCACTATTTGGGTGATGGGAAAATCAAATCGATTGAAAGATACCGCCGCGTGCGGCACCCATCTCGCCTCACTCCCGGGGCCTAGCATCAACGCTCACGCTTATCCAGCCAGCAGTACCTACACAGGGCTGAGCTCGAAAGTGGCGGCTAACGATTTTTGTAGGTACGTAAGCTGGTGCGATGTTTGGCACGCGAAGTACCTAGTTGTTCTTGCGTTGTCTAGGTATATGTGTATGTGGTATATGTGTGGTATGCATAGTCCAAGAGACCTAACCCATTCGAGGTCTTTAAATTATCGAGCTCGCTTCGCCCGCTCTTACATCAAAAGTTCTCTTAGGAAGTTCAAGAACTGTCGACACCAGCTAGATCAGGAGATCCGACCGGAATAAATCGAAAAATCAATCGTAGGTTTTTACAAAAGTAGGTACTGTGTTTGTTGTCCTTTTAATCGCCAACGTACACAGAACGCGATGTCTTATTTATACTGTGGCGATGCCTAGCCAGCGCCAAGCTATAAATGTATAACGAAATATACAGTAAACAGTAGTGATGAGGGTATCGTCATATCGATGAATGAGATTTATACGCGTAATGTTAAGTTTTATTTATAATTTTACGAATATAAATAACTACTGATTAAAGATTTCCATATTTGTTTTATGTCACAGTATCCCTAGTAAGAAAAACCAGTATAAATTATAAGTATCAAAGAAACAAATACATAATTAGAGCTATAAGAAATGAGGCACAGACGCCAGCACATCAAGCTACTACAATCTGTCAAATTTCTTTAACCTTTTCACCGCCACAGACTTCAATGGAAGTTCCAGATTTTCAAGCCCCCAGGCGCCACGACTTCATTAGAAGCTCTTCAAGACTTCATTAGAAGCTCTTCAATTTAACTATCTTATAAAAATAAATTTACTGTAAGTAGGTACCTATTTAAAAGTTTTGTTTCGTTTTATTATTTAATATAGTACCTACCGTGTACGTTACCCCAGCAAGAAAGTGTCTCCTAGAGTTATAGGAGTAGAACGTATAATATGTGCCCTATCTGCTGTAAATGTGCCCCCAAATAAAAAATGTGTGCCCCCTGTCGTTTTGGAAAAAAACGGAAAAAACGATTCCTGCTGGGGTAACGTTTTTCTAGCAGGAAAATTCTAAACGAATGATCGGAGAGAGAAAAATTGTGCATGGCCAGAGAGCTTATATGTGTGCCAAAATGTGCCCCCAAAAATAAAATCTGTGCCCCTTCAGGTTTTCGAGATATTGCATTTCCTGCTGGAGTAACGTTTTGATGAATCGTATATCTCTACAACCATTGCATGTGCCCCTGTAGAATAAACATACACGATCAGTAGCTCTTAATGTGTGCCCCTTAGTGCCCCAATTAGATTTAAGAAAATATTTATAGTTTTCAAGTTATAGCGGTTTTATGAAAACCCGAAAAAACATCGCAGCGCCTAAATTAGACAAGAAACAAGTTCGCTGAAAACTGTATTCGGTCCTTCTTGACGCTAATAATAACCATACAAAGTTTCAAAACCATTCATGCATGCGTTTTTGCTAAAAGTCAAAATGATGGTGTCATAACTTTGACGGCAAAATACAAGGAACCGGCTCAATCCGAGATGTGTAGATGTAAACCAAAATCATGTGCCTTTAGTCAAAAATATATGGTGAAAATATTCAGCTTGGAATGTTTCGCATTAAGTAAATATAAACAAAAAACCAAAATATGTAAACAACGGCTGGTTGTCCGACCAAATTCCAATGACTACTAAAAAGCGACTGATTCATACATATCGATGACCTTCTTTATTGGACGTATTATACCTAAGCGGTCCGTACAGTCGCGTTCAAAAGTTTTGGGGGCTAATTAAAAAATATATTAAATGCACCTTGTGACTATAATAAATTAAACAGCTTGTTGATGTGGAAATTATTATTTTTATTCCCTTAATTTTAATTCTTAATGTAATTATTGCATCAAATCACAGATCAAAGTTCCTACCTATAAATATTAGAAATTATTTGCACGTTGTGTAGTCATTATTATTTAAATCACAGATCAGTTTTTCATCTAAGTCTAACATATAATCATTAAATTCGCATCACAAAAATCACAGAATCAAATATCAAATAATATTCTCATCAAAATAATATTCTAATCATCATACAACCTAGTACTGGCTTGCAAATTGCAAAAAACGTAAGAAAATTTGTATTTCGCGGGCTACCCTGGAGCATTCATCATAACCGTGTACAATTTTGTCTATTCTACCAACGATTATATTAAAGCTGATTATGTAGTGTCACATAATTTTGATTTGATGGCGTTTTAGATATATAAGTGTCATTCCACAGTCAGGTGATAATGTTGTTACGTATATGGGATAAATATGTACGTTTATTTATAGCCAAATACCATCAGATAATTTGTGCAAATTCGATGTTTACAGTTATATCTTTATGCGGTTTACTATACTAACACACTTTATCTGAATCTATGTATAAGCAAATTACTCGTAAGAAAATTATTTATCTGTGATTTAAAATTTAATATTTTTTTACACAATATTATACTTAATACTGATCTGTGATTTTTTGTGATGCGAATTTACTAATTATATGTTAGACTTAGATGAATAACTGATCTGTGATTTAAATAATAATGACTACACAACGTGGTGGCCAAGTGGTAACGGCCGTGACTTACGAGTTGTAGGTCGTAGGTTCGAACCCAGACAGGCGCTTTACTTTGTGTAAATTATTTCATCACCACTGCTCACAAAACGGTGAAGGAAAACATCGTGAGGAAACCGGCATGTCCTAGAACCAAAAATTCGAAGACATGTGACATCTACCAACCCGCACTGGGCCCGCGTGGTGGATTACGGCCTACTCCCTCTCACTGAGAGGAGGCCTGTGTCCCAGCAGTGGGAACATTATAGGCTGATGATGATGATGACACAACGTGCAAATAATTTCTTTGATCTGTGATTTGAAGTAATAATTACTTTAAGAATTAAAATTAAGGGAATAAAAATAATAATTTCCACATCAACAAGCGGTTTCATTTATTATAGTCACAAGGTGCATTTAATATATTTTTTAATTAGCCCCCAAAACTTTTGAACGCGACTGTACGGACAACAGCTTAGGTATAATACTGTTGCGCGCCAAAAATAATGCTTGATACATCGCCATGTATCGCCATTAGTTACCACTAGCGCCATCTTGTATCGGGTAGCAGAACTAATACCTTGGCCTTGGTACTAGGACATTGACCCTTCCTGTAGGTACTAGTAGTTCCGAGAACTATCGACGTCGAGTCAGTCGGGGCCGCTATGTACTCGAACATACTAGATGTTTACAGAGTACCTCTGTGGAACTATATAAGGCGGGCGCGAGCCGCGAGACACATAGTTTCGATTAAGCGATACGAGCGAGAACATCGAAAGCGATATTCGAGTGCGACTAAGAGTGATCAGTAAGTGACATTGTGTTTCTAATTAGTGTTTGAGTTGTAATTAGTGTTGGTGAGTAAAGTGTCATTTTTTTGGTTATTAAATCGGTAGTTTTTATTGTCACGAACCCCAAGCTCGTAACAATTGGTGTCAGAAGCGAGGTTTAAAATGCCGATTTTACCCAAAGACGACATGGAGGGTATCCGTACCCGGAGTCAACGCCAGCAAGAGACGGACCAGAGGCGATTCGGTGGAGCAACGCCACAGAGGTCGGAAGGCCAGCTACCGACCACGGAGGCCGGTCCGTCCACAGCTGCTCCAGCATCATCAGCACCAGATTTTGCTGCTCTGATGATGATGCTGCAGGAGCAGGCTCGCCGACAAGAGGAACAGGCTCGTCGGTTGGAGGAACAGCTCCAGCGGGACAAGGAGGAGCAGGCCCGCCGACAGGAGGAGCAGGCGCGCCGCCAGGAAGAGCAGATGCTCCTTATAAAGGACCTTCACGCTACCTTCGGGAAAGACATGAAGGAGGTGAAGGAAAAGGTTGCTCAACATGACAACCGTCTGTCGGAAGCCGAAACCCGAATCGACCAAGTGAATAATCGGGTTGACAACGTGATGGCTGACGTGAAGGAAACCGTGATGGCTGACGTGAAGAAAACGCTGGATTACCTGAAACTTGGTGATGGAATCGCAGCTCCCGTAGCTACAACACCTTCGCTACGTGGATTCAAAGTGCCACCGTTTGACGGAACTTCTTCGTGGTCGGCCTACAAAATCCAATTTGAGGCTGTCATGAAGGCAAACGGGTGGAATAAAAGTCAGGCCATGACTGCCCTCACCCTGGGCCTGCGCGACCAGGCCTTAACTGTTCTGGAAGCTCTCGGTAAGGAAGTGACTTACGAGCAGCTCCTTGACGCATTGGAGGCTCGATATGGCGACGCTCACCTGGAACACGTGTTTCGGGCGCAGCTCAAGGATCGCGTGCAACGCAGCAATGAAAACCTGCAGCAGTGGGCCCTTGAAGTGGAGAAGCTGGTTCGCAAAGCTTACCAGTCCGTACCCGCGCTTATTGATGTGAACCTGGTGCAGGCATTCATCGACGGCATCCGCGACCTTGAAGTTAGAGCTGCTGTGAGGCTCGGTCACCACGGGACGCTGAAGGACGCCTTGGCCCATGCACTGGAGGTGGAAGCTGCGCGGCAGGATCATCGTTCCCATCGCGTCAGGGAGGTTGCAGCGGCTACAGTTCGCGACCGCAATAAAGGATATAGACCTAGGTGCTACGGCTGTGGGGAAAGGGGCCACCTTCGATCCAGTTGCCCTAAGCGGACTGCAGAAAGGGAAGGTGGCTGGTCTCCAGAGGATAGTGCGGCTAACAGCACCGCCCAGCAGCCGCAGGAATACGACTTGGTGGTTAAACATCGCAGCGGAAAATCTCATGGTAACGCAGATGCATTGTCAAGAAGACCTTGTCCTGAAGACTGCAAGCACTGTACTAGGCAGGAGAGTAAGGAAGTGGTACCTGTAAGGATGCTCAAGACAGAACTCAGCAACGAGTGGAAGGAGAGCCTACAACGTGCACAGCAGGAAGATTCGGACATCAAGCCAATTCTGGAGTGGATGAAGGCCAGAGCTCCTAAGCCCAAGTGGAGTGACGTGTCAGCGATGAGTTCGGTCACAAAAAGCTATTGGGCCCAATGGGACAGCTTGGTGGTTCAGGATGGAGTCCTGTGCCGTAAATGGGAAAATGCTCGGGGAGACAGCTGTCATTTGCAAATGGTTGTCCCTAAAGCTCAAGTACCGGATGTTCTACAGCTGTACCATAATGGTTGTTCAGGAGGTCATTTGGGAGTAAAACGGACTCTACTGAAGATACGAGAACGGTTTTACTGGATCCACTGTCGGGACGATGTCGAGGATTGGTGTCGCAAATGTACAAGTTGTGCAGCTGTAAAGGGACCTCAGACTCGTAGTAGAGGTGCATTGAAATTGTACAATGTTGGTGCACCGTGGGAGAGGATAGCCCTCGACGTTGCGGGGCCGTTTCCGGAGAGTGAAAGTGGTAACAAGTATTTCATGGTTGTGATGGATTACTTCACGAAGTGGCCGGAAGTCTTCGCAATTCCAAATCAAGAAGCTTCGACAGTTGCGGATAAATTAGTTCATGAAGTCTTCTGTCGTTTTGGAGTACCTTTGGAGATTCACAGTGATCAAGGAAGGAATTTTGAGTCACAAATATTCCAGGAAACTTGTCGAGTTATGGGTACTCATAAAACAAGAACGACTTCTTACCACCCACAATCGGATGGAATGGTGGAACGATTTAACCAGACACTGGAGAGGTACCTAGCAAAAGTTGTGGAAAATCGGCAACGAGATTGGGACAAGCACATACAGCCGTTTTTGTTGTCATATCGAAGCGCGGTTCACGAGAGTACATCGGTGACGCCAGCTTTTGCAAACTTCGGAAGAGAACTACGGCTACCTGCAGACCTGATCACCGGAATACCACCTAATGCCCCACGCAGTGTAACTGATTATGCAAATGATTTGCGGAACAAGATGAATGACATTTATGAGCACGTCCGACAATCGGGCCAGCAAATGTCTGAAAGGATGAAAACCCGTTATGACCGCAAAATGAATAATAAAGGGTTCGACGAAGGTTCACTAGTGTGGTTGCACAATCCAGTCCGCAGCAAAGGGAAATCTCCTAAGCTTCAAGCTAAATGGGACGGACCGTACCGGATTGTGACAAAGATCAATGATGTAACCTACCGGATACAGAAAGGTGCAAGAGGTACTCCTAAGATCGTCCATGTGGATCGACTGGCGCGTTATTATGGAGCCAATAATGCTCGGGACGAGCATGTCTTAGGAGGGGGCAGTGTTGCGCGCCAAAAATAATGCTTGATACATCGCCATGTATCGCCATTAGTTACCACTAGCGCCATCTTGTATCGGGTAGCAGAACTAATACCTTGGCCTTGGTACTAGGACATTGACCCTTCCTGTAGGTACTAGTAGTTCCGAGAACTATCGACGTCGAGTCAGTCGGGGCCGCTATGTACTCGAACATACTAGATGTTTACAGAGTACCTCTGTGGAACTATATAAGGCGGGCGCGAGCCGCGAGACACATAGTTTCGATTAAGCGATACGAGCGAGAACATCGAAAGCGATATTCGAGTGCGACTAAGAGTGATCAGTAAGTGACATTGTGTTTCTAATTAGTGTTTGAGTTGTAATTAGTGTTGGTGAGTAAAGTGTCATTTTTTTGGTTATTAAATCGGTAGTTTTTATTGTCACGAACCCCAAGCTCGTAACAATACGTCCAATAAAAAAGGTCATCGATATGTATGAATCCGTCGCTTTTTAGTAGTCATTCAAATTTGGTCGGATAACCAGCCGTTGTTTACATATTTTGGTTTTTTGTTTATATTTACTTAATGCGAAACATTCCAAGCTGAATATTTTCACCATATATTTTTGACTAAAGGCACATGATTTTGGTTTACACCTACACATCTCGGATTGAGCCGGTTCCTTGTATTTTGCCGTCAAAGTTAGGACACCATCGTTTTGACTTTTAGCAAAAACGCATGCATGAATAGTTTTGAAACTTTGTATGGTTATTATTAGCGTCAAGAAGGACCGAATACAGTTTTCAGCGAACTTGTTTCTTGTCCAATTTAGGCGCTGCGATGTTTTTTCGGGTTTTCATAAAACCGCTATAACTTGAAAACTATAAATATTTTCTTAAAACTAATTGGGGCACTAAGGGGCACACATTAAGAGCTACTCGTGTATGTTTACTCTACAGGGGCACATGCAATGGTTGTAGAGATATACGATTCATCAAAACGTTACTCCAGCAGGAAATGCAATATCTCGAAAACCTGAAGGGGCACAGATTTTTTTTTTTGGGGGCACATTTTGGGACACATATAAGCTCTCTGGCCATGCACAATTTTTCTCTCTCCGATCATTCGTTTAGAATTTTCCTGCTAGAAAAACGTTACCCCAGCAGGAATCGTTTTTTCCGTTTTTTTCCAAAACGACAGGGGGCACACATTTTTAATTTGGGGGCACATTTACAGCAGATAGGGCACATATTATACGTTCTACTCCTATAACTCTAGGAGACACTTTCTTGCTGGGGTAACGTACACGTACCTACCTACTGTTTTATATTATTCCACACAAAAGAATCCCTTATTTGTCTTAAAATCGGCAAAAACAAAAGCTCCGATTATTTTTAATGTCCCCAAAACGCCAAGGACTTTATTTAGAGTCGGCCGGGATGTGACGCGAAAGTTACAATTGTTTTATTTCGCCCGTTGAAATATTTTTAAAATTACTATCGAAAATAATTTGAGGTCAGGAAAATATGAACTTAGTTAACATTATAACAAAGGGAAAATAGACGAATTTCGTCCTTCAGATGGGTGCCGATCCGGAATTAAATAGTTGTTAGCAATCCTTGTCGATAATTATATTCCCGTCTCTACAAAACAATTGGGCCCCACGGACTATTATAGAAGTAGTCTGTCACGTCATAAGCGTACTGCGTACGGCTGTCAATGTCACTTTCTTTGGCATAGTGCGGCACTAATCGAGTGAGCGCGCACGCATCCTTCTTTCATTTTGCTTGTAACAATACTATTCTATTTTACTAATAAGTAAACAAATAGTGAAATGAATGAGCTTTTAAACATTTGACAAGGTGTGGAATCGGACTCGGGAGTATTTTCGGAAAATATTCTGGTCCAGAAGTTCTGAGGTATGTCCAATTATGTAGATAATAATAATAACGTTTATTCATCAAAAAGTAAGAATTTAAATAAGTGAAATGTTTGGTGAGCCACAAACTAAGCCGTAAGCGTCGCTTGTAGGTATTTTGCGGTTCTGGAGTGCGAATTTAACAAAGTAGTCAGGATTGGGAGCGCCTTAAAGGGCTTTTTAAAAATAAACATAATTACTTAATTAATTCTATTTAATTGAGACGTGTTACATAGTTGGATGCAAATCACGAACTAAACTATTAGCTAAGACTAAAACTAAACAAACATTATTTAATTGAGACGTGTTACATATTTGGATGCAAATCACGAACTAAACTATTAGCTAAGACTAAAACTAAACAAACATTATTTAATTGAGACGTGTTACATATTTGGATGCAAATCACGAACTAAACTACTAGCTAAGACTTAAACTAAAAAAACATTATTTTTAAAGTGTCAAGCTCAGCGACCTCACAGGTCGTGGGACAAGTGCTTATACACTCAATATAATTATAAGTGCTGGGGTTCCATAACTCCTCCCTCATCAAGTGCGAAATTATCGGTAATATTTGGATTCCGATGATTCCGCATACAAGACAACTTTCTCCAAAGTACTATACTAAGACATACTATCGCTAAAATAACATAGAGTAATATAGTTGCTAAACTAACACTATTTGTTCTCACTGCACTACCACTTTCCACTATTTCACTTTTTAATGTATATGATAGATGTTTTTTAAATCGTCAAAGTCAATTTGTTTAGATTCACTGTTTTGTTCCAATCAATAGATGTTTCCTCTAATTTGGGTAGAACCGCGACTGGAGTTACTCGATATTGTATTTTTCCTGAATGATGTTGCCTTTTGTGTAATTTAATGTCTTTCAGATAGACACTGCAGTTTCCATCAATTTCCAATAAATATGTGCCCTTAATCGGTTTCCTGATAACGTCATCGGCACATGTTTCGGTAAGCATTATTTAATTTCTTGTGTAAATTTTCCAGTTGAGGAAGTCAATAGGCTGTACTTTTAGACTTTCCAGGTTATCTGCAAGAGGTTTGCACAAACTAAAGTTTGAGGCAAAGTTCATTAATTGTTCTATACACGTATTTTCAGGATACAATATCACATGGTTTTCCTTGCTCAGGAACTGGTTGGCTCCCACCTCTTCACATGGGCTGGCTAGCGGTATGTACGAGTATGTAGGACCTTTCACCATAAGGTATGGATGTTTAGGGATAATGGTGGTAGTTTTGTTTTCCTTGAAAATTGGTAATGAATAGATTTTTAAATAATTAAATGTTTTTTTTTTTATTAAAATGATTTCCATAATGAATGTTATGTGGTTTTCTTTTACATAAGCTTTAACAGATATTGTTCTTTCTAGCATTAATAACGATTTTTCAGTCACAGGGTAAATTAGACTTTCAGTTTCAGAAATATTGCTTAACAGTGCTAAGAGTTCAGATGGCTCAACAATGGTCGAATGTACAACAGACACTTTTGTAAAGGATAATGCAGTTTCGATTCCATTTAAAATAGTATAAATTGACTTAAAATTACTTATAAACATAATCAAACATACTTAAAACATATGTAGAGTAAATAGGTTATCTTCTTTAGTACCTACGTGTATTTTTTTTTAACTAACTTGTAACTCTCATTACTTTTAACCTTTAAAGTTTCTAACTCGATAGCCAAACACTCTTCGCTTCGCGGATCGCCAAAGTGCAACTCAAGCAATTCTTTGAATTCCGCCCACGATTGAATGTCTCCGCGCTCACTGATAAGCGCGGCTGCGTCACCCGTTAAGTGGCTGGACACAACATGCATTAAGTATTCCTGTTGTAATTCTGATAATTTAAACTTATCGATAATATACTCACATTTGCGTAAGAATAAATTCAAATGTCGTTTATTACCTTCAAAACTGGGTAGAATTTTGTACAATTCGTTTGGAATAAGATTTATTTCTGACATTCTGGTACTTAATCAAAAATTCTATGTAATAATTAACTCTATGAACTCTACTAATTTTACTTATTACCTACATAAATTACTACTAGTATATTTATTAAGTGTTTCTGAACTCAATATGAATTATAGCTATCTCTAATTAGTGTTTTAAATTAGTTATACAAAACAATTGTATGTTACGTACTCTTACAGCACACACACATAACTTAATTATTTAAGAAAACCATCAAACAGTCAAAATGGAAAACTTCCAATTCCAAGTTTAACGAAAGGATGTGGACACGGATATTAAGGAGGTGAAAAGTCGTACTCACCAGCCTGCCACGCCCATCATCAGCTCTCAGGACTCCTCGTCGCCGACGATATTTATTTGGTTCGTTGGATCACCTTGCCGTACACCACGCGTACCGTTTTGAAAATCGAGAAAAGTCTTATCGCGATGAACAATGTAACGCGTGATAGCTTCCTCAGTGATCCTACCGGCTGCGCCAGTCAGGATTGGGAGCGCCTTAAAGGGCTTTTTAAAAATAAACATAATTACTTAATTAATTCTATTTAATTGAGACGTGTTACATAGTTGGATGCAAATCACGAACTAAACTATTAGCTAAGACTAAAACTAAACAAACATTATTTAATTGAGACGTGTTACATATTTGGATGCAAATCACGAACTAAACTATTAGCTAAGACTAAAACTAAACAAACATTATTTAATTGAGACGTGTTACATATTTGGATGCAAATCACGAACTAAACTACTAGCTAAGACTTAAACTAAAAAAACATTATTTTTAAAGTGTCAAGCTCAGCGACCTCACAGGTCGTGGGACAAGTGCTTATACACTCAATATAATTATAAGTGCTGGGGTTCCATAACTAAGTTGTAATGGTCTTACAGTTTGAGGAGATTATCATAAACAAGAGATAAGAGTTCAAATAAAATAAAACATTATAGGTACCTATTTGTGAGATTCGATTCTGATTTTAAGACAAATAAGGGCTTCTTTTGTGTGGAAAAATATAAAACAGGGTATTAGACAGTGCTATCTATACTTATAATAAATCTGTAGAAGTGAAAATTCTGTAGGTACATTGAAAATATCAAAAAAATAAATGGCAGGGGGTGTTACTATACCGACACCGAACCCAAAAATGTGATTAAAAAAATTTTTGTCTGTCTGTCTGTCTGTCTGTTTGTTCAGGCATCACACAAAAACTACCGGTTAGATTACGATGAAACCTGGTATAATTATTCTTTAATATCCTGGGCACCACACTGGGTACTTTTTATCCCGGAAAAGTATATACTTACAACAAAAAACAAACTTAATTTTGCGGTTCGATCCCTAGACCCGATTACTGTACCATCCGCAAATAATAAGTTTGTCGTAGGGTACGTCACCCGCAGTGGAGTTCACTAAGGGGCGCTGCACACGGCTAAGATACTATAATATTTTATCTTAATAAGATACAATATCGCTCGCCATACAATTCAATGGACTATCACACACGACGAAGATAATAAATAACATTTCATATTTTCGTATCTTAAGATGAATTTGTAAATACTAATAATAAAGCAGAAGAGTTTGTCTGAACGCGCTAATCGGTCGGATTTTACACGGAGTCGATTTAAAAAAATATTTTTACATTTGCTAGCCTAATTCTTGAGGAAGGCTATGTAACATCACGCTATAACCCTTAGGAGCCGAGCAAAAAGAATAAAAGTCAGAAAGATCGCTAAGCGAAAACGAAGTGACAGCGCGGGCAGGCGATGCGATGCGATGCGACGGCGTGGGTCGGAAACAAAAAATTTCACGCGGACGAAGTCGCTGGCAGAAGCTAGTATTAAATAATAAAACGAAACAACGCTATTAAATACAGTACCTAGTTAAAATTTTTATAAGATAATTACTAATGAAGTCTGGCGCTGGTGGCACGAACATCTGGAAATTCTGTTGAAGTACGTGGCGGTGAAAAGGTTAAAGAAAGTTGTACGTTTGTTCAAGTAGGTAGGTAACTAGAGTGTAAAGGAATACGAGGAAAAGAACGTCTTTGTTTAGAAATTTTAATACTGTTGACGTAACTATAGTGACGTACCATCGAGGAAACTTGCCCAATTTAAAAACAAAACCCGTGCACGCGGTGACATCTGTTAGCAAGCGTTACAATAGCGGCCGAGCGCTGCAAGCAAGAATAGCCCTTACGGTGTATAGATGTAAGTTTGCTCGATGGTACATACTTAGAGCATTTAATGCTCTAAGGGTACATAACATAAACTGCATTAGATTTTGATGTTTATGTAAGTATAGTAGGTATAATAGGGTCGGTTAAAATTTTTATTTTCTGTACTAGTGCATTTTATTTGCTAAATTATCAAAGCGGCGCCAGGATGGGGTGGGGGCCTCAAATGTTAAGTGCCTAGGGGCCCTGGGTCTCCAAGTCCGAGCCTGGTTATATTGAATGGTCGTGTGTGCAGGCGGTGCTGGCGCGCTACGACGACGTGGGTCTGCCGCGCTCGGCGTGCGTGTGCTACACCGCCGCACTGCTGCGAGCGCGCGTGGCCGGGAGTGCGGGAGGCGCAGGGGGCGCGGGGGGCGCGGCGCGGGGCGCGGCAGAGCTAGGCGCGCTGGACGCCATGCGCCGCGCCATCGAGTTCAACCCGCACGTGCCCGAGTACCTGCTGGAGCTGCGGCCGCTCACGCTGCCGCCTGAACACGTGCTGCGGCGCGGCGACAGCGAGGCACTGGCCTACGCGTTCTTCCACCTGCGGCACTGGCGCGCGTGCGCGGGCGCGCTGCGCCTGCTGGGCGCGGCGTGGGCGGCGGCGGAGCGCGGCGCGGCGGGCGCGGGCTGCGCGGCGTGCGCGGACCGCGAGCTGCTGCCGCAGCACCACGCGCTGTCCGTGTTCCCGCGCCGCCGCGCGCCCGCGTTGCTGCCGCTGGCGGCGGCGCTGTGCGCGGCCACGGCGCTTCTGGCGCTGCTGGCGCACCGCTGGCCCGCGCATGCGCACGCAGTCGCGCGTGCGGCGGCGCATGGGCTGGACCCGCGCCGCCTGCACACGCTGCTGGCTGCCGTGTGATGTGTCCGCTAGTCCGCGAACTGTATCGCGATGTTGTATTGTCTCTGATCTGCTTTTAACTTTAGAATAAAATTTTATTATCCTATTTCTGTTTGTTATTCACCCGTGTCTTTTTGACTCCGGATCGGCATCGCTACGATTAGAGCCGTTCAGCATTATTTCTGTGAAACTGTTTGTGGCACACACTTCTCAGCTGCGTAATAGCATTGGCTCGCCTGTGAACCAGCTAGTCACCGAGCTTGCGTCGAGGGGTTGCTCCAAATCTATACTTATAATAAATCTGTAGAATTGAAAATTCTGTACATTGAAAATATCAAAAAAATAAATGGCAGGGGGTGTTACTATACCGACACCGAACCCAAAAATGTGATTAAAAAAATTTTTGTCTGTTTGTTCAGGCATCACGCAAAAACTACCTACCGGTTAGATTACGATGAAACTTGGTATAATTATTCTTTAATATCCTGGGCACCACACTGGGTACTTTTTATCCCGGAAAAGTATATACAAAAAAAAACAAACTTAATTTTGCGGTTCGATTCCTAGACCCGATTACTGTACCAACCGCAAATAATAAGTTTGTCGTATGTTGGCAACTTCGTGGAACGAGCGCCACCTGTTATTGGCGAGCGGAACTACAAGCACCACCTGGTTAGCTGTGACGTCAACATCGGACCACCGCTGTTCGATGTGAGTGGACTTAGCAGATCATTGTCCAGCAGATCAAAAATAAAAAAGAGTTCTCTTCGCATGCAGCTGAGTTCTACAGTTCCTGATACTTTTTAGAAATATTTCTGGCGTTTTCACCTTATAATGTCAATTGGCATAATGATCTGCCAACTTCCCGTAGCAGATCATTTTGCAGCAGATCAAAAAAAATTTGGGTTCTCATCGCATGCGGCTGAGTTCTACAGTTCCTGATACTTTTTAGAAAATAGTTCTGGCGTTTTTACATTAAAAAAGTCAATTGGCAAAATGATCTGCCAACTTCCCGTAGCAGATCATTTTGCAGCAGATCAAAAAAAAATTGGGTTCTCATCGCATGCGGCGGAGTTCTACAGTTCCTGGTGCTTTTCAGGAATAGTTCTGAACTCACGTCCACGTGCCAACAACTCAAGTCAGAACGTTTAAAAAGTCGAAAAATACAATTTTTATCGTTTCAAACAATTCCTGAAAGCTAGAACTCCTTCGTTTTTTACAGGTCAATATCAGAACTACAATTTAGAACTCGATCCGCGTCCAGAACTCGCGTCAAAATGCCAGCAGATCATGGCAGAACGTTAAAAGTCGAAAAATACAATTTTATCGTTTCAAACAATTCTTGAAAGCTAGAACTCTTTCGTTTTTCACAGGCTAATATCAGAACTACAATCTAGAATTTGATCCGAGGCCAGAACTCATGTTGGAATACCAGCAGATCATGTCAAAACGTTAAAAGTCGAAAAATACAATTTTTATCGTTTCAAACAATTCTTGAAAGCTAGAACTCTTTCGTTTCTTACAGGCTAATATCAGAACTACAATTTAGAACTCGATCCGCGTCCAGAACTCGCGTCAAAATGCCAGCAGATCATGGCAGAACGTTAAAAGTTGAAAAATACAATTTTAACGTTTCAAACAATTCTTGAAGGCTAGAACTCTTTCGTTTCTTACAGGCTAATATCAGAACTACAATTTAGAACTCGATCCGCGTCCAGAACTCGCGTCAAAATGCCAGCAGATCATGGCAGAACGTTAAAAGTTGAATAATACAATTTTATCGTTTCAAACAATTCTTGAAGGCTAGAACTCCTTGGTTTCTTACAGGCCAATATCAGAACTATAATTTAGAACTCGATCCGCGCCCAGAACTCGCGTCAAAATGCCAGCAGATCATGGCAGAACGTTAAAAGTTGAAAAATACAATTTTATCATTTCAAACAATTCTTGAAGGCTAGAACTCTTTCGTTTCTTACAGGCCAATATCAGAACTACAATTTAGAACTCGATCCGAAGCCAGAACTCATGTTGGAGTACCAGCAGATCATGGCAGAACGTTAAAAGTCAAAAAATACAATTTTATCGTTTCAAACAATTCTTGAAGGCTAGAACTCCTTCGTTTCTTACAGGCCTATATCAGAACTACAATTTAGAACTCGATCCGCGCCCAGAACTCGCGTCAAAATGCCAGCAGATCATGGCAGAACGTTAAAAGTTGAAAAATACAATTTTATCATTTTAAACAATTCTTGAAGGCTAGAACTCCTTCGTTTCTTACAGGCCAATATCAGAACTACAATTTAGAACTCGATCCGAAGCCAGAACTCGCGTCAAAATGCCAGCAGATCATGGCAGAACGTTAAAAGTTGAAAAATACAATTTTATCATTTCAAACAATTCTTGAAGGCTAGAACTCTTTCGTTTCTTACAGGCCAATATCAGAACTACAATTTAGAACTCGACACGCGCCCAGAACTCGCGTCAAAATGCCAGCAGATCATGGCAGAACGTTAAAAGTCGAAAAATACAATTTATCGTTTCAAACAATTCTTGAAAGCTAGAACTCCTTCGTTTCTTACAGGCCAATATCAGAACTACAATTTAGAACTCGATCCGCGCCCAGAACTTGCGTCAAAATGCCAGCAGATCATGGCAGAACGTTAAAAGTCGAAAAATACAATTTTATCGTTTCAAACAATTCTTGAAAGCTAGAACTCCTTCGTTTCTTACAGGCCAATATCAGAACTACAATTTAGAACTCGATCCGCGCCCAGAACTTGCGTCAAAATGCCAGCAGATCATGGCAGAACGTTAAAAGTCGAAAAATACAATTTTATCGTTTCAAACAATTCTTGAAAGCTAGAACTCTTTCGTTTTTCACAGGCTAATATCAGAACTACAATCTAGAATTTGATCCGAGGCCAGAACTCATGTTGGAATACCAGCAGATCATGTCAAAACGTTAAAAGTCGAAAAATACAATTTTTATCGTTTCAAACAGTTCTGATATTGGCCTGTAAGAAACGAAGGAGTTATAGCTTTCAAGAATTGTTTGAAACGATAAAATTGTATTTTTCGACTTTTAACGTTCTGCCATGATCTGCTGGTACTCCAATATGAGTTCTGGCTTCGGATCGAGTTCTAAATTGTAGTTCTGATATTGGCCTGTAAGAAACGAAAGAGTTCTAGCCTTCAAGAATTGTTTAAAATGATAAAATTGTATTTTTCAACTTTTAACGTTCAGCCATGATCTGCTGGCATTTTGACGCGAGTTCTGGGCGCGGATCGAGTTCTAAATTGTAGTTCTGATATAGGCCTGTAAGAAACGAAGGAGTTCTAGCCTTCAAGAATTGTTTGAAACGATAAAATTGTATTTTTCAACTTTTAACGTTCTGCCATAATCTGCTGGCATTTTGACGCGAGTTCTGGGCGCGGATCGAGTTCTAAATTGTAGTTCTGATATTGGCCTGTAAGAAACCAAGGAGTTCTAGCCTTCAAGAATTGTTTGAAACGATAAAATTGTATTTTTCAACTTTTAACGTTCAGCCATGATCTGCTGGCATTTTGACGCGAGTTCTAGGCGCGGATCGAGTTCTAAATTGTAGTTCTGATATTGGCCTGTAAGAAACGAAGGAGTTCTAGCTTTCAAGAATTGTTTGAAACGATAAAATTGTATTTTTCAACTTTTAACGTTCAGCCATGATCTGCTGGCATTTTGACGCGAGTTCTGGGCGCGGATCGAGTTCTAAATTGTAGTTCTGATATAGGCCTGTAAGAAACGAAGGAGTTCTAGCCTTCAAGAATTGTTTGAAACGATAAAATTGTATTTTTCAACTTTTAACGTTCTGCCATGATCTGCTGGCATTTTGACGCGAGTTCTGGGCGCGGATCGAGTTCTAAATTGTAGTTCTGATATTGGCCTGTAAGAAACCAAGGAGTTCTAGCCTTCAAGAATTGTTTGAAACGATAAAATTGTATTTTTCAACTTTTAACGTTCAGCCATGATCTGCTGGCATTTTGACGCGAGTTCTAGGCGCGGATCGAGTTCTAAATGGTAGTTCTGATATAGGCCTGTAAGAAACGAAGGAGTTCTAGCCTTCAAGAATTGTTTGAAACGATAAAATTGTATTTTTCAACTTTTAACGTTCTGCCATAATCTGCTGGCATTTTGACGCGAGTTCTGGGCGCGGATCGAGTTCTAAATTATAGTTCTGATATTGGCCTGTAAGAAACCAAGGAGTTCTAGCCTTCAAGAATTGTTTGAAACGATAAAATTGTATTTTTCGACTTTTAACGTTCAGCCATGATCTGCTGGCATTTTGACGCGAGTTCTAGGCGCGGATCGAGTTCTAAATTATACATCCATTTTCGCATAATCGGGATTGAAACCAAATACCTACTATAACGCCCAAATCTCAGTTTGACTTAACTGCGAGACGCAAGAGTCTTGCATGCTTAGTCTTGTTCTTGCTCAAGTCTTGCAGGGATCAGTCTTGGTCTTGGTCTTGCTAAAATAAGTCGGTCTTGGTCTTGGTCTTGCAAAAATGCAAGAACAAGACCAAGACTGCAAGACCAAGACCGATTTTGGGCAACACTACTTAGCAAGTAGTTTTATAAAAGCACGTATGCGTTCTTATTTCCTCCAGCTGTAATACACTTGTAGTTCACAAAATAAAACACAAATCACTTTGCTAATAGGTACTGAATTTAATAATCAACTTCAGATAACATTTTTACACTTGTACACGTACACAATAGTATTATTACCCGGTAAATGGTAGCTATAGGGTAGGTACTTACATAGAACTCACATCTGTGCTATGCAATTATACAATACAAAGGAAATTGATTTTATACAATGCAAAGCTGATATTAAGCGGCGTTTAAACGGCGCGCAAACATGCGAGCCGAGCCTGGCTCCGCTCGTGGTTCGCCGCGCCACGCGCTGTGTAAACAACTGCGCTCGGCGCGGCTCGGCAAAGTTCGCACGATCCATCACTTGTCGGTTTCTCGACACAGATCAAAGGCGCGCGCGCCATCTGCGGCTCGGCTTGTGTTAATACGCGCCGTCTAAACAGATGTCACAGAGCGCGCGACGAAGGAAGACCACGGTTAGGTTAGGCTCGGCTGGCGTAGGATCGTGCTACCCCGCGTCGTTTAAACGAGCAGGCTTGCGTCCGTATTTAGCCGAGCCGCATCTCCACGGACGGCTCGGCTCGCGTAGGATCGGGCTAGCCCGCGTCGTTTAATCGCGCCTTTACAATCTTCAGCAGCTCCAACAGTATTTTCATGTGTTAATCAATTAGTTGTGGTTGTGGAGCAGGACCAGATTATAAGTCATGTAAGCCCCTTAAAAGCTTATTTTTTTGTGTTTTTTTAAAAGACATATTTTTTGCCTTTTAGGAGCAAAAAGCTTTATTTTAAACCCACAACATTTTGCTGTAACCGGTTTTCAATAGCATTTGTTTTGGGATCCGGCACCGGCGACGCTCCTGATCTATGTATAACTTGGGTATGCAATTCAAGCTAATCTGGTAGTAAACGAAGCAAAGTGATTGGGTTTCATACCCAAAATCATTCACTTTGCTTCGTTTAGTTTAGATAAATATTGAACCATACAACCTACCACAACCTATAGAACCTACTAAACCATGTTTGCCGAAACAAAGTCGCGCGAAGCGTCGTGACTGGTCTATTATGAATCGGGTCGCCGCCGCCGCCGCCGCAAGGAAAGAGCAAAGAGCTGGTCGCTGTGTGTGACGCCCGGCGTGCGTCGAGCGGCCGGCGCAACGTCGCGTGTCCGCGCCGTGCTCCGGCAGTGTGGCGGCGCGCGAGCGGCGCGACAGACGCGACGAACGCAACCGGCACCCCCAAAGCGACGCGCGTGGAATCTTACGATGTGCTCTGAATACTTCCGCAACTTTTACAACTCACTTTGTCATCTTAATTGACGTGACGAGACGCGCTTTGAAGCGACTTGCTATGATATTTGGGGTGTTCTATACTGAATGGCATTAAGCGCGAAATTTTGCTTTTGTTGAAGTATGGTGTTGTCCCGTACCAGTCTAATCAGATGCGGATAAATGTCAATCGTATTTGGTATTGAACACTGAGCGATCCGTTGTCCGATGTGGTCGCGGCGCGGAGTGACGTGAGCGCGCGGAGTGCCGGCGCGCGAGCTGCATGCTGTTGCTGGCGCGGCATGGCGGCGCGCCGCCTCGTGCTCAACGGACTCACGGCGGAGGTGGGCGCCGGCGGGGAGGGTGGCGGGGGGGGCTCGCCCGACTCGCTGGAGTTCTACCACGAGCTGGAGCTGTACCGCCAGCTGCTGGCGCTGCCCCCCGCGCCGCCTGCACAGCCGCCGCGGCGCGCACGCACTCCCGACCCCACGCCGTCCAAGAGATGTCACGGTACTTACTGCACTAGTACTCCCACGTTAGCCTCCCACTGAAAGGCAGCCGTGCAGCGAGTCATCAGCGTCATCAAGACCATCAGCTGGTTGAGCCTCCCAAACTCATGCCAGGTGCATTCAAGAACAGACTGCTTGGAGGCCAGTGGTACAACTCCACCCAATGAATTATACCTATAGTCACGGTATGTCAAGGTCGGTTCGTCAGTCACCATCAGACATTCAGTTCAGAGGTTAAATATGTAGTCAAGGAAAGTATTCACATTAGTGTAGGTATAAGCTAAGTGAAGGGTGGGACAGGGCGTTGTGGCGCAGCCTGGGAGAGGCTTATATCCAGCAGTGGACTGCAATAGGCAGCGTTGATCGGTGAGCTAAGTTGGTCACATCAATGATTTGATTGATTCGCTGTAAGTGTTGGTCAGTAATGTCAAGGGAATATTTTGTACTTACTTATAAATTATAATTAGTTGATGCAATAATTTCTGTGTTAATTCTTGTGATTTATTTAATTTATTGTTGCATTTTTATGTCGGCTACTGTGTAGAAATTTTCGAACAGGTCGGTGGTCGAACCAGTGGAAATAAAAATTAAAAATAACAAATAATCTGAAACACAGTAATGCTGCTTGGATCTAATACGATGTCCGTTTAACCTCGATCACGAATACCTCTCTACACGTAAACTTATTATAACATCACGCCTTCATTCTCCAAAGGGAAGTGATGCGCTATTTTAACGGGCAGAAATCAAAATCTAGGCTACTGAGAAACACAGAAACCGTATAAAATAAAAATAAAAAAACAAAATTCACTATTATATTATTTTAATTGGTATTTATTTATATAATAGGTATACTATTTTCCTTCTTGAAAATTACTGTTAAATGTATGATACCTATTGTGTACAGATGAGCCGCGCCGCAGTCGCACGCCGGGCGGCGCGGGGGCAGGCGCTCCCGCGCCGCCCGTGCGCGACTCCTCGCCCCTCTCGGCGCCTATCGTGCGACACGCAAGGGTAAGTCACTAGTGTAACAATACAAAATACAATATTGGTAATAGTTTTTCGGTTTAAAGAAACTTTATTCCCAATAAAGACATGTCACTTACTTGAGAAAAATACTAAAAAATAGATTACTAGATTAAATACAGATTAATAGATATTTTTTAAATCAAATGTTTATTTGACAGTCGCAAACGTGCGCATGAATAGGCTGTACACATGCTGTACAAGGATCTTTTGGCGCGTGGCCAAAATCGGAACTTACAACGACCCCATCTTATTTTTTCAATACTGGTAGGTACTTGTTGACAAGCCCACACTGTCCTAGTCCTACCATACTGATACTGTAATTTAAAAACATTGTAAAAGGAAATTTTGGTTAAATATAGTCACCGTGGAGTTCCTTGCCGGCTCTTCTCTATGGGAAACAACCAATTGGAACATTGCTCAGACGTTTCATTAGTGCCCATGCAGGTTTATGTGAACTTTTTTTTTTACTAAAACAATTCTACCACTATTTACCAACAGTGCTCTCCTGTTAACGCCGTTCAAGCGCTAAGCGATCCTTGTAGCATTGGTTGTGATGAAGTGGTCGGCGTGCGATGGCTGCGCTAACGTCGAGGTTGAATGAATGTTTCACTTTCAACTTTAGCGAAGCGTTCCTACTTCGGTTACAAAAGTAAAGTTGTGACTTACTGCATAGTTTTAATTTAATATTAAAGTTGTTAACATCAAATAGCTGATGAAAAACTAAGAATAAGTACATTTTTTATTTATCATCAACTTCCATCATCATCATCTTGCACGGGTTTTTATTTTCAAACGATAAAAACGAGTAAAAAACCAATCCAAATCTTTTAAAACAAAATAAATAAATAAAATACTGCACAATCACGATTTCCTAAGCCTTCAAAAACAATCTATTTACAAAAAAACCAAACTACTTACTAAACATCAAACAACTTTTTTCCATGTAGGTAACACGTGCATTTCATGCATGATTAATACTCAATATCTTTATTGCTTTACCATAATGTGTACTAAACACGTGTGTGTTGTGCGTTAATTATAAAATAACTCATATTCTCATTCACTTACACATAAAGTTCACAACGATAGGTCAAACTCGCAAATCCTCGTCATATCGAGGCAGTCACCCTGTTTTGTCTAGTATTAGAACAAAGAGTAGAGGCTTAGTTAAACTGTTATTTTACGATAGATGTAATAACTTGCGGGTGTTGCAACTAAAATTAAATTAAAATGTGTATGATCTAGTGTGATTTGTTACGAGAGCCCGGAACATAAAGGGTTAAGGAAGGAACACAGGTGGGTTTTAGTCAGTAAGAGTCTGACACTCCCTTCCGCTCCACCCAGAGCGGGAGGAGTCATTTGATGACTTCTCATCCACAAAAAAAGGGGTGCTACGCGAACGCTACGAGTGCATAGGGCTACGATTGCGTAACGCAAGCTACATGATAAAGAAAGGCCTTTCTTTTCTTTTTTTTTCTTTCTAGATGGTCTTTTGAGGAAAGAATCACACAGATTGAGAGGACCTGTCCAGTCAGTGCACGCATTTGTCAGAAATCGTGCAGCTCAACTCAAGACTTAAGGAGCTCAACGATTCGACGAACAATATCAAAGAAAGGACATTTGAATAGGCCACATAAATTACTCAAACTGCCAGACCATGGAGAGAATAATAAAAAAATATAAAATGAACAAAATAAATGACCCACATCGTCTTCACATTCACAATAATTAAAATAATGTAATACATACTTTACAAAGTAAGCAAATGTCATTGTTTTAAAAAAAAAATCGGTTGTCTGTAAAGTCGGTTTACTGACGATAGTTGAACGTGACAACGTCATAAGAAAACACTGATGGAATAGTTGCATTGCATTTGTTAATATTCGCTTGCACTTCAAGCCGCCATGGAACGCTACAGAGCGAGGCCGCGAGGTAACGCTACATGAGTCATGTTTTTTCGTGAGTGCAACCAGCTTCATCGATTTATTAGACGTTGTCACGTCAAAATCATTAATGTCAATGTGTACTTATATTATAAAAAAAAAACAACATAAACACTCAAAATGCAGAAATTGGAAGCAGCTCAATCCCAAGCCTTTTTATCCTCAATATAATCTTTAACAGTATAAAAGGCTTTCTTGCACAACTTACGTTTAATTAATAATTTAAATAAGGCTTAGATCTTGAACGTGGCTTGTGAGTTTATTATAAAAGCGTATACGTTGGCATCTGAACGAGCCACCTATTTTCTTGAGCCTTGTTGTAGGTAAAACAAATTTGTGTTTGTTTCTAGTATTTATATTATGGATATCACTGTATTTTTTGAATAATTTTATATTTTTATGGCCATATAAAAGATTTTCATAAATATACAGGCACAGTCATTACATTAATCTCTTTAAATTTGTCTCTGAGAGAGTGTCTCGGACTTAATTTATAAATTGATCGAACAGCACGCTTCTGCAAAACAAAGATAGTCTGAATATCGGCGGCATTTCCCCAGAATAGATTACCGTACGACATTACACTATGAAATTAACTAAAGTACACTAAACGGGCAGTCTCTATATCAGTTAAATTACGAATTTTACTAACAGCGTATGCTGCGGGACTTGCGGAAATGAGGCGAGATGTCGATTTTCTACGATTATTCTCTATCAGTTATTCCTATTATGACATATTTTGGTTTTTGTGCAAACAATTCAGACGTAGGCGATGAGTACCACTGTCCAATTAATCAATTTAATATTTTGAATGTGGAACATTAAGAAAATTGGAAGTTTATTGATCATCTCCACTACTGGCCATTTATAATAAAACTAATAGTATAGTAAATTATAGTATGGTGCCGGTGGGCGCATGCTTGGTCTGCTAACACGCTGCTGACTGACTAATGGCTAATATTGTTCTGGCAGTATTCATTCGTGACGTGTTGAGCAAATTGATCTAATAAATGTCATTATTTATATTTGAATGACTGACCGGTAGGCGGTGCATCACGTGACCGTCGCGACTACCTGTGGCGCCGCGCCGTATGCGCGTGTCACAAAAGGGAATGAAAATGATATGTATAGGTATCAGCTTAATTAGCAAGCTTTGAGTGTCAGAGTGGTTACTAGTTATTTACTGTGTATAAAGTACCTATGGATATGATGTGTAGTGAAAGGGTTTTATGATGAAAAGCACAGAAAGACAAGACTAGGCATGTATTTCAACCATGCTTGTCAGTTAAATACGTTAATGAGAAACCTAGTTGTCCGTTCCAAAACTACATAGGTCATCATGGAGAAGGAAGGACAAGGAAACTCCAAGGCAGCTTGTTTTAAAGATTGTATCAACACATAGTTACATTTGCATAAACAATTATTGTTATAACATTAACTTCTTGAACCATTTCTCAAAGCTATATCAACGTATCAACGGAAAGAAACTGAACATGAATATTCCATAAGCAATATTAGACATATTATTATACCACTTAAAGAACAACATAGTTAACAGTAATAATATCAATTAACTTACGTGAATGGTAGTCCATCTTTCACCACAGTTGAATCAAAGAGTCCTCAGAATTGGTGGGTTCACATATTTTATAGTCTCCCAATATTACTCAAATAAATCTAACATTATCGCCATTTTTAACCAATCATACATTTTGACCAAATAATTTTTAATATTGACAGTCTTAAGTAAATCTAATTTGGCAGAACTGTTTTAAAACATGAAAAGATATTCAATGTATTTTTGACGTGACAACGTCTAATAAATCGATGAAGCTGGCTGCACTCACGAAAAAACATGACTCATGTAGCGTTACCTCGCGGCCTCGCTCTGTAGCGTTCCATGGCGGCTTGAAGAGCAAGCGAATATTAACAAATGCAATGCAACTATTCCATCAGTATTTTCTTATGACGTTGTCATGTTCCACTATCGTCAGTAAACCGACTTTACAGACAACCGATTTTTTTTTATAACAATTTATCCGACTATAATTAGATGATCCTACCGAGTTTTGTATGTATTTGTTTACATTTATTATGTATAACCACATATACTTCAAAATAGCACATAAAATGGAGAAAATATTTCAAATACAATGTTTAATTCATTGTTTAGTTTTGTATTTATTTAGACCGACTTGTAACCCGGCTTCGTAGTTTACAGATAATTTCTTGGAAACAAGCTGATGATGGTTCCTATTTGAACTTTACTACTCACCACCGTGCTAAAGTAAATTTATAAGGTATAATCTGCAAGGAAGGATTAATTAAACAAGTACCTTCTTACACAATAAAAAGTTTATTGGAATTATACAAAATGAAAGTACACATACAAACAATGTGGCAAGCCACCAAATTAATGTACCCTTCCAGAGTCTATGGCATACACCCACACAACTAGTCTCCGTTCCTAGTGGTGTCAGTGAATGCCAGCCATGAGACTAAATAGCAGTTTCTCAGAGTCGCTATAGCGAGTCCGTGGGATGATCGAATTAACAACTTCTAGCTCAATCGAACATGTATTGGCCTTTTCCGGACTGTGCTCATAGAGGGAAAATAAACGCTATACGAAGCTAACCAGAGACACAAGATCCTTACAACAACTGGTCTTAAAACAACCTAGTTCCTACAAAAGGCCTAACTCTCTCATAGATTAAACCATAATGACACACTGATAACACTCTCTATAAAACCTTCAGTATAATCCCTTCAGTTGACGGTTCAGGGTCCTTGGCGTCGTTCACAGGAGAAACCTGTGAACACGCGCGAACGCGGCCTACGGACGAGATGGTGACGCTATCGTTACCTGCAGTGGCGAACTTCCCTCATCACCTGGATTCGGTTAGGTAAAGCCTTCCTAATGTCGGAGGACCACACCGCAAGGGAAAACCATTAATCCGCCTGCGCTCTGATGAATTCACCACACGGCGCAACACCAAGGCATCGAATCAATCGCACCAAACTTATCAGGCTAGCATAAACAGCCAGACCTGTAACAACGTCCTCGTGTCAGAACACACATGCTTGATCTAAGCTATAGGCTATCCAGCAAGAACAAGGAAAATGGTTTAGTACTCACGGAATTCTGCCAAAACAGCTCCTACTTATCAAAACCCATCGGGTTATTTGGGCACATCCCAATCCTCCTAGGATTAAGTCCCTCAAAATCGCCCTTTAGGCTCGAGTCCTTGTTCGTAAAAAACGGACACAGTCTCCGCCTATTCCTCCAGACCAATCTGACAGTTTCTCGAATCATCTTCCACAGACTATATAGATTTCTTATCGATTTGTAGCTTCACTTTATCAAACATTATGTTTGACATAAAATGTGGTAAATTATGTTAGTTTGTTTATTTATTCTTCGATTATCCAATAAACTTGCAGTTAATTAACTAAACCAAAAAAACATCAACGCCATCTGTGTCACGCAAAACAGCGTTGACAACCCTGGCGTAGTCCGCCGTTATTTTCAACAGGTGTCGCTACTAGACACAATCAATATGTAATTTTGCAACGTCACAATGCCCCTCTTCCCACAAAAAGGTTTTTGTGTACGCAAAAACCAACACCGCCCTCGGTGTTATAACACTGGAGTGGGTTTACAAATTCTCATAGAAACTGTAGTGGAAGAGTTCTGATCAATTTATAAATTGATGGTTGTGAAACGTTTTATTTTTTTTTTTTTTATATAGATGAAATATAAATAATTTCCTTAATTTTCCTACTGTAAGTAAATAACCAACCTTATAAAATCCAAACTGCCAGGAAACCTATTCTTCTTACAAATCTTCCTACAATCCGGGCATAACCCCCCCATTCTTTCATACATCCCTGAATTTCTATCTCTTTCAATCATGTAGCAACCTGCATTCAAATCGCAGGTAGCCACCTCTTGCATACTCCCGAATTCCGTCTGTAAACCAGTGGAACTCTGAGTTGTTTAATATAAATCTAAACGATCTTCCTGGTGAATATGTTCAGCGAGCTGATACATATATTGGGCAAACAATGTGCATAAAACTCCCCAGGCAAGACGTATACAGCGTTCCCAGAAATAATATTCTGTAAACATAATGGTGGTTTGGCTTTTTTTAAGAGTCACCGGCCGCTCGTAACTAGATAAGCACTAGTGCTATCTAAAGTCTCACCGAAGCAACAATGCTATATTGGCAAAACAAAAATTAGTGAAGGCTTATTTTTGAAGTCACGATCCGCTTCATATGAGAAAAGAAACAACCAAGCGAGCTTGGCTATAAAATTTATGGACCGAGCCATTAAAAAAAAAATAACATAAGGCATGCAAGACAGCAAAATTACTGTATACTAACTTGAACGATACCCAAGACTTACGTTCATAATACAATAATCAAGACAATTTACTTATAAATAAAGTATAGCATGCATATAAGCCTTGTCGTCGTTGTTGGAGTTTACTTCCTAACAACACGTGAAACACGGACTACGGCTAAAAAAAAAAACCCTCGGCTGAGACGACCGAAAAAACTAATGATTATGTTAATAGATTTTCATATCTTTTATATGCCAAGAGCCCAATGGTTTACCATTTAACCCTATAAGCTCATAAACTAAAGGTGAAAGCTTCTTTTTCACTATGCACTGTTGATATTTAGGAGCCAACTTAGATGCTTTATACTTCTCCGCATCACTTTGGATGTAAGTTTTACGCCAAACCATCTGACCTTCGCGTAAAGTGACGTGACGCCTACGTAAGTTATAATATTTCGCGTTCGTGGCATGAGCCTTAACAATATTGGCGCGCACCTTTTCGAAAATCTCCTTTAGAACTCCTAATTCCCCTGCATATTCTTCACGAGGCATAGCTACTTCATAATCGCAGTCGTCTGTGTTCTTATAAAACGTGCCGTTTATAATGGGTTCTCGGCCATGGGCCAAGAAAAATGGAGTAAATCCAGTTGTTTCATTCACTGCGCTATTTAAAGCAAATTGTATTTTCGTTAAATTGAGATCCCAAGTCCTATGATCTTCTTTTACATAAGTTGAAACTGCAGTCATTACTGTTTTATTGTACCTTTCAACCATGTTAATTTGTGGAGTGTATCTAGGCCCATAATGCACTCGAGGTATGTTATACTTCTTTAAAAGGTTACAAAATTCCGATCCCGTGAATTGAACCCCATTATCGGTAATTACGGTTTCAGGAATCCCGTGAGCCAGAAGAACATAATTCTCAAAGTTTTTGGCTACCAGGGCACTAGTTGCACGGCGTAGTGGAAACAATAACGTATATTTTGAAAAACAGCAAGAAACTACAAGTAAATGTACAAAACCCGAGCGTGATTTCGGAAGTGGTCCAACTAAGTCTATAGATACAGCTTGAAATGGTCTATAACATTGTTTTGGCTGACCCATGAGACCCGGAGTAAGAGTAGTCTTATGTTTATAAGCCGAACAAATACTACAACCCTTGATAAACTCAACTACGTCACGATACATTCCTGGCCAAAAGTACCTCAAACTTAACCTTCGGTGTGTCTTAAAAACACCCAGGTGACCTGAAGTAGGAGGTTCATGGTTTTCAGACATGACCTGTGAACGCAGTGATTTGGGTACTACCTCTTTCCAGTCGAACTCATGTGTTAACGCATATTTACCTTTAGTGTATCTATATAGTAAACCTTTATCTACGCGATAGTTGGGGTAATTTTTCGGGCATGACGAACAACCGGCCATAATTTTATCATACCATTCGTCACCAGTCGGTGTAGGCGTAATAGGAGTATTAGTTACAGCCTCAACTTTAAGTAACCTTGATAAGGCGTCTGGTACAACATTATCTTTACCCTTCCTATGCTCGATGGTATAGTTATACTGGGATAAGCGACAACCCCAGCGTGCTAAGCGACCTGTTGGGTTTTCCAAATTTTTAAACCACTTAAGTGAAGCATGGTCTGTAATAACTGTAAAATGTCTGCTACCCAAATATGGTTCAAACTTTTCTACCGCATAAATGACAGCCAACGCTTCACGTTCCGTTGCACTATAATTACGCTCGGTTTTACTAAGGGATCTACTAATATAAGCAATAGGATGGTCATTCCCGTCAATATTCTGGGTTAACATACCACCTATGCCATAACTGGATGCATCGCAGTGCACAGTAAACGGTTTTTCAAAATCAGGACACGCTAAGACTGGAGCAGAAACTAAAATATTTTTTAATGAGTTAAAAGCGTCGTCTGCCTCTGGATTCCATTTAAATTTGACCTTGGTGCTGGTGAGTGCATTTAATGGCGCTGCTATAGTAGAAAAATTTCTAATAAATCTTCGGTACCAAGAACAAGTTCCCAAAAACATTTTTACCTCTTTCGCGGTTTTTGGTACTGGAAAGTCTAAAATAGCGCGCACTTTTCCCGGATCAGTCCTAAGACCACACTCATCCACCACATAGCCCAAGTATTTTAATGATTTTCTAAAGAATTTACTTTTCCCGAAATTTATCGTTAAATTTGCACTTTTTATCCGTTCGTGTAGCCTTTTTAACAGAAGTATGTGTGTATCTAAATCCTCTGAAACTACACAGATGTCATCGACATAACAGAATATTAACCCCTTGGTAATATCACTACAAAACGGATGGCCAAACAACCTATCCATTAATCTTTGCTGACGAGCAGGAGCTCCGCAAAGTCCAAATGGCATTACTTTAAATTCAAATAGTCCTCTACCTGGAACAGTGAAACTGGTTTTCTCCCGTGAAGTTTCCTCTAGCGGTATTTGCCAAAAGCTAGATTTAAAATCTACAGAGCTTATATATTTTGCGTTTTTGAGACTATCTAAGATTTGTGGTATGTATGGTATTGCATAAGCATCCCCTTTTGTAACCGCATTAAGTTTCCTACAATCTAAACAAAACCGCAATGTACCATCTGATTTTGGGACCATAAGGACTGGATTGTTCCATGGACTTTCACTTGGCACCACCACATCGTGCTTCAACATGTTGTCCAATTCCTTATGAAGTTCTTTTAACTTTTCTGGTGACATTGGATATGGTCTGGACTTAATGGGCAACGCGTCGCCTGTGTCTATCGCGTGTTGTATTAAATGTGTTCTACCCAAACCTTTTGACTCAAACGATATGTTATGAAATTGTTGGACTATTAATTCCGCTATTGTTTTCTGTTCCGGACTCAAATTATCAAATGACTCTACTGTGTTTACTATTGTTTTATTTGTATTATTATTAAAGTGCATAAATTGTTTAGGTGTCTCAATATAACTAATGTGTTTAAACATTTGAGGCATCAAACTAAAAGCTATCCAAAAATCCACCCCAAATATTACATTTGATGTTATGGATGGTATTACATAAAATTTAATAATCTTTGTTACACTATTGAATGTAATAGGTAACCTTAAAATACCTATAGGATTGCTTTCGGATCCATTTGCAACTAGAATTGTTTGCTTTAACTCAACTGAGGTATCTAATGAATAACCTAAGTTAATAAACTTCTCATGGGCTCCATTGCCTATAATTGAAATATCTGCTCCTGAATCTAACAAACCGTATAATACTACATCATATAAATTCACACTTAAATATGGCCGAATATCCTTATTCCTGTCTGGCTTAAACAGTGCTGACACTGATCTGTTATACTTGTAAAAATTAGAAACAAATTCTAACCAAGATTTCCATTCACCTGGATCGACCGGTTCAGGTGGTTGGTGACAGACTGTTGAAATTAGTTTTTTGCATCCTTTGGTTCCTTTTTACATTCTGGACAATTCCTTACTGTGAACCCTAACTTTCCACATTTGAAACATTTTGTTTCTTTTTGTTTATCTTTACAAACGGGACAAGTTTTAATAGTAAACCCTATATTTCCACATCTAAAACATTTTATCTCTTTCGCGGATGGTTGTGGTTTGGGCTTGTGTTTAGTTTGCTTGGACCTGTTGTCATGGTGGTCAACGCTGTCTACTTTTAGTTTCAGTTTTTGGTCTGACTGTGAAGTTGATTTGTAAGTATTCGACTTTATATCCTCTGCCTCTAGAAGTCGAGCAACATCCTTTAGTTCTGCCACTGATTCCGGCTTTACTAAAACTAAACCCCTAGATATGGATGGTTTGACATTCTTTTTTAGGATTTTAATCTTTTCTGGTTCAGTTAAAGGTGTCTTCAGACGAGAGAATAATCCATTCATGATGGCGAAATACATATGAACGGGTTCATCATTTCCCTGAATCCGTTTCTTGGCCTCATCCAGTAAGTTATCCTCATAATCAATGGCATGAAACTCACTAAGAAGCAGATCTGTCAACTCCTTCCAAGTTGCCACTTGACATTTTGCACGTACCATATTAAAGCGTCACCCTTAAAAAACGCAAAAGCCGAATCAAACAACACAGAATCACTTATTCTAAATGCCTTGGCACGTTCAGCGATTGAATCCAAAAACAGGAATGGGCACGACTTACCATCAAATGTGACATTCCACTTACAAATGTTTTTACTGACTGCATACTGAGTACCATTACTATCGAAGCTGTCCTCAACCTCTGGCTTTCCAGACTCTGACCGTACCTCAGAACGAGTGTACAACTTGACGAGTGTTGGTTCATAACCCTGTATCACAACCTTAAGTTTCTCCTGCAGAACACAATGTTTCTCCGTTTCACAAGTTAATCTATGCAGACGATGGTATAAATGGCAATACAAAGCCCTAGCACGAGCAAGACTATACTTATCACGAGTCTTTTCGGCACTATCCACCTTGCCTTGCAACTCCTTCAGCTTAACCTGAATCGTATCCAGTTCCTTGCCAATGTCCGACTCCTCATCTACAAACTCGGAGGGACCAAAGCCTAAACAGAGTGATTTGAGTTGCTTTCGAAGTTTGAAAACTGTATCTGCCGGTGTCTCTGCACGAACAGCAACCTCATATGTCAATTCGTCACGTAGAAGGGAATGTATGTATACTGTCTCTAAATCCATAGTGAAAAAACAATTCAACCAAAACTAATGACAAACTAAACGCAAAAATCGTGTATAACGCGTTTCGGAACGCACCCCGATATATCAAAACGTCAAATGTCACCAATGTAAATGTGTTTTATAGGTTAAGTACCAATGTATGAAAACGAATGCTGAACGATACAAACAAACAATGCTGTTTTTTGGGATGCCGTGGTTGTTTTTTAAATCTGGGATTAAATAATCAGTGTTAAAACGTTAAACAACGAAATGACCGACCAGTTGTCATAAAGATTCCAAGTGTCCCGTTTCAATGAAAGTTGACTGTCATTGTTCATTAATTTCTACAAAATGTAGTTCCCTGTATTGCAAAATCCAATCAATACGAGTGAAACTTGCTTCTAGTGTTATTATCTTACCACTGAATTCCTCTAATACCAATTGAGACTGCTAAAACACCTCTGAGAATTACCTCATAGAAGTTGTTTACAATTTTCTAGATTACCCCCAATTGTTTATAAATTTTACAGAAATTAATGTTGGGTTTTTGTTTTATAATACAATGTTTCACTAGGTATAAAAATAAATGCTATACAGTTTATCAGGACATCTACTGAAACAACCACATGAACATAATATAACAAAACTGTTGTTTCTTATTGTACTAATTATCTTCCAGTTGTAATAATTATTGCTTGTATTTGTTAAACAAACTGTAACACAAATGCAAACTAGAATGCTACATAAACTTCAGAAATATAGGTAATATTAAGTCACCAACCTCTAAACACACATTTGGTATATATATAGTCCCAAAATAATTATCACAATGCAACTTGTCTTACTTGTGAGTTGGGCATACATACAAATAAATTACCGTTATCCACACTCTGTACCTTACCGGTCCAACAAAAGAAATGGTTTAATTGTGGTGCAACGGCCACTATATATTTAAAACTTAAAACTAGCCTTAAACTAATACAAGAATCCGCCAACTGAAAGGACTGAGGGAATTGAGAGAGAGAGAGAGTGATATTGTTATTAATTCGTTCACCCTATATAATGAAATAATTATATACCGTTGGGCGCCAACTGTAACCCGGCTTCGTAGTTTACAGATAATTTCTTGGAAACAAGCTGATGATGGTTCCTATTTGAACTTTACTACTCACCACCGTGCTAAAGTAAATTTATAAGGTATAATCTGCAAGGAAGGATTAATTAAACAAGTACCTTCTTACACAATAAAAAGTTTATTGGAATTATACAAAATGAAAGTACACATACAAACAATGTGGCAAGCCACCAAATTAATGTACCCTTCCAGAGTCTATGGCATACACCCACACAACTAGTCTCCGTTCCTAGTGGTGTCAGTGAATGCCAGCCATGAGACTAAATAGCAGTTTCTCAGAGTCGCTATAGCGAGTCCGTGGGATGATCGAATTAACAACTTCTAGCTCAATCGAACATGTATTGGCCTTTTCCGGACTGTGCTCATAGAGGGAAAATAAACGCTATACGAAGCTAACCCGAGACACAAGATCCTTACAACAACTGGTCTTAAAACAACCTAGTTCCTACAAAAGGCCTAACTCTCTCATAGATTAAACCATAATGACACACTGATAACACTCTCTATAAAACCTTCAGTATAATCCCTTCAGTTGACGGTTCAGGGTCCTTGGCGTCGTTCACAGGAGAAACCTGTGAACACGCGCGAACGCGGCCTACGGACGAGATGGTGACGCTATCGTTACCTGCAGTGGCGAACTTCCCTCATCACCTGGATTCGGTTAGGTAAAGCCTTCCTAATGTCGGAGGACCACACCGCAAGGGAAAACCATTAATCCGCCTGCGCTCTGATGAATTCACCACACGGCGCAACACCAAGGCATCGAATCAATCGCACCAAACTTATCAGGCTAGCATAAACAGCCAGACCTGTAACAACGTCCTCGTGTCAGAACACACATGCTTGATCTAAGCTATAGGCTATCCAGCAAGAACAAGGAAAATGGTTTAGTACTCACGGAATTCTGCCAAAACAGCTCCTACTTATCAAAACCCATCGGGTTATTTGGGCACATCCCAATCCTCCTAGGATTAAGTCCCTCAAAATCGCCCTTTAGGCTCGAGTCCTTGTTCGTAAAAAACGGACACCGTCGCCTATTCCTCCAGACCAATCTGACAGTTTCTCGAATCATCTTCCACAGACTATATAGATTTCTTATCGATTTGTAGCTTCACTTTATCAAACATTATGTTTGACATAAAATGTGGTAAATTATGTTAGTTTGTTTATTTATTCTTCGATTATCCAATAAACTTGCAGTTAATTAACTAAACCAAAAAAACATCAACGCCATCTGTGTCACGCAAAACAGCGTTGACAACCCTGGCGTAGTCCGCCGTTATTTTCAACAGGTGTCGCTACTAGACACAATCAATATGTAATTTTGCAACGTCACAGACTCCTAGATCACCGGTTTCGTTTAGAATTCGTCGATTATTTGTCTAGAAATACTCTCAAAAGTTTAGCAAGAATGAAGTACATACTAATTATTTGCAATTTATTAAAAGAAATCAAGATTATCTGTATATACAGCATGTTAACTAACAGAGGGCGTTCCCGTTAACCCGCAATAGTATAGCATCCATACATGCTAAAAAAAATATTACCATTCGAAAATAAAATGTTTTTATTTTTTTTTATATTAAAATATTCACTAAAAATCGTAAATTGATACTCTATTTATTTAATTAATTCTAATTTATTTAATTAAATAAATTCCGACATTGCTGTCCTTCAAGTACGCGTGTACAGAGTGTTTCTTTAACGTATCAATTTACGATTTTTAGTGAATATTTTAATATAAAAAAAATAAAAACATTTTATTTTCGAATGGTAATATTTTTTTTAGCATGTATGTATGCTATACTATTGCGGGTTAACGGGAACGCCCTCTGTTAGTTAACATACTGTATAAAAATCAAAGTCCTGACTGACTGATATATCAACGCACAGCGTAAACCAGTGGTCCTAGAGACCTGAAATTTGGAGGGTGTGTTCTTTGTGAAGATTAGGTACGAAGACTAAGAAAGGGTTTTTTGAAATTCCTCCCCTAAGAGGGTGAAATGGGGGATTGAATTTCAGTGAAACTTTTTATTTTCTGGGTCAATTAACTCGAAAATTGGTACACATACTCTTCAATTAAAATAATTGTATAACAGTTTTTCCAAAATCATCCCCTAACAGAGTCAAATAGGGCTTCGAAAATCGTACACGGCATGAAAGACGGGACGGCGCAGGGTGGCGCAGGGCGTGCGGGGCAGCGCGTATTTGCCTATTGTAAGTAGGTAGGATTTTTCTGAGGTGTTTCCGTAATATGTGACATCTCGATTTTCACGTTGGCTCGTGGTACGCGACATTGATAATGCCAGTATGTCTATATGTCTCTAAATAGATTTAATGAATCATTGTCGTTACCGGTGTCCAATCTCAACCGAGGTATCAAGATGTAGGTATCAAAATTGTAACTGATATTACTATGACATAATATTTGCAAGTTATAAGTGTATGTAAAATAAGTAAAGAACTACTTTATGTTGTTTTAAAAATTTTAGGCACTATTATAAATTTAGGTAGGTACCTACTAATAATAAGGCTGAAGAGTCTGTTTGAACGCACGAATCTCTGGAACTACCAGTCGGATTTGTTTTATTTCATTTGATAGCCCAATTCTTTAAGAAGGTTATAGGCTATTTAACGGTTACCTATCATAAGTTCGAAAAATATTTGACCGAATTTCATTTCACCTAAAACTTTTCAACTATTTTCGTTTCGTTTTTTTTTACTTCATCGAAGTCTCGTCTGCCACTGTATCAGTTGACTCGATTTTTTTCGTTACTCCCGACGTTTCATTTGGTCGAGAAACTTTTTACCGAAGTTACACTTACCCGAAATAACATTTTTTCGAAGTGTTATGTTTCCGAACATTCATTATACCAATGTTTTAATTACCATATTTTCATTGCACACTATGTCATTTTTATTGTGCACACTATTTCATCTATCAGCATGCAATCAAGGATGCTTGCTTCAAGCGTGCAGCGTGCAAACAAGCATGCAACATGCAAGCAGGCATGCAACATGCAGCAAGCATGGTTTCTGTCACGGCTCCAGCGCTGTGGGGTTTGGGCGGCAACGCGAGCTTATTGTCGCAGATGGTTTTAACGCTCATCACCACAGCTTCGGCTCAGCGGCCACCCCTCCGCGCTTACGTGGGCTTAAATTATACTCTAGGGGTAGGCAGACAAGACTGCGTGAAGTCGGTTTTGCAGCAATTCTTTTCTGTCAATAAATTTTGTAGCAGGGTGAATTTTAACAAGAGATTTTTATGTATCATTTCGGTGGGATTTTTTTATTTCAATGCTACCTACATATTTTTAGTGACAAATAAAACTTTAGCCTATTTTATAACATTGTGCGTGAGTGGACATCAAATTTCATCAAAACTTACATAAATATTTAAGGATGAAATTTTAAGAGTCCACTGAAATGAAAAGTGTCTACCGAAATGATAAAAATTACCACCAAAATGATAGACTGTGCACCGGAATGAAATAAATGTACCGAAATGATACAGCTAAGAACAACCGTGCCGGGCAGCCAGGGTTCCGTACTTTGTTAGGTTCGATTTCGACAAATTTTAGATAATCACTGAGACAGTACACAGTTACACACACACACACACACACACACAGTACACAGTTATTTTAATATCATCATTAATATACAGATATTATATGATTAAACGAACTTCCAAGTGAAGTTCTATCATTATTATATGAGTTGCTTCATTAGAATATATGAATTATTACACCGTAGTTTCCTTATTTACATGGTAACTCCGCACATTTTTTAAAGATTTTTTAAAACAACTGTGGGAATTCGTGACCGTGGTGGACAAGTAATACACTGAAGTATGTTGTAAATAGTAACGATTAATTTATTACGATATCAAGTAACTAAAGCTAGTAGTTACACTTGACACGAAAAGATAAAATTAAATAATGTTATATGAAGAGTAAAACGAATAGAAACACTAGGTTACGGCGAGCTTCAGCGAGTAAAATATGATCGGGGTCAGAGAGGACCTCGCACGATCTTGGTTAAAAACAGACTGAAGCTCCGAACCAAAACTCTCCCAAATCTGCCGTTCACTAGACAAAGGAGGCGGCACAACGATTTTACACAAAGGACGCAGCAAAACGATTACATTTTAAAAGTACAATAATAAAACACGAGAAATGCAAATGGGTACAATACAAGACAACTAAAAATAACAGAACAATGAACCTTAACTAACAATAGCAAATGGGTACAATACAAGATAACTAAACATTATAGAACAATGAAGAACCTTAACTAAAAGTAAAGAATCATGAAAGACAATAGTACCTATAACTTAAATCGCTTGCAGATGTTCAACGTGGGAAAAACACAAAAATGAAACTTTCTAAAAATTATTACAATAAGTTCTTCTATACAATACTACATTCTTAAAACTATGCAAGGGATGGGTACGTAAGACACAGTCCCCACAGTACCCCCCTACCAGTGATAAAGATCACGAAACACCTGCCTGATAGTAATCAGGAAATTTAACTCGCCTACTAGAACGGCGAGGAATATGCTGTTGCTGTGGTTGCATGTTGCTATCTGCATTAAGTGGTTGATCAGAAGCAGCGGTTTGGTGATCGTTTTGCTTTACAATATAAGTTGTGATATTCTCGCTAGGCGCAGATTGACCTTCTGACAGTATATGAGCCGGTTTTAACCTGTCAATTGTGACTGTAACGTCACGGTCCCTAATTCGAATGACAAATGTTTTGTCATTCCTTGTAATGACTTGGTAAGGCCCATCGTAAGGCTGTACTAAAGGGGCTTTAACAGTGTCATTGCGCAAGAAGACATGACTGGCTGTTGCCAAGTCTTTGAAAATGAAGCTCTTTATATCACCATGTGCAGAGCCATTTACTGGTTTTAACGAATTGAATTGAGTTCGAAGTTCTTGAGCAAAGTCGGACGCCACTGTGATATTATTATTTACCGATGGTGCTAAAAACTCACCCGGCAGTCTAATACCTTGACCGTATAACATTTCAGCTGGAGTAGCTTGAAGATCTTCCTTCCAGGCTGACCTAACACCTAACATTACTGTTGGTAAAATGCGTACCCAATTTTCAGTTGGTAAGTGACATTTTATTGCAGCTTTGAGTTGTCTGTGAAGACGTTCTACCATTCCATTGGCAGATGGGTGGTACGCAGTAGTACGAAGATGCTTGGTTCCTAATAGGGTATTGAGATTCCTAAATAGGTGCGATTCAAACTGTCTGCCTTGATCTGTAGTAACACGTAAGGGAACACCGAAGCGTGATATCCAGTGAGTGTAAAATGCACGAGCAACGGTTTCAGCTTCTTGGTTTTCTAGCGGTATGGCTTCAGGCCAACGTGAAAAACGGTCGACACAGGTTAGACAGTATCTGCATCCATCTGAATAGGGCATTACAATTAAGTCTAAGTGGACGTGCTCAAACCTAGCTGAAGGAGGTGCAAAAGTTCCTGGTATTGAATGGACATGTCGTGAAACTTTAGCACGCTGACAATCGATACATGCCCTAGACCATTGTTTACAATCTTTATTCATAGAAGGCCACACAAATCGCTTCGACACTAGCTTCGTTGTAGCTCTAGCACCCGGATGTGATAGTTTATGTACGGAGTTAAAGGCTGCTCTACGAAAAGATTCGGTTATAAAAGGGCGAACGTTTGGTGTACTAACGTCGCAATAAATAGGTTCAGTTGTTCCAGGTAGACATACATGCTTCAGTTTTAAGGAAGAATTATTATTTTTTAGTAGTGATTGCAAAGATATGTCACTGCTTTGCGAAACTGCCAACTCTGACCAATTTATACATGAGTCGATTGTTTCGATCCGCGATAAGACGTCAGCTGGTACATTGTCTGTACCTTTAACATGGCGAATATCGGTTGTGAATTGACTAATGAAGTCCAAATAACGAAACTGTCTAGGCGTATTTTGCTGATCTTTCTTTCTAAAAGCATATGTAATTGGTTTATGGTCAGTAAAAATAACAAAATTACGCGCTTCAACATGATGTCTGAAATGTTTTACTGCAGCATAAATAGCGAGGAGTTCGCGATCATACGCTGAGTACTTTTGTTCAGCAGGTGATAATTTTTTGGAAAAGAAGGCGATAGGTTGCCAATCATTACCTACTCTTTGTTGTAGCGCGGCGCCTATTGTGAAGTCAGACGCGTCAGTAAAAATGGCTAAATCTGAGTCTGAACGCGGATGAGCTAACAACGCGGCTTGAGCTAAACTGAGCTTACAGTTTTCAAAAGCATCTTTGGCTTCGTCGGTCCAAGCGATTAGTGTTTTGCCTTTGAGGTTGCCTCGTAAAAGTTCACATAACATAGCTTGACTACCGGCTGCATGAGGTATAAACCTTCTATAAAAGTTTAACATACCTAGGAACTGACGCAGCTGTTTTGCTGTGGCTGGAATCGGGTAAGTACGGATCGCTTCGACCTTTTCAGGTAGCGGGCGCGTACCATCGGCTGACACAAGATAGCCGAGAAACTTAATCGTTGATTGACCAAACACACATTTAGACGGGTTTACGACCACGCCATAAAGCCTTAACCTATTGAATACTGTCTCTAAGTGTTCCAAATGTTCTTTTTCACTACGCGAGGCGATTAAAATGTCGTCAATATAACAATAACAAAAGTCTAGATCGCGTAGCACTTCGTCCATAAACCGCTGGAAGGTTTGGGCTGCATTACGTAAACCAAACGTCATGTATGTAAATTCATATAGTCCAAACGGCGTAGTTATCGCGGTTTTGGAAATGTCTTCTTCCGCGATTGGAATTTGATTAAACGCACGCACTAAATCTAGAGTCGAAAACACTTTTTTATCACTAAGGCACTGTGCAAAGTCTTGGATATGACGCACTGGGTATTGGTCCGGTTCCGTCCTGGCGTTGAGTGCACGATAGTCGCCACACGGTCTCCATTCATCATCCTTCTTAGGCACCATGTGTAAAGGCGATGCCCAGGGGCTTTGCGAAGGCCGAGCGATGCCTAGCTTCAGCATCGCGTCGAACTCCTTCTTTGCAGCGCTGTATCGATCCGGAGCAAGACGTCTGGGTTTCTGCGCGACGGGCGGTCCAGGAGTAACAATTATATGATGTTTGGTATTATGTTTCACTTGAGCCTTGCCATCAGGGCGTGTGATATCTGGGTATTTTGAGAGCAGCTGGTGATACGGCGATGAGCCCGTTATTGTTTTTATGGATGGCTCTTGATGGCCAGCTACCTGTCCGTTAACAGACAATGTGGTTGTACCATCAATGAGTCGCTTGGCTTTTGTATCGACCATAAGGTTGTAGTGTTCTAGGAAGTCGATACCTAGTATTGGCTTGCTTACGTCGGCAACAATGAATACCCAAGTAAAATCTCTGCGTAGGCCCAAATTTAACGTGAGAGTTATGGTACCATAAGTTTTGATGGGTGTGCCGTTAGCCGCCACAAGTTCGTAGTCGGTATTCTTTCTAAAAGGTAGAACTAACTGGTGAGGAAAGACACATAGCTCTGCTCCAGTGTCTACTAAGAATTGTGCTTTCGATATACAGTCGTAAACGAAGATGCGACGTGAGGTGGGCTGGGAATGTGCGTCATCCGCCGCTAGTGACTCCCGCTGGCGTTTCCCGGCTGCGACTGGTTTCGTTTGTATGCGCACGGCTGTATACACTTATGAGCCTTCGCGCCGAACTTGAAATGATACCAACACAAGCCCTGACAATTGCGGCTCTGCTGCGATGGTGATGCTTCACGTGGTCGGTAGCTGGATCGTGATCGTGACCTCTGTCTAGGATATCTACGATCGGTCTGCATTATTTCTCCCAACATAGTCATGGTTTTTACCAGCATTTCTGTTAACAACGTATTATTGGGAGGAGGCTCAACGTTAACGGCTGCAATGGCTGAGCTGCTGCTACACTCTGGCATTTGTTGCGTCTGTAATATGGTATCCGCAAGCTCTGCGGCTTTCTCGAGCGGTACATCCTCTTGAGTGGCCATTATAACTCTCATGTTCTTGGGTAAACCTTTGACCCATACTACGCGCAGCGCGTCTTCCGTTATCGAATTATCACTCTGATGTTTAAGGTGACGCAAATATTGAGAAGGCGTTCGATCCGCCATCGCTTGATCTTGAAGAAGCTTTGTAATTCTCACGTTTTTCGAGTCGGTGAAGCGTTGGATCATTCTTTCTTTAAAATATTGATATTCGTCTCGCCCGACAGGTGTTTGTTCCAGCACAATGTCTCGTATATCTTTCAATACACGGTAGTCTATGCTGCGTAAACAGCATGTTAACATGTTTGCAGGGTTTGTCACCCCAGACTCCGCCATTGATCTTTCTGCTATTACAAACCATAAATCTGGACAGTCTGGTGTGAATGTCGACAGCTTACAACACGACACGTTGCCGTTCTCTGGACCGTTTGCCATTTTAACACGTACTTTGATTTAGCACTCGCGAAACTCTTCACGCACTGTCACGAACTCACGCTATATGATAGCTTTGATCACGTCGGGGTCACCACTGTGGGAATTCGTGACCGTGGTGGACAAGTAATACACTGAAGTATGTTGTAAATAGTAACGATTAATTTATTACGATATCAAGTAACTAAAGCTAGTAGTTACACTTGACACGAAAAGATAAAATTAAATAATGTTATATGAAGAGTAAAACGAATAGAAACACTAGGTTACGGCGAGCTTCAGCGAGTAAAATATGATCGGGGTCAGAGAGGACCTCGCACGATCTTGGTTAAAAACAGACTGAAGCTCCGAACCAAAACTCTCCCAAATCTGCCGTTCACTAGACAAAGGAGGCGGCACAACGATTTTACACAAAGGACGCAGCAAAACGATTACATTTTAAAAGTACAATAATAAAACACGAGAAATGCAAATGGGTACAATACAAGACAACTAAAAATAACAGAACAATGAACCTTAACTAACAATAGCAAATGGGTACAATACAAGATAACTAAACATTATAGAACAATGAAGAACCTTAACTAAAAGTAAAGAATCATGAAAGACAATAGTACCTATAACTTAAATCGCTTGCAGATGTTCAACGTGGGAAAAACACAAAAATGAAACTTTCTAAAAATTATTACAATAAGTTCTTCTATACAATACTACATTCTTAAAACTATGCAAGGGATGGGTACGTAAGACACAGTCCCCACACAACCATAATCAAACTTCCGTTCGGCCCATCCCTAGTCATCTTGTTGTTTGTTCATTTTTAGAGTAATTTAACCCATACAAAACTTTCTATTACATGGGAAATACTAGGGAGGGAGGGTGTTCATATATTCTAATGAAGCAACTCATATAATAATGATAATTAGAACTTCACTTGGAAGTTCGTTTAATCATATATTATACAGTGTGTTAGGTTAAACGAGGGACATACTTTAAGGGAGTGTAGTACTCATAAAAATGAAGAACTTTTACTAAGAAACCAACATTGAAATCGAGAAAATAAAACCAGCCACTCTATACATTTCTGTTCGCATAACTGGACAAAATGTGGGGAACAGCTGTTTTTTTTTTTCATATCTTTCATTTTCATGAGTACTACACTCCCTTAAAATATGTCCCTCGTTTAACCTAACACACGTATATTCCTTGCTTCATTATTCATATAAGTATGAATTATTACACCGTAGATGTTAAGAGCAGAAAGTTTTTGAAATTAATGTCATAATTACTCATTATAGTTTTAATCATAATAATAGTACAATAATTTTATTATTACTTCCTTAGGTACCTACTTAGGTAAGTAAGTTTATTTCTAAAGTTATTAACTTTTTTTTTTTAATCATTGATCAATTAATTGGTGATTTTGAGATGATAAATAAACAGATTAGGCAAATTCGCCTTTATTTAATATACTTCGGTTGTAAAACCGGGCAAAAGTGTTAGACGAGCTGCTCCAGCCAGCTGTTTTGCGAATGGTTTCGATATTGATCAATTCTACATACAATCGACTAATAAGTCTAATTTTAAATACAATGTTGACGAGATAAACGAGACTATCGATGGTAATAATGACCACACAATATTTCTTAAACCTACTGATGCTACGGAGGTATTTAGAATAATACAAAATCTCAAAAATACAAGTGCAGTAGGACTGGATGACATAACAACAAAGGCAATTAAATTGTGCGCTTCATGTATTTGTCAACCGTTAAGTTATTTAATAAACTTTTCTTTTGAAGAAGGTGCATTCCCAGAGATTTTAAAAAAATCAATAGTAAAGCCACTTTTTAAAAAAAGGTAATGCATCTGACATGAAGAACTACAGACCAGTGACTTTGACACCAATCATGTCAAAAATCTTGGAGAAAATCATGCTGAGAAGGCTCCAAGAATTTGCGATTAGTCAGCGTATACTTAAAGACGAGCAATTTGGTTTTAGAAAAAACAGTACCACGTCTTTGGCTTGTTTCAATTTAATGAAGAATGTCACCCAGGCGATAAATGACGGCTTACCAGTAGCGGCAATCCTCTTGGATATGAGCAAGGCGTTCGATTTTGTAGATCACGAATTGCTTTTACACAAGTTAGAGAAATACGGAATAAGAGGAAAAGCGAAAGACTGGTTAAGATACTATTTAAAAAACCGACAACAATGGGTGGAAATCTCCAGAATCCATAGTGGCGAAAAAGTGTCTTATAGAAGCGACTATCAGAAAAATAATTTTGGAGTGCCGCAGGGCAGTGTATTGGGGCCTTTTTTATTCCTTCTATATATCAATGACCTCCCAAATGTCACTCGCCACACATTGATCTTATTTGCTGATGACACGACCCTCGTCGTGAAGTGTGAAAGAGTTGACACCTATGTGTATGAGATTAATGAAGCCATCAAAAATATAATACACTGGTTAAACTCCAATAACTTACAAATTAATATGGAGAAAACGAAAATGATTCAATTTCAAACACACAGGAGAATGAAACCCATTAAAGCTGGCTATTGAATATAATGACACTACTATTGAACAAGTAGTAAGTGCTGCATTCCTGGGCATACAATTGGATCAAAATTGCGATGTGAAAAAGCATGTCGACTATGTTTGTGACAAACTGGACAGATTTATCTATGCACTAAGAAGATTAAGAGCCACGGTCTCAACTGAAGCGGCTCTTTGTGCATATCACGGATACGTTTCCTCCGTACTCTCATACGGTCTCTTGTTGTGGGGTAATTCGGTGGATGTCAATAAAGCGTTTATGATACAAAAAAAATGTGTGCGTGCAATCTGTAGAGCTGGATATATGGATAGTTGTAAACCACTGTTTAAAAAATACAACATTTTACCGTTAGCATGCATGTATATGTCGCATCCGGTCATGCATTCGACTATTCGGAACGCTAGCGCCACCCGGCGGCGCTTGACAGAGTCTAGCCTGAGTCCGTGGGGGTTAGAAAACAGCTCGACAGAACGATGTGGAACTCACTTTGGATTTTGGACTTGGACATTGAACATCGTACGGACAACATGTGCTTAGAAACTGTCCAGCGTTCCGTATCTGGTTGTGTCGTGTACCTACAGTGTGTAATTTGCTAGTGTGACTAAATTGTTCGTGAAATTATAATCTTATTTGAACTGCAAACGGTTTTTCTATTGCGCAGTAACCAACACATACCCACTGTACGCCCACAATAGTTAAATATGGCTGATGATAACGAGACACACTATACCTTCTCCGTCATCAGAAGTGGGATAAATCGTACTCACTTGTCGCATCTGGTCATGCATTTGACTATTCGGAACGCTAGCGCCACCCGGCGGCGCTTGACAGAGTCTAGCCTGAGTCCGTGGGGGTTAGAAAACAGCTCGACAAAACGATGTGGAACTCACTTTGGATTTTGGACTTGGACATTGAACATCGTACGGACAACATGTGCTTAGAAACTGTCCAGCGTTCCGTATCTGGTTGTGTCGTGTACCTACAGTGTGTAATTTGCTAGTGTGACTAAATTGTTCGTGAAATTATAATCTTATTTGAACTGCAAACGGTTTTTCTATTGCGCAGTAACCAACACATACCCACTGTACGCCCACAATAGTTAAATATGGCTGATGATAACGAGACACACTATACCTTCTCCGTCATATATTAAAGAATTATGCTTATTAGTACGACAACATGCTGAAAATTTTACTAAGCATAGGGATGTAATGTAACCAAAAGGAATGCTGCCTCTAGAGATAAACATAGGCTCTGCTTGCCACAATGCAAGCTCGATTTACATAAACGAAATTCATTTATAATGGCTATTAAGGTATACAATAAATTACCAAACGCCTTTAAAGAACTACGTTTGCCTATGTTTAAGAAAAAGCTGATTCAGTGGCTTAAAGAAAAATGTTTTTATACTGTTACTGAATTTATGTCACATGTCGAAAAAAAAAGTAATGTCAATAAATTTGGTTTTTAGATATTTTTGATTTGATTTGATTTATGATTGAGATATTTTTAATTTGACATTTACTTACTATTATTATTTTTATTTTGACATTATAACAATATTCTTGGACATTGACATTTCAATTATACATAAAATCTGACATTCATATCTATCATATCAATACTGGTGACTGATGTAATGTTATGATGACTTTTTAAAGTACCTATGTAATGCATTGTGAAATTTAATATTTGCAATTAATTTATTTAATTAGACATTTTGTAACTTATAGATAATGAAGGAATATTATGACATTTTTAATAATTTAATGTATTATGAAATGAAATATTTGCACACCACACGTAATGGTAGAATGTAATTGGGCCACATTTATAATAACATCATACTATTTTGAACACCTACATTTTGGCAAATAAAGTATTATTATTATTATTTGTTGGTATACATTTTTGTATCTCAGCATTGATGTGCCGGTTTTATAGGATAACACGGGCCTAAGCCAAGTGCTAACCTAAGCGATAGATGATAAAATATTATGATGTGATGATATGTTTAGACTTTGTGTTGTTGTTGGTGATGTTTGTAGGTGTGATATTTGGGCATCATTGTCATTCTGAAGAAATTTTCGGACAATTCTGCAAGTGTTGAGAATAGCAGCTTTCTGTAAAGTTTGGTAGGTGGAAGGAGATAAGTCTAACGTTTTTAAAGATTGGTGCAGTTGTTTGGGGATAACACCCGTGGTTGAGACTACTACTGGGATTATGGCAACGCTGCCTAATCGCCACATTCGGCTTATTTCTATTTTTAAGTCTGTATATTTTGACAGCTTTTCTGCAATAGTGTTTTGTAGGTTGTGTGTGTTTGGTACTGCTATGTCAATAATTTGCGCAGTTTTATTAATTTTGTCTAGTAAAATTGTGTTGTTGATTTTAATTGTACTATGATCCTAAGTTGATTGATAAAAAATAAAATAAATAAATAAAGTTATGTCTGGCCTATTGTAATGAGTTGTTCTGTCTGTGAGGATGGCTCGATCAAAGTATAGCTTGTGTGTTGTATTTTCAAGAACTATTTCAGGATTATATTTGTAGTAAGGTACTGGAGGTGTTGTTATTAATTTATATTTTATAGCAAGTTTTTGATGGATTATATTGGCTATTTGATCGTGCCTGTGCTTATAGTCAGTCTGAACAATTGCTCTACATGCTCCAGTAATATGTTGGATAGTTTCAAAAGAACTATGACATCGCCTGCAAATATCTGTTGAAATGGGGATTCGCATAATATGCTTTTGGTAGTTGCGAGTCTCGATTACTTGGTCTTGGATTGCTGTCATGAACCCTTCAGTCTCAGGGAAAAGATATTATTATTATTATTTAGAGATTTCTGTTTTCCTTGGCCTAGCCGGATAGCTGATGGCACGGGCCTAAGCCAAGTGTTCATCAGTGAGATTAACTCTTGGAGTAATAGTAGATACTGCGTGGTTATCCGCAGTAGGCTGTATGTTAGCCGAAACTATATTTGAGTGGGAGTAATGGTGCAAGTTATCGGACTCACACTGGAGGAATTTTCTTACTAGCCTACATGTATTGAGAATCACTGCCTTCTGCAGCAGGTGGTAGGTGGTAGATGGCAGGTTGAGAGAACTAAGGGACTGATGAAGCTGTTTGGGTATTACTCCTGTTGTAGATAGCACTATAGGGACTATTGTGACTTTTTGAAGATGCCAAAGTCTGGTTATTTCGACTTTTAGTTCGGTGTATTTGGATAACTTTTCGGCTATTGTAGTCTGTAAGTTATGTGTATTTGGCACAGCGATGTCTATTAGGAACCCGGTTTTATTTACTTTGTTAATTAACGTGATGTCTGGTCTATTAAAGTGAATTGTGCGGTCGGTGAGTATAGCTCGGTCGAAATACAATTTTGTAGTGGGGTTCTCTAGTACCGTTTGAGGGTTATATTTATAATATGGTGCTATGGTGTCTATAAATTTGTATTTATGAGCTAGTTTTTGGTGTATTACGTTGGCTACCTGATCGTGTCGATGTTTGTAGTCTGTCTGGGCTATTGATTTACAGGCGCCTGTGATATGTTGGATTGTCTCTGGTGAACTATTGCATTTTCTACATGTGTCGTTTGTTAGATTCTTTATTATGTATTTTCTATAGTTTTTGGTGTCAATAACTTGGTCTTGTATTGCAAGCATGAACCCTTCAGTTTCCGGAAAAAGTTCGCCTCGATTTAACCACGCGTTCGACGCATCTTTGTCGACATTCAATTGGCATAAATCTTGACGATGTCTCCCGTGTAGAGACTTCTGGGTCCACTCTAGACATTTGGTTTTGTCATCAGTCACTCTCTCGTTTTGTTGTTCAGTTGTATCTTTAAGATTAAGAGGTGTTAATTGTTGATCGTTTTGTGCTATTAGTTTGTGAAGTGTTGAAGACGCAGTTTTATCGAAGAAGTATTTTCTGAGGGTTGTAATCTGTCGGTTGTGTAAATTTAAAATATCAATAAGTCCCCCTGCCTCCCTCCTTCCGCGGTAGTGTTAACCTTTGCAGGCATGATCTTGGGTGGTGTTTACGGAATTTAGTCATTGTTGTCATTGTTAATTTTGCGTTGCAGGTTTTGACGTGACAACGTCTAATAAATCGATGAAGCTGGCGGCACTCACGAAAAAACATGACTCATGTAGCGTTACCTCGCGGCCTTGCTCTGTAGCGTTCCATGGAGGCTTGAAGTGCAAGCGAATATTAACAAATGCAATGCAACTATTCCATCAGTATTTTCTTATGACGTTGTCACGTTCAACTATCGTCAGTAAACCGACTTTACAGACAACCGATTTTTCAGGTCTGTTTTGGTCCAGTTGATTATACCAAACGAATAGGTGAGGACAGGGATAGCAAAGGTGTTAATAGCTTTTATTGTGTTTCGTGAGTAGAGTTGTCTTTTAAGAATAGTATTTAACCTATGTTGGAATTGCTGTTTTAATTTTTGTTTGGTCTCTTTATAGTGTATCTGACTTGATTGTATGTACCCTAAGTATTTGTAAGTATCTTGCTCATCCAGTGGTTCTATTTGTTCGCCTGTTTCTAAGATGTATTGGTGTTGGTAGTTCTGACCTTCTCTAACTGAGTTTATTTTGCATTTATCTATTCCGAATTCCATTTTTATGTCGTTTGTGAATTTCTCTGTCAGGTTAGCTAACTCGTTAAGTTGACTCTCAGTTTTTGCGTATAGTTTAATATCATCCATGTACAGTAAGTGGTTTAAAATGCCACCCTGGGATTCATCCTGTCCATCGGTAGCAGTAGAATTTAAAGAGATTCCTAATGAGGTTGCGTTTAATATTTTAGATAGGGGGTTTAGAGCAAGACAGAATCAAAGTGGGCTGAGTGCATCTCCCTGGAAGATTCCTCTCTGTATTTTAATTGGGCTGGTGTCTATTGTTTCGCGGGGACTTGTTTAATCCATCTGCTGATGGACTGCGTCGTAGCTGCTTTGTGAGGACGTTTGTACGTCAGAAGCAGCCTTTTTGTTCCTTCAGGTCTGATGTTTCTAGTCTTAGAAATATAGTCTGAGAGAACTGTCGCTGGGCAGATACTGGTATTTTCCCTAAAGTATGGCAGGAATAAAACGGGTTGGTCTCTACCGGGTGCTGATGTTTTTATAATATTGGTTATTAGGATTTTAATACCATTATCTGAGAATGAAATATTATCAAGCTTGATCAGAGAAAGCGTCTGCACCCTGTAAGCAGTGCAAATAGCTAAAGAGATTACAAGTTTCTTAGTTATTTTTTCAAGCGAGAGATCTGTGTTGGGAATCCATGTAGAAATTAGATTTAAAACTAATTGAGGATCCCAGGTGCTAGAATATTTAGCTTTTACGGGTTTTATTTTGTATGCACCCTTAAGTAATCGCTTTACGCATTCGTCTGAACCGATATTATTGCTAATGAAAACTGACAAAGCAGATTGGTGGGAATTGAGACTGCCATAAGCACAACCATTATTAAATTGTGTTGCTAGAAATGTAAGGATTGATGTTTGCGACGGATTATATATATACATCGATGTTTTTCGTGATGCAATATTCCCACCATAATTTGAGTGAGGTATTATACTGTTTAATAGTAATGTCCGAGAGCGAGGATAACATCAGAGTTGATGATTCCGTGCAGGCACCCTTTCTCGAGAACGACGACGCCCGGAGAGCCTCGCGACAGCCAGGGTAAGATTCTTGTGTAAGGGGTGGTAATCTCTGAAATGAGATTGCAGAAGGTTTTTATTGGGATTTAAATAAAACACGTCCGAAACTAAAATGTTTTGAAGAAGCGGAAACCATGGCTGTGAGGGCCAGTAAGGATACACCAGTATACCATGGGCCTCATCTTCAATAATCTTTCTGAGGCATTTTAGTACCAACGAGAATGGTGGAAAGGCGTAAAAGTAGTCTGTATGCCAACTTATAGTGAATGCGTCTATGGTTTCCGCGTCCGGATCCTGTTTCCATGAAACAAATCGGGTACACTTAGCGTTATCGCGTGAAGCAAAAAGATCTATTTCTGGTTTACCAAAATATCGTGTGATTTCTAAATAGACCTCATTAGAGAGTGACCATTCAGTGTCCGGATTGGTTATTCTGGAGGCGGCGTCTGCGTGGTTTTGCTTGGTATTCACATATGACGCGAATATCCAAAGGCCGCGCTGCTCGCACTTCGTCCAAAGTGATCGAGATAAGTCGTTAAGGTAGGTATACCTCCCATACGATTCACATAACTTATCGCAGTTGTGTTATTTATACGTAGTAATATTGCACAGTTAGTTACATTATGGGCAAATGATTTCAAGCCTAGAAAAACAGCCATTAGCTCTAAGTAATTAATATGGTTTGCTTTTTCTGTGGCCTTCCATTTACCGTTTACTTCCTGGTTTTTACAGACAGCACCCCATCCTGTTCTAGAAGCATCGGTATAAATTTCGAGTTCAAAGTTTGGTTGCCGCATGAAATGGGATGTAGTAAAAATGTTTGACGACCACCAAATTAAATGCTCTAATATAACCTTAGGTAGGTTAATATTGGCTTCATATTTATTATGTTTAAGCAAAGCAAGATATTTTTCTCTTTCTAAGACCTTGGTGTACATCCATCCGTACTTAGCTGCCGGACATGCGGCAACCAAAATGCCAATAAGTTGAGCGAATTCACGAATAGAACATGATGGTAACTTAGTAAACTTTGTAACCAATTTTGCAATTTTACTTTGTTTATCGGAAGGTAGACATATACTTAGGTTTCGCGTGTTGTAAACAAATCCTAAAAACTTACAGGATTGTTGTGGCGTCAAACTACTTTTGTCGTAGTTGATGACAAAACCTAGACAACGGAGTAATCTCAACGTTTCTTTGACGTTCTCAACGCATTGAGCATAAGTATTGCCGATGCATAAAATATCGTCTAAATAACACACGGATTGAAATCCGCGAAATCTAAGATCAGCTATTAGGTACTTCCCTCATAAGCTTAGTAAATATCCGTGGGGCCACAGATAAACCGAAAGGTAATGCATTAAAAGTATATGTGTATGTTTTAATAGAATTACTAGGTCGAAACTGAAATTTCAAATATCTGCGATCAGACGGTCGAATAGGCAAGAGAAAGTATGCATCCTTAAGATCAATGGTGGCCAAGTATCCATCACGCGGTATTAATTTACAAGCCGTCCGGTAATCCTCCATGTTAAAATGCTCATTAAGGATTAATTTGTTCAAAGGTTTTAAATTCAATATAAAACGTTTGTCGCCATTAGGTTTTGGAGTGAGAAATATTTTGGAAATGAATTGATCATTTGTGAAACTGCATTCGGAAATGGCTCCTATGTTTATCAATTTATTAATGGCCTTCAGCATAGCCAAGTTTTCAGTGCATGAAAAATTATTTTGCGGTATTGTTGATTGACTTACAGCTGTTCGAAATGGTATGGAATAACCATATTTTATCCAATCAAGAACAACATTATTGTTTGTTATTTGTTACCAACAATCGTAAAAGTGGGTAAGTCTACCCGCATGTACCTGAACTAGTGGTGACTCTGCGCCGGGGCACGTGATTTGTCCTGAGTCGTACTCCGCTGCGGCTGCTGCGCTGGTGTTGTGTAAGGTCGGCGAGCTGTTGAGGTCGCTGCTGGTCTCCTGTGGTAACCTCCTCGCCCCCCCCTGTTCGCCGGGTACCGAGGAGGCGCGTTCCAGTTTCCCTGGTGGGAAGACCGATTGCCGGAAGTCGAAGACGTGGATTTTTGAGGCTTAGCTAGCTTTTTGATAGAGAGGCCTTGCTTCTCGATGGCCTTCGCAGCCTTTATCTTCTCTGAAAGTGACGATCCAAATAACGATTCGTCACGCTCGGATTCGCTAATTATGTTTAAAAATGATTTGTCCAAACTGGGTGTAACGAGCTTCATTCGACTTTGCGTTGCTAAGAAATGTGAATCACATAAGAGTCGGCAACCATTGCTTAGATGTTTCATCGCTTGGACTTTGTTGTCGTTCTTTAACAGCAAATCCATACCTCTATTAATGGCCGTTATACCCACACCAAGTTGTTGCTGTGATGCTGTTACTGTTTTGTCGCGATTGCGAACCATGTCCGGTACCGCGGCCGAGATCTCTGCGTTCAACTTCGGCGCTTGTAAGAGCTTACAGTTGTCCGGTATTAAATAGTCTTTCAGCAGCTTATCCTTGCTGTCTTTGGGCATACCTTTCTTGAGTAAAGGTAGCCACAATTTTGTCAAATTTTCATGAATACTTTCACCGTAGTCAGGTGAATCAGAAGTGGATTCTCCAAGAGCAGACAAAAGTTCCGGGTCCAGCTCAGATGCAACTTCATTCTGCAAGCTAGGCACCGCCAAATCGCCATTGGGGTCAGGATTATCATTAAAGCCCAGTGTCGCGATTTGTGTGATGTCTGATTCGACGGGTGTTGACTCAGGATTACGTCATAGGCATGTCCGTTTTCTTCGTCATCTAAAATTACAATTTGCAATTTAGATTGTGAGGAAAAAATATTAAAAATTTTGAGGGTACCTAGTTGAAATTTTTTTTTCTTATAAAGTTTCGCAGAGGAACGTTACATCTATTTCAGATTGGTATCCCTTTTGATTTGGACGACCACATATATGAATTATTACACCGTAGTTTCCTTATTTACATGGTAACTCCGCACATTTATTAAAGATTTTTTAAAACAACCATAATCAAACTTCCGGTCGGCCCATCCCTAAGTAGTGCGCCATCTTGTTGTTTGTTCATTCCTTTTTTGTGCGCGGTGACTACCGCACGCGCCTTCCGACATCATGCCGAAAAGAAGTACGCAGTCTCGAATACATCGATACGCAGAGAAAATTAGAAAGATCGAAGAAAGTGAACGACGACGTAGACAGAGGATAATTTCCCCGATTGATTCGTCGTCGGAGAATGAAGGTTAGTAAAGTGTTGAATACCTAAGTGTTAATTTCATGTTACCTATGACGTACCTAAATACCGTAAGCTTCAGACTGATAGCAATCAAAATAATCCATAAAAGTTTTGGAATGCGCTGGGATTAACTGCGAGTTAATAACTTTGACATTTCTCAAAACTGCAGTACTAACTATTGGTAACAATCTTATTGGCATTGGGGTTGACTGCGAGTCTCCAACGATGACCTAAGCAGAAAATACTGGTTGAGTATACAGTTTTCTATCTGTGTTTAATTGGGGTTATTTACTAAGAATATTAACTAAACACAAAATACATACCCTGGATGAGGTTAAGAACATTTAACATTAGATAACGGTTCGTTTATAGATATTTCTAGAAACATAACTACAATAATATTTATTTATTTAAAGTTGTGATAACATAAATTACCGTCCCCCTACGCGAGGACGCTTGGATCAAAATATTTCCTACAATTACTTATATTAAAGTTAAAGGGTCAATTGAATATATTATTATTTTGAGGTTTTTGTTTGAGTCGGGGGTTTTTTAAATTTAAATTTTATTTCTTGCTTTTTAAACTTTATAATATTATATTACTAGTAAACATGCTACGATCGACACGTGACTCGCCGAAATCTGCGAAATCTGCGCAGCTGTTACGTAGGTACGTATTTTTACCACAGTGAAGCTAGACTCGTGGTCGTTGGCGTTCATTCCATACTAACGTATTCTTCTGTTTTCACCCTGGATAATGATACTAGTCCAAATATTTTGGCTTAGTTATATTTTTTTTCTACAACGTCTATTTACGCAAAATCCCAAAATACAGGCACATAATAATAGCTATTCAAGAGTTCCTTTATCTAGCGACCAGGTCAGTTATCAGGTAAAATGAACAGTACTAGGTGAGACACATCTAATAAGACCACGCTCGAAGGGTGTACTAGTAGTACCTAGCTATTCAAGAGTTCTGGTATCTATAGTGTCCAGGTCAGTCATCAGGTCCTCGTCATTAGGTAAAATCAATAGGACTCGTTGAGACACATCTAATGAGCCCACACTCGATGAGTTTACTAGAAGTTATTCAAAATTTCCGTTATCTAGTGACCAGGTCAGTTATGAGGTCCTCGCAATGTGGTAAAAGGAACAGTACTCATTGAGACATATCTAATGAGCCCACACTCGATGGGTTTACCAGCAGTTATTCAAGAGTTTCGTTATCTAGCGTCCAGGTCTATCATCTGACCAGCTCGATGATACCATATTATTTTGTTATTATCGGAATGCATACACACGCATTCAAACTAAGACCACTTCTAGTGGTCTTAGTTTGAATATTCGCAAATGTATTACTGTTCAGGTATTCCGTTATCTTCCGTCAAGGTCCGTCCTACGGAACATCGCCGTAACTTCTGAAGTGGTTAAATAGACGTACTTAGTAATAAGCAACATTGTAGCCCTAAAGTAGTCGACAATAGGGATGCCCAAAAAAGACTGTTGTATCGATATATCGCATCGTAACCGTATCGAATGCGCTTGTATCGATACGCGATACTATCGTATCCCTTTGTATCGATATATCGCATCGTAACCGTATCGCTTTGGTATATCGATTGGGTAGGTTATTTCGTAGGTAAAATATTATTATAAACCTAAATATATCTTAAACATTAAAGAAAGACATACCTTTTTTTAATTTTTACAATATATTGTAAGTTATAAAAGAAAAGTATTTATAGTATGTATGAAAGGTTAGTGTAGTACATAAATAACTCTAAATAATCCCCCGACCTCTGCTTATTACGAATAACAATATTATGTCTAAAGGTAGGTAGGTTTAATATAAACAAAAAGAAATAAATTTTAATCAGTCGATAGATACGATACGTTAATGCGATTTTTTTTTGGAATACGATATATCGAGGCGCATCGTATGGCCAAAATATCGTATTAAATATCGATATATCGTATAGCGCTGTATCGATATTTCGATATATCGCATCGTATTGGGCATCCCTAGTCGACAATAAACGCTTGTCTTGACCAGACGTGTTTCCTTTCGCAACACAATACCTCACATCATGGCGACCCTGCCACATACGTTCCGGGAACTCAGCTTGCGAGCTATCCGATAGCGGGCGCAAAGTGAACGTTCACACAACGATTTGATAAAAACCGCCATAGTAGTTATTGCTCTTTATTAAAATGCCTATCTAATGATTATGTTTGGGTGTTGTTGGCCGTGGAGACCAATTTGCCCGATCCCTCTTTATTTCTCTTTCCTAATCCATCATCAGCCCCTGGTCATCATCTATCTATAACCTTATAATATTATTATATAATATTTATTGAGACATACTTCTGCTGTAAGTTAAGGGAATCCAGGTATCCTGCAAATTCCAGGTGATGCTGCAGCAGCAGTTCAGGGTTACTATGTTCTTCTACTATCAATGAAGTAACGAAATGCCAAATTTCGACTCAATCAGACCTGTGAAAGATGCTCACATCAATTCATTATTCATCATCAATAGAAAAGAACTGATAATATTCAAACGGCTGAACCGATTTTCTTGAATCATAGCTTCTTAGCTATGATTCAAGAAAATCGGTTCAGCCGTTTGATGATGATGATCGAGAGTGTTCTTACACTCTACAACACACACACACACACAACACAACAACTAACAAAACAACACACAAACAACAAAGAAACAGCGAACAAAAAAGATGCAGTAAAAACATAACTTCGCACTATCAAAGCATCGATGTAACAGTTTTCGCAGAATAGTATTTCGAACCCGTATAGGGAACGCGTCGTCATAACAAGATTTCTTATTTTCCATACCATTAACTATTTTCACCTTCTCATTTGGAGTAACAGGCGCAATGACCATGTCATTTTGAACTCTTTTAGTGCTTTGTTCAATAAATATGTAGGTATATGGGGATCTAGATTCTTAATATTACTTAAAATACATTTTTAGTTAAATTGATTTACTAATACGTTTGCAACATCTAAGGTATTTTCCATAATTTTCCGTCAAATTTAAGCAAGAGCATTTCAGAATTCGGTGATTTTATTTTATTCGTGGTTTAATTATTTTATAACTTTCCAAACCTCTTTACTCAAATTACAAGCATTGTTAATAGTTTCATTTATTGACGTGACAACGTCTAATAAATCGATGAAGCTGGCTGCACTCACGAAAAAACATGACTCATGTAGCGTTACCTCGCGGCCTCGCTCTGTGGCGTTCCATGGCGGCTTGAAGTGCAAGCGAATATTAACAAATGCAATGTAACTATTCCATCAGTATTTTCTTATGACGTCCCTTTTGAGTTTAATTTTTTGTTCTCCCAAAATTATAGCAAATGTCTTCAAGAACGTGTTCATTCCCAAAACACTCCAATCAATTTAATTAAGTTGTAATTTTCAAGATTAAATATGTACATGAATCGATTTATCATTTAATAATGATCACTTACATTCGTTTGAATTTGAGAAATTATATACCTACCTATTCCGACACGCGCGTGCGGACACGAGCAGGCATGTTCCTAATACTTTACTAAACTAAAGAGATAGGTACCATGACTCAACAAAAAGCTACATAACTTCATTCAGATTACATACATTCACGCCTTTTCCCCATAGGTAAGCAGCAACTACAGAACGCCACCTGCTACGATCTTCATATAAGTACTCCTTTTTCCTTCCAAGTTTATGCATTTGGTCATATGCGCGCGCCCGTGCGAGTACTACGCGCCTGACTTCTTTATTCAGATTAATTCTATTTTATCTCTCAACAAAAATATTAAAAACGATAATTATGTTAAAAAAACATGTGATTCTTTCTTAGTTAACAGAATTGCAAAACTGTCGTGTTCTAGCGACTGCACTATAGAGTTATCTCTTGGAATCGATGTGCTACGATTTGTGCTTTTGTAAAGTTTTATTTAGTTTCGTTTACTTCGGTCTGCTGCATATTGCACGTTTTGCACAAATTCTGGTGTTTTTCCAATTTGCACGGTTTGAATTAACCCGAGAGGGTTATCAATTCAAACCAAATTGGAAAAACACCAGAATTTGTTAATGTATTTGAGAACATGAATACTTACAGCCTGGTAGGTTCTAGAGCGGCGCGAGTACGCTGCGCTGGTATAACAGCGCGCTATTTAGCTCGGCGGTTTATTAAAATTTGGCAAAACAACGCGCCGGTAATCTGCCGCTCATTTGCCGCTCCAGCGCGCCGCCCCGCGCGCCTCTCCGCGCCCCTCCCGAGCCCGCCGCCGCGCCGCCTCATCATTACTGATACATTTTGCCGAGCGATTGCATGCTAAATGATGAGGAATATTATAATTAAACGATTGGACGCAATCCTCTCAACCGCTCTGCGGGGACTGACGTCTGTCGGCGAGCAGTCGTCGTCTCACCCAGTTGACTCATTTGTTCGTTACGGAACGCATCTTGCGTTCCGTAACGAACTTCTTGAACTTAGTTATATAATATAATAGTATGGGTAGTGTCACAGTAGGAATTGTGTGCGGAGGCCGTCAAGTGGTGTACGTGACGTCGCGGTAACTAATTGATTGATGATTGTGCGCAGCGGGTCACGGCTGGCGCGGCGCGGCGCGGTGCGGTGCGAGCCGAGGCGATGCGGGCCGACACTAGCACCTGGTGCACGCTTCTTAGATTCAGTTTTTGTTGCGACGAGATTTATAACGCGAGCTCAGCGTGGCGAGCCCCGCAGCTTCCAGCAGAGTGCGAAGATTTAAGCGCTTAAAACTTTTTATTAAGCGGTGTATCGCACCTTTCATATTCATTTATTCATTGTAAAACATAGGTACATTATAAGCTCTTATTTGTTAATACATTGAGGGCGCTATGCTTTGCCTCTAGGGCGTACAAAAGTAATAAAGCAGTAACATGCAATATAATTAAAACAATAAATTAATATAGAGATATTAGATGACTCACAAATAAACTAGTAAAAATTAAATCAACTCACTGAACAATGTCGATTAGTTAACTTGTTAAATGGGCAGTGAGAAAACATAAAAAATGTCCGCAGTTATTGTAATAATAATAATAATAATAAACTTTATTGCAGACCTCGGTCCATAATGTTAGTAATACATGAAACAGACTTACTTAACTAATATTAGTAACACACACAATCAACAAGTACAATACAAATAAAAACAATGAATGAAATGAAAATGAAAATTGTCAGCACTTACTATTTAAAGAATGTCAGAGAAATTGAATGATGTCATAAATTAAAATTAAATGTCGTCTTTATCGTGAAGTTGTTGTTGTTGTAAGTTGTAGCGCTAATGAAATTATATCGTCTGTGTGGTTATGACAGTAGCAGTTCCTAGCTAAAAAAAGTTAGTTAAATGTTGCGCTCATCTTGCTATTGCAGTTTTTGAACATTGTGTTTGAAATGAGAGGATGTGCGGATTGTGTGGTCACCGAGCCGTTTCCCCATTGAAGCTTCTTAATGCAAATACTAGTGTTTTATTATTATGTTCCAAAAGAACAAGGCACACGCACACAAGTGGGCGGCCTGCCGCTCGGTGCGCGCTGAATATTCATGCGCAGGTCCTTAGCTCGGGAGAGTGCCTTCTTTGTGTCTCGCCTTTACTACGGAAATGACCTTATCAAGGACCGTTTTAAAAAGTTACGATGTGAACCGCCGGATATAAGTTTAGTAATGTTCGCAAGAGGTCCCGTGCGGGGGGCACACCGCACACAGGCCCAGAGTTCATCGTTGTAAACTTGTAAGAATATTATGTGTTCCCGGCGAAGCATATAATTTTTGTGTATAATGATATAATTATGATAATACATTTGGAGTTACAGTACGTGGCAGCCAACCCCAGGTATGCTTTTAGTTTAGACAATCTGTATTTGCTTGGAGTTTCCCTGTGTGATCGAATCAGGAATGAGGAGATCCGCAGGAGAACCAAGGTAACCGACATAGCCTGAAGAATGGCCAAACTTAAGTGGCAGTGGGCAGGGCACATTGCTCTCAGAACAGATGGCCGATGGGGCCGAAAGGTTCTGGAGTGGCAACCGCGTACCGGAAGACGTAGCGTTGGAAGACCTCCTACAAGGTGGTCCGACGACCTTGTGAAGGCCGCAGGAACCCGTTGGATGCGATAAGCACAGAACCGGTCGAAGTGAAGGTGCTTGGGGGAGGCCTATGTCCAGCAATGGACGTCTTTCGACTGAAATGATGATTTGAATTGAAACGACAACGGAAATTTCTGATGCATCGAATGAGTTTCCTGACTTTATGGTCGCCGGCGTGCGGACCTCACGCTGCCCTGAGTCAGAATGTCCATGGTCGGTGACGTGGCCAGTGGGCGTTAACGGAGAACATGTCGTTCGCGTAACCGTAGCTGACAACGTACAATAAGTTGTGACAATATTCAGTCGCTGGATATAAAAAGTTAAAGTGGCTTATCTTAATAGTGTTGGAGACAACTTGACCGCGGGTTATTAATTGCGCACCCCCTGCCCCCGCCAGCGGGGTAATGGACTTAGTCGCTCTACACCCGACCCGATATAAAGTGTAATGGTACGTTTACACGTTTGCCAAGTCTTGGCAAACGGCAAACAGCTCCAAGCCTCCACAAATCTCGTTTGGCGTTTGAAAGGCGTAATACACGCTTGTGAATGCGTCAGTCTGCAACATACATCCAAGCATGGTGGACACCGAACTTGTGACGGCTTTCGGATTCCAGATGCAGGATTCCATCTGGTAATGTTCCAAAAACGAAAGACTCTCCTCATTCGACCAGCAACTCATTTTTTGTAGGTACCTACAATCAAGGAAGCGTGAACTCGCCGCGAGATCACAATGGCTACTAAACGCCGACCAACGTGTAAATACGTCCCAAGCGCTTGCCGCAAACGCCCTTTGATCTGCGTAAAGAAACCGACACTCGACTGGATCGGAAGCAAGCACCCACAAGCTCACGCAAGCCAAGCCAAACGCCCTTTTTACATGCTTGCGATTGTCGAGGCTTGCCAACGCTTGGCAAGCGTGTAAACGTACCATAACGTGTAGATGTTTGGGACGTTCGTCGTAAGTATCCGCGGCTGTGCTCGTGTTGCTCGAACATGTGCCTTCACTACGTCATCATCATCACATCAACACCCTCTACTTTATCTCCATCAAGGGGACTGAACTTCTCAAGGTTACTGGTGTCACCGTACTCTTGTTTTTTGGTAGCTTCTGGAATCCTGGGGATATGTTGAGCCCAAACACGATACCTTTACTGTATGTTAAAAGAGTTGGATATTCTGACACCTTCAGGTGATGCTGCAGCAGCAGTTCAAGGTTCCTATGTCCTTTTAATATCATTGAAGTAACGAAATACCAAGTTTCAACTCAGTCCCACCTGTGGAAGATGCTCACATCAATTCATTAAATAGAAAAGAGCTGATAATCTTCAAACGGCTGAACTGATTTTCTTGAATCGTACCTAAGAACACTCTCGATCAAGTCACCTTTCAAACAAAACAAATAATCAAAATCAGTTTAGGTGTTTGCGAGCTACGACGGAACAGACAGACACACAGATACACACGTTAAACTTATAACACCCCTCTGTTTCTGTCGGGGGTTACAAACGCAACGTTGAAGAGACATTATATTATGCTTTGTATGCCATCAAAACTACAGACTCATTTGGTATTTTTTGCAAGATTATAAGCTAATGAACTAATGATTCACTGATACGATGTTTATTGAGCTTATTGTGTTACTATGTACTAGCTCACATGAACCTGTGGGTAAGTGCGGGTAGGGACTGGTCTAATGCTGAGCATGGTAGTATATCGTCCCGGCTTCAATTCCCAGTACATAGAGTAAAGTCCACAACAGTCCAGAACAGGGTTCGCAAACTATAATTGAATTTTCCCGTTTGGAAGTTTTCAGTTGGGTATACGAGTTGCTCGGGATGAAATTGTATATGGTGATAGGCTTACATAGGCTTGTTCATATCGGAGGCATATCACTACATAGTATAAAACAAAGTCGCTTTCTCTGTCCCTATGTCCCTTTGTATGCTTAAATCTTTGAAACTTCGCAACGGATTTTGAAGCGGTTTTTTTTAATAGATAGAGTCATTCAAGAGGAAGGTTTATATGTATAATAACATCCATTAAATAGTGGAGAAGTACTGTTATTTTTGAGATTTCTAATGTGATGTCGTAAATAATTACATTTTTTCCGCTTACATTGCAAACGCAGGCTGAACCCTACGAGTTTTATCAAAATAATGTACTAAGTATTGCACACATTGAAAAGGTCTACAGAAAAGTCCGTGATGGTATATGTCTATCTCTTATGGATAACCCACAATAACTTTTTTTTGTCATTTACTTTTTACGACAAATAATGGCTAATTTTCGAAGCGATTTTAACCAATACAGCATTAAGGCTCGTACACACAGGCGCGACTTGTCGCGCGACGTGTCGCGTGGCGATTCTGCGAAATTATCGCGCCGCAACACCTTTCACACAAGCGCGACGCGAATCGCGGCCGCGACGCGACACAACCTAACCTAACCTACCCAGGTACTTACTCATGTCGCGTCGCGGCCGCGAATCCGCCGCGACACCATACAAAATGAACATTTAGTATGGAGTCACGTCGCGCCGCGAATCGCGGCCGCGACGCGACACAACCTAACCTAACCTACCCAGGTACTTACTCATGTCGCGTCGCGGCCGCGAATTCGCCGCGACACCATACAAAATGAACATTTAGTATGGAGTCACGTCGCGCCGCGAATTCGCCGCGATATCGCCGCGACACGAGGGTATTATAAAAGGCAGTGCAATCCAAACCGAGCTCAGTAGTAGACGATCTTCGTCAGAGAACGAAGGCAGGTCTGTGCGTGTTTGCTGAGCGTGGGTCCCAGGTTCGATTCCCCGGCCGGCCGACATAACCCAACATAAGTTTGACCACACAAGCACGAACGACGACACTGAGGAATTCGACCAAGGTGCTAAGTGACTTAGGTATGTGTAATTAAGTATTTTTATTACGGAGTTTTCAATTTATATAATATGACTTCGTAAAAGTAACTTTTACTCATAAAGTTTACTCTAGCCTGTAACACATGTTTATGGCTTTGTTAGAGGACGACGGTAGATCTAGGCGTGTTTGCTGAGCGTGAGGCCTAATGATGGGTTCTTCATCAGATGACGATGACCTTTTGTTATTAGCAGTAGCTATTGATGAAGATAGAAGACAAGAACACAGTCTCATTAAACGCTGGTAAGTCGCAACATTAAATTATCTATTTGTCTAACTGTTTCTCGCCTTGTTGTTAGGTACGTTTGAATACCTACACAGTTGGGATGCATCGTAGGTATCTTTTATAGCTTCACTATAATAAAGCTCACGGCTGAAGTTTTTTGGAAAGGTTTTTAATATAGAATTAGTAAAATGCGATAAATAGCTATGTTGGGTATTTAAAATGAAAATGACTCCGCTTGAATCTAGCTTATAATTTCGACAATCGGTTATGTACAATATTACTCGTATATTTAATAGCGCGGTACGTGTGTCGCTGTCCGAAGCCGTAGGCGAGAGTGCGTTGCGCCGCCGCCGACTCGATCAGCTGTTGTGTCCTCCCGCGTCCCCCGCCGCTGCTCGTTCACGCGTATGATGCGTGAACAAGCTACTTAGCATCAATACGATTAGTAGATGATTCGATAAAATAATTGTATAGGTAGTGTTGTTGTTTGTACCTACTAGGGATGTTATGGATATGAAATTTCGGATACGGATTAATTACGGATATAGGAATGATTATTATACCGGATACGGATACGGATACGGATATGAAATTATTTCGGATTATCCGTTAGTTTCGGATAATTTCGGTTACGGTTATTAATTTTTTTAGGAATTGCAAAAGTACAATACAAATAGTTAATAAAATATGTAGTTTTATTTATATGTAACTATTTGGTAGGAATTACAATCAGTCTGTGAGTTATTAGTGTTATTACAGCTATTTAAATTAAAAAATATTATAAATAAATGTTGAGTGTTATCTAATCTACCTAAAATGAAAATGTAATAATGAAATTATTACTTATACTTATTTAGTAATTTCGTATTCAAAGAAAATATTAAAATTAGATTTAAATTTAGAATGCACATTGCACATATTTATTTACTTACTATGATTTAAGTTTAACATAACAATCATAGCTATCTTTATCTTGTGTCTCAATTAGGCTTCGCCCCTATCCGATATTATCCGAAACTTTTATTTCGGATTCGGTTACGGTTACGGATAATTTTTTATATCGGATATCCGATAGTTTCGGTTACGGTTACGGAGCTCCCTAACATCCCTGGTACCTACCTACTTATTATAATTTGATTTCTTCTTGCAGGAAAACATCGGTCCACCCATTGGGTCCACCCAATAAATGTTATTTTTGTATTAACAAACAAATTAAATACCTATTTTATATTCAATCTATGAAGGTACTTAACTCTAAATGGGCGGGCTGTGGCCCGTGTGTCGACCTGTGAACACGAGGCATTAGTGTAGGATCCTCAACACATTCTGCACGTAGTTTCGTAAAAACGCTCACTATTTCTGCCCCGCATTTCATCAGCACTGTCGCATTCCCAATAATCATGTTGCCGTATTCACGAGCACAGTTCAGTTCGCGTCAAATAACTTTGCCGCTCTGAAGCTAGGGTTTTCCCTAGCCGAGCATGCATTATTATTTATTACATACGATTCAATAGCTATCGATCGATTAAACGTAACGCACGTTCGCTCGCGAACCGAGTCGGGAAGGAACTAACTAAGTACCTACTAACCAGATTACTAAAAATACTAAAGAATTAGGTACTAAGAAGATCAAACATGCCGCCTGCGTGCGGGGCCCGCTGTCAAACGTTACCGCCGCGCGGACGCCGCCGACGGCGAGTCTTTTGATGTGCAAAGGTCAACAATTTACAGAGGAGAAAATGTTTAAAGAATAATTATGAAATCAGAAACTGTTAGAAAATTGTACATAGGCTTTATTAATTATTATTACACACTGTTTTCATTTTCTAACTTTTAAATACGATTAACGGGTTTCTTAGATTAAACGTAAGTTAATTATCCACTTTAAATTGATTGGGTTTACTTACCTAATAAATATTGTACCTATATATTTATATTTACAGTTAGGTATTGCAATAAACGAGCGCGCGTCGTGTGACTCTAATTACATTGACATAAAGTTCAAATTCAAATTTATTCACGATTCAACGATTCAATAGATTCATGATGAAGATTTTTTAGTCAATCACGGCTGAAGTCGCGATCTTTTATTTTATTAATTCACTAAGTATCGATTATCGACTGACATAAGTACAAATGCACGACCCAGTGCATCAATTTCTTAACGGACGGCCCTGTTAAAAAATCTTGGTTAGTAAACAAAAATACTTCGTAAAAGTACGTACGTCCGAATTCAACAGTGTCGTCGTTCGGCTTAGGTACCTAATCTAACCTAAGTGTGTACGTGTAGATGCACATGCACATAGTTTCTGTGTGCGTTAGCTCCTGAACGTTCAGGGCTCAGTCAGTGTCGTCCACAAAACATAAAATAATATCCTAACGGGCTACTAGAGCTGTTTTGCGCCAAAATTTTACAGGCGTAATGTTATGTAAGTATGTGTGTATGTTTAAAAAATATGTCTAATGAATGAGTGACCTAATTATAAATAGACTGCCTCGTTGGTGTAGTGGTCGCAAGTGCAACTGCGCGTGAGGTCCTGTGGGAGCTGTAATGTAGGTACCTGAATGTAACACAGCCGGTTGGCATTCAGACGTCGAACTCGAACTGACTCACGCACAGCTGATATCACTAGCACTCGACTGCCAGCGGAGCCCAAGCGGCTCTCAAATGACTATAATAAAATGTACTATAACAGACCGCGTCCGCTAAAAGTACGACAAACGCAGATCATTCCAACTCGCGTCGAGAGTTAAGTAGGTATACATAGATTAGATATACTTAATAATAATTTAATTTGTATTTTAATACAAAAATAACAAACAATATTTGTATTGAACATTTAATGATTTCAGATGTCTTACACAATGTTAATTATGAGTTGCAGGCAATAAATTGTAAAATTAGCTTCTGCCCGTGACTTCATCCGCGTGAAATTTCACCCTCCCCACATTCATCCTCTTAGGGGTGGAATTTCGAAAAACCCCTTTCTTGGTGGATACCTACTCTTCATAAAGAACACACCCTCCAAATTTTGTCTCTAGGATCAGCGGTTTAGGCTGTGCGTTGAAATATCAGTCAGTCAGGACTTTGAATATAGTTATGTCGGCCGACCGGGGAATCGAACCTGGGACCCACGCTCAGCAAACACGCACAGACCTGCCTTCGTCCTCTGACGAAGATCGTCTACTACTGAGCTCGGTTTGGATTGCACTGCCTTTTATAATGCCCTCGTGTCGCGGCGATATCGCCGCGAATTCGCGGCCGCGACGCGACACCATACTAAATGTTCATTTTGTATGGTGTCGCGGCGAATTCGCGGCCGCGACGCGACATGAGTAAGTACCTGGGTATGTTAGGTTAGGTTGTGTCGCGTCGCGGCCGCGATTCGCGGCGCGACGTGACTCCATACTAAATGTTCATTTTGTATGGTGTCGCGGCGAATTCGCGGCCGCGACGCGACATGAGTAAGTACCTGGGTAGGTTAGGTTAGGTTGTGTCGCGTCGCGGCCGCGAATTCGCCGCGACACCATACTAAATGTTCATTTTGTATGGCGTCGCGGCGATATCGCGGCGGCGACGCTATTCGCTACCTGACGCGCCGCGACACGGTCGCGGCGCGACAAGTCGCTCCTGTGTGAAGTGTCGCGCGCGTTTCCATAGTAAATGTTCTACGGATATATATCGCAGAATCGTGTCGCACTGTCGCGTCGCGCCTGTGTGTACGAGCCTTTAATCCTTAACCAATTAAATACCTTGAATACATTGTTCATTTAATATAGATCTATATGGCCCTTTACACCGTATGATTTAAGTGAATATTTTATTAAGATATTACAGATTTAAAAATTGCGGGACGTAGCGTTTGCGGCGGTACCGGCCGGCCGCCAGGTGCGGCAAGAGCAAAATGTAAAAAGTAAATAAGTAAAAATGTAGTGTATGAATTTAGATATTCCAAAGATAGCAGGAAATCTTCATGGTATAGGGAAAGGGGGATTGTTTTACTCCAAATTTAACGCGTGCGGGCCACGGGCAGTAATGAATAAATCAAAACTACTGAATCGATTTTAATCACATAGGCTATAATTATATTTTATACCCGTGCGAAGCCGGAGCGGGCCGCTATCATATGTTTTTATATACAACGTTCACAGTTTTTCTGTAGTGTATTTAGTATCAGCATTGCACCCGTGCGAAGCCGGGGCGGGTCGCTAGTTAATAATAATAATAAACCATTTATTTTCAGGTAACAAAGACCCATAGATACATGCCTTAACCTAAGTATACTTAACAATATAGTAACAATTTTTTTTTTATTGTGCCCACGACTGTAATATAGAGCGCAGGCCTTCCATGGCGGTAGGAGCTAGTTCGTAATGAGGCTGTATATGCCGCGAAAGTGTGGAGGTCGAGGGTTTTTAAACGCTAAGACCCTCCACAACCGCGAGATATGCAGTCTCAGGGAATATTTCCTCGAAACCAACGTGGGGATGCATCGAGATGTAGTCATAGTGGACAAGGGCCTCACCCCGCTCTCCTTGGCTAAAGAGAACTGGCGCAAACCAGTAGTGCTTGACACTAATGATTGCATGGAAGTATGGCAGAGTAAGGAGCTTCACGGACGCTTTTTCCGGGCCCTACATGGGCCCGATGTAGATTTACCAGCGTCCGTAGCCTGGCTGCGTTTCGGTGATCTCTTTGGAGAAACCGAAGGTTTTGTCTGTGCAATTATGGACGAAGTTATGATGACGAACAATTACCGGAGATTTATTGTGAAAGACCGTGCCACGGTTGACATCTGTCGGGCATGCCACCGGCCGGGAGAATCAATCAGGCATAACCAGTTATAACCACCAGCCAGTGGTTGTATAACCAGTTTAACAGAGTGCTAATGATTTATGGTTTAAGTTATAATAGGTGTAATTTACTAGTACAGGAATACTTGGCGAAACTTAATTATGCAGACACGGAAAAACTACTAGAAATTTTAAAATAAAGTCTTATCTACCTACTCTAATATAAGTCTCTTCATTTACCTAATTAATAATAGTCTTCACTTTATGTACTTTAATATTATTCGTTAATTTATTTAAACATTATATATCTTACATAATCTAGTTTTAAAATAATATATGTATACCCAAATAGTAACTCTTTAAGACATTGAAAATAATATTATCATTTCTTTTCAATTTAGCTTATATTACATTTATTTTTTTCTTTTTTTATTTGTTTGATGTAAATTGATGGCCTGAAACACAGGTTTTCCATAAACCTAGATCAGGCAGGTCTACATTACAGTTAGAATTTAATTTTTCCTCGATTGTAATTAATGTAAATCTTATTTTTACTTTACTTTTTTGAATAATTTTTTTATTATTTTTATTATTATTATATATTATCTCCGGGTGTTCTCGTCTAGCTAACGGAAAGAACTTGCATAGACACAACCTTATAGCCAGGATAATCCATCAGCAGCTTGCTTTGAAATACCGCCTTGTGGAATCGGAGGTGCCGTACTACAGGTATGTGCCCGACCCAGTTCTCAAAAATGGTAATATCACATTGTACTGGGATCGATCCATCATTACTGACAGGACTATTGTTGCCAAAAAGTGGTGGTGGATTGATCAGAGCGGCGCGCAATGATTGTTGACATAACCGTCCCGCATGATGAGAACCTGGTGAAAGCCGAGAAAGATAAACAGATCAAGTATCTTGACTTGGCTCGCGAGGTTGTCGACATGTGGGATGTGGACTCGGCGGTCATTGTGCCGATAGTCGTGACAGCCAATGGTTTAATAGCCAAGAGCCTCGACCAACACATAAGGAGGCTCTCGTTGGGCAGCTGGATCAAGGGCTTGATTCAGAGAGCGGTACTTCTGGACACGGCCCGCATTGTTAGGAGGTTCCTCTCTCTGGAACCCTGACCGCCGGTAGCTTGGACCCTGTTCCCGATACCGGTGGGGTACTATTTTTTATATTTTTAAATGTTTTTATATTTCTTTTTATATTAATATTTAAAAATATAATTTATATGTATTTAGTCGAATAAAGAATAATAATAATAATAAACATTTATTTCAGAAAAATATCCATATTTTAACATTCACATATAAGATCAAAATAAAACAACACACACAAAATAAAAGAAAATAGGAGCCCGCCAAGCGGGCCTTCGTCGATATACTCAATAAAGTTACTATAAAATGTATAGGTACTGAATTGTTTTATGTTATTCGAGTTTAAATACTTTAAATAGGCAGACAGACAGACACAGACAGAATGATTGAATGATTTATAATATTATTATGGATTAATAGCAGCGGCCTGTGGTTTCACCCGCCCAAGTGTCGATCCCGTGGGAATATCGGGATAAAAAGTATCCTATGTCCTTTCCCGGAACTCAAACTATCTCTATTCCAAATTTTATCTAAATCGGTTCAGCGGTTTAAGCATGAAGAGGAAACAGACAGACAGACAGACACACTTCCACATTTATAATATTACTAGCGACCCGCCCCGGCTTCGCACGGGTAAATCACGATTTTTGTAAATAATTTCCCTAATATTAAATTGATCTAACTGTAAATTTTAATCAAGATCTTAATAGAAAATTGCAATCCATAAATTATGGTTTTATTTAATCTAATCTTATCTCACCTTATGTAGGTACTTATAATTACTATAAGTGCGATTTAAAAATTAACCTTAGAATAGAATATAATTTATATTTTAAAACTACTATCATACAATTATTTATCGTAACTTACTTATAATTACTGATACGTTGTCGCGCTGAAAAGCACGTTTTTATAATAAACGCGTCCGATCGCTGCTAAATTCAAAGTGCTACAGGGAAAACCGCGGCCTCAGACGCGCTATTTATAGGCACGCTCTTGCCGCACCGGGCGGCCGGCCGGTACCGCCGCAAACGCTACGTCCCGCAATTTTCAAATCTGTAATATCTTCGAAAATATTCACTTAAATCATACGGTGTAAAGGGCCATATAGATCTATATTAAATAAACAATGTATTCAAGGTATTTAATTGGTTGAGGATTAATGCTGCATTGGTTAAAATCGCTTCGAAAATTAGCCATTATTTGTCGTAAAAAGTAAATGACAAAAAAAAGTTATTGTGGGTTATCCAAAAGACATAGACATATACCATCACGGACTTTTCTGTAGACCTTTTCAATGTGTACAATACTTAGTACATTATTTTGATAAAACTCGTAGGGTTCAGCCTGCGTTTGCAATGTAAGCGGAAAAAATGTAATTATTTACGACATCACATTAGAAACCTTAAAAATAACAGCACTTCTCCACTATATAATCGATGTTATTATACATATAAACCTTCCTCTTGAATCACTCTATCTATTAAAAAAAACCGCATCAAAATCCGTTGCGCAGTTTCAAAGATTTAAGCATACAAAGGGACATAGGGACAGAGAAAGCGACTTTGTTTTATACTATGTAGTGATGATAGTGATAGTGATACTATGGATATTATATACAGAATAGTCCAAATAGTGCGTCACCAAAGGGCGTTGCACTACTGACGCCGGTGTTACCTTAATAAAGAACATTTTTAACGCCTGGGAAGAAGCATGAGATGCCATTGGAATCTTTTGCGACCTCTAAGGCGTTCGATTGTGTAAACCATGAGACACTTCTGATGAAACTGGAGCACTATGGAATTAGAAAAACAGCACTTGATTTGCTAAGATCATACCTGAAAGATAGAAAGGTGAAAGTTCAAGTAAACGGCGTAAACTCATTGGGGTCTGAAATGACAATGGGCGTTCCTCAAGGTCCATTCTTTAGCTTACATTAATGATTTACCCCAATTACTTTAAAACCGAAAATGGTGTTATTTGCAGATGACACATCATTGATCTTTAAAATAGACCGACGGTCACAAAATCTTGACGTCGTGAATAACTCTATTCTTCAGGTCCAAGATTGGTTTACGGTAAATAATTTAGTAGGTAGGTACCTACTTAATGAAAAAAAAACCAAATGCACAATGCATGTTTGCATGCATGTAATGCATGTGGTTTATATTACCGAATGTTAGAAGTAGCGAATGTGAACTCACATTGAATGGCCAAAAACTAGAATTTATTAATCAGACAGTTTTCCTAGGAATCACGCTAGACGAGAAATGGGGACCTCATATAACATCTACTGCGGGGCGGCTAAGCTCGGCCGTTTATGCTGTTAGAGAGATAAGACAGTTAACAGATGTAGAAACCGCGCGTTTGGTCTATTTTAGTTACTTCCACAGTATTATGTCATATGGCATTTTACTGTGGGGTCGGGCTGCTGACATTATTATTATTATTATTTATTTATGTCGAACACACGTGATTCATATTGTTGTTAGTAATACTTACAAACTATGTTAGCAACACTCTCATTATATAATATTAACCCATTAAAATAAAATAAAATAATCAATTCAAAAACCTACAGCTATAACTAAGTCCGCCTCCCGGTGCACCAGACCTGCAGCTGTGTATACGGGTCCAGTACCCCAGGAACGGACAGTCAGGTTTATCCACTATTACCTTTAAGATGCTGTTGGTGCTCCCCCGAAGCCGCCGCATCAGGGATGCTGTTCTTTTTCGCATAATTGCTTGAAAGCTATCTATACCTGCTTCAGCAAACATGCCCGACGCGCTACAGAACCGCGGGAGCCCCAACAGCACCCTAAAAGCGTTATTGTACTGGATGCGAAGAGCGCGGTAGGCCCTCTGTGTATGTCTAACCCACAGGCTGCACGTGTAAAATGACTGGCAAAACGTCTTAAACAGAGTGAGTTTCACTTCTTTAGTACATCGTGCAAACCTACGGGCCAGCATATTACATCGGACCGACAGCGCTCTTCGCTCCCGCTCCATGTCACTCTCGTCAGTCAAGTCCTCCGTCACTATATGGCCAAGATACTTAAACTGCGACACTCTATTTAGTGGTACACCATACAGGCATATCGGAGGAACTGTTTCAGGCTTCTTAGTACCCACTCTGAACACCATAAGCTCACTCTTCCGAACATTGTACAACAAACCATGAGACATGGCGTACCCCTCACATGTTTTAAGCATCCGTCTGAGTCCATCAATCGAGGGACTCAGCAGCACCATATCATCTGCATAGCTTATACTATTAATTATCTTGCCATCAATAGAGCATCCGATACCAATGCTACTGAGTTCCTCGATCAGATTATTGACGTAAAGATTGAAAAGCGCCGGGGAAGTCAAACCGCCCTGTCTCACCCATACCCACACTGATTTGGTGGTCATACCAATAATCTAAGAGTTTAATGAGCTCATTTGGAAGACCTTGCTCACGCAATTTTGACCATAAAATCTTATAATCAACCAGGTCAAATGCCTTGGAGAGGTCCAAAAACGCAGCATAAACAGGCGTGTTTCTATCAGTGTAGTACCTGACCGTGTGCTTGAGTGCCAGAATAGCAGTTTCCGTGGACAGCCCAGCTCTAAAACCGAACTGTGCATCATGTAGATGGAGCTGTCCAGTTATTCTCCTCTCAAGCACACCGTCAAGAACCTTTGCTGTTACAGTAGCCAACGATATTGGCCTATAATTATCCTTGTCTGAGACATCGCCGGTCTTGTTCTTGACTATGGGCACAACTATCGTCTTCATCAACTCAGGTGGTAGATACGAGTGCCTCACACAAAGATTATACAGCATAGATAGGACTCTTGGGAGATGCGGACCGGCATATTGAAAATGTTCTATACTGAGACCATCGTGACCCGGAGATTTGCCCCTGGTCATCGACTGTATGATGTTCCGTATCTCTTTTGATGAAATATTAATCGGAACACCAGACAATCTACTCTCAGCGACAAAACCCCGTTCCTCCGGTTGCAGTCGTGAGCTTACTTCGAAATGCCTCCTGAACATGTTCGCAATCTCCCCAGGCTCAGTCATGCCATTAACGCTCACCGGAACCACAGGTTTTGGGCTCAATCTTTGAGTGGATTTCCAAAATTTATGAAAATGCTTGCTCTTATGTTCGGTTGCCAAAATGTTCATTTTAATTTGGTCCTCATTATCTTGACAAAACTTTAATTTTTGTTTAAAAATTTTTCTTGTCTCTCTCATTTCCACAAACTGCTGCCCAGAGCGAGGTTTCCCATACCACACCCAGTTAAGAAAGGCCTTTCTCGCGTTCCCGTGAGCGTCCCTGACATGCCTGTTCCATCCAGTCACTGTGCGCCGACTAGCCTTCCTATCTCTTACTAAACTAGAGCTGCCCTCAGCCGCTTCCCGAAGCGACGTCACAATACTACTGTACAATGTATCAATTATTTTACAATGTTCCTTGTTATGGCAAAAATGATCACAACAGTTTCCAAGTTCAGATGGGAAGTCGACAATTTTAAGCTTTTCCATACACAAACTATAATAACAGTCCTTCTGAGCCGCATCTCTTTCACCCCATATAGCCTTATCAACTATCCCATGACCCCGAGCAGCTGATGAATTCGTTGGCCTAACCATTCCAAGGTTAACTTGCATGGTTAGTGGAAAATGATCAGACCAGTAGATATCATGATCAACTTCAACATTTACAAGTGTTTTCCACGCTGCTTCAGACACCAAGCAATGGTCAAGCCAACGCCTACTCCCACAGACATCACTGACAAAGGTATAGGTATCAGAGTCTATACCGAGCATAGTGTAATCAGCACAGCGCCAACTCTGTTCGACACAAAAACTTAACAATTCCCGACTAAATAATTCCCCAGGGTGCGCATTAAAATCTCCGAGCATATATACATGCTCCACATTCGCACTCTCAACGATAGCCGCAATTTCACTGAGACACTCACAAAATTCATTTAAGTTATCGATACAGTTAGTCGGCATGTACACACTAACTGTATCGATTGACATTGAATCCATTTTTATTTTACAAAAGAGAGCTGTTAGAGCTATTTATAATCTACGTCGCCGCGAATCTCTTAGGGAACTATTTAAAAAGGTTAATATCATGACGGTACCTTGCCAATTCATTTACGAAAATACTATGAAAGTAAGAAAAAATCAACATCTTTTTAATAAAGTAAGTGATAGACATAATTTAAATACTAGAAATAAAGATAAATTAGATCAACCTTTTTTCAGATTATCTAAAGTACATACATCTTTTATGGGGTGCTGTGTTAAATGCTACAACAAAATAGCTTGTGACATATTGCAATTAAATGACAGAAAATTTAAAACTCATATTAAAAGTACACTATGTAAACAGGGATATTACAAATTAGACGATTATATCCAAGATAAGAATGCTTGGAAACATGCTGGTCCTGCTCCATAGGACAATCTAGTGTCTAGACAAAATCAAACTGGTTCCTAATTTAATTTATATTTTTAAAAATTTTATGACATTGATTTTTACAATCTGTGACTACAGTAACTCCCACACTTGTTAAAATTCTAGAAAAATCATCTACTTTTCCAATATTTGTAAATAATTTGTAAATATGTGAGCACCATGTATCTATCACATAATTGATTTACCTGTAATTGCTTAATTTTTTATTTTTTTTTTTTGGGGTAGACTTCTTTTATTCTAGGTCCTCACATATAATTTTATTATGTATACAAAACCTTGTAAAACATTTTAAAAGAGTAACGGTGGAGTTTCTTGCCCATTCTTCTCCATACGAAAACTACCTTTTGGAAGGGGCGACTAGAATCAATTCAATTTTATGTAAGTTTTGACGTTCAAAAGTGCCTTTAATGTGCTTATTTGAAATAAATGATTTGACTTTGAATTTGACTACGACCTCAATAAAAAAAAATAGATTCCTCATACCTAGGGGTATCCGAAAATACTCCATGTATATTTCACGATTTTTGATAGTTTAGGAGATATGAATATTTTTTAAAATTTTTGGGGACGTTCTTCGGGGACATCTTTTTAGTATTTTGGTTGTTATTAGTGTTAATTATAGTGTTTTTATTGTTGTACGTATATTAATGTTTTTTTAAGTATTCGTAAACTGTCTAATTACTAGCCAACCGTGTTGTCTACAAGTGGTTGTTTTATATTATATTTTCTCTTTATCTTTATACTTCATTTTTACTTTCTGCAAATTGCCGAAAAACTTGATAATTGTTTTATATTAAAGTAAGTAAGTAATGCTATTAAGGGAAACTTTCAGGGGGATATGCTAAATAATTTAGTTTTCTAGGAAGATACTTTGTTTAAACTGTCTTAATTATTATTTTTACTAAAATCAATCGATTTCCCTCATCGCTGTTTGTTTGTAATTGTTTTTACTCCTCCTTCACATTTCATTAACAAGATTTTGTGGAAAAAAAAGAGTGGTTAAGTACCTATATTATAAATTATATTGTCAAATTACAATTTTTTTTAATTTACTTAAAGAGCGTAGTAATTAAAACTAACAATAAGGGGCAAAAGTGGAATAACTTAAAATGAAAAGGGGGATTCCTGGACTTTTTTTTGAAATTAGAGTCCAGATTTCCCCTCTGAGGAGGATTCTGTCAGGGGAGAAAAGTGGAATAAGTCGTAAAAGGCTACCTGTTTGTAATGTCAGCGGCAATTAAAGGCGGGCCCCTTTAATTGCCGCTGACAATTAGGGCTGAAGCCTGCCGGGTCAGCGGGATTGTCCGAAAGGATTACCACTGGCCCGGAACATAACGGGCTAAAGAAGGAACACGGGTGGGTTTTAGTCAGTAAGAGTCTGACACTCCCTTCCGCTCCACCCAGAGCGGGAGGGGTCATTTGATGATTTCCCACCCTGAAAAGGAATAAAAAAAAAGGTTCGTGTTTTACGTTCGAGTAGACTTGAATATTCACGTCTGCCGCTGGAACCTGCCGCTCTGCTGCCGCTCTGCTGCCACTCTGCAGCTAGGGACACAAGGTATCGATATATCGTATCGATGTTTAAAAAAATGTTGTTATCGAAAACAACATTGATATTTCGATATATCGGTGAAATTTTCTAAGAAATATTTGTACTTTATGAAATTCTATTGTGTTTGTTTTTTATTCATATAAATACTAAACTAGGAACATCAAGTAACAGTGATCATCGAACTAATCCCACGCGCATCAATCTCCTCACTCAGAACGCGTCCGTGTTCAACGAGGCGAGCACGTAAAGGCCACTAAGATGCCGATGGTCAGCTGAAGACCAATATAAATTCCACCGCCCGACCTGGCGGACGGCACCGGGCGGGGCCGAGCCGCGCGTGCCAGCCGCGCGTGCCCGCGTCTTCAAAACAACGCTAATAAGCGAGACTTGCATTATCACTCGCCGTGTACTACAGAAGGAACATTACACGTAGACGACTTGTTGCTTCAAAATTAGCATAAAGGCTCCTGCAAACAGGCGCGACGAGCGACGCCGCGCGTTCCCCTCCCCATCTGTTTGATTCATTCACGGGAAATTACGCGGCGTGCACATTCGTACGCGGCCGGTAATGGAATGAATGAAACAGTAATAACGCGCGCGGTGGCGGCGCGGCGGCGGCGCGGTGGCGGGCTTCGCGCGACTCGTATCTACAGTGTAATTGTGCGGCGTCGGCGCGGCGACGGCGCGGTGACGGCCTCGTGTGCAGGAACGCTTACGCAGAGCTCTAAGAATGGCGTAGCGCGTTCACTAGCACCCCACGCCACTAAAAATGTATATATCGCTGCCCTAGTTCAACAGATATGTTGAACAAAGTATGTTTTGAGTTATTCATACTTTTATGTTTTTAGTGTCATTAATTCACTCGTTGTTAATTGAAATGTGGTTGATTTTTTAAAACTACAGCTTAGTTTAATGAGTTAGGGAGTTATTTATATTTCAATATGAATAAAATATTTTGTATAATGGTTTTAAGGCTTTTAATAGTAAGATAACCTTATATTGAACTCTGACTAAACAAAAAATGTTTTGTGATTTTAATGTTGTCTCCAAAATGGATTATTAAAAATTATATCTATAAAGTAACTAATAGAGTCATTATTTTTTGTTTTGTTTAAGAAATACTAAAGATTAAGTCAACCAAGCTTCCAAATTTATGATAAATAAACAGAGATCGACATAATTTAAAGATATCTTAGTATTACAGCCCATCGATATTTGAAAATGAAAGTTGTCCGACTAAATCCGCGGAAATGTTTGGGAAAGGAATAAGAAAATTAATTTAAAACTGAGAAATTAGTTTGCTTGTAATGTTTTATTTATTACCTTGTATCATAATTGCACGAATCAGTCTCATATTATCAGTTATAATCTTATTATTATTATTGCACAAGTCAGTTTAACCATTATAATAATCAGTCAGTGCTATAATGTTATTTATAACACATTTGCTCGTAAAGAGTCTCTTATTTCACCAATTTCAATATCGTAATGTATCTCATTACGTACTTGTGCGGTAATGTAATGTAAATCGCACGGTTTATCAAGATGCTCCGTCAAAACGAACGGTAATTTTTTAAATCTTAGCAAAGAGTTTATATTTCAGAAAAGTAGTCAACATTTTATGAATAAAATTTACTTTGGGAGATGAAATATAATAAATAAATATTTAATTCTTTAATTTAATTAATTTTGACAATAAACAACCATTAATACCTGTAACAAAAATATTAATTTACTTTATTAATAATACTGGCTGTTTTGTGCCTATGCCTGAAAAAAAAGCGCGAACGCGCGCGCATCGAAAAGATTTATTCGTTTAAGAAAGTCCGAGTTTCATTTATTTCCTCGCAAATATGTTATAAAACGTCGTATGACATACGTGCGCTTTGATAATTACAGCCTCTGCTTTCTTTTAGCCCTCGCCTACGGCTCGGGCAAGCAATATCGCCTCGGCTGTAATTTTCAACTTACCGCACTTATATCATAATGTACTATTATGTGAATAATGGCACAAATAAGTAAGTCTTATAAAGCAGCCAAAATTTAGTTTTATAATAAAATTTAAATAATATAAAATTAATTAATATCAATAGTGAATTAATTGTTTTAATTAATTCTACTATCACACTGAACCTACTCGTTACAGGCATTCATCATCACTATTGCCGCTTTCATTTTCCTGGTTATTAGTAGTTTTAAGACTTTCATAGAAGCTGTGATGACACTGAGGTATACATAAAATTGAAAACACTGGGACAATTTAAGATGTCTCAACATAGAAATGTTTTTATTGTTTCATATAAGGAGATTTGAAGAAGTCTCAGTGTAGAAATAAAAGAAAAGTAAAAATTCTTCCAGACTTTTTAAATATCTTAAGATGTCCGAATCTTGAACTAAAGCTCGGTAAAAATATGCTTAAATGTCTCAGTGAGACATTGAACTTTAGGCACTTTGGCTGCATTTTACAAATATTTGATTTTTGAACCGGACAGAAGAGCAAATTTTTCACATGAAACAAAACATATCTCAATTTTGATTTTTTTTTAAGATATCTTACTGTTTAACTAGGGCAGCGAATTATGCATAGTATTAAGCTCTAAACGAATTTATAACGTAATTCTATTTCTGTCAATCGTTAGAAGATGGTGCAGATAGAATGATGTTTACATTCTTTTAGCGTTAAATTCATTGTTTGAGTTGTGTTTCTGGTGCAAGTGGGCCTTACTGTAGTAGTCACTTTCAATGTTCGTAATCTGTTAGCGTTCCATTCATTTGATAGATAGAATGGAACGTTTTGAGCGATTTAACTCTGTCACCACATGCGTCCCTCCACAATGCAGTAATGCTAATCTATACCTAGACATAATTATCATAAATTGAAGCCGCTTTTCGTATCTTTCCGTGTAGCCGCGTTGTTTATCTAAACTACGCAATGGATTTTGATACAGTTTTTACTATAATTTAGGGAATATATTCCGGAAGGTGTATATCACTTTAATTTAATATTGAATTAACGTATATGGTGTGGCGAGTACCGCCCCTCGGTTTCAAGTTGGTTGGTGTGCAGTATCAGGACGTGTGGATGCACTCTAAGCGTGTATCGATATAGCGTGTGGGACCGCCATTGTTTTGGAGGAACCAGTGGCCATGTTGAACTAGATGGCATAGTGCTCTCGCGCAGAACGCACACATCTCACCGCGTGTCTTAAAATCTTAAGACATCATCTCCCGCAAGACCATAAAATCCTGTGTATCATCCCGTAAGCATTGGGGATCTACCTCGAATTAATAATAATCTCATATTATCGCGTCTGTGTAATTTGTGCTCAAGAAAACGTAGGTGATCAGCGCGCAAGATCCAGCAGAGGCAGGTGGTACCACCTGTGAAGACCTTCGGGGCTGAGCAAGGAAGAACCAGGTACCGCTTTTCTTTACGCGCTAGAGTTAAACCACCATACGCAGTCTGCTGCCACCACTCCCAACTTGAAAATTATACAGACAAATATAGGCATTTTGAATCTGCACGCAATCCAGGTGTTAGATTGTAACTAGTCCTCAAACCGCAGAGATACACGGCTATTTACACGCCTGTCCCTCCATCAGATGGTCCTTTCGAGCCTGGATAGGCACCAGTAAAATTAAGTACAAATAAGTACAAGTCATTACGTTAGGTACATAACTTCATTAGTGCCTCAAAATGGCTACCCGCAAACATGAAGCTAAATTAGCTCAGCTTACCGCTAAAAAGCAAATGATTTTCGAGCGAGTTAATCGCTTGTATAATGCTTCTAGAAGCATCTCGAACTTTGATTCGCGCTCAAATGAGTCTTTCCTAGCGCAGTCAGAAACAATTGGTGAACAATACAGCAAATTTGAAGAAATAATTGAACAGATCAATGAATTGCAGTTTGAGATTGACGAAACCGCTCCAGATTATTCGAGTTTAAATTCTATTGAAGATTTATATTCTCATATTAAATATAAACGTAATCTTATACTTGCGAGCAGCGAAACATCAGAGCCGAAAGGAGGTAGTCGCATAAAATTACCTCCAATAGAATTACCATCATTTGACGGTAAAACAGAAAATTGGCCCATATTTTATGAAATGTTCCGTAGCAATGTACATTTAAATACTGATCTCAATGACTCGCAACGTGTGCAGTACTTGGTCAGTAAATTGACTAATGATGCCTTAAAACTAACCGCAGGCATTGTTCCCACAGGTGATACATATAGCGTTATGTGGAACAGTCTCGTTAAAAGGTATCAAGATAAGCGTAGTCTAGGCATTCATTATCTCAATAATATATTGGACATTAAAGGATGCGCCGGCAATGTTGCTAGTCTTAATACATTTGTGGAACGATATTCGGCGTCGGTCGCTGCCTTGAAGCAGTTAGACATTCCAGACTTGCTGGATTTTGTGTTATTACACTGTGGCTTAAGAAAGGTTGACGCGCAAACTGTTCAACAGTTTGAAAGCCGTGTGAGTGGGGAAAAATTACCTTCATATACGGAGTTTGTAGCATTTATGCAAGACTATGTTAAGGTACTCCAGCGCTCCCACGCTAATAATTCACAGACGGAACCGCGCGCCAAGTCTAGTTTAGCTCATAGTCGTTCGAAGTCATTTGTTTCGCGCAGCGAACCGGCATCAAATGGTAAATGTGCACTGTGTGATAGTGACGGCGTCGAACATCGGCTGTTTGATTGTCCGCGATTTAAAGATATTAGTACACCGCAAGCTCGTTTCGAATTTATTAAAAATAAACGTGGCTGTATAAATTGTTTAAGTTTATCTCATTCTTTAGCTAAATGCAAATCACGAAGCGTTTGTAAAATTTGTAAAAAGACACACCATTCTCTGTTGCATTTCTCCGAAGTAAAAGCTGAGTCATCGCTTGAGCAGCAGGCGCCCGCTACCAATAGTTCCGTATCACTCACAACTGCGGCAAAGACTTGTTTACCGAATGAGTCAACTATTTTGTTAGCGACCGCTCAATTATATGCATATTATAGGGACAGCAGAGATAAGGTGGTTATCAGATGCTTGTTGGATAACGGATCGCAAAATAATTTAATTACTGCGGACTGTTGTAAACGTTTGAACTTACCCATTATTAAATTACGCAATTCGTCTTTACAGGGTGTTGGTATGACATCAAAACCTATACACGGCTTTGTTCATCTCACCATAGAATCTCGGATTAATTCTCACACTAAATATTACATACAAGCGTTAGTCGTTGATTGCATTACAGATAAACTTCCCGCTAGATTTATTAGATTAAATGACAATAATAACATGTCATATTTAAATAACTTACCGCTAGCCGATCCGACCTGGAATGTACCAGGCGGTATCGACATTGTGCTTGGAGCACAGCTGTTTCCTTTTATTTACCTAGGAGATAGGGTTGACTCAGGCACCCGCGCACCCCCAGCAATATTGACTAGTTTCGGTTATGTACTGATGGGTGATATTGATTGTTACAATAGTGATATAACACACATTACATCTTCGTTTACCGCGCTTGCCGACATTGAACTCGAGTCAAATTTGCAGAAGTTTTTTGAGCTAGAGGAAATTCCAGCTCAACGTTTTATTAGTCCGGACGAATTAGAGTGTGAAAATAATTTTAATTCTTCAGTCTTATTTAAAGATGGCAGATACTTTGTCGACTTGCCTTTCGCGCGCGCCCCTTCCGAGTTAGGCAGCTCACGCGGTGTCGCTCACCGGCGGTTACTTTCGCTCGAGCGTAAATTCACGTTAGTGCCAACCTTACGCGAGAATTATAATAAAACTATCGCGGATTATATAACTCAGGGGTATTTATCGGAGGTACCCGACTCTGAATTGACAGAAGAGGGTTACTATATACCGCATCACGCCGTCATTAGACCGGACAAAGACAGCATTCGAGTGGTTTTGGACGCTAGTGCCAAAACGCACTCAGGATTGTCACTCAATGACATTCTGCATGTCGGACCTAATTTACAAGCCGACTTGTTTTTGTTATTAATTGATTTTCGTACGCTCCCTGTCGCGATGACAGCTGATATAAAACAGATGTTTTTACGTATCGGTGTAAATGAGCACCACCGCAAATATTTACGAATCTTGTATCGTTTCAACAAAAATGAGCCTATTCGCACCTTTCATTTTAACCGCGTTCCCTTTGGACTAAAGCCTAGTCCTTATTTAGCGATGCGCACACTGCGTAACTTGGCGTGTGAGCATAGCGACCGCTTTCCTGAGGCTTCTAAATTGGTAGAAACTCAGTTTTACATGGATGACTACGTCAATTCTGTTTCTGATGAACAGATTGCTATGCGTCTATCCCGCGATTTAATTGACCTAATGAAGGTAGGTTCTTTTGACTTAGTCAAATGGGCCACTAATTCACCCGCTTTATTGGAGATTCTCCCAGAGTCTCACCGCTTACCAGTTAATTTTTCTGGCATGGATAATGATGTCCATAATTTCAAAATTCTTGGATTAACCTGGGAACCCGCTGATGATTATTTTTCTTTGACAACAGTCGCCGTGGATAATAAATGCACGAAGCGCGCGATTCTATCGCTAGTTGCCCGCTTGTTCGACGTACTTGGTCTCGTAGCACCCGTTGTGCTGTACGCGAAAATATTAATTAAGGAACTTTGGTTAGCTAAAATAGGTTGGGATGAAGTTCCTCCGGACTCCATCACTAATCGGTTTTCGGCTTTTACGCGCGATTTTCTTTCGCTCTCTTCTCTAAAGGTTCCTCGCCACATTGGCGTCTTTAGAGAAGCTGTAGTGAATATCGTAGCCTTTTGCGACGCCAGCTTTAGTGGGTATGGCTGTTGTATTTATTTACACATTACCAACCCTACAGGCAATATCACAGTCCGGCTTTTATGTGCAAAGTCCAAAGTTTCCCCCGCTAAAATAACAACGCTAGCTCGATTAGAACTTGTCGCCGCTTTACTTCTTTCTAAACTTGTTCGCGTGGTCAAAGACAAACTTTCCGCTCGTGTACCTATTGCAGGTGTCTACGCCTTCTCGGACTCCACCATAGCTCTCTCGTGGATCCACTCATCTCCCCATAGATGGTCTATCTTTGTCAGCAATCGCATTGCTCAAATACAGGAAAACATACCTGCCGCTTCTTTCAATCACGTGTCAGGGAAAGAAAATCCTAGCGATTGTCTGTCTCGCGGCATGCTGCCATCGGATTTAATAGAACACTCGTTGTGGTGGAACGGCCCTACATGGCTTCATCAGCCCATGAGCGAGTGGCCTTTAAAATTCTCTCCTACTCAATGTGAAACATTGCCAGAGTTTAAATCAAAGATTTTTCTTGTAGAAACATCTAATAATGAACCGCGTATTTTAGACACTATAGCTGACCGTGTTTGCTCATGGAATAAATTGTTACGTGTATTTATGTACATTCTTAAATTTACGAGCAGACTACATAGTCATAGCTCTGTCGAAAACATTAAAACCGCCGAAAACTTCATTATTCGGTTAGTTCAAAGTGTAAATTTTTCTAATGATTTAAATTTAATTAAAGCAGGCGACCTTCCGTCTAAGAAGTTGCGCTCTTTGTCTGTCTTCATTGATAGCTTCGGAATCTTACGTATTGGGGGCAGATTGTCTAAATCTGACTTACCATATGAAGCCAAGCATCCTGCGCTTTTACCTAAACGCGACCGCGTAGTCGATCTAATTATTGATCACTATCATAATACATACTGCCATACGGGCCCCGGGTTATTGATGTCCATCATAAGGCAGCGGTTTTGGATATTGGATGGCCGAACAGTCATACGTTCCCGCTGTCGGAAATGTAATACTTGTTTCCGTCTAAATCCTAAGCATCCAGTACCCAAAATGGCTGAACTTCCTGGATACCGCGTCCGTGATGCTAAGGCCTTTGTACACACCGGTGTAGATTTCGCCGGGCCGCTTGCTTACGTACCTATTCGACGAAGAGGTCAACGTTCGCAGAAACTTTATTTATGTTTGTTCGTGTGCATGGTGACTAAAGCCATGCATATCGAGCTTGTGTCGGACCTCACATCTGAGGCTTTCCTATCCGCATTTAAGAGATTCATTTCCCGCCGCGGTCCAGTGTCTGTCATGTACTCGGACAATGGTACCAATTTCGTCGGCGCTAAGGCGCAACTCGATGATATTTATTCTTTCTTATTAAAATCGACTGTTCAAACGGATATTAAAAATGAGCTTCTTAAATCACGCATCGAGTGGAAAAGAATACCGCCGCGAGCTCCGCACTTCGGAGGTATTTGGGAATCGAACATTAAGAGTGTTAAAACTCACTTGTTTAGAGTCATAGGTAAACAGCTTCTCACTTACGAGGAGCTCTCGACCGTATTGGTGCAAATTGAAGGCCTTTTGAACTCTCGACCTCTCAGTGTTCTTTCATCAGACCCGCATCCGGAGGTACTCACGCCCGCGCATTTTTTAATGTCCAGTCCGCTCACGTATTTGCCTTCTTCGGAATTGACAGAAGAAAACATAAACCTAACAAACCGCAAAAGGCTTTTGGATCAGCTTGTGTTATCCTACTGGAACAAATGGCGAGTTGAGTACTTGCACACGTTGCAAGTTCGCCAGAAGTGGTGCACTCCCGATCGCCCTATAGAGATCGGTACTGTCGTTCTCTTGGGTCAAGATAACGTACCTCCATTGACCTGGCCATTAGGTATCATAGAGGAAGTCTTCCCGGGATCGGATGGTGTAGTAAGAGTCGCTTCAATAAAAACCGCGTCAGGTACATATAAACGTCCTGTCACTAAGTTGTATCCTTTGCCAACCCAATAAAGTAATTATAATAAGTAGTTTAGTTTAGTTTAGAGTTTATAGTAGGTATACGTTTCAATAGCACGCCACTATATAATTATAATTTAGAATAATTCGACTCATCTTAGTCAAATCAAACCGCAATTTCATTCTCTGGAGTCAGATAATGAGTGGTCCCGAGCGTTATATCATTGTGATGGTGTTTCGGACTGCTGCTTAGATTTCCCTTAATGCTCTCCAACAACTTAAGACTTACAGGTCACCCCGCTTCTTAAACCGCACCCGCGCCGCGTAGATTAGCTGCTTTGAAAGCCCTGGACCTTTCAAGGTGGGGAGCATGGTGTGGCGAGTACCGCCCCTCGGTTTCAAGTTGGTTGGTGTGCAGTATCAGGACGTGTGGATGCACTCTAAGCGTGTATCGATATAGCGTGTGGGACCGCCATTGTTTTGGAGGAACCAGTGGCCATGTTGAACTAGATGGCATAGTGCTCTCGCGCAGAACGCACACATCTCACCGCGTGTCTTAAAATCTTAAGACATCATCTCCCGCAAGACCATAAAATCCTGTGTATCATCCCGTAAGCATTGGGGATCTACCTCGAATTAATAATAATCTCATATTATCGCGTCTGTGTAATTTGTGCTCAAGAAAACGTAGGTGATCAGCGCGCAAGATCCAGCAGAGGCAGGTGGTACCACCTGTGAAGACCTTCGGGGCTGAGCAAGGAAGAACCAGGTACCGCTTTTCTTTACGCGCTAGAGTTAAACCACCATACGCAGTCTGCTGCCACCACTCCCAACTTGAAAATTATACAGACAAATATAGGCATTTTGAATCTGCACGCAATCCAGGTGTTAGATTGTAACTAGTCCTCAAACCGCAGAGATACACGGCTATTTACACGCCTGTCCCTCCAGTATAATTTAAATAAATTTCGAAGTTTTGTCAAGTCGTAAAAACCGTGCGAAGCAGGGGCGGGTCGCTAGTGCATTATTAATCTTGTTAATGAAAAGTTGTGGGGGAGACCTTTGCCCAGCGGTGGGTCAAAACAGGTTGAAAAAAATGTTTGAATAGAAATCACTTGCATACGAGTATAAGATAGTTTTACAGACAAGATGGAATCCATATACTGTTTACCTTACGGCATGCAACTTTTTCAAATAATAGAATTGAATCGCTCGATTCGACTCGTTGTACGACTACCATACAAACGATGACCGATACCGCCGGGGTCCCGGGCCGGCTCACCTCATGAGGGACGCTCGGAGGGAACTCTCAACATGCGATACTTGACAATCTCTCCACAGACCGATATTAGATGAAGATTTTTAATTAGACTGCTCTGATAAGATATTCTTTACTATTAGAAATTATCTTATTAATTTAATGGGTAAGCGCAGGTCGCGGCACATTCGCAATTAATGGTAAGCGCAGGTCGCGGCACATTCACAATGTAATGGTAAGCGCAGGTCGCGGCACATTCACAATGTAATGGCAAGCGCAGGTCGCGGCACATTCGCAATGTAATGGTAAGCGCAGGTCGCGGCACATTCGCAATGTAATGGTAAGCGCAGGTCGCGGCACATTCGCAATTCGCGTAGCTGTCCCTTTGGAACGGTTTACATTCCAAGAGATCGTTTGTTCCTTCGGGAACTAAATCGTGTGTTAAACTATCTACTACAAAGTTAATGCATAATATCTTTACTAGGGCACTATTTAAATGAAGTGTTGTAATAGATAAGTATCTACACCCGTGCTATAAATGCTCTATAAAAGTTTCTGAAACGGTTCTCTATTGTGTTCCCTAACTTTTTTATCCATATAGTGCAATAATTTTTTTTGCCCTAATCATCATTTGTTCGAATGATAACTTGCCCGAGCTTAATGTCACATTATATCACATGCCATAAAATTGAAATCCCTAACACAAATTTAGGGCATATTGTATTAATATGCCCTAAATTTGTTTGTCATAAATATTCCAATCAATAATACACAAAAGACTTAAAACCATTTTCAATATCTTAATATAATATATAAATTACGTGTCACGATATTTGTCCGCGATGGATTTCTAAGCTACTTAACCGATTTTAATCAAATTTCTACACCGTGTGCAGTTTGATTAAACTGACCATACGTCCCGTTTTGAACGGGACTGTCCCTTTCAGTCATACATATGTCCCTTTGTCCCCAAACAAAGCTTCGGGCCGCAAAATAGTCCCGTTTTAAAAACATTTATCAGAGGAGAATGGTAAACTGATGATAGATTTTTATTTTTCACAATATGTTCGAATTTATTTAAAAAATTCTAATTGTAATGAAACCTTAACTGTTCTTACTTATTATCTTACTTATTTTCAATGTTCACGCTGAATGGCTATTTGTTAGAATAAAAATAATAATTATAGTTTAGTGAAGATCATATCGAATGCATCACCCACGTTCTTCGGTTATGAGACTGTATATCCCATGGAAGTGTGGAGGTCGAGGCTTCTTAAATGCTAAGACTCTTTACAATCGTGAGATATGCAGTCTCAGGAAATATTTCCTAGAAGCCGACGTGGGGATGCATCGAGATGTTGTGGCAGTGGACAAGGGCCTTACCGCGCTCTCCTTGGCTAAAGAGAACTGGCGCAAACCTGTAGTGCTTGACACTAACGACCGCATGGAGGTATGGCAGAGTAAGGAGCTTCATGGACGCTTTTTCCGGGTCCTACATGGGCCCGATGTAGACTTCCTAGCGTCCGTAGCCTGGCTACGTTCCGGGAAACTCTTCGGAGAAACCGAAGGGTTTGTCTGTGCAATTATGGATGAAGTTATGATGACGAATAACTAAGTACCGAAGATTTATTGTGAAGGACGGTACGGTTGACATATGTCGGGCATGCCACCGTCCGGGCGAATCAATCCGTCACATTATCTCCGGGTGTTCTCGTCTGGCTAACGGAGAATATTTGCATAGACACAACCTTGTAGCCAGGATTATCCATCAGCAACTTGCTCTGAAATACAGCCTTGTGGAATCGGAGGTGCCATACTACAGGTATATGCCCGACCCAGTTCTCGAAAATGGCCATATCACACTGTACTGGGATTTATCCATCATCACTGACAGGACTATTATAGCTAATAAGCCTGATATAGTGGTGGTGGATCGATCAGAGCGGCGCGCAATGATTGTTGACATAACCGTCCCGCATGACGAGAACCTCGTGAAAGCCGAGAAAGATAAGCAAATCAAGTATCTTGACTTGGCTCGCGAGGTTCTCGACATGTGGGGTGTGGACTCAGCGATCATTGTGCCGATAGTCGTTACAGCCAATGGCTTAATTGCCAAGAGCCTAGACCAACACCTGAGGAGGCTCTCGTTAGGCAGCTGGATCAAGGGCTTGATACAGAGAGCGGTACTCCTGGACACGGCTCGTATTGTTAGGAGGTTCCTTTCTCTGGAGCCCTGACCGCCACACTATGGGCCAGATCCGTGCGTACCGTCTCAAAAATCTGTAACTTTTATGTTAATTGAAATAAATAGCTCAAATTTGGCACGTAGTATCTCGAATGTATATATTACAATCCAATTATTAAACATGTTTTGTCAAAATGTTAAATTAAAAAATAAAACAATAATAGAATAGTAGATTTTACAACAAGTGCACAAAACAAACCATTTTTATCTGAGACTTTTAGCAGATAGTAATGTCGAGGATAAAAATGGTTTTGTGGACAAGTTATAAACTCTGCTTTTCACTTCGATTGCGAGGAAACAAAACAGTAGGATTTTTCTTTTCTCCAATTTACAAAATTATCGTAAACTTTGAGATATTTTTCCCGAGACTTTGGCGGTAATATCTGTTGCACAACTCTCTGTGCATTCATTTCCATAAGCGTATTAGGAGAGACTGTTAAATCCTCTTCTTCACTGGACATTTTTAACAATTTTAGCAAATTGAAGAAATTAATAAATGCACGAAAAAAGAACAAGAGCTGTTTCCCGCCGCTTTATTTTTTTTTAAATCCTACGACATTGATATTAGGCTGCAGACCTATACAGCCTACTATTAAATTAATTTTGTAATAATAATTTTCTTAAATCAACTAACCTACCGTACTTGAATTAAAAAGTTTAATATCTATTATATCTTAAAAAACACATAAGGCAAATAAATTAAAGTAAATATTATATAATAACAAATTCTATCTATGAACTTCTTATTGCATTTGGCTGTATGGCTCATTTTCTTTGCCGTAATATAATACATTTATGAGTAGATACGTTAATGCCCTTGTGCACAAAATTCGATTTTGTGCAGCCTATACCCTGCACAAAGAAGCACTTTCAGAGCATGAGAAGTGAAAATGTATTTTTTTAATATTAAACCATAGTTTGTTTAGCTTATTCAATTACAATTTTATGATATAACTACTATATAATACATGTTTTATTATATGTAAATCTAAAATTTAATTAAATAACAAATATAATATAATAATGAATTCCAAAAACATATATTTTTTCATTAATGTAATACCTACTTCTACTTAAATATCCAAAAAATTCTTGGCTTCGTCTAACAATTCCTTGGAAATACTCACTGATGGTTTTCTGATACTTGATAGATAAGGATCTGATGTAAATAGGAGACCATGAAATACGTCTTGATTCGTTGCTGATCTAGAGCATTTTCTTGCGTGATACAATCTGAGTTTTTTGAAATCTTTATTTTAAGATTCTTGGGCATCTTCAGATAAATTACCAATAGGCAGAACAGCAAAATGTCTAATTATACTTTCCCCATGTATTAAGATTTTATGTACTGAAGAAGGCACATTATACCACATATATTTTGTTACATACAGTTGTGCGGTTGTGCGAGTATATTCACCAAATTTTTCTGGATTTACAACAATACAACAAACCGGAAGCCAAAGTCTGGAGAATAACATAGAACCTTTTAATAAGTTCCTCGTCAACTTCTGCAATTTCTGAAGCGCAAGAGTAGTTCACAAAAAAACGCCGAGCTGTATTACCGTCATTGCTGTTTCCACTTCCTTGTCGGGGTTTATCAACGTGCAATCCCATTCGGCTTCTAAATAAACTTTGTACAAGCTTTGTCTTGTCTTCTTTGCTTTTTTATCTTCTGGAGTTCTCGCAGCCCATTTCTTAAATGAAAGGTTTTTATATAAAATATGTAAAATTAACTCCATGCACCGGATCCACGCATGCAACGTAGACAAACCGTATTCGTATGCATTTATATTATCTGGCTTTGATTCAATCTTCTCCAAATTATTCCTTTCGCTTGGTTTAGCCCCACACACTGTACACACAGCTCCAGAACTTATGTCAGTTAAAACTTGTGTAACTTTTCCATCCACCATAGTTAGGAATAGCTCGTGTCTTATTTCAATGACCTGTTCATCCTTGTGTATCTTTGAAGTTCGCACATTTTAAATTTGACCCCTAATATCACCAACCACTGATCGGGTTTTCTCGGGGGTTTCTTTAGCAAATTCCATCAGGATTGGTCGGCAATAACGAATAGAAGAACAAGCCGGGTTTTTCCAAATAACTTCATTCGTTTCTGCGTCAGTCAGCTTTATCGGTGCCAAAGACGCTATAAATAAATTTGCATCTGAGACTAAGTCACTCTCATCTGTTAAAAGTGTTAAAACTTGTTTATATTCACTTTGTCCCGATGAACCATCACATCCCCACTTGGTAAATTAACCACCATTTCCTCCCTACATGAGAAACTTGTAATTTACACAGTGATAATAAAACATTAACCACATCTGTCTTGAAGATAAAAAAAAATAAGATATTACCCAGTACTCCCACCTTACCTAAATTTTTAGTAAATAGATAATATTATTGAAGAATTAGAGGTCAAAAATAATCTAATTGTTCAAAAATCTCATCAATCACAGCTTAAAATATTTTTTGAAATATTTTGTATTTTCCCCCATCTGGGATTTTTCGATTCATTTCAAGGGGGGGCAGATTCGGGCAGGATTTTTTTTTTCCCTGACTTCTGTATAAGTTGCTCTATGTAACACTACCAAAATTACGTCATGGGTAGACACGGCTAACAGACTGTCAAAAGTCTATTTGAAGTTTCTAATAAGGTTAAAATATTAGGCCCGAAATAAAAATTCTATACCTTTCCAGTTTTCACAAAAAGCTTCACTTAAAATATTTTTAATTAGAATACTTCCTAACGATTCTAACCATATATCACACTTGCACATTTGCTGAAAATATGACCATGCGAACTGGAAGAATTGTGTTCTACATAATTCTCATCACATTGGACATTTAGTTAGACGTGTGCATTAAAGAACTATTCAATATCGAACATTATGAAAACCTATTTTTGAGACGGTACGCACGGTTCTGGCCCATAGTGCGCCGGTAGCTTGGACCCGTTCCCGATACCGGTGGGCTACTATTTTTTATATTTTTAAATGTTTTTATATTTTTTTATATGAATATTTAAAAATATAATGAATGTGTATCTAGTTAAATAAAGTAAAAATAAATTAAAACAATATTCTCTGAAGTGGCATAGACCGTGCTTTCCTCGAATCTATGATTTCAACAAGCACGTACTCCTAATAAAACTAGTTTTTCCTGGTTCTGGTATTTTCAGGTCTCAGAATCATTATCTTTGAAAACTTTATTACTTTCAGTTTTTGTTATTGAGTAGGTTTTTCTATAATACAGGATATACCTACATATTCGCGTTGGAATATCATAGGGAAATACTTATGCACTACAATCAGATCATAAAAAATAAAGCGCGACCAACATTTCTTAATACAAGTGTTTTTTTTAGACTTGTATTAAGAAGAATTGCTTATTATTGTTGGTCGCGCTTGTTGATAAATAGCATTGCATACAACAATTATTTAAAAATATTATTTTACTTTAAATTAGAGTTTTTTTTTTCAAGCAAGGTGACAAAGTAACCTTAGTTATTAAATACTTTTTGTTTGAATTTCTGTTAAATATTCATAGATAAAAAATACAGTTGTGAATGCAAAACAATATCACATCACACTATTTTTAATTAATTCATTGTTTATTGATAACATTTTAAGGTTCGGGGTAAAATCAGTTTTCCTAATAAGTCCAGGGGTAACAATATTGCAAAGGTCAGGAAGCACTGGTATAGGACGTCGTGTTATTTCACAGCTGATGTGAACAAAGTGCTGCTCGTGGTTGTCTGGCGCGACTCGCGAGCAGCGGTATTGTTGCACAGTTGCACTAGTTCCGTAGTCGCGCTTGTTGTTGTTTGTGCTCCGAGCACGGTGAGCACCCCTCCTCCTACTTGTGACTCTTTTGTCAACGCTTACTTTCCGAACCACTTTAAATATTGTCATACTTCCGGGAAATAGCCTTTTCAGATATTATTTTTAAAAAGTTATCTTCGCATGTACCAACTATAAGAACAGTAAGTAATTGAAGGCTAGGGAGGATGACGGCAAAAGATAATACTGACACTTCTTATCCCTGAAGGAATGTTAGCGGAAAATAAAAAATCTCGATATTATATTATAACGGAGGTTTTATATGTGGAGCAATTTCAGAGGGTGTACTATCACAGGTAAGTAATTGGGCGGATATTGTGGAGAGTATAATTTGCGAAATGAAGTCTGGAGTGCGTCCCTCGCCGGCCGAGGGGGGGGGGGTTTGGGGGGTAGCGACACCGGACCACCGAAGACAGCGCGCCGGCGCGGCGCTCGGACCGTCCGTCGCCGTGTATCCATTATATTTGCGACTTTCAGTTCTGTAGGAGTCTACGCGCATCTTTCTTATTGTTTCATTGCATGCTTGTTTGAAAATAAAGGAAGATTCTACAAGTAACAGGCGCTTTAAATAAGCGTCCAAACTGATTATTTTACAAGGGTTTATTTTAAATATTGACATTACATTACATTCATCAGGTTTTGTCATTTTAAATTAAGTTTAGTTGGGGTAAGCTTCACTATAGGTAGGTAGTTGCATTTTGTTTGGAATTCAGTGTAAGGCCTCTACTGCCGTGCCACTTGTAGCGGTGTTGTAAGACTGCGCCGGACCGTATGCGTCATAACTACCTACCATTATTACATTGGAACAAGAAGTACGTTTGTCTATATATCGCATAATTTCGGTCGCACGGTGTCGCAACAGCATCGGACTCTGGCGTCCGACACGACCTCTGCGAGCATGCGATAAAATAACTCACTTGTACCGAACTAATCATTTTACTTTGTAAGCGCACACGAGCCAACATAACACTACTTCCACCGTCCCGCGCGCCGTCGACCGCAGAGCAAGCAGGCAGGACAGAAGGACTGCTTACTGTGTTATGTACCTATTGTTAATAGGAACTTAGGATACATTCTGTGTTAGGGAAGTTAGTTCTTCTTTGACATTCAAATGTGCCTATTTGAAATAAATGCTTTGCGTTCGACCGCGCCACGTGATCAGGGCACCGGTTGCAATCTGAATCGCAATCTGAGACTAACCCGCAGGCTTATTACCTAAAAAAAAGCAATCAGCAAATATCGCGCAGTCACTGCGCGATCAATCGCTAAACGCTAAATAAATCGGTATTATCTAAAAATCTTGCGGTGATCGCTCGCCAATTGTTACTATGCACTTATCGCCACGACACTAGCGCCAAATTCACTATGGAGCAAACTCCGAACTAAACTCAATTGTCAAATGAAGAATGTTAAGTATAAGTTTTGTTACGAAAAAAACTTAAAAACCACTTAAACCCTCTTAAAAGTTACCAAAAATAGCTTAGCGCCGGTTACAAGATGCATAAGTGGGTGAAAACAGTGTTAACTTGGACTCGAAGCGATTCGGCTGTTCAACAAGTAAGTTTTAAAATATTATTGATGTGAAACAAAGGTGTACTAATTAACTTAAAAATTAACAATACATAATCTTGTTTCAGTATAAAATGGCAAATAGAGTGTCTAACGATCAACTAGAAGAACTATTAGATTTCCTAGCTCAGCATCCTGCTTTAGCCAGGGGTGTTGGCCTTGGCTCAAGATCCAAAGAAACTGTGGAGAGGCAGTGGAATGATCTTGCCAACAAGCTCAATTCTTTTGGCTCTGGGTCATCAAAGACGGGCGACCGCTGGAAAAAGGTAAATGGTATACTTAGTTTTTGTAATTCTTAACAGTTTCTAATAACCGCATGCTAATTTTGTAACTTATTTTGATAGATTTACCATATTATTTGTTTTGATTTTATAGTACTGGGCTGACCTAAAGCATAAAAGCAAGACCAGACTAGCCAAACGGAGAGAGGATGCTCGAGGCACTGGTGGTGGTCCAAGCAACCAAGAAGATCTATCAGAAATTGATAAAAAAATCTTGGCCATCATCGGGGAACAAGCTGTTTATGGTGATACTCAGCACAGAGTACCTGTATTTGTAAGTTACCTACTAAAATGTATAATATTTGAATGCATATTATGTATTATTATAACACATTTTGTTTTTTAGAACATTCAACCTGAAGTCCAATTTACAACAGAACCAGACATTGTTGTTTCAGAAGAAATTGTCATATCAGGTAAATAAAAATCATTATCTACACAATCATTCATAAATCATATATTTTAGTATTTAATCCATCACTTCAGAATCTGTTTTAAAAGTTAGTACTACATTTTGCTTTGTAGTATTTTTTTTTGTTTCTCTATAGTATAATTAGATTTTTGACCAATACTACTTTTATTTAATTACAGACACTTCAGAACTTCGTGAGCCTGTTGCCAGTTCAGTAGAAGTTCAAATACAACAAGTACCTGAACCACATCAGACAGGTAATATACCTCAAATGCTTTAGATATGATAATGATTAGAATCTAGATGTAAGTATCTGTACTGTATGGTATTATTCACGGTGATATTCATTGTATCAATCTCACAAGCAAACTTTGTTATGTAGTTCCACGCATTACTAATATATGTATGTAGTATCCGTACAGGTACCCTATTTGATGTCAATACCTGTCGAACTAATTCTGGTTTGCGCTGCCCTATCCATCGAATGGTTAAATCTTATAATTTTAATTTTGTTAATATTGATACATTTGTATGCTCAAAGTCTAGATTTAATTATTTATTTGTTTTAGTGTTAATTATTACTCTGTTTGCCCAGTAATCAATTCAATCAATTAGAATTTCTATTTTGCATGGTGTAATTAATTATTATTAATATGATGTAACTATTTATTACTTATCTAGTGGCACTCATAATCATATTGTCTTTTGTTAATGTGGATAATGTAGTGGGCTGCAATATTGTTAATATTTTGTATTATCTTTTCTCTATTCCAAGAACATTAATTCCATATTGTAGCTGTTTATTGTCCCTCAATAAATAAAAAAAAATATGGGTACCTTATGTAAGACACATTGTAAGCGAAACCATTATTTTTCTAATCATATTTTACAGGATTAGAGAGTCCCGTGAGTCAGCCTCTGCCTGCTAGAAGTCATCCCCGCCCCAGACATAATAGAGATAGTACTAGTAGTGAGTATGTTTTATTGACCCTAGGGATTCAATTTGTTTTATAGGTATTAAATGTAACAATTACACATTCGTTGATATTGTTTCACGCTTGTGACTAACATACATTGGGGGTGTGCCTGGGTTCGATTCTCAGGTTGGTCAGTGTTATTGGTACCTTATTGCGGAAAAATCCTAATAGCCTGAATGGCTGGCGAAGCAAGTCAGTTAATAGCAATAGCCTTACCCCCTTTTATATACATACATGGGAGATCTATCAACGTCTCTGGCAAACTGGGTGTGCAAATGCATGTAGGCATGCATCTGCCCACCACTTCAAAGTTTATAATGACATTTTTAATTCTCATTACAGTTTCAAGAACAAGAATCGACCCCGAATGGGTGAAGGAATTAGAGATGAATAGAGTACAGGCGGAGAACAAGATGGCTGATGCTACTCTCATCATCGCTGAAGCTGCAAAAAAGATCGCTGAGGCCTCTCTCATGAATGCTGAGACGAATCGCATGAATGCTGAGACGTCTCGCATGCTGTTAGAGGTCATGAAGGCGATTAGCCAGTCAAACAGCGCGCTAGCAGCTATGGACACAAGCTAATTAAAAAATGTAGTACTTAAACTAATGTATTTTAATAAATTAAACACTTTTACACGTCAATCATATATTTTTTAAACTAAGTGAGGTCGGCGTTTCCTATCTGACTACTCTGAGAAGAAAGGCCTAAACAAACTCAAAGGTCATAGTCTCTTTTAAAGTCCAGACATAATCTTGGTCAGGTTATATGAAGACCATGTAGGTCGATGTCTGAGATGGTCTTTTGAGGAAAGAACCACACAGATTGAGAGGACCTGTCCAGTCAATGCACGCATTTGTCAGAAATCGTGCAGCTCAACTCAAGACTTAAGGAGCTCAACGATTCGACGAACAATACCAAAGAAAGGACATTTGGGTAGGCCACATAAATTACTCAAACTGCCAGACCATGCAGAGAATAATAAGAAAAAAATTTAAATGAATAAAATAAATGACCCACACCGTCTTCACATTCACAATAATTAAAATAATTAAATTAAAAAGAAATAAAATTTGTTTATTTCAGACTAGGTGTGTCCATATTTTGTTAGTAACAAATTAATTATCTTAGGACTAAGGTTAGTAGCAATGTAGGTAGGTAGGTAGGTATAACTTGATTGAGAATAAATTGAATTAGAACAAATTAAACAAATTATTAAATATTTTTTACAAATAGAATAAAAATAATAATAATTAACCTAGGTAAACAATAAATATGTAATACTTTACAAAGTAAGCAAATATCATTGTTTATTAAAAATATATAAAAAAAAACACTCAAAATGCAGAAATTGGAAGCAGCTCAATCCCAAGCCTTTTTGTCCTCAATATAATCTTTAACAGTATAAAATGCTTTCTTGCACAACTTTCGTTTAATTAATGATTTAAATTTATTAAGGCTTAGATCTTGAACCTATGATTGTTATAATAATATTTATCAAAAGTCAAAGCATTTATTTGAAATAGACACCTTTGATTGTCAAACTTTACAGTAAAATAGAAATTAGTTGTATTATTGCCTCCTAGCTGACCATAATCTTTGGACAATTCGATCTCGTTGTAGTCGGCCTCTAGCTAGGAGCTGTAGTTCAGCACCAGCACTCGCATCCTCCTGTGGTTGTGGTGTGACTTGGTTGCTAAGATCTCCTTCAATATCTTCATTCGTCATCTGTGATACTGGCAACCGATGTTTGTTGCAGATGTTATGCAATACAGCACAGGCATTTATGATCATAGCCACTACTTGATGATCATAATGCAACACCCTGTGTGCCAGTAAACATCGCCAACGTGCTTTTAAAACTCCTATGCAGCGTTCTACAGTATTTCTCGTTAGACAGTGAACATTAGTATAATGCTCATCTGCACTATTAGGTTCAGCGTTCACAATTGGAGTTAAAAGCCATGGTCTCAACGGATATCCAGAATCACCTGAAATATTAAAATTGCAATGTAAATGTGTACAAGCAGTATACATTAATAATAAAATGTAAAACAGCGTTTATTTAAATTTACCTAGCAACCAGATAGTCTCTCCTCTGCTGTGCAGCTCTTGGAGATGCTCTTGTATCTCACAATTTCTCCAAATGTAAGCATCATGTGTAGCTCCACCAAATGATGCATCAATATTAATAATATTCAAATCACTGTCACATATCTAAAAAAAAAAACATTATAAAATGTAATGCATTAAACGTGTCATCACCTTGCACTGCATATCACTTATCAAACAATATTGATTGTACTGTTATTCCAGAATCTTTGTAGGACTTAGATAGATAGAGTATTCTATAATGTAAACAGGACAAAAACAAACTACATGACTTACTATTTGAACATTTCTTGAATGGTAATGTTTTCTATTAAAAAACCTTTCTTCATGGTCACTGGGCTGAATTAGAGCTACATGAGTGCAATCAATGCAGCCCAGGCAACCAGGAAATCCAAACTTGTTTGAAAACCTAAAAACAAATAAACATTAAATCAACCTATATGCATAACATAGACATTCACTCACATGTACCTATCTATTATTTGTATAGATACTTCAAGCACTTTAGTGTAGGTTATATAATGTTTTCTTACCCATTAATAATTGTGTTTCTTTCTAGTTGAGTTTGAGGGAATCTAATATGCTTTCTTAAAACACTTTGTGTATTCAAAGCGATGGTCACCTCTTTTACAGCTTTGGATACACTGGCTTGACTAAGCCCATGTAGGTAACTCATTCCCACAGGTTTTTGATAGGAGCCCGTAGCATAGAATGAGAGAGCTGTAAGCACCTGTAAAATCACAACAATATCTTACTATATTATCTAAAAGAATAATTGTTAGCTTCATATTTAAAATATAGACTAAACAATGCAAAGATATTATCATTTACACCCACTTACTTTACATTCTACACTAACTTTTGTTCTTCTTCTCGTTCGTGCCATGAACGGTCTAAGTTCAGTGCACAAATTCATAAACAGCTCTTTGGAAAGTCTGTAATGAGCTTTGAACTCGGCGTCAGACAAGTTCAAAGCATTGGCTTGATCTCGCAGGCTACGTCGCAACCGTGCTGTGTTACGGCTTTCAATCCTGCTAGCTTCAACCTCAAGTGCTTCAAGCAAGAGAACAGCACGAGCCATACCTAATACCTCAATAGAGATTTGAGACTCAAACAAATTATATATTTAACTAGAATAAACTGGATGAATAGTCTTTCACGGTACACACAGTTAGTTCTAATGAGCACACGACACACGACGGAGTTAAAATGTACACAATTTTATATAAAATTCTTCGAATTAGAAGACTAATTTGTAATAAGCAAGCAGCGAACGATTAACATCGAGGGAAAAGGTTATCGCAAATTTGACAGCCAATTTGCTCGCCGAAGGCTGTCGCTCTGCTGTCAAAAACGATGCGTAATACGAAATAGTCGCAATCACCTCGCGATCACAGTAGGAACCTGCACTTTTTAGTTAACTGATTGTTCCATAGAGGCAGCACTATCGATAGTTTGCTATGCTGTGGCTATTGCTGTTACATAATACCGATTAGGGAAATTTGCACGATAATTGGGCAAATTTCGCTATTGCTAGGCTTTTGCAAGATAGGTAATAAGCCTGCCGGAAAATAATGCTCCAGCAGCCGGCGTAAATACGTCGCATAAAGCTTTAGGAAAAGACTAATACAAGTACCTATTAGTGACAGTCACGACGATCTACAAGCTGAACGTTTTCTGAAACTAGGTGTGTGTGTGGGTGTACTTTACTATGTTCTACCCACGGAACAGAAAAAACAGGTTCTATCTGTATGTCCCACCATGCATTGTTCAGAATATAATACCTTCTTTGCATGTTAATTCGAGCCTGCGCCCCTTTTTTTATTCGCGCCGGTGCAGGCCCGGTCGCGGCCGTCCTGCGGTGCTGGTCCGGTTGCGGCCGTCCCGCGGTGCGGGCCCGGTCGCGGCCGTCCCGCGGCCACACTCCGCAATAAACCCGGCCCAGATTCTGTGATTATAATTTTATCACTTTTAGTAACTTGTACTCCAGTACTTAACATATTTAAGCATGTTGCGGTTATTAGGAGTGACATGTTACATGTCTCCACACTGACATGATTAGTTCGTAGTCATGTTGCGTCACATAGTACATTATGAGTGACATTTAACATGTCTCCACATAGACGTGATTAGTTCGCAGTCATGTTGTGTCACATGGTACATTATGTTATGAGTGACATGTAACATGTCTCCACACTGACGCGATTAGTTCGCAGTCATGTTGTGTCACATGGTACATTTTGAGTGACATGTAACATGTCTCCACACTGACGTGATTAGTTCGCAGTCATGTTGTGTCACATGGTACATTATGAGTGACATGTAACATGTCTCCACACTGACGTGATTAGTTCGCAGTCATGTTGTGTCACATGGTACATTTTGAGTGACATGTAACATGTCTCCACACTGACGTGATTAGTTCGTAGTCATGTTGTGTCACATGGTACATTATGAGTAACATGTAACATGTCTCCACACTGACGCGATTAGTTCGCAGTCATGTTGCGTCACAGGGTGCAGTGCTACTGCGCTGTTTGTTTCATCATCATCATTCTCCTGCCCTTATCCCAATGTATTTGTGCTCAGTGCAACATGACTTTTTCTTATCTATTAGACGTCGCCTCGGTAGTCGCCCCCCTTTCTAACCATTAGAATAATTATAACATAATATAATGTTTCATAATAAACATTCGTTCCATAAAAGCTCATTACTTCGAAGTGGCGCTCAGTGCATGTAATGATGTGTTCGTGCGACGTAACTTATAATTGTACACATCATAATATCGTAGTGAGCTCGTCGCGTCACCGACGTAATCGCGTTACTACACAAAGGCACAGGCTCGAGACTTACTGGAGAAGCGCGACTTACAGCGCCGCGCCGCCGCCGCGCCGCGCCGCCGTGGGACATGCGTCGGCTTATCATGTTATAGACTTAGAGGGGGTATCTTGTGGAGAGGCTTATGTCGATATAGTAATAGACAGTGATAAGTGTTTGATGGGATTATATGTATCCATGAGCCAAGACGTCGTAGTTATTGGCAGTGGATAAGAACTGGTCTGCTGCGCGTGGGGTTGTAGGGTGCAATTCTACCAGGGATGTGCAAGGGGTGAGTGCGATACTACTACTCTGATGGAAAAGTGCTTAGGGGAGGCAAGGCGATGCTGGCAGAGTAGGTGAGAGGCTGGTTGTGCGTACCTCCGCCATGCTAATACATGTTCAGAAGTGACAGGTAGCTTGAAGGATGTTCGGATGCTCCTAGTAAGGGCAGGTACCTACTTGCGACTGACACTGATTGCTACGAGCAGATAACTCAGTGCAATCTGCGAGCGCGAGTACTCTTATTAGCATAAAAGGCAGCTCTATCTGATGTTCACTGCCCCCCCCTCCCCCAGCTTATTTCCGATACGTCCTGGCGGAGTCGTATATCAAGGTTTATCAAGTATTACAATTAATTTTATTACATGTTATAATATCGTTTTGGGCCGGATGTCCCGGGCGGACAGGCGCGGAGCGATCCGTTAATCTCAGCACGTTTCCCCGTCGGGTGGTTTTATTATAAGCAGATGTTTTCCTTTAAACTTCGTGCCCGTGAGGAAAGCAGATGAACAAAGAATGTAGTCGTATAGTACCTAAGGCTCACGATGTATTATGTCAAATCAATGGTCGGTAGCTGAGTGGCTAGTGGCTACCAAATTATTTAAGCATTGAGCGGTCGCAGAGAATTTTGCCAAAGGGTTACGTGGAATTCATCAGAAGCCTCGGTTTAGTGGCGCTGGGCGCGCGGACCAATGAAAGCCAAGTGGTGGTTAAAGTAAAAATAATAGTAGGAAGGTGGACCGGATATATCGCGGAATGTACCTATGGGAGGACCTACTCGTAGAACTGCTGTCTGTAGCGGTAACTTACCTGTCAGTGGCGAAGAAAGCCGGAGCAAAAAAAAAATGCCAGGCGAAGGTCAAATTTTAATTGGTCCATGAAGCACCGACGAAAAAAATATGTCAAGCCGTTTCATTAAATTCCTATTTCGATCTACTTTTCTAAGGTATGAGCTTCATCTAATTAGCAAATGACAGTACCAAATTTATGTAGACACTGTGACGAAAGGGGTATGCGTGGCGCAGGTTGTAAAATAAAAACCACGCATCCACGTCAACATAAAAAATATATATTAATACTGAAAGGTGTGGGTAGGTCTACAGGTCACAATTTTCCCCCGAGCCACCCCATGGGTAGCGCTGTACTGCCCTGATAGCCGGCGTGGCGATGACCACAGCGAGGTGCCACGCTGGATGCGTAGGGGTGCCGGTCGACAGGTGGTTGCGCCGACCGTCGTTAAACAGCTCGGCCCACGTGGCAAGATGGCCAACAAATGGGACGTCCGATGCCGGTAGTTGCAGGCACGCACGAGTCACGACGGAATCAGCCGCGTGGCTCCAGATGTGCTGCCGTTAAGCTTGTTGATGTTCCCTAAAGTAGTTGAAAATTAGGGCATCCAGATCAGAAGAGATCTGGATACCCTATTTTCCAACAAATTTTCAAACATTTTAATCTTCTATTCACATATTATTTACCGACCTCCAATACTTACTTTATTCGAATAGATGAATGCATTCAAGATTCTCTATTCGAAATGTCGACTACCATTTACATGCATTCTAATTTTCATTGTTAAATTATTACGTTCATTAAACAATTGTATTCATTGATTCGCGCATGAAATTCGGGCAACTGTCGGTATAGTCTATTCGGCGCGATAGCCTAGCGAAAATGGAATGCTCTCGCTATTGTCCATTGCGCTGCCTTATATAGGTACGTAGTGCAGTGGCTATTTAGATGTATAAGAATGAGGTAGCAATAAAAAAAAAAAATGTTATTTTGAATTATTTTATATTTTATCGATATCTATTCATTACTACATAGGTACACTTATAGTTATTTACACAAACTTACATTTTAGAAAATTAAATATACACAAGCGGTAAACGGTATACATATATGTAGTTAATTTTATTGTCTATACATAAAAATGATTAAATCTATACTCTTGGTTCGATGTCATCCTGAATTTTGGTAATTAATTCTCTCGTACTGGTATATATATCATCGTATAATATAGTTTTTACAACATGTTGAACACACACATCAGCGTCACAATTACACATCGGCTGTTCGGATTTTTGAAAACTGTCTGTATCATATATTTCTATTTTGATTATTTTCGTTCCGCGAGAAACAGGCTTCTTTATAAATTGATAGAATGTCTGATCTGGTTTTGATCTCTTGCGAGCGAGACCTAGCGTCTTCTGTCCGCTGGTTTGTTGAACTGGTTGATTCATGGGTACAAAATTGAAGAGATCCTCCGAGTCCTGAAATAACAATGCAATATTAATTTAAGTTACACTACAAACGTTACGATTGAAATAAAGGATTATGTGGAAATAAATTATGCACTTACTACTATTGTTAATACATATTTAAATTGTTAATGAATATATTAAAGTAACACTTACCGACATTCCGCGAATATATCAGTCTTCACCATCAGATGCAAAGATGAAATGGATTTCAATTTATTATACTCCCCTTTTATATTTTTTAATTTAATTATTTCTTTTAATACATAGAGTTCAATATCGTATATTTTTGTTAGATGTTAATATCTATACAAAAATGGTATGATGAAATTGAAACCGCAGACATTACGACGCCTAATATTTTATTGTTTATCGAAAATATATATCGACAAAATAATACTACCGTCTTTTTGTTCACGGTAATCGTTTTCATACATTTTATTCACATGATTTGGCAAGCAAAATCATGGTATGTTAATAGTATATCAGCGTTAGCCAACTTGCAACGTAGCTGAATTCTTTTTAAGGAGACGGATCATAACAATTTATCAATATCGTTATACAACTATTAAGCCTGGTTTTACCTGCTATTATTATAAAGATTAAAAATAAATATTTTTTTGTTATTGATTTATTTTTTAAATAGCTTAGATATACCTTTATGCTGGAATAAAACGCAAGATTTACTTAATCGATCTGATTATTAGTTGGTACCTACAATTAGTGAGCATAGACACGTTTTACGTCTTCATACAATTGTTCAACTTCTTCTATATTCATAAAAACTAAAATTAGATTGAAATAAGTTATCATAGTAATTGCGAGAAAAAAATAAGATAAATACAAGATAAATACAAGCTTATTCTTACATACCGAAATATGAGATTCTGACTAGTCATATCTCCATTCCTCCACGTGTCTAGAAGTTGCATGCGAGCGTGCAAACCGCAGCGTTTGTACCGTCGCCCGGCGTCGACAACATTCAGCATAAACAACAATCTTCAAACTTTTATTTCTAAATATGAAATTCCCCTATTGTTTATTTAAGTAAGTATCTATATTCGTCTACATTATCTATACATATAATAATCTACACTAATTTTATATAGAGGAAAGATTTGTATTTTTGTTTGTTTGTAACGAATAAACTCTAAAACTACTTAACCGATTTCGATGAAACTTGGCACACAAACAGATAAACCATAACCATATGGTATAGGACTTTTTATCTCAATATTAAGTTCCCGTGGGATAATTTAAAACTTTAACGCAGGCGAAGCCATGGGTAAAAGCTATCTTATATAATAACACTGTAAGCTTAAAACCTTAACCGCTACGATTTGTACGCTCGTGTATGCAATTGTCAATTTTTGCAAGTATGCAGTTTTACAAATTTGGATTGAATGACGTGATTTTAGGCCTATAAAAACGCGTTGCAAATTACTCTCCGGTACAATTCCACTCTGGAACGAATCCTCTCTACAAGGGATCAACGCTCCGAGCTCCTAATCAAGCTACTCGTCTAAGCGCCTATCAAGAATGTAAGTATCTATTCATAATCATATCTAACTATTAAATGGTCAGAGCAATGTATTAATTGATATATTCAACTATTCGAATGTTGACCGTCAATATTGTGATGCTTTTCTGCGATGCAGGTTCGATTCCTGCACAGATCAAATAAGCTAATTTGTGTTGAAAAAATGTAAACTAAGTACCAGTTACATAATTATTTTAATTTATTTCAACTATAGCACAATGATATTATGAATGCTTTGTAAAGATTGGATAGTCGAGGGTTCCATTCTCGTAACTTTTCAAGTCTAACTGTAACTTATAGTCTGATCGTTGTTTCTTATCTCTGTAGCATAGATAGATTATTCTAGTTTGATGTTAGGACAATGTGTCTGTATACCAAGCGTTGTATTCGTACTTCATCGATTTGTATAATGTTCAATATTAGATTTATACATAGAAATATTTAGAGATACAACGAAACCTAATCAACATTATCACCTATTTGAAAATAAAATTAACGATTACAGTGCACTAATGATATATTTCAATATTTGTTCACAGGTCGAAGCTACTCGCCAACGATCTCTTCCTCTCCAGCGACGACTCTGAAGCGGAGGTGAAGCCGAAGAGGAAGTCGGAGGACAAGAAAATGAAGAGAGACCGATCCGGCAAGTCGAGTGAAGGATCTAGTTCGAAAAAGTCCAAACCGACTATTTCCCCAATTTTTCCACCAGCACGCGTTACGGCCAATGAATTATTCGCTAACGAAGACAGTGACAAGAATGAATGTGTTAAGAGCTCCACCAAAACGGGTAATGTCCCACCTATACATTCTTATTTTATGAAAAGGCAGTCGAAGGGCTATTCTCGCCAAATTAGTGAGACGAAAGAAGGGAAATATTACGTTGAGGTAAAAATATATGATGTCGAAGAAATAAAAAAAATTATGCCGATAAATAGATGGCGGTATGCTATTACTAACATAAAAACGAAACTGGATGAAGATAAGGAGTCTTGGCACCATATAAAAGAGTTCATCTTAACGACCCAAAAAGATTTTAAAAATTGTCCGCTGTCATACTTAGGATCCTACGAAACTTAACGATTTAACCTATTGTTAATCAATTCATTATTCCTGTACACATTTTTTTATATTACACGATGCATAGTTATATCTCTATATACATATAATCATATTTATCCCGATATTAGCTTTAATTCATAGGGTAATTCAATGTATTTTTGGTTATTTCATTATATTTTATAATTATTATCATTGTATTTTTTTTCTTTGTTTCACAGCTTCTACGCACCCCACTAATAAGCCAAGATCTAGAAAAATAAACTGTGACAAATGTGAAATATTAATTCCAGAAAATCGGTATTCCTATCATATGAGAACTAATATACATAAAGCAAACTGTTTATTGAATACCAAGTTCGCAAATATTCATATTATTGCGACAGCATTCAATAACAGAATAATGACATACAGATTGAATGTCACTCAGGAAGACGAGTACCTCGGTCTAGAGGCGTTCCTGAGTGATCACCAAACCAATTTAGCAGAATTGATTACTATGTCACTAAATAAACACAATTGCATAAAAGTTAATTTCGAATTGTTTGCCTATTTTATGCTACCAACTTTAGAAGAAACGCAACTAAAGTCATTTAATACCAAATACAATATTATCTATAAAAACACTGATTTGAATGAATTATTAACTAAAGTAATGAATGCATTGAACGAGAAATTAACAGAGTTCCAACACTGTCAATCTGGTTGGACGTTTGTTTCTATGAGTCATCTCGAAATTAATATAAATAAGTATTCACCTATGAGGGGTGGATCTTATATAGATCTACCACCAGCTATTAAACATTCTAGAAGTTGTATTAATATAAAAAACGAAGATGATTGTTGTTTTCTATGGAGTATAGTTGCTGCATTATACCCAGCGAAAAATAACGTATGCAGAACAAGTTCATATCCTCATTATTCTTCGGTTTTAAATATAGAAGGAATGTCATTCCCACCTACAACGAATGATATTAAACAGTTTGAGAAAAACGATCCAAATATGAGTGTAAATATATATGGTTTGCAAAATAATATTGTAACTGGGCCTCTTTATGTATCGAAACATAAGAGAGAACATCATTTTAATTTACTATATATTGAATACAATACTATCGGACACTATTGTTTAATTAAAGATCTTATACGTCTAGTACGACGTCAAGTAACTCATTATAAAGGTAAAGTTTATTTATGTGATACATGTTTACAATTTTTCAATGGCGAAACAAGATACAAGTCTCATAACTGTTCTAAGATATTGTCTATTTTGCCTGAAAAAACATCTATATTGAAATTTAAACATTTTGAAAGGCAGCAGAAAATTAATTTCATCATTTATGCTGACTTCGAATGTATGTTAATTGACTGTAATGAAAGTAACTCTTTAAACACTCGGAAACTAAAGATACATCAACCTTCATGTTTTGCTTATTATATTTGCTGTGCACATAATAATGAATTAAATAAGTATGTCTCATACAGAGGTACAGATTGTGCGGAAATATTTGTTAAATATTTAATAAAAGACGCTAAACGTATACATAGAATTTTAAGTAATAAAAAGTCGATGACTCCATTAACAACTGAGCAAGAGATGAATTATCGGAACTCGAATACATGTCACATATGTAAACAACTATTGCTTAATGACAAAGTCCGAGATCATGATCATATTACCTCAGAGTATCGTGGAGCAGCACACTCCCATTGTAATTTGATGTATAGAGTTTGTTCATTCATTCCTGTCGTCTTTCATAATTTGTCTGGATATGACTCACATTTATTCATTCAAGAGTTAGCAAAGTATGAAGGTACTATTAACATTATACCGAAAACTAAAGAAAAATACCTCTCAATAACGAAAGTAATAAAGACAGAAAAATATGATCATCCTATTCAGATAAAATTTATTGATTCTTTTCAATTTCTTAGTTCTAGTTTAGATGTATTGAGTTATAGTTTATCAGAAAACGATTTTTTAAACTTATCAAGAGAGTTTAGCGATAAAAGAAAATTTGATCTAATGAGAAAAAAGGGTGTTTATCCTTATGATTATATCGATTCTTGGTCCAAATTTGATGAGACGCAACTGCCATCAAAGTATCATTTCTATAACAGTTTATGTAAGAAACATATAACTGATGAAGAATATTTACACGCTCAAACAGTCTGGAATGTTTTCAAAGTTAAATCTCTTGGTGAATATACAGATTTATACATAAAATGTGATGTACTTTTATTATGTGACATATTCGAAAAATTTAGAGAAACAAGCTTACATTACTATAAGTTAGATCCAGCTTATTATGTTACTTCACCGAGCTTAAGCTGGGATGCAATGCTTCTATATACTGGCACTGAACTGGAGTTAATAAGTGACTTGCAAATGTATGAGTTATTAGAAAAAGGAATTCGTGGTGGGCTGGCACAGTGTTCTCGACGTCATGCCGAAGCAAATAATAAATACTTACCACATTTTAACGAGTCAGAACCAAGCAGTTATTTAATATACCTTGATTGTAATAATCTGTATGGCTATGCTATGATGAAGAAGCTTCCTATATCAGAATTCAAATTTTTAACTCTTGAAGAAATTAGCAACTTTGATGTAATTACTATCTCTGATGATAATGATTACGGTTATATTTTGGAAGTAGACCTAACTTATCCTAACTATTTACATAACAAACATAAAGATTTACCTTTCGCAGTTGAAAAATTAGTACCACCTTATGGAAAATCAGCAAAATTGATTGCGAATCTTTATGATAAGCATCATTATGTGATTCATTATGTTCATTTAAAAGAGTGTTTAAAAAATGGTCTGATTTTAAAAAAGATTCATTGCATACTTAGCTTTAGACAAGAATGTTTTCTCAAAAATTACATCGATCTCAATACCAGACTTCGTCAAAATTCCAAAACTGCATTTGAGAAGGACTTTTTTAAATTATTAAATAATGCGATATTCGGAAAAACTATTGAAAATAAGCGCAAGCAAGCTGATGTTAAATTAGTAACGAAATGGAGAGATACCACCAATAAAACAAACAAACATCTTGATGCTGAAAAATTGTTAGCTAAACCAAACTTAAAAAGTGTATCAATATTTTCAGATAATTTTATAGCTGTAGAATTATATCATGAAAAAGTTGTTTTAGATAGACCGATTTATATCGGATTCACAGTTTTGGAATATTCTAAGCAACACTTATACCAGTTTCATTATGATTTTATAAAGAAAAAATATGGAAATAATGCAAAGCTATGCTATACTGATACCGATAGTTTGTTATATTTAATATATACAACTGATTTTTATCAAGATATGCATGATGATCTTACCAAGTTCGATACTAGTAATTTTGCAGTAAATAATCCTTATCACATACCACAAACTAATGCAAAAGTTCCCGGATTATGGAAACATGAGACGGGTGATGATTTAATTATAGAATTTGTCGGTCTACGAGCTAAATTATATTTTATAAACAGTCTCAAAACTCAAATTAAAAAAGCTAAAGGTGTTTCCAAATCTATTACAAATAATCTAAAATTGAATGATTACAGCAATGTTCTGCTGACCGATAAAGCGCTAAGATGTAAAATGAATATGATAAAATCAATTAAACATGTTTTATACTCCCAACAAGTAGATAAACAAGTTTTAGATAGAAACGATGATAAAATTCAAGTACTGCAAGATCAAATTCACACATTACCCTGGGGTCATTGTGATTCTATGTTTTTAGATTATTCCAGTGATACGTAATCCACTGTTCTAAATTAATTTATTGTATAGAAATTAAGTATGAATAATTATTTTAGAATAAGTTACTATAAATGAATATATTACGCTACTATTATGAGTGAATGTATACGCTATGATGAACATTTATAATAAAATGATATTTCCTAAACAAATGGACTTTTATTCAAACGTATTCAACTTCCTAAACGTTATCATCAAATTGTAAGTTCATGCTTGTTCTATAATGAGGTTCATGTAGTATATATACGAGTATATAAGTGTACGTTAGGTGGAAATAAGATTAATATACACTATGAAGTTGATCAAACAACCCATATCTCTCAATGTTAATAATATAAGATTAAGTGACTCTGTTCACCACATCAGACATAGCGCTTTACTACCAAATACTATTCGCTGTATAATATGTGGCCCATCAAACTGTGGTAAAACGAATGTTATGATTAGTTTACTGCTGCACGCAAATGGGCTCAAATTTAAAAATCTTTATCTTTACTCTAAAACTTCTTTTCAACCAAAATACCGTTTCTTGGTCGAAGTATTAAAAAGGGTGCCACAGATTAACTTTTACGAGTTCAATAATGACAAAGATGTAATTTCTCCGAGTGAAGCTTTAACAAATTCTGTATTTATATTTGATGATGTTGCTTGTGAAAATCAAATAAATATCCGCAATTATTTCTGTATGGGTAGGCATAAACAAATAGATTGTTTCTATTTGTCTCAAACCTATTCTAAAATTCCAAAGCAATTGTTACGTGACAATGTTAATTTTCTTATTATATTCAAACAAGATGATGTAAATTTAAAGCATATTTATGAAGAGCATGTTAGTTCTGATTTACAATGGAAAGAGTTCAGAAATATTTGTCAAACTGTTTGGAATAAACCTTATCATTTTCTACTTATTAATAAAGAATCGTCATTAAATAATGGAAGGTACAGACAGAATTTTGATATGTTTTTTAAATTTGACTGACTGTTTACATATGCATACATATAAGTAATTAACATGTAAAATCAAATTCAGTATAATTTGTTCCTTAGCTGAACGCAGTTGTTATAATAGGTATAACATGGAGAAACATATTAAAATAGAATTAATGAAGTCTGTAGATTCCATAAAGAATAAAATAAAACAAATGAAGGATCAGGAACACTCGATGAACTTGTCAGTTGATAAAATGCTAAAACCTGTCACAGATCCTCTTAAAACCCTAGTTGATTCGAATAAAGCAATAGAAAAAACACAAAATGTAGAAAATACACACTTTAATTTTGAAGACAAGGAATTGAGTGATATTAATACTAGCTCATCTACAAAGTTTGAAGAATGCTACGATCCAGAACCGAATTCGATGCAGTTCGTTAAAAAGTCTCCCCAGACGGAATTATTGAAAGATTTAGAAATATCATTAGAGGGTCATGATATTCATGATATTTATGAAGGGGTAAATATACCATTCGGAATAAGAAGTGCAAACAAAACATTACTAATGGGTAATTCAATAGTTTCATTTTCTAAAATAGATAGTGTGAATGATGATAATGTCATTTTAATTAAAGTTGGCGATAGAACCTACAATGTAACCCCTGGTTTAAAAGAACTTTTGCTTCGAAGAAAACCTGATTTAAAACTAATATCGAGCAAAGATAAACTTGTCTACAAGGATATGTTGCATTATACAAATGCACATAAGAGAGATTTCAATCCTAATGGACAAATAAGAGGCGATAAAAGTATAAAATATCGCGAAATAATTAGGCCATTGTTTTCTGAATCGTTAAACAATAATATTGTCACTAAATTTGGTGGAAGCTTACCAACGCTAAAGAAATACAAAAATAACACTGACTTAGTATATTGGGATGATCCTAATGAACTGGTTGACAGATTGAAACTATTAATTGCTTCCCGAGATGCTGGTAATACAAACCATGATAATGAAATTTTATCAATAATCGAAGAATTAAAAGAAGCTGATATAATTAAATAATAAATAGTCATAATAATATGCTTTTTATTCAGTATAATAGCTGAGTTCAAGACAAGTATACTGAATTGTGAACATGAGCAAAGCTGACGTGGTAAACGAAATTCATAAAAATGTGAGGGTGAACTATCCACGAAGACATGTTATCATGAAAGATATAGATGACTTATGGCAAGCAGACTTAATTGATATGCAATCAATTTCAAAAGAAAATAAAAATTACAGATATATTCTTGCCGTTATTGATACATTTTCGAAATATGCTTGGGCCTTTCCTATGAGAAGTAAAACCAAAGAAGATGTGTGATATAATTACTGTGGCCCTGGTACTAAATTAATAAAAAGACTTGCACAAGGAGATAACGGTGTAAATAAGTTAGACGAATATTGCAAAGATCACGATATTGCATATCACAAGTCATCAAACTTGAAAGATCGACATAAGGCTGATTTCATTTTGTTAAAAATGGCGAAACAGCGAGCAGTTGCTTCCGATGCCAGTATAGGCGAAAAACTCGCGGCACGCTTAGTAAGTAAGGCTATGACGACAAAAATTAAAACTGGTTCTGGTTCTCCAAAATTTACATCTGGAAAAGGATTAAAAAGTAAATTAAAAACTGTTATTACAAAAGCAAAAATACACATAAAAAAATTAAAACCTAAGAGCAAGAAAATGGCTATAGAATTAGCTATTGCAGCTACCAGAGAATTAGCTGATGATTCATCGATTAAGCTCCCGCGTGTTATTCCTATTCCAAAAACTGGGGGAGTACTACCTTTGATTCCTATTTTTGCGGGATTATCAGCGGCGGGAGCTTTAGCAGGCGGTGCAGCTGGTATTGCCAAAACCATAAATGAATTCAAAATGGCTAAAAAGCTGTATGAGGAATCGAGGAGACACAATGAAAAAATGGAAGCTCTATGTATTGGGAAAGGACTACACCTTAAACCACATAAAGGCAGCCTTGGAATTTTCGTATCAAAAGAAAAAAACTAAGATATCGGCTACCCAAACGGGCCTTAACTAACTTTGACATTTTAAAGTATGGAAATAGAATTCCTCATTTTAGAGGTGTCTTTATGAGAGATGAGCTCCCTAAATATCCGTATAAAAAAGAATGTGGAGTTATTAATTTAGATAGTTCTAAAAATCCTGGTTCTCATTGGGTAGCCTATGCAAAATATAATGATTATGTTGAGTATTTTGACAGTTACGGAAATCTTAAGCCTCCAAAGGAATTTATAAAATATGTAGGTTCTAACATTCAATATAATTATGAAAATATACAACGCGATCACCCCTTCAACTGTGGACATCTATGTTTAAATTTCTTAAAGAGTTTTTGGTATAATCAAGAAATAAAATAAACAGGATCATTTAAAAGAGTTCAGTATGAAAGCATGTCTACTACAGTTACCATCTCTGGAAATAAATCAGAACTGGTCTCGTATTTTCAACCACCTCTTCATTTATCTGATCAATACGAGTGCGGTTTACTATACTTTTCAGTGTTAAAAACAAGACCGAATGTTCCCGTTAATAACAGCAGTTTAACAGCTGTAATCAGAATCGAATGTGATCTTGTGCACGGTTCATACTATAACGGATTACCGACTCATTTTATTCACGAATTCATATCTGATACTGCTTCAAGTCACGGCTACACAGAAATACCTCGGAACGTTATTTACTTCCCAGTGAACAAAAATATAATTTCAGCCATTTCTGTCAGGATTGTAGATCAGTTTGGATACTGTATTGACTTTGGTGAAGAACATATTCAATTACGTCTTCATTTAAGAAAAGCAAAATGATAGTATATGATAAAAACCCTCCAACGAAAATAAAACGTCCTATTCCGTCAACAAACGTCAAGGTGCACAGACGTAAGAAAAACGTGAAGAAATTGACTAAATCAAATAAAGATTTTCTTAAAGCTTTAGGGTTTAAAGTATGAGTATACTACAGATTACTGATTTACCACACTTTGATAGTTCAATCGAAAGCTATGAAGTCCATTCATACAATCCCTACAATAACAGCTTTAGAGAAAACGATGAAATCAGAATCCCCATACACCAGCAAGATATATACGTGCTACCATCAGCCAGTTCAATCTACATCGAAGGTCGGGCAAAGCTGTTCGGTAAAGATGGGAATCCGATCAAGAAAACTGTTACGTTCACTAATAACCCTGTTATGCATTTGTTTCAAGACATCAGATACGAAATGAATGGAATTGAAATAGATCGTATAAAAAATTCCGGAATAACATCAACAATAAAGTCATACATCTCATTAAACGAAGCAGAAAGTAAAGTTGCTGCATTATGGGGTTGGAATTTAAACGGGTTCCAAAGTGATGGGCATTTCAGTGCTGTGGTGCCATTAAATAAGATTTTAGGATTTGCAGAGGATTACAATAAAATTGTGATAAATTGTAAACACGAACTTATATTGAATAGGAGTAATTCTAACTTAAATAGTATTATTGTTACTGATGAAGTCGTTCAGCTTCAAATAGATATACAAAGGATTCAGTGGAGAGTACCACATATAAAAGTTTCAGATAGAGAACGTTTAACACTTTTAAAGCATTTAGAAAGAGATAAATCTATTCAGATGGCTTTTAGAAATTGGGATTTATATGAGTATCCTTTACTACCTAAAACCACAAAGCATTCTTGGTCAGTAAAAACTGCTTCTCAATTAGAAAAGCCTCGGTATGTAATTTTTTGCTTGCAGACTAATAGAAAAAGTAATAAATTGAAAGACAGCTCAGTATTTGATCATTGCGATGTGACAAACGTAACGCTATTTTTGAATTCTCAATATTACCCTTATGAACCTTTAGGCTTAAAGTTTTCTGAAAATAAGTACAGTATATTATATGAAATGTATGTGAAATTTCGTCAGTCGTATTATAGCAGCCCAATCGATCCGTTGCTTGATTTGAAAGATTTTAAAGAAAAAGCACCGCTTTTTATCATAGATTGTTCAAGGCAAAATGACTGTTTAAAAACCGGCCCGGTAGACGTAAGGTTGGAATTTGAATGTTCAACATTGATACCAGATAACACAACTGCTTATTGTTTAATTATTAACGATCGACTTGTGGAATACAAACCGTTAAGTAACATTGTGCGCAGGCTATCATGACTGCAATTGTAGATGTTCAAGGTTTCAAAACAGAAGCTAACGAATTTATAATAAAGGAGATTGCGATATTATGTGATAAAAAAATACAGGTATTTCTAATAAAACCTCCATTCCCATTTTACGATTTGACTAAACAAGAACGGCGACAAGTAAGTTGGATTGAGCGCAATAGAAAGATATACTGGAATGAAGGAGTTGTGCCTTACTCAAATTATCAGAATTTGGTTATAAATATTTTAAGAGATAAATGTGTTTATGTCAAAGGTTCAGAAAAAGTGTTGTGGTTAAGAAACATTGTAAATAGTGCTAATATTAATAACTTAGAAGATAAAGGTTGTCCTAGTTTATTAAACTTATATAAACAATATGAAAACTCTCATGATCTGTATAGTTGTATTTATCATGATTCAGTATGTGCATTGAAAAACGTTCTCTGTTTAAATAAATGGCGTATAAACAATGTAGTATAAACACTTTAAGTAAGTAACTAATAAATTTTTGATATAAATATTTTCTTGTTTTATTCATTAAAGATCGATAATATAGTAATTCCCACAGTTCATGGTTTAATTTTCAAACAGATGTTCGATTCAAAGTATTGATTGTAAGTGAATACAATGAAAACCATATATGGAAGTACATCGAATGAATGATGTCATACAACATGCGTATCGTTAAAGTAAACAAAAGGGCATGAAGTGGTTCGCTATTTTGTTACATATTTGACGACACGTTTGGCTTGTGCTTTAAAAAAATGTAATATGTTTATATAAATGGTGTATAGATAATAAATTTTTGAAGTAGATATTTTTCTTGTTTAATTTTTCACAATTGGGTAATAGATAACAGTTTCCTATCCCTACCAATCCCGTCCAATGTTAATCGTTATAAGTTGATGGTAATAGCTGTGCGATGTCATTATACATTTATAATTATCTGTATCAAGAACATGTCTCAAAATAAATACAATCCTCGGTATGACCTGTTTAATACATATAAAATGCGTGAATTTTCATTTCGTTCCTATTGGGCAACGGCTGATTCAAGGAGAAGATTAGTAATGGAAATGGCTGACGCGGGATTTTTTTATTGTGGAAATGGTGTAAATGATAAAGCAGCATGTTTCTCATGTGGAGGTGTTATAGAAGATTGGGAGATTTACGATGATCCTTGGATGCAACATACCATACAATTTCCTCAATGTTGTTATTTGAACGCTGTGAAAGGAACGGATTATGTTGACAAATCAAAACATCTATTTTTAAAAGAAAGATAATATATAAAATTATTCTAAAATGGAGCAGGATAGATTGATTGTTTGCTGAATAAGCTACTAAATGCTATTAGCAATGGAGCCTAAGTAACTATAAATTATGTACAGTCATTTTATGTGTCATTCAATTCCAACAATTGTAGTTTAAATGCGTTTCAAATTCGAAATCCCCGAAATTCGCGGAAGGCCGCGAAACCGTAGAAAAGGATTCTGAATACAACACTCATTTTAAATAGAGGATTCTGAATACAACACTCATTTTGAATAGAGGATTCTGAATGCAACCTTCACTTTGAATAGAGGATTCTGAATACAACATTCATTTGAATAGAGGATTCTGAATACAACACTCATTTTGAATAGAGGATTCTGAATACAACACTCATGAATGAATGAATGGTGAAAATTGCGGGTTTCCAGATCTTATGTTTGAAAATTTGTTGGAAAATAGGGTATCCAGATCTCTTCTGATCTGGATGCCCTAATTTTCAACTACTCCCTAACCGGAACTTTGGACCCTGGAACATGACGTCCAGCGTGTCACGAACATTGGTCAACTCCGCTGATTGCGACACCAAGCTAAGCAGAGCGAGTAGCAATACAGTGCGCTAATGAAGGTGATGGTGGATTGTCACAATCAGACGGAGTTTACAAAATGGGAAGAATGAAAAAAGGCATGATGCAATACATTTTGAGTGTGAAGCACGAAAAGTCAAAATGCATTAAGCTGAAGGCATTAGATTGAATTAATTACATGATTTAGCGTATAATAAAATCAGATAAAATTAAGCATACATGCCAAGTTAATCTGTAAGAAAAAGAACACAAAATATACTCATGAAAATGCTATTCAACACTTACCCAGTATGGGGGTTTCAAAGACACCGAATTTAATTGCTCGATGGCGGAGAATTATGTAGATTAGGTAGTTGTTTTTAGGCTCAGATAATGGCGAGTTAACACACGTGTGAAATCACTGATATAAAATAATCTGGTGAGACGTGTGACCGCTTCGGGAAAAACCAAAATTCCTAATGTCAAACGATAGACGCGTTGGATAGAGATCGGACATGCGCGAGCCCATAGATAAATTCTCACTCGCGCGCCGATAAATCTTGTGCTTTTAGTCATTACTATTTACTACCGCTCTACTTGTAAATAAACTCAAACTCAAACTCAAACTCAAAACATTTATTTCAATTAAACCATTTACAGGCACTTTTGAATTGTCAAAAAGTCGGTCAGTCAGAAAATATGAAGCTAGTTGCCCATTCCAAAGCGTAGGTACCTATGGAGAAGAATGGGCAAGAAACTCCATGGACACTCTTTTAAATTATAGTTGTACAAATATATTAGTTACATCAATAATGTGAATTTATAATTATATGTGAGAACGATGTACAAAAGATGTACGCGTTAAAAGTGTCCAGAGTACAACAAATGGCAAGAAAACAACAATTCAATATTAAAATAATTAAAAATATGCCGAGGCAGCTAAGTGATATGACCAGCCCCAACTGACGGCGCCCGTTCACGAACATGACGCATAGATCGGCACCATTCAGCTCAACCATTTTGAAGGGAGCTAAATGATCCAACACACACGCCACCGTCAGCGAGACATTTGTGTGAGCATGACATACTATCAGCCGCCAGGGCACATTCAAGTCAATGAAAGACACATTACCCGGTAAATGGTACATAGTGTATAGTATATACATAGAACTCACATCTGTGCTATGCAATTATACAATACAAAGGAAATTGAGTTTATACAATGCAAAGATAGTCTTACAATCTTCAGCAGCTCCAACAGAATCTTCAAGTGTTAATCAATTAGTTGTGGTTGTGGAGCAGGACCAGCCTTGAGCCAGGCATTTTTATCAGCGATGTAATCCCCTAACTTATAATATGCCTGACTGCATAGTGTGCGTTTTATACAAGACTTGAATTTCGTCTCATTCATTTCAAGAATGTGGGGAGGTATTTTATTATAACATTTTAAACAGTACCCCATAAAAGATGAGTCTACTTTAGCCAGTCTGAAACCTGGTTGAACTAATAGGTCCCTATTTCTAGTACTATAATTATGTCTTTCACCTCTTTTACCAAAAAGATGTAAGTTTTTTCTTACATACATGATATTTTCGTAGATATATTGACAAGGCACCGTCATGATGTTAATTTCCTTAAACAGTTCCCTTAGAGAATCGCGCCTGCGGAGAATATAAATGGCTCTGATAGCTCTTTTCTGCAGAATAAAAATAGAATCGATGTCTGCAGCCCGTCCCCAAAGTAAAATACCGTAAGACATGATACTATGAAAGTAACTAAAGTAGACTAGTCTCGCGGTATCTACATCAGTAAATTGACGGATTTTTCTGACAGCATAAGCTGCTGAACTTAGCCGTCCTGCAAGAGATGTTAAATGAGGACCCCATTGTAGCCTTGAGTCGAGCGTGATCCCTAGGAAAACAGTTTCATCGACGAATTCTAGTTTCTCTTGATTCAATATTATCTCACAATCACTACTCTTGACATTTGGTAAAGAAAATCTTATGCACAATATTCTGTGGTTGTCATATTTTGACGTCTGCGGCTCTTTGACAGTTGAATGTATGTAAACATTGGAATGTTGCTGTGATTTTGTTGTTAATTTAGTTATTATGTGTTTAATTATGCAAAATGTAACGTACGACGTTACAACACACATTTTTCAAACACCTTGCTGAAACCTGGCAAAACCGATATGGGTCTATAATTTATTAGTGTCTTTTTTGCTGTTCCCAGATTTGATAAGTGGAATAACTTTACTGAACTTCATTAAATCCGGGAAAACCCCTTGATCTTCACACACATTAAATATTAAAGCTAAATAGGGTGCAATTGTCTCAATAAGGCGAGGCGGCAAGCCTCCTTGCCGGACTGCCGCCATGGGATCTGGAGGCCATAGTCCTCGCGCGCCTGTATGAGTGGCGCGCGGAGGCACTACGCCGGGGGGAAACTCCGCTTCCGCAGCAAATCGCGGCGGAGCGGACGGACCTCCAGCGCGATCTCATGGCTGCATGGAAAGAGCGACTGTCGCAACCCAGCGCAGGGCACGCCACGATAGCGGCGGTAAGACCCCTCTTTGAGGAGTGGCTAGAGAGGCGTCATGGCACCCTCACCTACCGCCTGACGCAGGTCCTCACCGGACACGGAAGTTTCGGGAGGTTCCTGCACATAATCAGGCGGGAGGAAACGCCCGGGTGTCACCATTGCCAGGATCGCCCAGAGGACACGGTGGAGTGTGCTCCACCGTGACCGGTGACCTCCACCGTGTGCGGTGGAGGTCTGCCCCGCTTGGGCGGAGCACCGCCGTGTCCTCGTAGAGGTGATCGGCAGCGGCGGCGACCTCTCGCGTCCGGGCCTGGTTCAAGCCATGGTCCGGGGCGAGAGGGAGTGGGGGGCAGTCGCCTCCTTCTGCGAAGCAGTCATGCTAGCGAAGAGGCGGCGGGACGGCTGAGGGAGAGAGCCTCCCGTCCCAGCCGCCGCGGGAGACGCTCCGGGCGTCGGGAGCCGCGCGACGACTCCCGGCCACCGTAGGCGCGGGCCTGCGGGCGGAGAGTAATGGGTAGCTCACCGTCCGATCAGGACTAGGCCCGTGCCGGACGGCGCGTACGTGTTCCACGCGCGCCTCAAAGAGATGTCAGCATCAAACGAAGGGGCCCGCAAGGGCCGAAGCCTGCCGGATCAGCGGGATTGTCCAAAAGGGTTACCGCTGGCCCGGAACATAAAGGGCGAAGGAAGGAACACGGGTGGGTTTTAGTCAGTAAGAGTCTGACACTCCCTTCCGCTCCACCCAGAGCGGGAGGTCATTTGATGATTTCCCATCCTGAAAAAAAAAAAAGGCTGAGACATTTGCTTTTAATAATTCACTTGCTAGTGCGGGCGAGGAATTTAAAGTTTATGTAGTTTTAATTGGGATATTGGTAAAGAAAGTTGCAAACTCCTGAGCAATATCGATGTTATTGCTAATGAGACCGCGAGAAGTGTCCAGTGTGTAATCAGTATTATGTTTTTTGTTCCTGTTCATTTCATTGCTTAAAATTTTCCAAACTGTCTTTATTTTATTGTCTGCTGATTTAACCTTGTTACTGATAAAAGAAGCTTTAGCTGCTTTACAGATATTTTTAAAAGTTTTAGAATAAGTAACAACATACTTATTAAAAGTATTCGTGTCAATATACGGCTTAATTCAAATAATCTTTCCCTACTTTTCCTGATTCCTTTAGTTGCCCAGTCACTGAATAAAAATTAGGACAAATAGATAGTTTAAGATTTTTTCTTAAAGGAATTAATGAACTCTGTTTGCACTAATGAAAAGAATTCTTCATACAAAATATTACCATTAGTCATACTTAGGCCCTGAGCATTTAACTTGCTAATTAAAGTGATATTAAACTTATTCAAATTACCCGATGTTATTGGTCTAGTTTGAATCTGCACTTTTTTATCGATGTGTTGGACTCAAACGACACGGCCATTGTGATCAAGACGATCAGTGATCGGACGGAGATATTATTAACAATGCCTTTATCTGAATATTTGCAGCAACAAAAACATTATCAATACATGTAGCAGTAGCTGTAGTTATTCGCGTTGGTTCCAAAAACACATTTGACAGATTCAATGATTTAAAGAGGCTTAACAATCTACTGCTATGTGAATTATTTTTCAAAATAATAATATTAAAGTCACCAACTACTACTACTACTACTACCAACGACGACGAAACTACTGATTTATTACCAGTTGCAAGTTTTCCCAATACATCTTCCATTACTGACTCAAATATAGAGTAGTTTTGATAGTTTGGAGGTCTGTAAACGCACACTATAAAATGCTTATCTAGCTCAACACAGGACAGTTCGATGCTATGTTCCATCGATAGTTCCACTATGTCTTTACAAGTCTTATATTTTACAAATTTTTAAATTAAGATTAATGAACCACCACGCAGCATGGATTTTCGGTTAACCCTTAACTAGGCGCATTAAAAAAATCACCCAATTAGGCGCATGGGGTATTGAGTGACCCCAAAGAAAACATTGGGAAAGGAGTGTCAAAAATAAATAAAGCTTAATGTATTTTATAGTGATTAATAAAGTTCTTTAATATAATTAACTTGAAGAAAGAAAAACATAGCTAGAACATTTTACTTAATAACAATTAAAAAAAAATGTAACCTCTCTATAAAGTAATATTTTTTTGCATGGCCGAGATCAACTTAAAAAAAAAAAAATAATCAGTCTCATCAGCGGATTCTTCTGTTCTGCATCCTACGCAGTAAACCCTCGAATGTTGCTGACAAATAAATTTACGACACTTGAAGCATTTTGTTGGCACTTTTTTGTCGTCCTTTCTAGGACATGATGAACAGCTTCGGGGATGTCTTGGATATCTTCGGACTCTTCAATTTCGCTTTCTGAATCATGAGCAGCGGTATCATTTACCGTTTCGTCTTCCGAATCCGAACCAGCAACATCTTGCTCTTCATCGGACACTTCCTGCAGCCATTGCAATATCTGTCTTTCGTTAGACATTTCGAATCAGTAAAAAACTGAAAAAAAAGGGAAAATGATTAAAATAATCTCAGACATACATGAAGGAATTACGCAGTGTAAAAATACACACAAACAAAGAAAAATAATAAACAATATTATACTAATATAAACTAAAAGAAAGCACAAAAGTAAAAACTTACCTCCGCCAAAAAAAGTAACGTAACTGGTCGCATGGGGTCAGCGCTCTAGAGAGCAGCGATACGTGCGCACATGTTGATGTTCTGGACGCGACTAATTTGCGTACCCCGCGGGGAGTGAGGAAGCTACTAAGAGCGTGAGCGCACTCTAAACACTGTAAAACATTTTTTTTTCAATTTCAAGTTGCTCTGACCCCATGCGCCTAATTAAGGGTTAAAGCAACTGCCTACACTATAGTTCTCATAATTAATCAGCATTTCATAATCTTTCAACCAGTGTTCAGTTATACAAATAATAGCATTGTTTTTTCTAAAAACAGTTCAATTTCTAATAATTTGGAAGAAAAATATTTTGATGAAACAATTTCAAGGAATTCTGCTTAGCCCCTTTTTTACAATAAACTAAATGGCTGCTAGAAGATACCTTGTTGTAGGTGAGATTAAAAATATTGGTATTTCAAGTACCTTCTGTTGTCTTACTGACTGACTAGTTTAAATTATTGTGGCTAACCACCTTAATATTAGTGTTATTACTAATTGTTGTGTTGCTAATTACATCAGACTTAGACATAGGTACTACTTATGTCTGAGTTAATAATAAAAGCTAATAGCCATGCTATTTGACATCTAAAACTAATAGGCAGATACGCTGTACCTCTAGTCGATTTTAAATTCTCAACGTGTTCAAGGCGCAAAGTGTTGGTGTCAAAAAATATAAGTTTGTCACTATAGTGATTAACTAATAAATGCATATGGTTATTTACCATATGTATATAATGATTTTGCCTACTTGATAAGTGCTCAAAGTATGGGAAAGCACACAATATTATTTTATGACAATTACTCTTTAGGATTTCAGTAACGCTCTCCGTGATGTCATCTATTTTTACATTCGCACTATTACCAACAAATACAGAAATAATGGCATTTGGATTATATTTATTGCAACTTATTGATCACATTATGTCTTTGTAGGAGTTCCTAGGCATACAATAATTAACAGCTGATTGACTCAGGTTGTTACTCAATACTTTACCTAACCCTCTCCCTAAACTATCTGAAAACATAACAGAACAATAACAAACATTACTAGAAGAAGTGACAGCATAAGTCTCTCTCTGTGCTACTTGAGATGAACCTTGTACAACATGTGGTGTAACTTGATTGTGGATACAGTCCCGAGCTTCTCCAGACTAGGACGGGTCCTCCGTTGCCTCAGGTTGGATAGCCTCAAGGTTTGATTCCCCTTGACAAGAACATTGATGTGTGCTCAGAGTCATCGGGTCCCCTCTACCTGCTTCATCATTATACATTCCCACCAACTCGTTTGCAGCAAGGATGTGTTCCTTTATTTGTTTTTGAGAGCTCATATAGTAATTAATATAATGTAAATATAGTGACTCTTCAAGTACCTTAATTTCAGACTGTAATCGCTGAGTGTTAATGTGATAAATGTTTTTACTATCTTCTAATTTGATTTCATAGTTTTTCATTTATTTATTAGAAAAACACATTCCTTCCTTATTTTAATATTATTGGAATTATGTTTTTGTTGTTTCCTAAAGTTATTGCATCTATTTATAATTTTATTTAGTTTTGCATATTTTTCTATTTTATTTTGACTTACCTTACTTTATAACTATTATTATTATATTTCAACATAGTATATATATATAAAATATATAGGTAATAGGTTATACGGGCTGGTGTCCGCACCTCCACGTCAATGCGCGTATTTTGCGTACATAATAATTATATATATAACTAATACACATTTTTTTTTTGTAAGAGTACAATTCATTTCTTTTCTATATAATTATAATTTATATTGAGTATCAAAGGGAAAATGCGACATCGACCATTTGTTACGGAAAATGGCAAACGGACGCGTTATATGAATCAGAAGAACAAACTCCAAATATTTTTATTTTGTACCTAGACAGCAATTTTATTAAAAAAAATAATTTGTAGGATAAGTTGTAAGGGATAAAGCTAACTGTACAAAAAAACATTACATGCCGTTTTGTTAGTTGGTTACAGATATACCCATAGAAATCGAAAATTTTGTCCACTATACATGCGAACTATCCATTTATAATATGGATATCACTATATTTTTAAATAATTTTATATTTTTATGGGCATAAAATAGAAAATTTAAATTTAAACAGTGTAACTGCGCGACTGTTCATGTTGCCTGTTTATGATCTTGTCAATATCAGTGTTTCATCTTACCAATACGCCTTGGCAAATCAGTTCTCAATTCAGGTCACCTATATCAGATTGAATATTAATCGAGTACTAATTTATTCAGATAACTTAACTATCGATGTAGGTCACGATTTAGACTACGCAGATACACGATGATCAGTGGTCGCGCAGTAATCTGCCAGACGTCCAGCGCGAGGTACCTACATCATGCCATAACCATTCATAAAAAAGCTGAGCGCTTCAGTTCAATAAGACGAATTAATTAATCAGCGGTTTCGATGTAAAGAGGGTTTGTGGCAGTTTCGTGTTGTAGAAGGCGGCGGTAGCGGGCGCGTTTACTCTGATAATACAACCACTACGATAACAACACTCTGATAATAGAATGTCTTGTGACTCCGTACGACTGCGACTCTCACCGCGCACCGGTCAGACCGACAGATTGTTGCTGAGACTCAGTATGACTACGGCTCTCACCACGCACCGGTTAGACCGACACATTGTTGCTGAGACTCAGTACGACTGCGACTCTCACCCGCACCGGTCAGACCGACAGATTGTTGCTGAGACTCAGTATGACTGCGACCCTCACCCGCACCGGTCAGACCGACAGATTGTTGCTGAGACTCAGTATGACTGCGACTCTCACCGCGCGGCGCACCGGTCAGATTGATAGATTGTTGCTGAGACTCAGTATAACTGCGACTCTCACCACGCACCGGTCAGACCGACAGATTGTTGCTGAGACTCACCATGACTGTGATTCTCACCGCGCACTGGTCAGATTGACAAATTGTTGCTGAGCCTACTGTTCCTCAGCGGGATTGTCCGAAAGGGTTACCGCTGGCCCGGAACATAAAGGGCTAAGAAAGGAACACGGATGGGTTTTAGTCAGTAAGAGTCTGACACTCCCTTCCGCTCCACCCAGAGCGGGAGGGGTCATTTGATGATTTCCCATCCAGAAAAAAAAGCTTACTGTTCCTTTTAGTCCGGTAGACGAGGCGGCCAATATTTTCTAAATACAGTTCTGATCTCTAGGGTTTCATTCAATATAAATCGTTAGTAATACGTTATTGTTTTTCGCTGAACAGACTGACTGATTTTGAGGCCTTTGGTTTTATTATTTGTCGGCAGAGTAGGTACCTTCTGATGTATCGAAAATCTGCAAAACAACCGACACGCTGTCTAGTGGCCACATTGTTCGCTCGGCTATTTTATTGCAATCACAACAACGACATATATAATGGGTGTCAATTAAATGGTTAGCATAGTATTGTTATTTCTGTGAGCAGAAAAATATAATCGGTGAGCAGAAATAGCTAATTGGTCAGCAACTCATGGTCAGCAAACATTTCAAAACCAATCAGCAATTTATGTCATTCTGGATGGCTGTAATTATTTTTGTACAGCATAAGGTGGTCGATAATAATAACGACAAACGCACATATAAACTTTTATTAGTGGAGAACGTGCTGATATTAGAACAAAAATGAGTGACTACGAAAAGAAAGAACTTCACTCGCTCTTGCATCCAATGTCGACGGAGCCCCGCTTCGCGGGGCTCCTATTTCTGTGAAAAGGGTTTAAAGTAGGGATGCCGCGATACGCCTTTTTGCCGATACGATACCGATACCGATACTCTTATAAAAATATCGGCGATACCGATACCGATACCGATACGCTTACTGAATTCAAAAAGGAAGGTAGATTAAATAAAACACAATTAATTAATAGTTTTAGTAATCAAAATTAACACTTATAAGATTTTTATGGAATTATCAATGGGGATTGTCCAAAATTTCTAACCATTATATTTTATTTTATTTTTTGTAAATTTAGAGCATTTTGAGAAACTAATTTGAATATTTTGATGATTGGCTCAATAGTTATTTTAATAAAAAATATTTAATTATTTTAAGTTTTTAAGGTAGGTGACGTCATCCAGTAGCATAAAGATTAAGTGCCGTTGCCTTACTAGTACATTATTAAAAATTTTAATCTGTCAACACAACGTCAACAATGTCACATCTGTCAAAGTGTCAATAGGCCGAATAGACGTCTTAAATAATCGAATCCTAGCTTAGCGTATTTATTTACAAATGGTTTTTTTATGTGTAAGTGTCCTCCAAGGAATATACTACTCTCTATCGTCACTAGAACAATCGATGCGGCGACTTAGAAATAGAATAATAACGCTTGCGGCGACATTATTACTATTATTGCTGCAAGTTGGAACAAAGCACTTCCTGTATTCCATAATTCTTCCAGTATATTAAATATTGTCGAGTGTTGAAATAATGTATGTAATGTACAGTGATCGGACTAGGTAGATTGATTTTTGGTACTTGTATCACAAATGCACACAGAAAGAATAATATGGATAAGCCATTTTTCCGGAAAGTAATTCCGGTATTTCCGGATTCAATTAAATATTGTTAACTAGCGACCCGCCCCGGCTTCGCACGGAAACATTATTATTATTATACATATAAACCTTCCTCTTGAATCACTCTATCTATTAAAAAAAACCGCATCAAAATCCGTTGCGTAGTTTCAAAGATTTAAGCATACAAAGGGACAAAGGGACATAGGGACAGATAAAGCGACTTTGTTTTATACTATGTAGTGATGTTGGTAGTGATATTATTACTACTCAATTCAAAATTTAAAGGAAGGTATCAAAACTAAATTAATTCATTATTTATCTGTTGAATAATAAAAACAATCGAATTCCGATCGAAGCTTTAATATTTATTTTTAGCGTTTTATGGCTAGATCTTTTATAGATAGATATACATTTCGGCTAACTAATGAAATTCTGACTACCACCAATTCCGGAGTAATGTCCATAGTAATATATACGTTTCGGATCAATGACCCCAGTTCAATCTACCTACTCCGATCACTGGTAATGTAATAATGAGATTTATAAACAAGAATGTTTATATTTTTGACATATTTACAATAATTTGACATTTGACAGATTGTAGACAATACTTGCCTCTTACTTTTTATTTTCTAAGGCAACGATACAAAACTGTACAGCCAGTCGTACGTAATTTGAAGGGCAAATACAAATACAAATACAAAATACAAATACAAATGTTTTTATTTGTTGAACATAGGTAGGTTAGGTACAGATGTTGTAATTATTAAAGAACGCTATGTCTAGCCGTTGTCGACGTACAAATAATTTAAAAAAAACATGCTAATTATAATAAATTATTAAACAAATAACACACATTGCTATAAAACTCAAATTCAAATTGCAATAATAAAAAATAAACATTTTCAAATAAACAAAATAAAAAAATAAAAATAAACATTCCAATAAAATATAATAATAATAAATTCTAGTATAAATTGCCAAATCAATAAATTATAAATTATTAAAGAAAAAGAGGTAATTATAATATGTCAGTTAGGTATTCATTCACTGTATAATATGTCTTTTCATATAAAATTTTCAGTAAAGCCTTTTTAAAGTCGTGTATGTTGCTTATTTCTTTAATTAGTCTAGGGATCTTATTATATATCTTAGGTGCCATTCCTAAAAAACTTTTTGCATAAAGAGCAGTGCTATGTGGCTTAGGGCATATCTCTCTGTTGCGTCGTATAGATCTTAATGTATCAAACAGATGGAAATTGGATTTGACAAATACTGCTGTCTCAAAAATGTACATACAGGGCAATGTTAATAGTTTAAAATTTTTGAAATATGGAATGCAGCTATCAGTTGGTTTCAGTTTAAAAACAGCACGCACACATCTTTTTTGGGCCTTAAACGCAATGTCTTTGTCTGTGGAATTTCCCCAATATATTATTCCAAAACGTAATTTAGATGTGACATAGGCCTTATAAGAAATTAAAACAACGGACTCATTAACTATTTTTGCTAGATTGTAGAGCGCATACGAGTACTGGTTTAGTTTTTTACAAACAGTTTCTACATGACATTTCCAGTTCAAATGAGTATCCAAGTGAAGTCCCAGAAATCTAGCACTGCTTGTTTCAGCTATTATTTGATCTGCATATGCTACGTTCAAGTTAAGTTTTTTGGTTCGTTGATAAAATGTCATGAGCTTTGTCTTATCTATATTTATTTTTAATTTATTTCTAAGTAACCAATTTATGATGCAAAGGATGGACTTGTTTATGTCATCTTCATAAGTTTGTATTTCTTTACATGGAACAATAAGTGTACTGTCATCGGCAAACAAAACAGTTTGATGCTCAGTGCATTTTGGCAAATCATTGATATATATGATGAAGAGCAAGGGCCCAAGGACAGTTCCTTGGGGTACACCACATGTTGTATCTCTAATTGATGACATATGACTAACTTCTATCTTTGATTTAGAACAAATTTTATTTAAAACAGTGGCTTGCTTACGTCCAATAAGATATGTTTTGACTAGATTTAATATGTTTCCCCTGATGCCGTATCGTTCTAACTTACCCAATAATATTTCGTGATTTACGTGATCGAATGCTTTCGACATGTCCATAAGTACTGCGGCAATTGGATTTTTTTTGTCAACATTACTAACAATTTCTGCAAATAATTCATAGACAGCTTTATTAATATTTCTGTTTTTTCGAAAACCATATTGTTCTTTAGCCAGTAAATTGTTTACTTCAAAGAATGAGTTTATAGATTTATAGATTACTTTTTCAAAAATCTTTGACATTACCGGTATCAGAGCTATTGGACGGTAATTTGAAATAGCAGCTTTATCGCCTTTCTTATGCAGTGGTTTAATTATTGTCATTTTTAACAAATTAGGGAAGTGACCCTGTTCTATGCATAGATTAATAATAAAACTCAAGACAGGTGCAATTATATGCGACACGGATTTTAAAATCTTAGTTGTTATTCCATCATGACCCACGCTATTTGTGTTATTTAATGAATTGATAATATTAAATATTTCTAATGAGTCTGTCGGTGTCATAAATAGAGATTTCTGATAATAATTTACACAAGATGTAGCATCACTAGTATTATAATTAAATTTACTATGAATTGAGTCTATAAAGTAGTCATTGAATGCCGTAGCCATTTCTTTAGGGTCACTTATTAGTTTATCACCATTGAGTATTTTTTTTACGGATTCAGAGGGGAAGTTTGATTTACATCTATTAATTATTTTCCACGTAGCTTTAGTTTTATTCTCAGCACTATTAATTACATGACTGTTTTGTGATATTTGTGTCAAGTGTATCACTTTTTTTAATCGTTTTGAATATTGCTTAAATAACTGTTTATTTTCAAAATTACGGGACCGCCTGTACTGCCATAAAATTTCTCTTTTTCGCTTACTACATCTTCTAATACCTTTAGAAATCCATCTCGGGGATTTACGAGTAGAGATCTTTTTTCTCACAGTCGGGAAGCACAAATCGTAGAAAAGTTTAAATATGTCATGAAAGGAATTAAAAGCTAGTTCTGCGTCGGTACTATTAAATACGTCAACAAAACCAAGACTACCAATGGCTTCAGTAAACTTAGACTTATTCTCAGCGCTATAATCTCGACTTAGTACGTACCAGTGATCACTGGAACAGGACTTTTTTACAGGACATTTAAATAGTTGAGCTGTGTGGTCAGATAAGGCTAATTCTAGTACTTCACCACTACCACCCTTGACATTATGGAAAATGTTGTCAATACATGTTCCAGTCGATATACGTGTAGGTTGGTTTATACTTGGTTTCAGATTGTAATTTAGCATTAGATGTATGAATTCAATAGATACTCTGGTATTTTTTAAGATATCAATATTGAAATCACCACACAGCAATACCTTTCTTCCTAAGTTTCGTCCACATCGGTTTAATATAAGTTCAATTTTTTCGAAGAAAATCGATATAGCACCTCTATTAGATTTTGGGGGTCTATAAATGCAAATTATAATTAATTTATGAGTTACTAATTCAATGGCACTACACTCCATAATTCCGGGCACGCAAAATTCTTTAATATCTATAACCTTATACTCGTGTCCATGTTTAATTAATATACACGTACCACCTTTCCTGGTGCTTCTTGATGAGTATGTTGAAAGTTTATAGTTCGGTATAAACAATTGTAAGGAATCATCATCTATCATGTTGTGTTCCATAATACACACCACATCTACCATTTTCCCTTTATGCAATAGCTCGTTCAGGTGTATACCTAATAAGTCTGACTTTCCTATCAACCCATTAATATTTTGATTTAAGATAAATAAATGATTATAATTATAAACGAAAAAGATCATTCTCAGTTTCATTATGAGTGCATTCAGTTTGTGTCGCCTGATCCGTATGTAATGCATTAAAGTTGTGGCCTGATTGGTTGGCACTATTTTTGACAGCAATATTATCAAAACACTGATGAGAAACTAAATTATACGAAACTTCTGTTTGTGAGTCCAAATAACTCATAAAAAGCATTAAGTTTTTAAGAATGATGGCAACTGCTTTGTTATTTAACCTTGCGCTATATTTCCAAAACATTTCGTTTGTGTATTCTAGACAGTAATTGGAATCAAAAAGATATGCGTACTCACACAATTCTATATCCAAATACATCCAATGATTAAATATTTCAATTCGCTTATTAAAAATTGCAGAATTATAACTTAGTTTAAAATTTGGTGAACATAGTATAATATTAGTATGAATTACATTTTTAAGCTCATTTTTAATGTAGTCTATTAAAAGTCTATAGTTGCTAGAGACTTCGAAGTCTCTTTCGCCTATGTAGATGATACAGAAATCTTCATGAGTAAAGTTTATGAGTTTCTTACCTAAATCTGCAAACAATTGCTTTATACCTGCGTTTGGCATGATGTAATGACAAAATTCATACCCTATGAACGTATTTTTACCTATATCTAATATTTTATTAACATTGTTGCTAGAAATCATACATAGTTTTTTGCATCTACGTGTTTCTGATAAAGTGTTTAATTGGAAGTTCATCGGAATCATAGATTGCACTTCCGAAATGACGCTATTTTTTAACTGTGCTTCTTGAGGTTTTTCAGTGTTTGCGCTTTGCATATTTTTAGACTTATCTGAAGCTGATGTAAGTGATTTGTGATCCGATACAGTAAGTTGATTGTCTTTCGTAATATGTAGCGAGAATCTATCTTCAACGGCCCCTTTCTGTTTTAGTTGTTGTGTTGACTTCTTTTGGGGAGTTGATAGCTTTGTGTATTTTGGGTTTGGTGAACCTGCTCGTATATCAGTTGTTAAGTTTTTAGTAGCTTTTTTTAAGAGTTCATATTTTTTTGTGACTTCATTAACTGTAGATTTTAGATCGCTATTCTCAATGGACAACTGGTTTATCTCTTCGTGTGCTGCTGATAATTGAAGGTTAAGACTTTCTATCTTACATTTTAAATCTTGAATTTCGTCACATTCGTCGTCGGATATGTTTGGCATACTACTTGTGCTGCCATCTACCGTCGAAATATTCGTACTCGATTCTTCGATTGTAGTCTCTGATAGTGACTTGGTTCGATTTCTACGTAGCGTGATATTTTCGAAAAAATTCATTGTACCAAATAATGTTCAGAAAACAAACAGGAAAAAGACACGTCGTTACCAAGATTTGAACTCACGTTCAATCGTGTACAGAACTTACGTAGCCCGCAGTACAACCGCTAGACCAAGCGAACATTACAAATTAGATTGAATTTGTTGACCAGTTGTTACTTTGGTTTGAGATAAGTAGTTAAGAGGGTCCAAAGGTCATTTCTTTGTTCCTATTAGCTTACACGTTGACTGTTACAATTTAAATTCTTCGTATTTTTCTTTTTATGTTCACAGACACTTTTTAACGGTTTTCGGTGTTGGATATTAACATTCAAATAGTTGTGTGTTGGAACATGCACTGGTAATGTGTATTTGAAATTGTAGTCCAGTTTTCACAGTATTACATCATCTTTTATTAAATCGATTGTATCTTAACTATTTCTCACAATTATCACTGGATAACAATGTCACACGTTTGTTGTTGTTTACTTTCACTAATTGAGTCTATTTCACTAAATGAGTATTTGGAATTGTTTGTCTTATCTTCAAATTTTGCACCTTTCCGTAGTACACACAAACCTTTTTGGATTCATATTTTTCTTCTAAACTTTCCGTCCGTATAACACTATCACTTATTTATTTTCAAAGAAGGTCAATCGTATTTTATCAAAAATATCAATAACATATGAATATTTTTCAAAATTAATTAGTCCGTAATGATCAGTAACGCTAATCCTCGAAATGGTTTTTCAATTACAACATTTAAAAAAATATGAACAATGCCCATTGTCGAAATTTCAAAGTGATTCCATATAGCACTTTTGTGTTTTGAAGTTGATATGACTACTATTTATTTTATTTGACTCAAACGACTAGTTATAAAAATGACATATAATACACAAACAATTACGATATGTAATTCTTAATCTTATTTGACAACACGCGCGTTTACATTACATTTTTAAAGAGCGAAATTTGAAAAGTATCGTTGAATCGGCCATAAAAATATCGCCGATACCGATATATCGGCAAACCTGAAGTATCGCCGATATATCGGTATCGGTATCGGTATCGGATGCATCCCTAGTTTAAAGTAACCTAACAAAACCGAACCTCGGGGTGGGAACATCATTTATATGAACATTATATACATTTTGATCAACAGCGCAAATGTTGTTATCGCAAATAAATATTCGATGAAATGAAAATTATGTTACCTTTTCACGCCTAATCCACAAAATCTTGCCGCTCAAGTAGTTATTTTGCGGACTGAATGTTTATTATGCAGACTCATGTTATTGTTGGCTGCCTATGTATGATTTAATTTTTGACCATTATCAAAATTAGTTGCGGAACAAGAATTGCTGCCTGATTTTTTTTATTGCAAATAAAATCTTTGTATGCTGACCAAATTATTTAAATGCTGCTTTTGGGTGGCTCGCCAAATGTTATAATTGCTGACCCATTTAATTACATTTCATATATAATATTCAATTCTGCATTTTGATAAAAGGTTTCAATTAAAGCGGAGTATATTTATGTCACAATCATCATCCTCAGCCTACAGCAGCCCACAGCTGGACATAGGTATCTCCAACTACACGCCATTATTGTATTTACATTAGGTTATGATTAAGTAGAAAAAGTTTGAAAGCAAGGCGTGCCCCCAGAATTATGGGGCATTATAGGAGCAGTAAGTGGATACTGATATTTTTCACGTGACTACACCAACATACTTATCTTCTCCGTTATCCGTATAATTAGTATTAGCATTAAATGTGTGAGGTATAATTGGGTTTGTCACAATACGAGGTGACGTCTGCAGTACGCGTCATGTCGGCCACGGCCAGGCGCATTTCGACAGCCAGAGGGTACCGGTATGTGCGCATACACAGATAGAAACAGTTGTATTGTTAATGCGATGCAATTCACTAGAAAGTACAGAAGATTTACTAGTCACAGCGCCATTTTTATAGAATATTTATTTTGTGAGAAGTGACTTAGTATTGCTATTGAATGAATTGAGCCTTCTGTTATCATGTAGATGTGTCAGTGAGACGCTCCTATCACCGGTGACGATATAATTAGATCAGGATCTGTTCACATCACTCAGAATAAGGGATGCGGTGTCGTGACAAACAACGTACCTACCAGGTGGTTGCAAAAAAGTTGACCTTTTCACGGAGACTAGAGATAAGAGCTACCTTAGTCTCTCTTTTTAATTCACAAAGTGCAACTAGTTTTGTATCTTCACCCTTACGTCCTGTGATATCGAATTATGGCCCAGCGCAGACTAAAAGTAAGCTTAGAGGGCCTCCTTTATAAATAAACCTACCTGCCTTTTAAGAACGGCCGAACTGACTCAATTTAGCCACATTGCCACTACGCAATGACCATTAAAATTGCATGCATTATTGCTGTTAGAATATCAGTGTGTTATACACTGGTATACATTTCTATTTTTCTGAGTTGGCAACTTCACTTCTGTCCTGTCATGGCTTGCACTAAGTAAAAGGTTATATTTTGTTTGTAATTCTAATTAATAAAGTAATATGTTTAATATGTAGAAATAAGAGTTTCTCTTTACACGATCCTATAACAAAATATGATAGCAGAGCGTGGTTAATAAAATATGTAAAGAGATTGCTAAAATATCGCAGGATTAAAAAAAGTGAAATTGTCTTTGTGCCGTGTAATACATACATGTGGGCTGAAAATTTAAAAAAATGGAGCATAATCAACATATTGCTATACCCATTTTCGATGGAAAAGAATACGCAAATTGGAAAATAAGACTAACAAAATTTCTGCAATATAAAAAGTGTCAAGACGTTATTACGAGAAAAATCAGCAATGACAAAGAAAAATGGACAGACAAAGATGTGCAAGCAACAAACTACATTTACGGGGCAATAACGAATAAGCAATTGGAATATATATCAGAGTGTGAAACGGCATACGACATAATTTGTAAATTTGATTCTATGTACCTACAAGGCTCAACGTCCTTGCAAATAGTTTACCGAAACAATCTTGAAAATTTAAGGTTAAAAAACTATCAAGAACTAGACTCCTTTTTTGATGATTTTGAAAAATCAGTAAACGAGCTTAAACAGGCAGGTGCCACTGTATCAGAAAATGAGAAGTTGAATTATATGTTAAGAGCTCTGCCCATTGAATATAGTCACATTGGAGACTTATTGGATGTGTTGCCAAAAGAACTGTGGAATATCTAACAAATAAAATTAAAATAAAATATTTCGCTCAAAAACCACAAGAAAAGTCAGAAGTTCCAGATAAATCAAATGCCTTTAAAACAGAAACAAAGTCTGCCCCAAACTCAAATTCATGTTTCATTTGTGGAAAACCAGGCCATGTGAAACGCAACTGTTGTTACAATCGAGGACAGCCTAATAGAAATACTAATAACAATAATAATAGAGGAAGAAGTCATTGGAATCGTCGGGGACGTGGTCATGGATTTAATAATCGTGGTCGAGGTAGACACACTGATCATAGTGCATCAAATACACAGAATGGTCAAAATGCTTTCCAAACTTCAGCTATTCAAAGTAACATGACATCAAGTGTGAGTGAAAATAAGTTAAATAAGAACCAAATTACATGGTTTTAGACAGTGGATGCACAGATCACATAATCAACAGCGATGAGTATTTTGAAAAGTCGGTTATATTGAAAAAAACCAGTGCAAGTGAAAGTTGGAGATGGACGGATACTGGAGGCCACAAAGGTTGGTGACATTAAAATATATTTTCTTGTCTATGGCTCCAAATCCTATATAACAGTAAAAAATGTATTCTATGTAAAAGAAATGAAGGCAAATTTATTGAGTTATGCAAGGATCACAGTAATATCAAAAGGACAATGGTCAAAAATTTATGATTCAAATAGAAAAGTAATAGCTATAGCACAAAAGGAACAGAGCTTATATAAAGTGATCAGCTACATAGATACACAAAGTAAACTACAAGCAAATCTATGTGAAAATAAATTGACAGTGAAGGAAAAATTACACCGTACGCTTGGACATGTAAATTTCAAATATCTAGAAATCTTATGTAAGGAACAGTTACTGGATGGAATACCTAAAGAAATTTAATCAGAGTATATGAAGTGTGCTATATGTATAGAGAACAAAATGCATAACTTACCCTTTAAAAACAATAGAAGAAGAGCTGAAGATATATTAGAGATTGTGCATACAGATATAAATGGACCACATAATACAATAGGACATCGTGGTGAAAAATACTTCGTGACATTCATAGATGACTACAGTAAATTGGCAAAAGTTTATTGCATCAAGTCCAAAGAACAAGTTACAGATTGTTTTATAGAATATGTAAATACAGTTCAAAATTTAACTGGAAAAATGATAAAAGAATTAAGATGTGACAATGGTAAAGAATATATGAACAGTAAGATGTATAGTTTTGCAAGAGAAAAGGGAATAATGATAAAGGCATGCCCGGCATATGTACATGAGTTGAATGGAACTGCAGAGATATATAACAGGACTATAATGGATATGGCTAGATGTACATGATGATGTATGGCTACTAGCAGAAGCAAGAGTAAATAAATGCTATTGACCGGAAGTAATTACAACAGCAGCTTATTTGAAAAATAGAAGTTTGGCAAATACTATAGTAAGGAAAACACCCTATGAAACATTCTTCAATAAGAAACCATCAATAGAACAATTGAAATTGTATGGAAGTAGAGTTTATGTGAGAATACCAGAAGAAAAAAGAAGATCAAAATGGGATAAAAAGGCAGAATTAGGAATATTACTTGGATATGTTGAAGTTGGCTACAAAGTACTTATAAATAATAAAATAATAGTTGCCAGACATGTTGATATTATAGAAGAAGATGTCAAGTTTATGGATAACAATGAAGATATACTTTCAAAGGAAGAAAGACTAGAAGAAGAAAAGGAATTAATAGAAAATAACTTACCGGAAGAGACTCAATTAAAAGAAGCAAGATTTGATGACAACTCGATGAATGATGATCCTAATGACGATAACAAACAAGGAAGAGCAAAGAGACAAATCAGACGTCCAATCAGATTTGATGAAGAATTCGGATATTACTGCATTTGTGCAAATTTATGTGATGCTATGATTCCAGGTACATTTCAGGAGGCGATGCAATGTGATGAGGCCATTCAATGGAAAGATGCATTGGACCGTGAGATGAGCAGCTTTGTTAAGAACGATACATGGAACCTTGTGAGTAGACCAGAGGGCAAAGATATTCTAGACGTGAAGTTGGTTTACAAAAAGAAACCAGGTAACATTTTTAAAGCCCGTTTAGTAGTTAGAGGTTTTCAGCAAAAGGATAATATTGATGATACATACTCACCTGTTGCCAAAATGCAAACATTAAAATTGTTGTTATCTTATTCTTGTCAGTTCAGTTTACACATTCATCAGATGGATGTGGAAACAGCTTTTTTAAATGGAAAAGTAGTGTCAGAAGTTTATGTAAAACAACCAGAAGGTTATAATGATGTTTCCAATAAAGTTTATAAGCTAAATAATGCTTTGTATGGATTAAAAGAAAGCTCTAGAGCTTGGTATGAATGTTTTAACGATTTTATTAAGAATCTTGGTTTTTATAGAAGCAAGTATGATTATTGTCTTTATGTAAAAAGAGAGAGCAATGTAACAGTTTATATACTTTTATTTGTTGATGATTTATTAATTTGTTGTAGAGATACTGACATTATTAATAATATAAAGAAACAATTGCATAATAAATTTAAAATGAAGGATTTAAATAAAGTAAGAAGCTATATTGGTATTGATATTGAATATGATTATGATAACTCTACAAATGTCTTAACATTGTGTCAGGAAAATTACATAGAGTCTTTAGCTGAAAAATATAATATTAAAAATGCAAAGTTGTATAAGACACCTATGGAACCTAACTTGAAACTAAGCAAATGTGATGTAAATGAAGATGTTAAATATAGAAACTTGGTAGGTGCACTCTTGTATATCAGTCATGGTACTAGACCAGACATATCTTACAGTTTAAATTATTTAAGTAGATTTCAGAATTGTTATGATGAAACACATTTTAAATATGCTTTGAGAGTTCTAAAGTATTTGTATCTAACAAAAGATTTAAAACTAACTTACCGACAGAGTCTTAATACTGATAATATTGTAAATTGTTATGTAGATGCCGATTGGGCAGGAGACAATACAGATAGGAAGTCAACTACAGGTTTTGTTATTGAATTGTTTGGAAATCCAATTTATTGGAAATCTAGGAAACAAACTTGTGTAACTAAATCATCTACCTTTGCAGAATATGTTGCATTATCTGAGGCTGTAACTGATATAAATTTCTTAAAAAATGTAATTAGTGATATGTTCATTAAAATATGTAAACCTATTAAGATTTATGAAGATAATTCAGGAGCACTTGCTATAGCTAAATATGGAAATTTTACTAAAAACTCTAAACACATCGAGATACAATATCACTATGTACATGAAAACTATAAAAATAAAGTTATTGAAATTGTAAAAATAAACTCAGATTCAAATGTTGCAGATATACTTACCAAATCTTTGGGTAAATTAAAATTTCTTAAGTTTAGAGAAATGTTGAAACTAGAATAGGATACTGAATTACATATGTTAAACCTAAAAAAAAAGAAAGTTAAGGTTAATAGATACATAAGAAAGTTAATAAATAAATAAGAAATTAAAGTTATTAAGTATAAGAAAGCAAGGTTTTGTAAGTTTGATTTTATTTTGTTAATATTTAAGGTAAAATACTGTTAAACTGTTTAAAGAGGAAAGAGAGTGTAAGCTAGCTACTAGTATTAGTAAATAAATATAGAAGTTATAAGATTAAGTACATATTATGTTTAAGTAAAAGATAACTGTATTTGATGTTGCCTAGTAAGAATTTGTTAAAGTAATTAGATGTGAAAATTAAAATATAAATGTAAGGAGGCGTGTTAGAATATCAGTGTGTTATACACTGGTATACATTTCTATTTTTCTAAGTTGGCAACTTCACTTCTGTCCTGTCATGGCTTGCACTAAGTAAAAGGTTATATTTTGTTTGTAATTCTAATTAATAAAGTAATATGTTTAATATGTAGAAATAAGAGTTTCTCTTTACACGATCCAATAACAAAATAATTGCATTACAGCTGCGTGAAGGCTGTCATCAAAATTTAATGTTTTTATTATGCAAGTTATTTGTTAGCAATATCTTGCGCCTGCCTACGATACTTTCCATGATGTGAATACTCGCATGTCCGCAGATTTAGGCTAAGCTCAAAAGGCATATTTGTAAAGGGAATACAGTCGCCGAACAGGGCTCGTTGTTTGTGTACTCACGCCGTGCTTGGGTACTCACAACTCGATTGTTTATTAAACCTCGGCTGCCGACTATTGTCATGCTTCCGTTTTTGTAGTCAGCTCGGTCACTGGCGACAGATTAATATTCCGTTGTGTGGTATCTTCGCATTGATGCAAAGGAGCTCGGTTTATTCATCAGCAGCGCTTCGATGAGTTCAGCTAAACAAGCACTCGCACCAATAGGTTCCGTCTTTACAGCCAGCATTGTCAGCTTCGTCTTGGTTATATGTGTACATGTTGATTGTTAGTGGTTTATGAAGTTTGTTGAATACCATTTTGATAATCAAATAATTCTGTAGAATGTGGCAACTAAGTTTGTTTCAATTAGCTCTAACTTACGTTGGCGTTGTAGATACCGCTACAATATTCTAGTCTTGAACTATTATCGGCTAAAAGAAGTATGTCGTCGTCTCTCTCACTAATAACATCGGATTTTCACAAAGTTTTCAAGTGAAAGTTTCAAGATAATGTTTTCCGGAGATTCAATACAGTTGTACGAATGCATTACCGGCCTGCCTAGAAGGTGGATGTATTGGTATCTGGCGAGTTGGGCGTCGCCGTGTTATTCCCAACTGCAACAAGTCGTTCGTTAGTAACTTGTGACTCGTGGCTCCACTCTTGCACCACTCGCGTACCTGCTTCAAACTGCGGTTGGTATACCGATGTACCTGTACTCGCGACTCAGGTAGGTAGCCTGTGGAACTTTACGAGTCCGCGAAATCCTCGACGAAAGTGACCTCTAATATAATTAAAGGTTATTATAATCAAGTTTGGCTTGCTGTCCTAAACTGACAAAGTCTAAGCATTGGAATGGTTAAGAAACTTTCGTCGTAAGGGTCACATTCAATTAAGCTAGCAAGCATTCAATTAAGTCTGGTTGTGCGGTTGTAGTAAATCAGTGCAGCTCCTGTAAAAGCATTTGAATGTTTAGCAGTAGGTACATTTAGATAGTAAGCCTGTCTGGTATGTTTTAGAGTGAGAGCGGCTCAGTAATGGCACAGTATAAAGACATACAGTACGAGGTCTTCATACAAACGGACGAAACGCGAGCTATACCTACGCGCCTCGACCACAGCATGAGCTCAGCATGCAGACAGTCGCGACTGTGCTGCAGTGACGAACGGACGGTGTGTTGTTTTTTTTAACAATAACCGCGCGATTTTTGCACTAAAAATAAGTTCAAGTACATTATTTAATATGACGAGTAGGCTATATTGTGCTGTTTTTGGTTGCATGAATTCGTCAATAACGCATCCAGAGATAACTTTTTTTAGATTACCTGGAAACTCTGAAAGGTAAGACTATAAAATAATTTTACTTACTTGTAGGTAGGTACATAATGTGTGTATTTTTAATGGATAAGTATTTCATTTTATCTCCCGAAAAAAAGATGTCTGGATTAATAAATGAAGTGAATAGAGTAAAGGAAAGTGATAAACACGAGTGAGGTAGGTAGTTATAGGCGGTTCATGAATCATTAAACGGTAGGTACGCTTGTGTTAAAACCTCGGCGCATGTGTGTTTTGTTAGTTTGTATAATTCAAAGTAAAGACGTGGTTTTTATTATTAATAATAGTTGTTTATTGTACTGTGTGTATGAATAATACTACAAAAAAATTGGTTGTCTGTAAAGTCGATTTACGGACGATAGTTTAACGTGACAACATCATAACAAAACATTAATGAAATGATTGCATACTTTTATGAATAAAATTAATTATTTTTATTGAATAACTGTTACTGTAATAAGAATAACTGTTTCATGAAATCATCATTCTTTGGACTTACATGGTCTTAGAGAGTTGTGTTGATGACTTTAATGATTATAATTCTGTAATAGTACATTACGATATTAGTGCGTTAAGATGTTATAACCAATACGCACGTATATCGTACGACGTTTTTTAACACATTTGCGAGGAAACAGAAAAAAAAAAACATTTCACAATACAAGTACAAAGAAAAGAAAATTTGAGAAAAATGGCGCGAGGATTATTTTCTGCCGTGGCTGCGTGAAAATGTTGGCAAAGACACTAGAGCATGCAGCCAAGTTTTTAAATTACCTGAATAAACTGTTTTTTTAATTTTAAATAAAATCAATCTGTGAATGCACACTTGCTTTCCCGCCATTTTAACAGCGCGCTAGCGCTGCCTACTGACTGGCGCCGCGCGGCGATTAGTTCGAAATTTGAATAGCAACAGCGCGCTGCTGCTCACTAGCTGGAGTCGTGCGGCGGCGATCAAAACAACACGCATTTTTATTAAACACTTCCTATTCAATTCACAAAGTATTTTATTTGTTTATATAAAATTATTTATGTACACACAGTAAAATACAATAACAAAACTAAATGGAAACACAAAGTAGGCAAATGTAATTAAAATACTGGAGGCGGGCAGCCCTATCGCATGTTTACGTACCGCGCGGCTGTAGGCATTTACATCAAGGTTACGGCCGAGTAACAATACTGTATTTCTTTATTCTGTGGTAATGGCACGTCGGCGTATAACAGTAGCGGGCACAGATGACAGGTATACAAGTTAAGTGGTGCACATGTAGCAGTAGGTACTTGCACAAGTTTGTGATCGTGAACGTGGCTCGCGAGGCAGACGTGGGGCTCGGGAAGACACCCACGATAAACATATAACTACTTTTATAGAAGGTCCGATATGTACTGGGCCTGGAAGAAGATGCAGATATAGATTATGATGTACGGTCGTTCACCCAGACAAGCATCTACCCTACGTAGCAGTGCACTCGATGAGGAAGATACGTATCTCGGCTCACCGACTGTACCTACGACTGCAAGAGAAAAAGAAGAAGCATAAGCACATTCTTATTTAGGCAGAAGTGATAACAATATGAGACAGCAATAACGATTTATCACACTAATATTATAAAGGCGAAAGTTTGTGAGTGTGTGTGTGTGTGTTTATATGTTTGTTACTTCTTCACGCTCAAACGGCTGGACCAATTTTGATAAAATTTGGTATGGAGGTAGCTGACATCCTGGATTAACATATAGGCTACTTTTTGTCACGATATTCGCACAGGATCGAAACTTATGCGGGTGTAACCGCGGGGAGCAGCTAGTTGATTCATAATCAGCTGACATCCTATTTAAAGTATAAAGGGACCCATTTCTGACTGCATCGTTTCCAATATTCGCCATTGAGTGTCATATGAAATGGACCTTCGTATATTATCATCGTATGTTGGCAAGTTTTGTTCCGTGCCTCAACAGGCGAGTGTTCCCGTGTTCCTCACTCTTAGTACTGTTGCTCCTGAATACGTATGAATTGTTGGCAAGTTTTGTTTCTTGCCTCAACAGGCGAGTGTTCCCGTGTTCCTCACTCTTAGTACTGTTGCTCCTGAATACGTATGAATTGTTGGCAAGTTTTGTTTCTTGCCTCAACAGGCGAGTGTTCCCGTGTTCTTAACTCTTAGCACCTCTTAGTACTGTTGCTCTTGAATACGTATGAATTAGCGATAACGAGGGAGATGTTCGGTGGATGATAACGAACAACTTCACTTATGAATTCTTGTTTTTAAGTATTTCGAAATGTTTGTGTTGTATTCATTCAAATACACAATCTAAATAAAAGTTATAATATTAACTTATTAAAAAAAACTTATGTTCAACAAATGAGCACGTTTCTGAGATTGCAGATATTCGCTAGGTTCTACTTGACCACACGAACTAATCGCTTGTTTAGCAGCTTTCGAAGTAGGTCACCGGCAGTTTAACGCATAATCTCAGATACAAACAGATGAGCAGCCGTTTGTCGTGTACCATGACTTATGGCAGAATGTGGCAGACACAGTGCCTACGATGTATTTCAAGTGATGCATGGCCTTTGCGCTATGCGTTGTGTTGTGTGCTGCGTCGTTGACTTGACGACTGAACTAGTATCGCCACACTGCTCGCCTCACGCCATAACGTCACGAGCGCCGCGGCCGATAAATGCGACATTATAACTCCCGGAATGTTTAATTAAGCTTACCCGAATGCAGCGCCGGCCGTACGACGACGTTAAATTTAATTAAATATCTCAAACGAAAAATATATTATATCACTTTGTTTAAGAGAGTCTTCATTTCTTCAAGCCGCATCCGCGATGCAGCGGTGTTGGACGACTGGCGTCTGTCGGTACGTAGCGGTAGGTAGTGGGAGGTATTTCAATCAGCGTCGTCCCTCGAGCCCCGGCTAAGTATTATTGCCTGATTCTTCTGTGATTAAAGTCCGCTGCGCGATATTAAACGGAGCAGGCCTCGCTAGCAGTTAATTGAAAACGTATCCGGAGACCGGCGGCGCGCGGCAGCTCGGCGCAGCCGGCACCGCCTGCGAGTGAATGTAGAAGATCCACTCACGTGTAGTAGTGCATCATGAGATACGTATACAAACGAGCTGTTGGTACCGACGTAGGTACCAACCACGAAGTTCCAATGAACTTACAAATATCCAAGTGAAGTCTTCTATGACTCGATTAAGTCATTTTTTTGGTTAACCGTCTTTTAATCAAACACGGCTCGCACTGACCTTCTGTACACATTTGTTAGACCTCGCTCGGCATTCGGCCTCCCATACCTCACGCCACATCCCCACACTAGCCGTCATTTGATAAAAGTCTGTCCGCGATTGGATTAAGGGATCTGATCTATCGGCGGAAGCACTACCGTGTTATTCTTTCTTTATTAATCTGGAAACCTGCTCAACTCGCCGCCCGATACTTACGTCTACTTATGTTAGATCTGTCTTGCGTCCAGACGAAAGGAGAAGATGTTCTTTTGTTGGTAACAGGATACGTTGGAGCTCGTAATGCTTATGAGGTTCGAGTAGCCGGTCATCTGACACTGTAACAGCGCGGGGTTCTTTAACAGGAAATCCCTTTATGATGCGATAAATGGCGATGGACTTGTTTCCCGTCACATTATCAGGAAACTTTGTATACTATAAAACTGGGAAAGAGTGAGCCATATTTACGTGACGCATTGAAACCATAATAATATAGGTATGTTATGTAGAATAGCCGTAGCACCTTAGGGGGCGTCCATAAATTACGTGAGGTGTTTTTTTACATTTTCTGTCCCTCTCTCCCCCCCTGGTGAGATGTCGTGAGATTTTATTCAACCCCCTCCCCCATCCCCCAATCTCACGTGAGATTTTTCAAAATGTGGGTTTCTTACGTAAACGCGTTGAATTGTTATTGTAAAAAGAAAAAACCGGCCAAGAGCATGTCGGGCCACGCTCAGTGTAGGGTTCCGTAGTTTCCCGTCCGTCACAATAAGTGTTCCCACTTATGAGTTTAAAAGTGGGTATTCATTATGTTCGCGTAATAATCGTAGTCGATCATAGATCTTAAAATATTGGGATTCGATTTTAATAATTCTTTTTTTGTTTTTGTTTGAAAAAAGATACGTTCAGGATAATAAAATATGTAAACGAAGTTAAAAAAATGCTTGCATATACGATTATACTACAAACTTAGTCCAGAAATTATTTTGTACAACTTTTTGTCTTTTTTGTAAAAAAACTGTTGTTTCCATCAAGTTCAAAATAATTTTCCTAGAAAGTCCTTATAAAGTTCTACTTTTCAGATTTTTTTCATATTTTCTAAACTTATGGTTCAAAAGTTAGAGGGGGGGGGACGCATTGTTTTTTACTTTTGGAGCGATTATTTCCGAAATTATTGACATTATCAAAAAATGATTTTAGTAAACCCCTATTCATTTTTGAATACCTTTCTAACAATATATCACACGTTAGGGTCGAAATTAAAAAAATCACTTCCCACTTTACATATAGGGGGGCTACCCTAATAAAACATTTTTTTCCAATTTTTATTTTACCACTTTGTTGGCGTGATTGATATACATATTGGTACCAAATTTCAGCTTTCTAGTGCTAACGGTCACAGAGATTAAGCGAGGACGGACAGACGGACAGACAGACATGGCGAAACTATAAGGGTTCCTAGTTGACTACGGAACCTAAAAAACATCAGATTAAATCGAGCTATTTGGTATAAAACAAATATGGTGGTTTGACAGTCAGTAGATGTATGACGTCGAAGTATGAATGAAATTATTTTCTTTCGAACGAGTACAATCTGGATTAAATGGACCAAAATAATATAATTTTTTTTTGTTTCAATCAGAAAAAAAATTGCGTGATATTTGCCGAGACCCCCCTCTCTCCAACGTAAGATTAGATGAGATTTGACTCAACCCCCTCCCCCCCTTAAACATCTCACGTAATTTATGGACGCCCCCTTATCAATAGTTTTGTTTCAATTCGTAGTGTATCAGTATGTGATGCAAATATGCACAGAACAATACGTCCTATGCATTTTAAATGCTGTTGTGACGTTCAAATAACTCATTGAGCGCTCAAAACGTAGCGGATTGAATTGCGTACAGGTGTGTGAGTGTGAGCCCTTCACTTGCGGTTACTGTCAAGTTGCGTCGCGCTGCACCGCTCCGAGCCCGCACCGCGCAGCACCGCACCGCTACTGTGCGGAGTGAGCAGCTCGCTCGTGTACACTCGTGCTCTGTCCCAGCGCACGACTCATCTGGCTGTATCGCCACCGATAGGTACTAACTGTTCAGAACTTTCGACCGCGCTGAGTGCATTTCGATGTAGGTGTTAAATTGTTTCTGGTGCACTCCCAACTTATAATATTCTTAAGAGTTCACGAATGACGGCTGAATTTGGAAACATATTTTAGCCAAACAGCTCTTTACCAAACTCCGTTAAAGTACGGTTAATGTTGTCAAGAAAAATGTAGTTATGGAGAGACACTGGCTAACGCTGATGAAGTGATGAAGCCGTCCAACGCAAACATCAAACGAAGCAGCAATTTGAAAACGTTCATCGACAAAGCCATAGAGAATAAACGAATAAAAGTATCGAGTTGTGTAATTGGTTTTTAACAGTTGGAACGTGTCAGTGATTACGTGCAGTTTATCGAGAGCCCGATATCGATGGACGACGAAAATAGCGTTTACCGTTGCAGTTGCGACTCGCGGTGCTTAACCCAATTACCACCTGTCGGGAGACGGGAGACAGGGGGCTCCGGCTGGTGGGGGGTGGGGTAGAGGTCAAAGTTCGGCGACAATTTTTGGATGTTTCTTGTTCATATTTAATTAGCGGCGGCGAGTCGCGGCCGTTTGTTGTGCCTTTGTTCTTCACTGAATGGCGTTTTTCAGCGCTGCACGAGAACCTAATTGCTCTCACAATGATTGTGAAGTGCGAGCTGACCTCCCCAGTCTTGTTTGTGGCGTCAAATTGTATTTGCTCTGAACATTGCGATTTATGCGAGACGTTTATGTAGAACGTTGACGTAAAGTGTAGGTATTTGCGTGAAGTTTAGCGCAGAGTTTCAGCCGAACTACGTGCTGCCGATGCAAATATGTAATTCATTATTCAGTAAGTCAGCCATCTTATTATCATTCGTGGGCGCGTCCACGCTAGCCCTCGGCGAGTGAGTGCAGTACGTGGGACTGATAGATCGGTATCTCTGGGTCGGCTCTGTTGTCGTGTATCATCGGCTAAGATCGGTTACGATCGGGGCGATGCGTGTGGCCATATTATATCGCGGATGGCGGCTCGTGCTCGGGCCCTGATAGCCTCTTTACGAGCTCCTTATTCACGTGTGAATGGGAGCTTCACTTACCTATATTTAGTTCACTTTTCCTTACGCTTTGCACGATGAATTGTAAAATATTGATATTTATGGTAGGTAACTACCTACTGAGCCAGGCACCGGCCACCGAGTACGACTCTATGTTCTACAGAGTAGCGTATCAAAAAGTTATTTTTGCGAACGGGTAGAAAACAACATCGCAATATTTATAAAAAAACTGTCGATTTGACGGAAACTGTGATACACTAGCTAAACTGCCAAGTGGATAGTTTGCCGCTATCCTTATTGATATTAAATCGAGTGACAAATTACAAGTCGTAATATCAGATATCAGTCGATATTCGAAATGTACCAGAGTGTTGCCAATATCAGTACGAAATACTTGACGAGAACTGATGGACAGAAGACTCACTCTTCTTGACAACGGTAGGTAAATAAGATTGACACTTACAGTCTGAGACAGACACTATTATTGACAGTAAGCTTACCCCTTTATTCCTAAGGGTTATGGCTGCAACAGTTAGTGCCTTTTCACACGTCCCGGTTGCCGGGTAGCCGGTGCCGGGTAGTCGGTGCCGGGTATTCGGCGGCGAAGTGTATAGCCATGTAACGTTAGCTTTCACACGTACCGGCGTAGTTTGCTAGCTCACCATGTCATTAGACTCATTAGCGCTGCCTATATACCGCCACGTACACAAGACGATGTTTACTTGTCACATCTGTCTACATTAGAAAATATTGTTACGGCTCCCTGCATTGAATAATTTTACAATATATAGCCGGTGATTACAATCTGCCCAAAATTGAGTGGTCAGGCAGTACTAGTCATGGGGGTACTGTCACAAAATAACATAGGTCGATATTTATTGGATTTAATGGCTATTACGAATGCTTCTCAATACAATACAATTAAAAATAATTTACGTCGTGTTTTGGACTTATGCATTAGCAATACTGAATGTCAGATACAGTCCGACATTTCACTGCTGCAGCCCGACAATCACCACCTTCCATTTTCTGTTTTAACCTCTCTGGAGACACCATTCACACCCATGAAGCGTCATTCTACAATAAAATTCAATTTCTTTAAGGCTAACAAGTTGAACTGGGAGGAACTGTTTCTTAATCTCTCCAGTGAACAGGCCGTAGATGCTTTTTATGACTATACAGGGTCCCATTAAAACAGATGGACAAATTTTAACACAGCGCTCAGTACTTCTAACTAAAGATATCCAAGCAAAAAAAAAAACACTGATTAAAGTGATTTTATTTTGACCTAAAATAATAAATTGCCATTAAACATTAGTGTATTTTCGTTAGCTGATTATTTCTTGTAAGTATACATGCGTTTTTCTTATATATTTTTTACCATCGTCCTTATTTCCTATCTGATTATGAAAAGTTCTCTATTCAGCGTAAACGTTTCAAACTACTTTGTGAACAATTTTAGAATAAGTACATGCAAACAATTGAAGAAAGCATACCTTTTAATGTCAAGCACTTGTGGACGTACATCTCTAATCGAAAGAAAGGTCCCGGAATCCCAGCTAACATGCAATACAAAAATAAATCATCTAACTGCCCTGCCGAGATATGTTCACTGTTTTCTGCCTTCTTCAACTCGGTATACGAGCCCTCAACTTTTGATCCTAACACCTGGACACCCCCAGAAACCCTTGACGAGAATTTTGTATGCATTCCGGACATTAACCTCGAAAAGAGTGTCATACTTAAGGCACTTACCTCATTAGACTTAGCTAAAGGAGCTGGCCTGGATGGCCTGCCCCTTCTTTCTTTATGAACACTGCATAAACGATCTGTGTGATCTGTGACACATAATATTTAATAAATGTCTCAGGGAAGGGATTTTTCCTTATTTTTGGAAGAGGGCTTTCATCACGCCCATTCACAAAAGTGGTGACAAAGGAAACGTTGAGAATTATCGACCCATATCTATCTTGTCCAGCTTCTTTTTTTTATTTTTTTCAGCATGGGAAATCATCAAATGCCGCTTTGGGTGGAGCGGAAGGGAGTGTCAGACTCTTACTGACTAAAACCCACCCGTGTTCCTTCCTTAGCCCTTAATGTTCCGGGCCAGCGGTAACCCTTTCGGATAATCCCGCTGACCGGACAATCTCGCTGACCGGACAATCCCGCTGACCGGACAATCCCGCTGATCATCTTGTCCACCTTGTCTAAGCTTTTTGAGGGTCATGGGAACATGGCTTCGTTAAATCTAAATCCACTTACACAAACTTAATCATTTTTACACAATTTTTGTTTGAAAACATGGACATGCGCTCGCAGGTTGATGCTATGTATGTACACTGATTTTCGGAAGGCTTTTGACAAGGTGGACCACAGATTGCTTCTCGATAAGATCGCTTTCAACAATGGCATAAAGGGCAATTTATTTGTTTGCTTCATATATATTTTTATAGGACTCAAAAAGTCGTTATCAATGGATTATAGTCTGACTATGTGGTTGTCGACTTCATCATAGTCTTCCAAAATGTCACTTCATTTCTTTTACTTAAAACAAAAATACTATTAACTTCCCATATACCTTGAACGACATACAATTGAAAAAATCTGAGTGTTTGCGTGATCTGGGCGTACTGCTTGATTGCAAATTACATTTAGACACCCATATCGATAAAATCATTAACAAAGCCTTTCAGATGTATGGTGTTATCATGCGGTCTTGTAAAGACTTCAAGAAGCCTTCTACTTTTCTCTTCTTATACAAAACACTAGTCCGTTCAAAGTTGGAATACGCGGTACACATCTGGTACCCGTATTATGATAAATATAAGCATGCAATTAAAATGGTTTAGAAAAAATTTCTCCGTGCTATGCACTACAAGTGCTTTCATACTAGGATTCCCTATGCAGATTTGCAAAAACATCAAAAGATAGTGAGCTTGGATTCCAGACGTTCACTGGTCATGGTTGTGATGCTGCACGGTATATGCAATAACAAATTTAATTGTACTGAGCTCTCGAATAGATTGTTTTACGTGTAGTATCTAGAACTGTTATTCGGCGGGAGGTGCGCGCACCTCGACTATTGTAGAATAGTGCGCGATGTAGAACGAAGGCCGGTGTGTGAGCCCCTCGCCGCCGTCTTATAGAAACCTATAAGTCACAATTAATTGATTTTGATATTGTCGCGCCGTCGCAATCTAAATTTAAGAGAATGGTTTCACAATTTCTTGCAAGTCGCCCATAAGACGGATGCTATTATTGTCATCCGCTTCCTCCGATTCGTCGGTATATAGTGTTTTTCTTCTAAATACCTATGTACTCTCTTTTTTTTCTCATTTAACATGCGTTCATTATCATTATATTATCATTATACTCAGATGTCACGTCGTGGACAATAGTGTGGGTTATACGTTTTTTCGACTTCAATATAACTTTTTTTTGCACATTGGAAAGTCACAGATCACCACATGCACTCATCTCAGACCCTGCCTCAACAGCTACACCTACAACTCCAGCTACATCCACTTTTGACCAGTTTTGGAAAACTCTGTCCACATTGAAACACTCTGTTCCTGTTTTAAAGCGAGTTGCCCGCGGCGCTAGACCTCTACTGGCGCAACACCTAGCAGGTTGCGTTCGTCTTGCCACCCGCGAGAACTCGCTGAGTGCTTGGGAACAACTACTCACCTTCACTTATAGAATTCTACATGTACAAAAGAATTTGGCAACTAAAAAGATATTAACTGCACAAATTAAAGAAAACTAATATTTCGGCCCATAATTTAGATTCAAAAATGCAGACAGATACACCTCATCAAGGGGTATATCACGTCTGGTAGAATCTAAGTTAGGGGATGGTGACATTAGCGGAGCAGCCAGGATGCTTTTTAGTTATGTGGTGGCACCGTGTTCTCCAGAAACACTCGCAGCTCTGGCGAGCAAACACCCTGCCGCAGCGGATGGCCTTTCTTTTCCCGACCCTCCTGATCCTGATAACCACTCCCTCACCATTACAGGTCGAGAGTTGGTTACAGCTGTTTGCTCATTCCGGAGGATTATGGCTCCACTGGCGGCCTCGACGGCCTGAGTCCTCAGCACCTTAAGAACCTTATTTGTTCAGGCAACTCACCAGCTGCCCCTGTAGCTGGTGAGTTGCTCTTGATGGAGCTTACGGCTTTGATTAACCTTATGCTCTCCGGCATGGTGAACGAGGCCGTCATCGACGTTCTGTACGGGGCCAATCTATGCGCCCTGCGTAAGAAGGATGGCGGCAGCGAAAATTTGTTGTAAATTTTATGGTGAGGTTGTTTCGGAAAAATTTCAGCCCCTGCAGCTAGGTTACGGCTCCAAAGAGGGCTGTGTGGCTGCCGTACACGCCTTGTCGACCTACCTAAAATCTGGAAAAGGAGAGGTCATCCTGAAGGTTGACATAAAGAATGCCTTCAATTCTGTTAATAGGGACCTTGCTGGCAGAAACTAGAAAAGAAATACCCCAAATTTATAGTTTTATTTGGCAATGTTACAGATACCCTTCTAAATTACTGTATCGGGACAACCTTTTGGAATCTGCTGTTGGCTGTCAACAAGGTGACCTCCTCGGGCCAGTGATTTTTAGTTAAGCCATACAACCAATAATTAGTCGACTAAATTCCAAATTTAACGTTTGGCATCTCGACGATGGAACCTTGGGAGGCGATGCAGAAACTGTATTACAGACCTTCAATTTAAAAAAAAATGAACTTCATTCCATTGGTCTTGATCTCAATCTTTCGAAATGTGAACTATATTTAGCGGACAGTACTGACAGACATCTGACACTTCCCAAATTTAACGCAATAGCTCCAGAAATCAAAATGATTGAAAAAAGTTCTCTTCGCCTCCTTGGGTCTCCAATCTTTGACAATTCCTTTCCCGTTTTTATTGAGGGAAAAATCCAAAATTTCAATGACGTTTCGGAAAGATTGTTGCAAATTAATATGCTTTCGGCCATAACCTTAATCCGCTACTGCTGTTTCGGCCCTAAATTAACTTATTTCCTTCGCGCTTCCCATTTATGGAAGCACACTCACCTTTTAGACAAAATGGACCAAATTATCAGGCATACATTATCTTCCATTTTAAATGTGGTCATGGACGACCGAGCTTGGCCACAAGTTACTCTTCCCGTTCGAATGGGAAGCTTCGGCGTCCGCAAAATGTCTATTATTAGTTGTAGGGTATGTTGATAAATATTAGATGTGGGTATCCGTCAATAAACAGTTGTCACTCGGAGTTGCAGTTTCACTTAATGCTTCCCGCTATTTTAATCCCTGAATACAACTTTAGTTTACCGGCTTACATTTCTTCGGTCAACGGCACTGAAAAATTAATCAGGAAAATCCTAGCTTCCACCCACCCGACAATCCATCTTCCCAGAGTCGGTGGGATGAGCCGCTCTGCAGTAGTACACAACAATTTACTTGACTCGTTTTCTACTACTGTAGAACGTGCGCGCCTGCTGGCTGTGGGTAGGTGGGAGCCGGGTCTTTGGCTTCATGCACTACCTTCATCGAACATAGGCACTTTGTTTGACGACACTACTTTTCGCCTCGCTGCTTCCCTACGTAGTCGTAGGGAAGCAGCGAGGCGAAAAGTAGTGGCACTTCTTGCTGTACTCCCCATCGCTGTCACTGTGGCGAAGATGTCAACAGCCTCGGATACCATGGCCTGTCTTGCAGCCGAAGTGCGGGTCGCTTAGCGCGGCACGCGAACATTAATGACATCATCCGACGAGCTCTTGTCACCGTCGGCGTTCCAGCTGTACCTATTAGAACCCAATGGCTTGGCACGCGACGATGGCAAGAGACCGGACGGTATGTCTTTATTTCCATGGAAGGTGGGTAGGCCTTTAGTGTGGGACGCAAGGTGTGTCGATACTCTTGCGCCATCCCATCTTCCTGACTCGGCAATCGGCATGCTGTGCTGGCGCTGCTGCTGCGGCTGCGGAAAACCTCAAGCGGCGAAAATATGAAAAATAATGAAAAAATTAAAAAGTGTTTATTCACAGAAATTATTTTTTACAAAATATACTTACCTTCGCCAAACTGCAAAGCAGTTTGTTGGCAGACGTAGCTCCTTTTTTTTTCTAAATATTAACATATTTTATTTTTATAATGACACTTTTTCACATACAGGTTATTAAAACTATTCCTTCATTTCTTAAATTTAAAAAAAACAGGCGTTTTTATTATATTTTCAGATATTCTCTACAGTGAGGTTTTGACAAAAAATTATGTATTTTAATTAAAAGGCGGTTTTTGTGATACAACTGTTTATATTGACTGGAAGGTTATTAATAATAGTTGGAACTAAAAAAATTCTACACCTTCGAACATAATAATTATTAGAAGTGGGCACTACAAATCTTCTCATGTTATTGTTCCTTTGAGATCTTGTGCGTATAATATTGTTTTAAAATTCATTGAGTACAGTACTGTTCCAACGCTACTGACATCACTACCCTCTCATGGACCGGCAGCAGTTTACACTCCAAAAAGAAGTCTTTGTAATCACTACTTTATAACGGTTTTTTGTGTTGTTATCTACTAACAGTTTCATGAATCTGATTTGCAGTTTTTTTATTTTATTTTATATAACCTTATCGGAAATGAAATTATATTCTCGAGTTGTTTGGGGTTCACACTCTCGGGCCGTGGGGTCCGAGTGCTCATGGTCTTTTTAAAGAAATTTCAAAACGGCTGGTTGACACTTCCGTGACCCAAGGGCTGGCTTTTACCTTGGCCAGAGGCTAAGCATCGCCATATGACGTGGTAATGCCGCCAGTCTCTTGGGTACATTACCAGTCGACAGCGATGCGGATGAGTTTTTCGACGTTATTTTTTAGTTTCTGTATAGTCTTAGTTAAGTTAGAATTTTAATTTGTTATTTTTACCTTGCAATCATTGTAAGATATTCTGTTTTCATTTCAATAAACTTCTAAGTTGATTTTCGTTTTGTAAATGCTGTAATGTTCAACTGTTTTTTGTCCCAAATGAATAAAATAAAATACATGGCTATACACTTCACCGCCGGGTACCCGGCATCGGCTATCCGGCAACCGGGACGTGTGAAAAGGCACTGTTTATTGAAATGGCAAAAAGCGGCGCTTAGCTATAGTACGCATCCATACACGTAATGATCTCGTAGAGCAAGCTTGATCATCTCTGGTATCTAGTAGTACCTACGTGGGTAAATATTATTTGGTTGTGTGCGAACGTGTAGGTAGAAGAACGTTTCACAAACGTTGCATCGTTATTTTTGTTTGGCGTTCTTGAGCTCTTATCGCAACGTGCACAGTCCTCTTTTAGTGGTCTTTGTGTGCGTATATTTCGATTTCCCTGTTTTATGAATACCGTTGAGACGACATTGCAGCGTCGAACTGTCCCCGGGCGCTGGTCGCAGGTCCTAGCGGTGGTCGCGGACGCGGGTCGCGGCGGTGGTTGCGGCCGCGGGTCGCGGCGGTTGTCGTGGCCGCGGGTCGCGGCGGTGGTCGCGGCGGTCGGTTGCGGTCGCAAGCACGCCGACGCCGCGGGCGGCCGCCTCCTGATTGTTCAGCATATTGTATTACGCGCGGCGCGCTCGTCCCCCTATCGCCGTCTTATTGCATTTCGCGGATATTTGCCCTTATAATATACTCGGGATTCCCGGAGTTTTCCTCATCTCGAACTAATAACGGCAGTATTTTTTTCTTCAGTTTCAGAGTATTGAGTGCGGTGTCTTTTGTGTTCGTCATTATACGTTTTATGGGGTACTGTGTTAAATGCTACAACAAAATACCTTGTGACATATTGCAATTAAATGAAAGAAAATTTAAAACTCATATTAAAAGTACACTACGTAAACAGGGATATTACAAATTAGAGGATTATATTATCCAAGATAAGAATGCTTGGAAACATGCTGGTCCTGCTCCATAGGAAAATCTAGTGTCTAGACAAAATCAAACTGGTTCCTAATTTAATTTATATTTTATAAATTTTATGACATTGATTTTTACAATCTGTGACTACAGTAACTCACACACTTGTTAGGGTTCTAGAAAGGTCATCTACTTTTCCAATATTAGTAAATAATTTGTAAATATGTGAGCACCATGTATCTATCACATAATTGATTTACCTGTAATTGCTTAATTTTTAATTCTTTTTATTATTTTTTTGGGGTAGACTTTTATTCTAGGTGCTCTTCACATATAATATAAATTATGTATACAAAACCTTGTAAAACATTTGAAAAGAGTAACGGTGGAGTTTCTTGCCCATTCTTCTCCATACGAAAACTACCTTTTGGAAGGGGCGACTAGAATCAATTCAATTTTACTGTAAGTTTTGACGTTCAAAAGTGCCTTTAATGTGCCTCATTTGAAATAAATGATTTGACTTTGACTTTGACTTTGTAAGCAGCTTGTGTGCGCCTGCGTACATTACCTGTTCGGCTCTCACTATTATACTCGCAAAGGGTATTTATCGGCTTCAGGTAATGATACTGGATACGAGTTAGTGATGTGCTAATGATCGGCGTGTTGCGGACTTGCGGATCGTGTAACGGTGACAGGTCTGGTACACAGCACTGCTGTTTGTTTGGTTTCCTTGTGAATATTTAGTATGCGTTGGTACGTTTTGAGAAGTGTATATAAAATGTGTTCGGGCATAACTCCCTCATTTATAGACGGATTTGCAAGATTTTTGTTTGTTCCAAAAAGGTTTATTCTGAAATGGTCCCATTTAAATTTTGTAAAGATTTGATGACAGACAACGGAACTCTTCAATAAATGCCAGCAAATCAACCGTGATTGCTGCTACAGCATATATATGCATTGTTTACGCAATCATACAACATAACATCACGCCTGTACCCTTTAAAGGGGTAGGCAGATGTGTTAAATTTTATATGATTTTATTTTTGTAAGTAGGTTTGCACAAACACTTTTACACGTCAATCATATTTTTTTTTAAAACTAGATGAGGTCGGCGTTTGCTAAGTATCTGAGTACTCCGAGAAGAAAGGCCGAGAAAAACTCTACAGTCTCTTTTAAAGTCCAGACATAATCTTGGTCAGGTTATATGAAGACAATGTAGATCGATGTCTGAGATGGTCTTTTGAGGAAAGAACCACACACATTGAGAGGACCTGTCCAGTCAGTGCACGCATTTGTCAGAAATCGTGCAGCTCAACTTAAGACTTAAGGAGCTCAACGATTTAACGAACAATACCAAAGAAAGGACATTTGGGTAGGCCACATAAATTACTCAAACTGCCAGACCATGAAAAAAAGAACTAACAGAACAAAGAGAATAATAAAATAATATAAAATGAATAAAATTACCAACATCGTCTTAACATTCACAATAATTAAAATATTATAATACGTTACAAAGTAAGCAAATAAAAATATCATCAATGTCAATGCGTATATAAAAAAAAGACACTCAAAATGCAGAAATTGAAAGCAGCTCAATCCCAAGCCTTTTTGTCTTCAATATAATCTTTAACGGTAGGTATAAAAGGCTTTCTGGCACAACTAACGTTTAATGAATGATTTAAATTTATTTAGGCTTAGATCTTGAACGTGGCTTGGTAGTTTATTATAAAAGCGTATACATTGGCATCTGAACGAGCCATCTATTTTCTTGAGCCTTGTTGTAGGTACAACAAATTTGTGTTTGTTTCTAGTATTTATATTATGGATATCACTGTATTTTTTAAGCATTTTTATATTTTTATGGGCATAAAAAGATTTTCATAAATATACTGAGAAGAGTCATTACATTAATCTCTTTAAATTTGTCTCTGCGAGAGTGTCTCGGACTTAATTTATAAATTGATCGAACAGCTCGCTTCTGCAAAACAAAGATAGTCTGAATATCGGCGGCATTTACGAAGTCAGTCGTCAGTTTTTGAAAATTTATCTATATGTAGACCCCACTGAAGCTTAGCATCCAAAGTTATGCCCAAGAATACTGTGCTGTCTTCAGGATTCAATTCCTCGCCCTTTATCAACACATTAGTTTTCACCTGCCTAACGTGGGGTAGCGTAAACTTAATGCATTTGGTTTTTTTCTCGTTTAGAAGCAAATTATTAATATTGAACCAGTGGACTAGTTTCGAGGTCGCACTATTTACATCGTCAGTAACTAACTGCTGACGTGTAAGTTTAAACAAAAGTGAAATGTCATCTGCAAACAACACTATATCATGATTATCCTTTATGAGGTACGGCAAGTCATTAATATAAATAAGAAACAAGAAAGGACCAAGAATTGAGCCCTGTGGGACTCCCATCGTTACTATAGATCCGGATGATCTTTCTCCATTAACGTCAACGCTCTGGATCCTTTTACTCAAGTATGAAGAAAGAAGATCCAGAGCAGTATTCCGGATCCCGTAGTGGTGGAGTTTCCTGATTAACGTTTTGTGAAGAACGCAATCAAATGCCTTGGACAAATCACAAAAGATGCCCAAGGCATCACATTTATCTTCCCATGCATAATAAATATGTCCTAAAAGTTCAACGGCATCAGTAGTAGAACGACCTCTTGTAAAACCTTGACTAACTGACAGACTATTTAATTTTGACAATTCAAAATGCTTTGAGTTTGAGTTTGAATATTTGTCCCTGTATATTGCGAGCTGGGCACGGCGCGGCGCGCGGCGCAGTCCCAGGCGCAGTGCCTGCTGCGCTCACCTGTGTATTAGCCGCGGCGGCATCGCGCGGTTATTAATCACGCGGGCGCGGGCGTCTCGGACGAGCGTCATAAGTCACGCGCCGACGCCTTATGTACCTACACTTTATAATTTTAAAACTATTTCGCGAGTTACGATCCCGCTTTCGCCATTCCCTGCCGCCGCGGTGTTGCTTTCATTTTTCTTCCTTTCATTTCCTTCAGGATTTGGTATTTCATGTTTGCCAGGAATCCAGGATGCTGTCAAGAGGACAATATTATATTTATTGCGTAAGACGGTTATTGTGGCATTTTTATAATATATATCAATACATTCTAGCACGTAGGTATGTACCCTTCTACAGGCTAAAATAATTGTCAAATACCTAAAAACGCTAAATATTTATTAGTCATTTACAGAGAACACGCAACAATACGCAGTGGACTAGGTCATCGGTCGCACGCGCGGCCGGATCACTGGCGTACTCACATCGGATCGGTCGTACGCGCGGCCGGATCACTGGCGTGCTCACATCGGATCGGTCGCACGCGCGGCCGGATCACTGGCGTGCTCACATCGGATCGGTCGTACGCGCGGCCGGATCACTGGCGTGCTCACATCGGATCGGTCGCACGCGCGGCCGGATTACTGGCGTGCTCACATCGGATCGGTCGCACGCGCGGCCGGATCACTGGCGTGTTCACATCGGATTGGTCGCATGCGTGGCCGGATCACTGGCGTGCGCACAACGGATCGGTCGCATGCGCGGCCGGATCACTGGCGTGCTCACATCGGATCGCTCGCGCGCGCGGCCGGATCACTGGCATGCTCACATCGGATCGCTCGCTCGAACAATGCCGTGTTACTGTTATAGTAGGTACACTCACACAGTTCCGCTTAAATTATATTCCATACGAAAAAGTAGGCTTTTATACTTTCGTTTTGATATTTCTCGATCGAGTATCATTTCTCGTAATAAATATATTACGGTTGATAGTCGAGGGCACTTCTCTATCGCGTGTGTGCTCCGGTCGGTGTAATACCCGCTCGGTTCCCAGCCGGTAATTAATATGACAAGTGGCGCTAACTATCGACACTCTAAGGACGTCATAAATTAATGACACACTCGTGGTTTGGAGTTATGTTAGATGAATGGATATGAATTAATGAATTGCTTTTTGATTTTGTGTACCTACCTAGTTAGAGTGAGAAAACAGATAGTGCGGGACAATCTCAAGAGATTCGCATAGTCATTTAGACCTTGAAGATGATAAGAACATTGTTTTCTTTCGTACTTTGTTTAAATATGTGGAATTTATAAATACCATCGCATTTTGTTCTGATTAACTGCATAAGTAATATATGCTATCATCTCTTGAAGCCTCAAAGTGCTGTGTTCGAGCATAATGACGTCACATTAGCATCTAATATGATGTCCGAGGCTCATTGATGTCAGAGCTAATTGCGCGGCTAATTGTACGCGAGTGAACCGTGCGTAATGTATGCAGATTGTGTGAGCGCCACCTTGCGCGATTTCATTACGTGCTCATGTAAATATGCGTAGTTAACGAAGTGTTTTGTAGACAGGGACTACAATTGCACTAGTTCCGCAACATAGGGCGCGCAGAGTGGAATGTTTATTTAACTCTTTGGTGTCTCTAAAGCAGTAAAAGCCAAATTAATAACAGTTAAGCATTTTACGCGCTCGTAAAAAGAAGTGCGCGGGATCGGTGTGTCGGCGCAGTGTGTGGTGGTCTTTACGACGTGACTTTGTTGTAACAAGTTACAACATTAGATAATTTATATGTTGCAGTCAAAACTCTTAACCAGTCAAAAGTACTATTGACTAGCAAAATCAGTCAAAAGTACTTTTGACCGTATGCTTTAGTCAATAATACTTTTGACTAAAATAACAGTTAAAAGTACTTTTACCAGTGGAGATGGTTAAAACCTACTTTTGACTAAGTGATTCCGTCAAAAGTGGTTTTGACTGGTTGTATCAGTCAAAACTCATAAAAATTATTTAGCATATTATTTAGCAGATTTATTTCTTTGAAATAATGTCATTTGACCGAATTTTCAAATGCACTAATTTGCCTGTTTAATATGATATGAGGTACCTAAAGGTATTTGTATTCTCATATTCACTCGCTCTTGTATCCAATGTCGACGGAGCCCCGCTTCGCGAGGTTCCTATTTCTGTGAAAAGGGTTTAAAGTAACCTAACAAAACCGAACCTCGGGTTAAGAACATTAGATCAAATGAACATTATACCTTTTGATCAACAGCGCAAATGTTGTTATCGCAAATAAATATTCGATGAAATGAAAATTATGTTAATCGATATTATACAAATTGATTATTTTCCTAAACGTTGTTCGAATTAGCAACATTACATCAAAAGTTATACAGTATGTTAACTAACAGAGGGCGTTCCCGTTAACCCGCAATAGTATAGCATCCATACAAGCTAAAAAAAATATTACCATTCGAAAATAAAATGTTTTTTTTTTATATTAAAATATTCACTAAAAATCGTAAATTGATACTCTATTTATTTAATTAATTCTAATTTATTTAATTAAATAAATTCCGACATTGCTGTCCTTCAAGTACGCGTGTACAGAGTGTTTCTTTAACGTATCAATTTACGATTTTTAGTGAATATTTTAATATAAAAAAAAATAAAAACATTTTATTTTCGAATGGTAATATTTTTTTTAGCATGTATGGATGCTATACTATTGCGGGTTAACGGGAACGCCCTCTGTTAGTTAACATACTGTATATTATTATAGTTATTGTTATATATAGTTATTGTTATACCAAACAAGGGTGAACCTCTTTTTTTATTCACATCTAACGAGTTAATAGTGCTTTTGACTGATGCTTTATTGCAGTTAAAACTACTTTTGACGAAGAGCGTCAGTCAAAAGTACTTTTAACCGCAAATTTGCAGTCAAAAGTAATAATAACCAATAATTTTCAGTCAAAACCACTTTTAACCAACCTATTCAGTCAAAAGTACTTTTGACTGATTTTGCTAGTCAATAGTACTTTTGACTGGTTAAGAGTTTTGACTGCAACATATATATTCCTGCCACCACTGCCGCCCAGCGCGGCCGCCGCGCCGGGCTCTGTCCTCATTCTGTCACACCGCGCATAGGGGTAGGCAGGGCAGCAGCGTAGATTATGAAAGGTGTGGGGTACCTAATTTCAATGACTGAAAAGCATTGTACTCATCACTATGAACAACTTTTACTGTTACAGTTAATTCAATGACACCTTGTATACAGTTGTTAACAGCCTAGCCGTTTAACTAGCGGCCTGAATGATATTGAGCAATTGAATCAAGCAGCTAGGTGAATGGCTCGGATCGCTAAAGTTTAACTATTTGCCTAGCTCAAAAAAAAAAGACATTTAAATTGGCGATTGATTGATTTGTGGTTGATTTAATCAGGCAGTTGTTTATTGTAGTTTTGAAAAATATCAAAATTACAAAATGAATGTTTATTAACATTTTCGGCAGTAAAAACTGTGCATTAAATTAAATAAAGGTGAGTCATATCATGCATAAGTAAATAAATATTTAGCAGTAAAATGACTTAACGGGCAGTTACGTGTGAGCAGTTAACAAATCGAATTTAGTTGGTGAGAAATGTAAGTTGGAAGTAGGCTCGCCAGCCACTGTCGCGCCACCGATCGCTACTTACGCCGGCGACTCATCTCGCGCCGCGCGCCGCGCGCCGTCGCGCGTGGTTGATCACAGTTCTAACCTAACCTATGAACTGCCGAAGTACAGTGGGAGCCGTTCTTAACTCTAATATTAACATAATTAGGAAAAACGAAAATTTCATCAGCCTGGGGTAATTTAGGAACAGTCACATGTGGTGTATTTCCCTGACTGTCCATTCCAACATTTTTACTGGCCATTCATTTATTACACTACCTACTTGAGTATTTTTTGTACAGACATCGCGGGATTAATTATTATCCGACCAATTTTCTTCTCATTACTGTTCATGTTTCAATTTATGCATAAATAACAATTTAAACATAAAATGACTGTCCGTTTTTTTTAATTGAACATAATAACCTCCCTTATGATTAAATAACATTTTTGTTTATGTGATTACCTATTTCAATTTAGTTCCATTTTCCCTTACGTTTTCACCCTATTATACACCATATAAATGGCCTAAGCATCAGCTAGCCATTTCATTAAATGTTGAGTTAGACATATCGGCTGAAATCATTCAGGCAGCTAGTTCAACTGCGCCGTTTAGTTAAAAGGCTAGGCAGTTAACTGAATGGTTAATTAAACCAGTTGGCGGCAACATAATTACATCAACTTTAACACACAATTATTTGGTTATCACGATGAGCATCGTTTCATTTCGGAATAATACCTACTACCAACGAGCCACATCATATAAATTTAATGTTACATTGGACCTAAATTCCTCCGATATCATCGCAGCACCGTTTTGTAAACGCATCGAGCCAGTTATTGTGTATTTGTTATCAGGCTGCGCACGCGAATTTCTGTCGTTTGGCTGTAACAAAGCGTAAGCTCGTCGATAAAATTTGTTTTATCTGAGAGCGCAGGAAATGTTCTAGCGCCGTCCGCCGCCGCCGCGCCGCTGCGCGCTGATCAAAATTTATCGATAACTAAACGAAACTCGAGGGAACCGAACGAACGAAATATTATATATATTCTTTCCTAAGAAGAGGCCTAAAATATTACAGATACTGGCAGTCATAAACCTTATTAGAAAATATTACAGATACTGGCAGTCATAAACCTTATTAGAAAAACAAGGGAATTATTCTTTGATGTTATTATTTTCGCTAATACATTTTTTTAGAGACCTGTCTTGGCCTATTACCACGACCCTAATGAACAGTAGTGATTAATCAAGAAGTGGCAGCGGTTCCGTGTTGTAACAGATGCGCGGCTGACGCGAGTGATAACGTCGAGCGCGCCGCGCGGTGCAGCTCGTCACCGCTACCTGCTGCGTGCGGCTCCCGAGTACTCCCGAGTACTCCTCGACAGTAATCGTTGTTTGTGACAACAGCCAGTTGTTGGTTGAGTAAACAACTCGAAGCGGACGTACAAAGCTCTCTTGTTATCGTTCTAAAATGTTTTCTGAACAAAATGTATTTTTTTGTATTTTCTTTCCCTTTCTTTCCCCTTTCTTTCCCTTTCTTTCCCTTTGTATTTTCTTTCGATATAAGTACTGTTAGAAGTTGGAAAATATTGGAGCTTGTGACATGAAATGTTTACAAATACTCCTCTCTCTTAAGAACGTATGAGTCGTCTTTATTTTATCGCAGAGAACTTGGGCTATCGCACAGTACATGTGCTCGCAGAAGGTGCAGTCCGGTTATTGTGTGTCACACAATCTATGTAATTCTGTGGTTCTAGCTACAAACATACGACCACTGTACAACTTATTTCTACAAAGTGAGATTTCTCTATATTCTTGCTATGCGGTTATATGAAGTAGGCTCGTCTTTCAGTAGTTAATTCCGTTAGCGGGCGAAGTGTGGAGTCGGCTCGTGGCGGAATGTCAGAATTCAAGTTTTAAGTGAAATTCTTATACATTCATCTAATCAGAGAAGTTTCTTATAATTACAAAAGTAATTCTTTATTGTAAAATATGTTCGGCTCTGGTTTGTTCTCAGAGATTCGGCGCATTGTTGAGATGCTCCAAGTTACTTGACATTGTTAATTAATTATTGACCGGTTCGCTTCGAGTTCGGAGTTGTGCTTCTCGGAACTGTTTCGGGACAGTACGTAAATAATGGCACGCAGGCGTGCTGTGGGTCCCGCAGGCAGGGTGCTTGGAGGTTACCTTCATGGGGTGGTGCACCTATTTATAGCCCATATTTCGGGGAACACTTAAGTCATCAATAGATCCGTGACGTTGGTTTAGTATTCTGCTCAATAAAGGGGTACTTTATCACCGTTCACAATGCTTATTACTACAATCTCTTACATTACATAATTTTACTGGACAAAATCTTCTTTTCTTGAAAAATACCAAGCAATATCTAAGAATTTGCTAGCGAAATCCAAATTATACTTTTTGTCCCACCAAGGGATTGCATTCACGAAGAGATCCGCAGATGCGCTCAATCACTTGACCACATTGTCTCGGCACCAGTAAAAAAAAGTCTCACTACACTCTCCACGTGGAATATACATAATTATATTTATGCGTATCGTGTTACCCATCGACGATGTTACTAGGTTTGCCAGGTATATAGTCGTAGGTACTCAGTCAACACTGACATTATTACATTCTGGTTTCATTTCTTTTTGTTGAATTTGAATGTGCCTAATTATTAATGCGTGAATGAAGGGCCACAACACACAACACAACAGAAGATTTATTTGTACATCGTGTAACCAAACTGATATAATTATTCAAATTAATTGAAGAGGTCTCATGAATATGAACAACTTTTTCGGTGGATTTTATCTGTTGTTTATATTTATGATTAGGAGGTACCTACTATGACCCCTTGAAACATTTAACAGTATTTTTGTTTGACGTTTTATTCGTAGGTATTTCCTCCGAACACAGCGGTCATTAGGTACTGTTAGCACCGGTGCGGCGGCCTAACAGTAGGTACTGTTAGCACCGACGCGGCGGCCTAACAGTAGGTACTGTTAGCACCGACACGGCGGCCTAACAGTAGGTACTGTTAGCACCGACGCGGCGGCCTAACAGTAGGTACTGTTAGCACCGACACGGCGGCCTAACAGTAGGTACTGTTAGCACCGACGCGGCGGCCTAACAGTAGGTACTGTTAGCACCGACGCGGCTGGCTCAAAGTAGGTACTGTTAGCACCAATGCGGCGGCCTAACAGTAGGTACTGTTAGCACCGACGCGGCGGCCTAACAGTAGGTACTGTTAGCACCGACGCGGCGGCCTAACAGTAGGTACTGTTAGCACCGACGCGGCGGCCTAACAGTAGGTACTGTTAGCACCGACACGGCGGCCTAACAGTAGGTACTGTTAGCACCAATGCGGCGGCCTAACAGTAGGTACTGTTAGCACCGACGCGGCGGCCTAACAGTAGGTACTGTTAGCACCGACGCGGCGGCCTAACAGTAGGTACTGTTAGCACCGACGCGGCGGCCTAACAGTAGGTACTGTTAGCACCGACACGGCGGCCTAACAGTAGGTACTGTTAGCACCGACGTGGCGGCCTAACAGTAGGTACTGTTAGCACCGACGCGGCGGCCTCACAGTAGGTACTATTAGCACCGGCGGCGCGGCGGCGGCGTCCTAACAGTAGGTACTGGGACAAGTAAAGCGCGAATTTATACTTTTTCTTGCATTCTTATAATTACATTACATCACATTATCTTATAATTACTCGAAAAGATTGCATGGTAGAACCAAACAGGGTACGATCTCTTCAGTACCGAGTTACTTTCTGTCCACGATCCGCTGACTCATGATACGACAGAAACTAGTTGGCTCGTCACTCGCGCAGTTCTCCATCGTCCGCAGATAATTAAGCAGTAATTAAGTCTGCATCCGACTTCCCAGCGGTCAGCGAAAAAATGTCGCGATAGAGGGATTACTTCACTTTCATACTTAGTAAATGGTGTAAACAACAGGTCCATTTAAACGATTAAGGGCTGATTTTACCATCGCCAGATAACTTTTATTCGAGGAATACAATTGACGTTTGACAGTTTTTGTTTGAAATAACTAACAAAATTTTAAAATTAATCAGCTCTATGAATCCTACTAATTCCTACTTTCCTACTAATATTATAAACGCGAAAGTTTATGAGGATGGATGGATGTTTGTTACTCTTTCATGCAAAAACTACTGCACGGATTTAGATGAAATTTGGCACACATATAGTTTTTAACCAGGATTAACACATAAGATACTTTTTATACCGATATTCCCACGGGATCAAAACTTATGCGGGTGAAACCGCGGGCGCTGCTAGTATACTCATAAATTAAGTTAGTACTACGCCGTTCTTTACTTTTCTTTACTATCAGCTGAACAACTTAATACAGTCTTAAGTTCGAGATAATAAAAATATAAAAATAATTCACGCAATATGACAAGCTTGCTCACAAAATAGGCACCTCTGTTTTGGTTGAGACATGCCTTTTTTGGGATCAAACTATTAAGAGAAGCTACTTAGCTACTAACAGTGTTTCTAATAGGTGCGTGTTAATTCAAACAGATCTATAGACCAAAAAACGCGTTTTTTTCCGCAGAAACTTTCCTTATGGCCATTGTTACGAGTGGCTCTTCTCACCGCGCGTCCCGCACTCAAGCACAGGCCAGCACAGAGCCGCACAGACCCGCACGGGCCCGCACGGTGAGGGCGCGAACACAAACACGGTGACTTATCGTCCTGGGCCGTTATTAATGCCCCGTCCTCGCGCACTTCGTTCCACTTATCGCGCCCTCTCGCCCTCCCGCCCTCTTGCTCTCTCGCCCAACTTAATAGTTACACAGACAGCTAACCTTGTTGTGATCTCAAATTAGTTTACCTGTATCACATTTGTCTGTTTCTCTATTCGCTACGAGTACTTTACACCCTTTCTACATTAGAAGGTGTTACGACCACTTATTTGTCACCTGAAGAGCTGATACAACACGTTACAAGCAACAACAGTAGCGAGCTAGCTAGACAGCTTTACAATTGAAGAAAACCTTCTTACTATTCCAGTTTAAAATTTTTTAATAGAAAATCTGGAAATTTGTGAGCATAGGAAACTGCTGAGCCATTTAATTAGATTTGTACGTATGAGCATAGCTATTAAATAATTATAAAAGGTAATTAATTAGGTACTTATGCTTATTAAATGGAACAGTATCTTTTCAAATTTTCCGTATGTATTCGGGTAGAAAATAATAAAGCAATGTTCGTAATTATTACTCATAATATATGTCAAGAACATAGGACAAGAAGATACGGCAAATGACATCACACCACACATTTTGATACAATTTACTTACACCCCTGTGATTTTAATACAAATACATTTCTTATTCCACTGACACTAATTAATTTATCTAGTTGCCAAATTGCCGTCGCAATACAACTACGTTGGCAAACATATTCCATCATGATTCGTGCCACCACTGCAGCTTGCAGCACTGATACCAAACCTGGGAATAGACAAAGAGGCGTTCATTAATTTTCCATATTCAAAATGAATTTAATTGAAAATGTCGGATGATATCGACATACGGAAATTAGAATTCCCGCTAGACAAAGTGTGTGCTAGAGGTGTCATAGAGAGGCGCTTATATCCCGCTCGAGCTCCGCGCCCCGCGTCCTGCGTCCCGGGGCTGTGGCGTTGCAAATGAGTGGCGCGGGCTTACCCCCGGGATTCATTTGTAAGCGTTTAAATTGTCTCTCCAACGTACAACGGTGTTACACGGCCATTATTAAAAAGTCAGCGATTTATCTTAAAGAATTTGATGCTCGCCGCTTGCTACTGTTCCCACGCAAATGTTTCACAGTTTCAATTCTTCTCTTCGGGATTAGTAGCAATACTTTTGCCATTGATGACTTTTGTGTTGTAAGTTTATAGTTAGAATTCTGTTTCTGTTAGTCGCAATACTTTTGCCATTGATAACTTTGGTGTTGTAAGTTTGTAGTTAGAATTCTGTTTCCTACGTATTGTATTATACACAAAATATTTTCATAATATTGCTGCTTATTTTAAATTAACTCATGTAGATACCCTTAGCAATTTGAGGCCGCTTTGACTTAGCAAGTTACGGCAACTGCAACACATAATTATGTCACTACATATGTGTTGCAGTTGCCGTAACTAGTCACCTGAGGTGGCTCAGTGAGTACATCACTTGACGGCAGCGAGCGATGCCGGCCGACATCGTTGGCGCGCGGCGCCGCCCGGCGGTGTCCCGCGCATTAGTCCGCACGCCCCCGAACGTGCGCCCGTATGTAACGCATCACGCAGAAGTAAGCCCCACATTATCTAAGCCGCCGGCTAATACGTCTACATGATGTGTCAATCCTCGATCGTTACAGTTCGCCTGCATACCAAGCAGGTGAATGTTCAGCGCTAAACGGCTAACCTCAAGCTCTCGTACTTCAGAGCTAGATATAATAAGCCTCTCTCACGCAAGTAGGACGCTTTCCTATTTTTTTTATTTTTCTTATATCCCTGATTGACGAACAAGCTCAGTGAAGTGTTTAAGTCCTGCTGCGTACAGCCTGTATAATGTTTGTAATACCTACGTAATTTAAAATTATTTACACTGATAGCACCCTCGGGAGGAGGTGAAATGGACAACTTTCAATCAGGAATCATACAGCAATCATGATTAAAGGCCTATTCAGACCTAAGCGGTATTCGCTACCGTCTGCGGCAGAGAAAACCCAGTGGGTATGCGGTAATATTCAGGTATTATTCGGTTCAGACCTAAGCGGATTTCGCTATCCTTGTGGGTAGAATAACGCGCGGTAGTCGAGTTTCGCCGCGGTACCTACTTGATACCAATGATGTATAAAACTATAGATACGTTGTCCGCACTCTAAAATGGCAACATGAAATGAAGCCAATTGGCCACATTGCGCTCAGTCACGCACCAACCTGTCGCGTGACGCGACGCTATGTTTGTTTTTAATTTATATCGTAGGTATGTGAAAACCTGTGCAAAACATAAAGAAAATATGCCGTCGTGTGTTTTCAGAGGATGTAAAAATTATACCCCAAAAGTTAAAGACAAAAATGTGTCATTTCACGCGTAAGTTTACAAAACTAGATTATTTTATTTTATTTTGTACGACGCTGCGTCTAATGGTGGCCGGCGCATGAAGTGACTCTAATAGCTACGTCACTCATGCGCTCGACCAATGAGCATGTAATTTGACTATTACTTATCCTGTGACGTAACTGAAGATGTTTATTTATCTCCCTCTAGCAACAGACATCCCGCCGCGGCGGTGTCATATTTTCTTTCCCTTTCTTTACGCGTATAAGTATTTATCTAGTATTTTCGCCGTTTTTAAGCGCCGAGATGTTGGTTGATAACGTGTCTATATATAATACGTCATTGCTTGATACTAAATACCTGAGCGAAACCCGCGCGGTATGTACCTCTACCCACAGCGGCAGCGAATGTCGCTCAGGTCGCTCTAGCCGCGGTACTTGATACTAAATACCTGAGCGAAACCCGCGCGGTATGTACCTCTACCCACAGCGGCAGCGAATGTCGCTCAGGTCGCTCTAGCCGCGGTACTTGATACTAAATACCTGAGCGAAACCCGCGCGGTATGTACCTCTACCCACAGCGGCAGCGAATATCGCTCAGGTTTGAATAGGCCTTAACGGATATTGTCTTTTCTTGTAATTAAGAGTCACTATAGTAGGTTAATTGCGACCAAATGTAAAAACTCTGCAATCCGCCGGCGTATTCATTTGGAAGCAAGCCGTCGCGCGCTCCGAAATGTTCTGGTGGTACTTCTCTCACCAGTTGCTTGCACGGCAGTGTGATAGTGTTGCGGTCACTAATCAACATCAACAAAATTATTCAGTGAGGAAAAAATGTTAACGTCAAGACTTCTACATCACTTGTCTATGGCGGCCCTATTTCTCCTCCATAACTTAACTTGTTTAAGCAAGTAAAGTCTGACTTTATAAAACAGTATATGAGCTTTTTTTGTGTACAGTTTTTTCTTATTATATTCAATGCATTTATTTATCCAGCAACATATTCGCACAAGATATCTCGGTATGTAGGTATAACCACCATTCCCAATACTCAGTCAGAACTACAATTGTACAGTTGTAGCTATTTCACCGACGCCGACGTCTCTGTCCGTGACAGACTTTTCAAAAACCGAATTGGACAAGCGATAACCATTCACGAACCTATCGCACACATGTGAACGTGTATGTGCATGCGTGCCTATGTGCACACACACATGCATCGCTGTCAATATCAATCGACGGGTCTCTGTTGCCGAAATGTTTCCCTGAACTTATTTTAATACCTACCCATTTTTGTTTCGATGAATATTTCACTTGTGATTGAAAAAAAGGGAATAGGCATTTTCAACGTCGTTAGATAACCGCATCTGCCCTAGATCTCAATAAACAAATACTTAAAAAGACTTTTTTACCACTGTATATTTACAAAATAACTGATTCTCTGTCACTGACATAACCCCCTCTCCCTCCCCCCTCCCCCTGTCTCCCTTTGACAACACTCTCAAATTCTCAATACATCAAAAACAATGGTTTCACCTTTTTCGGCACCAATTTCCTCCTTGCCAAGGCAGCGGCTATTTCCGCGAGGAAATTACTTACACCCTTCAGATAATATGGAGATAATCTCCTAAACATCTTCCTCTCCTCACGAACTCCCTACGCGTTTAATATAAAGTATTTTAGCGAACAGTTCCACAAGTCATTGCTCTAGATTAGCTACACTACATGTTAGAAACAAAACAAATACGGCGCGCGACGTGGTGGCACAATGTACAGCGGACGTTGAACGATACTCTTTGACACTTCTGTTCTGTGGTCTTTTGTGTTCATTCTGTCGATTTCAAATAGATTTAACCAACTTTTAATCTGGATGAACGAAACGGACCTAGGGATAATAATATACATAATAGCATAATAATGCTTTGGAAATATTTGTAGACTAGTTCAGAAAGGACTGCTTACCTCAAAGGGGCAGCCGACGTCGATCTGGTCAGATCAGCTCACCGCTTATAAAATCGGTTAGTTAAAACTTGTAACGCGCACCGAACACACACAGGTACACTCGCACACACACACTTGACACGACACGCCATAAAATCGCGCGCGACACAAAGGCACCGCAAGTCACTCAACGAGCGGTGCCTTTGTGTCGCGCGCGATTATATCGCGTGTCGCGCCTGTTTATAGAAGCTTTTATTATTGTACAGCTCTGGCTACTATCAAGAATTCTAATTTAACTTGTGAGTTTCCCAAAGTTCCCACCGCAGCGCCGGCCACAGAGAACCCGTGCTCATGGCGCGCTGCAATTGAGGTCATTCAACGCAATTTTTAGCTTTTTTGCTCTTCCCAGAGTTTTCTTCTATCTATTGTAAGTTGAACAAGTGGCGATCTATCAACATGAACAAAAAGCGCGATGTTCATTCACTTTTAACATTTTTTCTTATAAACTTATGGAAACTCGCACAAGTTACCTAGGTTTTATAGCTCATTATTAAATTGTAACTTAAAATAATCTTATTATGGTAGAAATTGTGGATGATGAGATAGCTCACGGAATAGCCTCAAACTTACAGGGCGGGGCACTGGCGAATGAACATCCTTTTAGGAACAAAACTTGAGTGGGCTGCAATGAACGAGGCATAGCCCCTGTTAGTTTGTATTAAAAAATTATGACATCATAAAAAGTGAGATTAAAAATAAGATGGTGTAATCTAAAACCGTCGCTAAAAGAATTAAAGAGATGGTGAACATTGCGTTGGAAAGCAGAAATAAGCATTTTGTAGGAGTATACATTTTCTACACACTACATACATAGCTAGACATCTGTGGTAGTGGTATGTTTGATAGGATGTAGCGGATTACGTTTGCGATCGTTAGACTTGGTCCTTTGTTCGTCCGTCCGTAGTCTTTTTGTCGGGCGGCTTTGTGCGATGCGCTGCGTTCCGCCCAAGTAGCACAGAACTGCATTATAAATTTTCACATAAGGCCCACAGCGTAAATCTAAGCATTTATACCGACTTATTAGAGTTCACCCAAGCAGCAATAGCTGTTTAGAAAAAAGAGAGGCATAATATAACGCTTTCTTCTGTACTGTAAATCTATTAAACACCACAAACACGCCACAGATGTCACTGTTATTCAGCGTTTAGTAGTGCAGTACCCTATCAGCTGCAAGAGCGCATGTTTGTGAACACAAATAATGCAATTCACTGAATAAAAACCCAAGTGTGTACAATAAAACCGTTGCATTTTAAGAGAGAACATATGAACTACTATATAGTAAGCAATTACTTTGTGAAGTAATTTAACAAAGATTTAATGCTTTATGCTGCACACAGATAAACTTTTACCCTATTAGTCAGGTGTTACTATACAGTCGAATAACGGCATTTATTTAGGCCAAGACAGAACTTAAAGTGAACTTTTATGCAGTTACATAGCAGCAAACCTGTCAGCCATTCTGTCTTGGGCTGAATAATTTGACTTGTGTAGGCATTTATTCTGCTGATTGAATTATTATGTATCTAAACCATGAAATTAATATTTCTATACCACGTCATTTTGTCAGTTTCTTGACGTCTTTAGTTATATTACAAAATGTGGAAAGCCAAAAACAACGTGTTATTCATCCGAATGTAATATTAGTTATGGCCAAGAGTCAGCAAGCGCGCAACGAATATTGGACGAGACGGGTTCCGTATGTAATATTTATGATGTCGAACGAGATTGTCCCAACGATTCAGACAGTTCAGACAAGAGTGCTTCTGATAAGTTATGATAAAAGACAGGAATATCAATCAAAAATAAAAAATATGGGCCATATCAAAAAATATTGCACAAACAGCCTTGAACGACTTAGCAAAAATAATAAATGATTTTGTCCCTAAAAAGTTTCCAGTTGAACAACAAATAAGAAGTGTTTGCCTATCCAATAAAATCATCCCGATTTGGAATATATAAATCTAATAGCCTAAAACATTGCGATACTAGGTGTGTTGTGTTAAAACCTAAAGATGTAAAATGTAAATTTGTATGTATTCCTCATAAAGAATACCACTACTTTATACCACTAGAACATACTGTTTGAAAATAATACACAAAATTGCATACTGATTGTTTTAATTTTTATTTTCTTTCGTCATTTAAAAATTATCTTGCACATAGCAGTTTTATCATAATCATTCCTGACACATAAACTTATTTTTTTTTAATCTTCCGCAAATACTGAAAATATCTGACATAGATAAATTCGTGTAAGTAACGCCTCAATAGAGCTTGCAAAATAGTACGGGCTAATATATAATTTAACACAAACAAGCTTTTATAATTATTATTAGGTACACGAATTTCCTACATCACACTAATTGAAAAAAATACCACATCTTTTCAGTACAGTTGTACATATGTAGTTATAAACATAACACGTTCTTCTATAAAATAATTTAGCAGAGAAGCTCCAATCAAAAATACATAATAAAAAAGTAAATACGCAGTTTAACAAAATCAAGTCAACACAAAAATATTAGGAAAGAACTAAGAAGTCGATTAATAGTCTTAAACTCTAGGCTCTCCGTCGTTATCATCCCCAGCTCTTGGATCTGCGTCAGTATTATCTACATCTCTAGGCTTTTCGGCATTACCATCATCAGTTTTAGTCTTCTCCGTATTACCAGTACATGCCACCGTAGAAGTCCCTTAGTTTCCCACAGTGCAGGAACGACTGACAGAGTGGCAACACCTCCCTCTATAGTCTGAACAATTTTGTAAGGCATGTTCTGTAAAAAAACAACAAAATCATATGTACTTAGGTATTATTCAAGAAACGAAAGGTATGGGCTCCTTCAAACAATCGCGACACGCGATAAAATCGCGTGCGACACAAAGGCACCGCAAGTCGCGCAACGAGCAGTGCCTTTGTGTCGCGCGCGATTATATTGCGTGTCGCGCCTATTTGTAGGAGCCTTAAAAGTAGCAGGATCTTAAAAACACTTATTCAAACTACCTATTCAGTTTTTGTGGAAAATAATGCCACAAAAATCTATAACATATTAATACCTAAACTTAACGTAACATAATTATTTAAACACAAAAACCTATGTCTATAGGTTTTTGTTTAAATATTTATGTTACGTTAAGTTTAGGTACACACACAGAGGTACTACCTACCAAAATAGCATTCACTTTTAACACTTTTCGCGACTCTAAACTAAAGTTAATCTACCATAGAATGCCAAAGCGCCTTGACTTGTATCGAATAAAGGCTCGTACACACAGGCGCGACGCGACACGCGACACAAAGGAACCGCAAGTCGCGCGACGAGCGGTGCCTTTGTGTCGCGCGCGATTCGCGTCGCGCGTCGCGCCTGTTTGCAGGAGCCGTAAAAGTAAAATACGGTTCAAAACACGGTAATTCTGTGTGTGTCGCATGTTATTATTATTATCACCAAATAAAAACGTCATGTGAACATAATTTTTATTAGGCCAGAGGTAAGTATGTATCTATTTTGGTCCATAGAAATATAAAAAACAGATTTGGTTGCGTATTGAATAGACAGAGAAAACTATTTATTTACAAATAGTTTATGTACTTATTATATTACCTATCTATTTAATTAAATTATATTAATAGCTATTTAAATTACAATTTTAGATAAGTACTTGACCTCGAGTAATTACTAAAAAGGGAATAAAAATGGTTTTAGCAGAACCACAGCGGGACCCTAAAAGCTTGGATCCATAAAGGTGGTTATCTGATTATGTGAACCACTACTACTATTCACATCGATCCATGGCTGATTTGTTTCTCACAAGTGCTTAACTATTTTACTATTTGCTGAATGATAGGCCACATGAGAACACCCGTACAGACCTCAGCATTAAATTAAGATTAAAACTGTTCACTTGCCATCCGCCATTTTCACTACGTGACTGTGAATTATTGTAACATTTTATCTTTTTATTTTGGTTTATTTTAGAAGATATCGATTAGAATTGATTTGGTTTACAAATTATTTACAAGTAACCAGCTTTTTATCAATTTCTTTGTAAGAAACCATAACATTTATTTTGTTTACTGTCCATTTAAGTTAACTTTTTTTTAGTATTTAGTGGTATTATGAGGGCGCGTGAAAATTTTGAACTAAACATGTATGATATTTCACAGTAAAGTTACCTCCCCAATAAGATTTCAAACATAATAGGAAGAAATCGAAGTTTTACTTACCTTAAATTTTATTGTATTCACAAATGACACTTGAGATCTTGCACACAACACTTCATGTTTAACAAATTGACAGTTCATATTATTAAAGAAAAATAAATAATAAAGTTATTGCATTCCATAATTTCGCTCAGAGTGTACTTTCAACTGTGTAAAAGCATATAAAATGTATACATTCGTCTTTGTTGCTGTATTATAGGTAACACGTGGCTTGTTAATCAGGCAATTTTCAGCTCTTGGAATGATTGTTACACACATAAATGCTAATATGATGTTGATATAATTCAATTATTTTATAATGGGAATTCTTATACAGCTATGTGCTGAATTATTTGTGCCCAAATTAGAATTATATCAGCTGAGGATGCGCTGCCTACGCTGTTATGCAGCAAGTTTATGCAGCCAATGCTTTCACGGTGCACTGTGAAAATGCTGTTATAAAGCACTTTTGTGCTACTTGGGCGGTGCGGCGCGGTGCGGTACCGTGCGGTACCGTGCGGCTAACTAGCGTCCCTCAGACGAGTGCCGACATCACTCGTCTGAGGCTGCCTAGTCTTAGTACTCATGTATGTCATGCTCGGAGGCGTCGTATGTACGACAAGGACGTGAAGCAATATGGTAATTATTTTTGATAAGCGATGTCTGGCAAGACTGGGAGCCGAGTTCGGCATTCTGGGCCATTAGAAAATGTTAAGATGAAGTGAACGTTGTGTAGTTTTCTTACATTTTCTTTTCCAAAATAAATTCTATCTACGTGAGCCAGTAATTCGATATTGAATGTAAATAACACAATAGTACACAAATAACTCATTTGTTGGAAACCAATAGCTGAAGTAACAGTATATTTATGTCGGTACGTTACAATTGTACGTTACAATTTGTATGGTAATTACAAAAATCAGACGCAACTGCCGACTCCACGTTTTTCTCCCATTAATTTCTATTGGCTTCCTAACTTCACACTTTGTTTGCTTTTCAATACCGTGGGTACTTTGAATTTAAATTGAAACTTGACAATACTGTGACCCATAAGATAAGATAAGATAATTTTTATTTGTGTATAGATACTCATGTTTTGGACAAATAAAAAATATCTTATCTTATCTTATCTTATCCATGTATTATATTGGCAATCTTACCGGAACTCTTGTACCTCGGTCGTTAACTCTAGGCAAAACAAGCGAAACTGAAGCGTCTTAATCTGATAGTCCTAGTCGTATAAAAACATATGTAGAAGACGAGATAGCAAGGAACAACGTTCTCTATATGATGGGAGTACATCAGCTGCAGCTAATAGAGGGGGAGGTGACAGCGCAGTCGGCTTTGTGCCCAAGCGGCTCTATTGTGCGGACAGTGTCATTTGTGACGCAGGTGCAGTCAGGGACATCACTGGTACCTATAGCAGATTGACACGCCAGCCACACAACGTATATGTCGTTTTATATCGATCTCATACGACTGCTAAAGAAAATAAGTACTTGAATAATAAATATTATTGGCAATTACTAAAAAACAAAAAAATATTTTTTTTTTGTTTTGAAGCATACTCTACCTTTGGCATTAAAAATAATTGGGAACTTTATAACTCACTGAAAGGATTTTCAATGTGGTAAGCAAGATTAAGATTGTCAATGTGGTAAGCAATTGGTTTCCCTTAGTGCAGTACAGGTGCGAGCAAAGCTATTGATGCTCCGACAAATGTGTCATGTTGCGACTACTGCAAATTGTGCGGCTGACTCGCTAGGGCTACGACATCTACATCGACTAACTATGTATACGTTGCATCGATTCTATTAATAATGATACTTTTGCGGCTTAAGACTTTAACTGTTGTTCAAAATAACTAACTTTGTTCAACTTGTCACCAACATGACAAAATATTGCTGAACAATATAAAGGCAGCTTGATTTTATCAAAGAATTAAGTTACTTAATACAATTAGCCCCGGAAATTCAATAATACGAATTGGTCATAACAGAACGCAGAGTTTGACAAATTAGTCGTTACTGATGATGAGTTTTATTATAATTACAAACCGGCGGCGGCGGATGGTGGCGCAGGCTGCGCAGGCGTCACTATGAAGGGCGCTGAAAAATCCATCGCCTCGTTTATTCACAGTCCGGTTTCATTCTGTTTCAAATAATTCCCAAGTTTCTCGTTTTAAATATTGCTGGCCGGTGAATTTATTTCATTACTTAATTCAATTATTCTAAAGCACAGGAAGTTTCCTTAAAGTCAGAGATCCGTTTTTTTTTAGCTGTGTTTGGTCGGCTTCTTCGAGTTCTTTGAAATAATTTATTGTGCAGGCACTCACGTGCCCGGGCTCTCGCGACTGTGTGCGAGTTTAGTTGATTGTGCAGACACTCACGTCAAAGTCAAAGTCAAAATTTCAAAGCATTTATTTCAAATAGGCACATAAAAGCCACTTTTGAACGTCAAAAATTTACAACAAAATAGAATTGATTCTAGTCGCCCATTCCAAAAGTTAGTTTTCGTATGGAGAAGAACGGGCAAGAAACTCCACCGTTACTCTTTTAAAATGTTTTACAATATTTTGCGTACATTAATTATACAATAATATATGTGAAGACCACAATAGGTAAAATAATTAAAAATGAAACCATTACATATAAATTAATTATCTGATAGATACATGGTGCTCACATATTTACAAACATGGTAAAAGTAAACGATTTTCATTTATATAAAAAAAATTACAAGTAATAAGTCAGGGTGTGAGTTAAAGTAGTTACAGAATGTAAATCAATATTAAAAAAAAGAATAAATTTACAATTAAATTAGCAACCAGTTTGATTTTGTCTAGACTCTAGATTGTCCTATGGAGCAGGACCAGCATGTTTCCAAGCGTTCTTATCTTGGATATAATCTTCTAATTTATACTATGCTTGTGTAAAAAGTGTACGTTTAATGTGAGTTTTAAATTTTCTTTCATTTCATTGCAATATATCACAAGGTATTTTATTGTAACATTTAACACAGTACCCCATTAAAGATGTACGAGTATGTACTTTGGCTAATCTGAAAAATGGTTGATGTATTTTATCTTTATTTCTAGTATTAAAATTATGTCTACCTATCGCTTATTTAATTAAAAAGATGTAGATTTTTTCTTACATAAATAATATTTTCATAAATGAATTGGCAAGGTACCGTCATAATATTAATCCTTTTAAAAAGTTCCCTGAGAGATTCGCGACGACGTAGATTATAAATGGCTCCGACAGCTCTTTTTTGCAAAATAAAGATGGATTCAATGTCAGCAGCTCGACCCCATAGTAAAATGCCGTACGACATAATCAACAAATTCCAGTTTTTCTCCATTCAGTATGATGTCACATTCACTACTTCTAACATTAGGTAATTTAAATCTAATGCATTTGGTTTTCTTTTTATTTAGTACCAAATTATTTACCGTAAACCAATCTTGGACCTGAAGAATAGAGTTTTCACGTCGTCAAGATTTTGTCTATCTTAAAGATCAATGAGGTGTCCTCTGCACATAACACCATCTTCGGTTGATTTTGAAGTAATTGGGGTAAATCATTAATGTAAACTAAAAAGAGGAATGGACCCAATATCGAACCTTGAGGAACGCCTATTGCTATTTCAGACCCTAATGAGTTTACGCCGTTTACTTGAACTTTAAGCTTTCTATCTTTTAGGTATGACTTTAGTAAACGTGCCCGGGCTCTCACGACTTAGTGCGAGTTTAGTTTATTGTGCAGACACTCAGGTGCCCGGGCTCTCACGACTTGGTGCGAGTTTAGTTTATTGTGCAGACACTCACGTGCCCGGGCTCTCACGACTTGGTGCGAGTTTAGTTTATTGTGCAGACACTCACGTGCCCGGGCTCTCACGACTTGGTGCGAGTTTAGTTTATTGTGCAGACACTGACGTGCCCGGGCTCTCACGACTTGGTGCGAGTTTAGTTTATTGTGCAGACACTCACGTGCCCGGGCTCTCACGACTTGGTGCGAGTTTAGTTTATTGTGCAGACACTCAGGTGCCCGGGCTCTCACGACTTGGTGCGAGTTTAGTTTATTGTGCAGACACTGACGTGCCCGGGCTCTCACGACTTGGTGCGAGTTTAGTTTATTGTGCAGACACTGACGTGCCCGGGCTCTCACGACTTGGTGCGAGTTTAGTTTATTGTGCAGACACTCACGTGCCCGGGCTCTCACGACTTGGTGCGAGTTTAGTTTATTGTGCAGACACTGACGTGCCCGGGCTCTCACGACTTGGTGCGAGTTTAGTTTATTGTGCAGACACTCACGTGCCCGGGCTCTCACGACTTGGTGCGAGTTTAGTTTATTGTGCAGACACTCACGTGCCCGAGCTCTCACGACTTGGTGCGAGTTTAGTTTATTGTGCAGACACTCACGTGCCCGGGCTCTTACGACTTGCTGCGAGTTTAGTTTATTGCTGCACGGAGTACACTTCAAACACCAAATAATTTGTTGTTGTTACTGTGACGATATTTTATTTCCAAAGAAGAGTTTTCCTAGAATGTTCTTTGATAACCAGAGTGCTATGTTATTGGACTTTCTCTTTGAAGTGTTCCAAGGAGCATGTGTGGTGCGTACATGGGCTTAACAACAAGTTGTTCTAGTAAATCAATCTATCATGTTGCACTGTGATTTTGTTATAGTTAAGTCCAAAATCCGTAGGCTAATTCTCTACATGTAACATAATTTCATTGGTGTGTCACACTGGCCCAGTTCGAGCGCGGACACATCGCCTAATAGATTTTTTTTTTATTTTAAGCTCGTGTTCAATATCGCGCGGACAGGACGAGGGTCGGCGACGTCTCCCGCAGTCCGCTGGCATTCGACGCGATGTCTCATAACGTTGTCATGGCTAAAATGTATCCGGGCCTTATTCCGACGCTCTTTTTACGACAAGTCAAGTGTCGGTGGAGTGACAGAGTAATGTCGGTACCTCTCGGAGATAGATTGTTGGCGACAGACTTCCTAAGGCTAGTAAACCTTCCACATTTGTACATAACAATCACTTCACTCAATCACTGAATTTTGGAGTCGGAAACATACGAGAAATATCTTTCATGAGAATTTTCTTAAGAAAGACCATTTATAAAAAGATGTTTCATTTAGCACCCAAACCTCAGTAAACTGCTGAGGAGAAACGACAGATTTGGTTAAAAGAAAGATTACTTATTTAAATCGGTGAAACCTATCAAAGTAGGGTGCCGACAAAATCAGTGTAAGATTTTCTGGTCTACAGAAAGTGTAGTCTGCAATCTAGTAAAGGCAACTTGAGTAACGTATGTGTTCGTTCCTCAGTTTGTCGGGTAGAATGGCGGCGCGTTCCGACTGCTCTCGCTCCTCGTCTATTACAATAAAGGTTCGTTCAGCGACACCTTTATTTTCGAGGTCACCCTGTAGGTTCGTTATACAGAATTTAAAGTAGGTCCTAGTTTACCTGCAAGGCGATATTATTCTGGAGCAGGTCTGCTAGGGTAAGTCTTGTATTTATTACGATATTACTAGTGATATACAGTGGAAATATATAAAAAGATAAAGGCGGGAAGCAAGTCTCATTTTCTTCCTGTACTTTAATTTTCACCAGTCCATGTGGTACACCTACGTGTCTCTGGGGAGTGGGGGGAGGGGGGTCACCTGTGACCGTGTCCCGGTGTCCTCATTATACATCCATGGGGAATTCTGGTTGCTTTCACATTACATTAAAGGTCACATTCTGTGACGGGTCCCGTGTGTTACACTACACCTCACTGAGGAATCTTGCTCGTGATGGAGATACAAATGATGTATTATTTAGTTTCACTATACAGCGGAGTTGCCGAAGGTTTAATTCCTTGCTATGCATTTCCTATGTTCAGTTCCGCAGTCCGCTCTGGATTCCGCTATTATTTGTCGTCTTGTCATTTGTTACATTATATACGTAATAATAAAATGTTTATTACTTAAAATAATGGGTACATTAACATTGGTATCAGGAATCCAATGGCAATCAGTATCATTTGCGATGGACACGTCTGCGGCGGTCGGCGATGAGCGCCGGATGATGGCGGGCGACAGAGGGCCCTGTTCGCCCGTCACCAGCATGCGCTTAGGGGGGCTCGAATTCGCGAAATTGTAGGTTGTATATTGAATAAAATATAATTCGCGTCCGTGACAAGTATGAATTTACAGGATTATAATCATTAAAATCATCAATACAACCCTTTAAATTCATAGTATAACTAGGGTTATAATTGATATTTAGTTAGGGTAGGTGATTGATATTTCTGAAATAGACTGGGCCACAAAGAAAGCGGGTCGTTAACAAAAACCTCAATAGCTTTATGAAATAAAGACTGTGTTATAGACAAATTATTTATAGTGCCTAAATCAATGTCACAAAAGGTCAAGATTGTGAAGTTTATTTTTAATAAAAGTAGATAGATAGATAGAATACTCTTTATTATGTACACCATATAAATTACAGACATAATAAATATAGAAAGTAAGTTAAGTAAAAATGATAATTTTCACAAAATTTCGAAATCGAGCTGGATGGTGCTGATTCACGCGTCATGTTCGTGAACGGGCGCCGTCTGTTGAGACTGGTCATCTCTTAACTGCCAAGGCTTATTTTTAATCTTATATTTTGAATTATTTCTTCATTCGTGTTTTTTTTTTACATTGTTCTCACATACAGAAGCAACAATAATAATGTACCCAGGATTTTGTAATATATTGATTTAAAAGAGTGTCCATGGACACCTACCTACATACCTACAAGGTTTAATTGAAATAAATGCTTTGAGTTTTTTGAATTTGAGTTGAAAAGTTGTTGTTTAAAAATTTTCGTTATTTTTATTTATGGTTTTTAATATAATCACCAAAAGGAAATAATAAGGTTTTACTTCTTCCTATATTTGTAATGAAATAAACTTTAATTTAGTTTTATTTTAAATGGATTGTTCAAATATTTTAAAAGTTATCGCATTTTTTATATCAGACCCGTTTTCTTTGCGGCCAAGTGTAGTCATTCAATAGGTTCATATTATAAACTTGAAGTATTGATGATTTTAGGTAATGATTATAACTCTGCAAATACATATGCTCATTCCCCCGTATTGAACGACATCACTGTCAAGCTTCGTTCTCGATATTAGTATTAACACACATGTAGTTTCAGTTACAGACTGATCGCCATTTCGCATTGAATTTAGGTAAAAAATAAATTATTTTGACTGGTATGATTCGGGAAGGTGGTCAGTAGATACGACTGGTATGACTCGGGAAGGTGGTCAGTAGATACGACTGGTATAACCCGGGAAGGTGGTCAGTAGATACGACTGGTATGACCCGGGAAGGTGGTCAGTAGATACGACTGGTATGATTCGGGAAGGTGGTCAGTAGATACGACTGGTATGACTCGGGAAGGTGGTCAGTAGATACGACTGGTATGACTCGGGAAGGTGGTCAGTAGATACGATTGGTATTACTCAGGAAGGTGGTCAGTAGATACGACTGGTATGACCCGGGAAGGTGGTCAGTAGATACGACTGGTATGACTCGGGAAGGTGGTCAGTAGATACGACTGGTATGACTCGGGAAGGTGGTCAGTGGATACGACTGGTATGACTCGGGAAGGTGGTCAGTAGATGTTCGGGATTTTATCAGGTTTTTCAGCGGGAGATGTAATAAAAAACGACTTGATTCCTCAGTAAATTGTGTCTATTTATTAAACGTAAAAACGGTAGGTAGAAGGTGATTAAAATTAATAAAATAAAAGAAAAAAGTCATTAGCTAAAACACACGTAGCTGCACTAGTGCTATGATGACTTTTGTAGGCATTCCGCGCAAACATACCCCCGGGCGTTGAAAGCCTGTCTTTCAACCCGAATAGTCAGACTCGGGGTAGATAGGCAACGGACAAATCTTACAAAATGATCTTCGTAGCAGGCCGCTGGAGGTTTTGACGTCTGCAACTCTGATCACGCCATCAGGACCTGGATAGGTAGCGACAATCCGACCCATTTTCCACTTCAAAGGCGGCATGTTGTCTTCCTTTAGAAGTACCAGGGAGTTCAGCTTCAGAGAACCCTTACATGTGCGCCATTTCGTCATGAGTTGGAGCTCCGATATATATATATATACTCCTTGCTCCATCTGTTCCAAAAATGTTGTCGGAGTTGCTCAATGCGTTGAAATCGAGATAAGGAACTGGTGGAATGGTCATGGTAATCAGGTGTTGGCAAAGATGTCAAAGGACGTCCAATTAAAAAATGTCCGGGTGTCAATGGTGCCAAGTCTTCAGGATTCGATGAAAGTGGAGTCAGTGGTCTGGAGTTCAAAATTGCTTCTATTTGCACCAACGTAGTATAAAGCTCCTCATAAGTTAAATTACAAAGGCCCAGCACCCTGACTAAATGATGCTTTGTTGACTTGACACCAGCCTCCGCAAGGCCAGCAAAATGAGGAGAGTATGCAGGGATGAAGTTAAAATTAATACCCTCTTTAGCCATCTCCTCAGATAACGAGTCGCAATTAGTTTTAAGAAATTTTGATAGATCATTGTATGCACCAACAAACGAGGTGCCATTATCGGAAAATATATTAACCGGTTTACCCCTACGCGAGATGAATCTCTTTAACGCCATGATAAAAGTATTGCTGGTTAAATCACCGACTAGTTCAAGGTGCATTGATTTTGTCGTGAAACAAACAAAAATTGCGATATAAACTTTCACCAATTTACAGCCACGACCTTGTCGAACAGCAGACTATATTGGACCCGCATAATCCAAGCCGATATTTTCAAAAGGGAAACCTCCAGCTAGAAGTCGCTGCCGTGGTAAATTACCCATGATCGGTGTGACGGTTTGACCTTTAAGACGACAGCAACGTACACATTTACGGTAGCACACCCTGGCTAAATTGCGACCTCGTATGTGCCAATATGTACCTATCCCGTATAGAAGCTAACAGCAACTGGGGCCCAGCGTGAAACAACCGCTTGTGTTCATACTCAAATAGTAATTTTGTAAAATGATGACTAGATTGTAAAAGAATTGGACATTTTTTATCATAAGGTAAATCCGAGTTTTGTAATCGACCTCCAACACGCATTATTTTATGGTCGTCCAGGAAAACATTAAATTTCAATAAAGTACTTTTCTTTGGTAATTGTTTATTATGAAGTAACAACTTGTATTCACTAAAAGACTCGATTTGACATATTCGAATAATCAAGATTAAAGAATTTTGTAATTCATCTTTACTTAAGGGACCATAAACAGATAGCTTTTTACATACAGCAATAAAACGTAAAAGGTATGCTACCGTACGCTGAAGCCTTAAAAAACTCGAGAATCGGTTAAAGTTAAGAAATTCATTGGCCACATTCTCACTAACAGTACCATGTAGAGAGACATTTGATTTAATTTCCGGCAGTAATTCATCAATAGATTGTGTAAATCTAGCAGGCCAACATGATACGTCATTCTTTAAAAAACTTGGACCAGACCACCAATCATCTAAAGAAGGCAATAAATTAATGTCTACTCCTCGAGAGACATAGTCAGCAGGGTTCTGATCGGTTGGGACATGTCTCCACTCGCAGCTGCAAGTCTTTTCTAAAATTTCAGCAACTCTGTTGCGGATGAAAGGCTGCAGCCTATTTGGCAACATTTTAAGCCATCCTAGGAGGACAGTGGAGTTTGCCCAAAAGAATGTACGCGGTCCAGTGTTTAAACGTAATGATGCGACCACCTTTTCATAAATTCGAACTCCGACCAGAGCCCCGCAAAGCTCAAGTGTGGGAATGGTGGTTGGTTTCAAAGGGGCAACACGACTCTTTGCTAACAATAAACGCACCAATACTTTATGTTCATTGTTGACACTGCGAACGTATAAGCACGCTCCGTATGCTCGTTCAGACGCATCAGTGAAAACGTGAAACTCTAAAAGGTGCATTGAATCAATTAAAACATGACGTGGAATATAAATTTCATTTAATTTTGGTAAATTCATTACTAGTTCAGTCCAAACCTGCCTAATGTCCGGCGATAGCTGTTCATCCCATGACAGTTTGTGTAACCATAGTTTTTGAAGTAACATCTTCATCACTATAATGCATGGAGCTAGAAGCCCCAAAGGATCAAAAATTTGTGATATAATCGAAAGCATGTCACGTTTTGTATTGTTACAAATAATTGGTTGACTAATGGGAAAACAGAGTTGATCAGATTGTGATTGCCAACCCAGACCTAAGGTTTTGGTAGACTCAGATCCGCCAATATTCAAGTCAAGTGAAGATTGAGGACAGTCATAACCACTCAGCAAACGCTTATTATTTGACTTCCACTTTCTTAAGTTCATTCTAGCTGAAGCAAGAGTAGAAGTTACTTTATGACGCAAGTCTCTTACTTCATTGAGATCATCTCCTCCCGTCAGCAAATCATCGACGTAGAAATCGCGTAGAATGACCTCAGCAGCCCTTTTATCAACGCAATCTAAACCTAATTGTTTAAGACACCTCGTTGCAAGGAACGGAGCGCTGGCCGTGCCGTACGTCACGGTATTAAGCTGGTACGTTTGCAAGTGAATTAACGGGTCATCACGCCAGACGATTTGTTGGAGATGTCTGTCATTTGGATGAACCACTATCTGCCGGTACATTTTCTCCACGTCTGCAGCAATAATATATTTATGCTGTCTAAAACGTAATAATATCGATAAAAGATCATCCTGTACTACAGGTCCGGTCATCTGTATACTATTAAAAGAAGTGCCTGTAGTAGTGGCGCTGCTGGCATTAAAAACCACTCTTAATTTAGTGGTGAGACTGCTGTCACGCAGAACTCCGTGATGTGGGAGGTAATGAGCGGAATATTCAACATTTTTACATTTCGACATATGACCGAGACTTTCGTATACTCTGCCATGAAGTCTTTGTACATCTTAGACAGTTGAGGCTGGCTTTTGAACCTGCGCTCTAAAGAAGAAAAACAATGTTTAGCCCTTAGAAAGGATTCACCTAACATATCCGGGGAACATTTCAGTGGAATTCGAACACAAAATTGCCCGTTCCTCAAACGTGTAGTATTTTTTATAAAATGCTCCTCGCATAGTTTTTCTTCTTGTGAATACATTGATGTAGTACAGACCTCTTCTAATTGCCAAAATCTTGTGAGTTGATGATCTATGCTATTATTTAATTCATCATTACCGTCAGAAATAATCTTTGTAAAATTACATTTCACCATTTTTGATGGTGTCGAAGCATAACTAATTTTAGTTGGGCCTGAAACCAGCCATCCCAGTCTAATTTCGCAAAGAATAGGTTGTCCATCTCCTAACTTAATTCTTTGAGATCCCAGTAAGTCCCAAAAGATGTCAGCACTGAGCAGTATATCTATTGGGGCCGGTGAGTAAAAGTTAGGGTCGGCCAGACAAATATTAGATGGAATTTTCAATTTTAATAAGTCTACATGTCTACTCGGAATATTTATCGGTAATTGAAGGTAGAACAAAACAATTAATGTTAATGGAAAAGTTATCGTTTAAAGATTTTATTGAGACAGGACACATTTTATTGATATATGAAGATGAATTATTAATACCTAATATGGAGTTGTTCACAGTTAAACCTAGTTGGTAGTACAGTCTTTCAGTCATGAGACATGATGTGCTGCCACTATCAAGCACAGCACGAGTAACGTATTGCTGACCGTTTTTACCTATGATTTTAATTAACGCCGTGGATAGCAATACGTCACCACGTTCAACACTCGCAGAAAGAGACAAACCTGTACTAGAAGCTAACGGAGCAGGGGCGCTGGTCGCATCATCACTGTTAGTGGAAGTAATAGCCAAGTCTGACTTCTTCGAATGATCTGCGACATGCACCAGAGTATGATGCTTGCGCCGACATATTTTGCAACTTGCTTGTTTACAGTTATTAGCGTAATGTCCTGAAGACAAACAATTATAACAAATCTTATATTATTATTTCGGTAGCAATTGTAACCGTGCTTCATTACTCAGCGCCAAAAACTGAGGACAATTGCTTAATTTGTGCTCACCGTTACATTTAACACAACTCTTAGAAGAATTATTATTCACCTGATTATTCTTGTCTGTTTTATTATTGGAATCCTGTATTACCATTGTCCTAAGCTTAGAATGTTTACTAGTGTTTGAATGTTTATCAATTGTTGAACTTGACATTTCTAATGTTTCAATTAACTCAGCACGATTCTTAATGAATGTGAGGAACACAGTAAATGTAATCTCGTAGTCCTTGTCAAGGCGACCCTTATACTCTTCCCATTCACGGTAGGTTTTATTGTCCAACTTGTATCTTATAATGTGAATGAGTAAAGTATCCCAGTGATTAACAGGTTCGCCAAGAGATTCCAAGGCACGCAAATTTTTATTAATTTGATCGAGTAAAGCTTTTAAATTCACAGACGACTCCTTACTGATCGTCTCAATATTAAATAATGCTGAAACATGGTGTTGAATCAATAGATGTTTATTATCAAACCGGTCACAGAGTAATTTCCAAGCGACTGAATAATTAGCGGCAGAAAACTGAATTGAATTTATCACCAATGCAGCTGAACCTTCCAGTGATGACCTCAAATAATGAAATTTATTTATGTCGTTTATGTCGTCATTAGAGTGAATAAGGCTGACAAATGTATCGTGAAATTCCAACCAATTTATGTATGAACCGCTGAATTTTGGTAATTTAACAAAATTGTGATTATTAGAACGTGAACCTACCTCACTATCAGTTGGATCCCTTTTCTTATAATCATCGAGCACTTTCTGAGCTTCAGATAAGGTTTTATAATAAAGAGACTCAAACTCGCTACGTTCTAACATTTGACCATCCAAATTATCAGTGCTACATTCCAGTGCTAATTGCACCTCGTCATATTGGCTATACAATGACTCAAGCCTATTTAAACGCAATTGCAACTCACCAACCGCTGAAGGACTTATAGAAGGTTTTAATGAATTCAAATAATTCAAGAATACTGTTACCCTTCCCTTGTAACTCGCCCTTTTTCTAATGAGCTCCTTATCCTCTGGCATTGCGTAAGCTGGTGCAGTCAACCTGGAATGTATACAATTCAAGTTTTAACAGCGTCTAAAATTGTTACGATACCTGCCTGTAAAACTACTAAACTACCTACACATATAAGATACGAATCAACTGCTAACTTATTGTTAATTGTTTTCTTATACTTTTATACTAATGTAATGAGCCATCAAACGTTTTACCAATAACAAAATCTATACTTATAGATTTTGTTATTGGTAAAACGTTTGATGGCTCATTACATTAGTTAGTTAGATAATTACTTGATTCACAATGCAATTATGAACCTATCTAACTTTTAATGTGATTACATGAATAAATGACCAGTAACTGTTACCTACCTAATAAAGTTATAATAATGCAGCTATAGTCTGATCAATTATAACAATTTGTAAGCACTGATAGGGTTTTACAACGATTAGGTATATAATATAACTCTGTACTAACCTGGTTATTAACAGCTAATTACCACTAAATACAACCTGATAATAGAGTGTTGGGTGGAACATATGATGATTACGATTATCCAGACCACGGAAAATTCCAAATCTTCGCAATGACACAGCAAAATGAATGTCACACAACCAACTTCGCTTGTAACTACGAGTTATCCACCAATTCTCTTGAAATCCATAAAATAGCTGATCGAAGTTTTCCAACATGAAATCTTCTAATCCAGGCTCGATAGGACCATGTTCGGGATTTTATCAGGTTTTTCAGCGGGAGCTGTAATAAAAAACGACTTGATTCCTCAGTAAATTGTGTCTATTTATTAAACGTAAAAACGGTAGGTAGAAGGTGATTAAAATTAATAAAATAAAAGAAAAAAGTCATGAGCTAAAACACACGTAGCTGCACTAGTGCTATGATGACTTTTGTAGGCATTCCGCGCAAACAGTAGATACGACTGGTATGACTCGGGAAGGTGGTCAGTAGATACGACTAATACTCAAAAACTTGGACGTACCAGCATCAAACAATATAATTTAGTGTAGAACAAAAAGCCACACAACTAACACATACTCACCGCTAGTGTTACACAGTACGATGCGTTGCAGATGCATGCGAGAACGTGTAATGTGCTGCAGCACAACAGCTTGTAACTTGTTCTGTTACAAGCTCTCCTCGAGGAAGCCTGCAAGTTCCACGGTTAGAATGTTACTTGTTATTAATGTTGCGCGCCAAAAATAATGCTTGATACATCGCCATGTATCGCCATTAGTTACCACTAGCGCCATCTTGTATCGAGTAGCAGAACTAATACCTTGGCCTTGGTACTAGGACATTGACCCTTCCTGTAGGTACTAGTAGTTCCGAGAACTATCGACGTCGAGTCAGTCGGGGCCGCTATGTACTCGAACATACTAGATGTTTACAGAGTACCTCTGTGGAACTATATAAGGCGGGCGCAAGCCGCGAGACACATAGTTTTGAGTAAGCTATACATGCGATAACATCGAAAGCGATATTCGAGTGCGACTAGAAGTGATCAGTAAGTGACATTGTGTTTCTTTATTTGTGTGTTTGAGCTGTAATTAGTGTTGGTGAGTAAAGTATCAGTTTTTGGTTATTAAATCGGTAGTTTTAATTGTCACGAACCCCAAGCTCGTAACAATTGGTGTCAGAAGCGAGGTTTAAAATGCCGATTTTACCCAAAGACGACATCGAGGGTACCCGTACCCGGAGTCAACGCCAGCAAGAGACGGACCAGAGGCGATTCGGTGGAACAACGCCACAGAGGTCGGAAGGCCAGATACCGACCACGGAGGCGGGCCCATCCACAGCTGCTCCAGCATCATCAGCACCAGATTTTGCTGCTCTGATGATGATGCTGCAGGAGCAGGCCCGCCGACAGGAGGAACAGGCTCGCCGACAGGAGGAACAGGCTCGTCGGTTGGAGGAACAGCTCCAGCGGGACAAGGAGGAGCAGGGCCGCCGACAGGAGGAGCAGGGCCGCCGACAGGAGGAGCAGGCCCGCCGACAGGAGGAGCAGGCGCGCCGCCAGGAAGAGCAGATGCTCCTTATAAAGGACCTTCACGCTACCTTCGGGAAAGACATGAAGGAGGTGAAGGATAAGGTTACTCAACATGACAACCGTCTGTCGGAAGCCGAAACCCGAATCGACCAAGTGAAAAACCAGGTAGACAACGTGATGGCTGACGTGAAGCAAACCGTGATGGCTGACGTAAGGAAAACGCTGGATTACCTGAAACTGGGTGACGGAATCGCTGCTCCCGTAGCTACAACACCTTCGCTACGGGGATTCAAAGTGCCACCGTTCGACGGAACTTCTTCCTGGTCGGCCTACAAAATCCAGTTCGAGGCTGTCATGAAGGCGAACGGGTGGAATAAAAGTCAGGCCATGACTGCCCTCACCCTAGGCTTGCGCGACCAGGCCTTAACCGTTCTGGAAGCTCTCGGTAAGGAGGTGACTTACGAGCAGCTCCTTGAAGCATTGGAGGCTCGGTATGGCGACGCTCACCTGGAACACGTGTATCGTGCGCAGCTCAAGGATCGCGTGCAACGCAGTAACGAAAACCTGCAGCAGTGGGCCCTTGAAGTGGAGAAGCTGGTTCGTAAAGCTTACCAGTCCGTACCTGCGCTTATTGATGGGAACCTGGTGCAGGCATTCATCGACGGCATCCGCGACCTTGAAGTTAGAGCTGCTGTGAGGCTCGGTCACCACGGGACGCTTAAGGACGCCTTGGCCCATGCATTAGAGGTGGAAGCGGTGCGGCAGGATCATCGTTCCCATCGCGTCAGGGAGGTTGCAGCGGCTACAGTTCGCGACCGAAATAAAGGATACAGCCCTAGGTGCTACGGCTGTGGGGAAAGGGGCCACCTTCGATCCAGCTGCCCCAAGCGAACTGCAGAAAGAGAAGACGCCCGATCTTCAGAGGGCAGTGCGGCTAACAGCACCGCCCAACACCAGCAGCAGGGAAACGAGTAATAGCCAGGACTGCGGGGCGGGTGCTGGCTGATGTTCAAAGAGCCCCAAGGATTTCGATCACACAAACCCATGACGGGAACAGCCTAATCATCAAGGGCGAAGTCAACGGAACACCTTGTAAGCTGACCATAGATACAGGAGCCTCTCGCACGGTCGTCAGTTCCCAACTTATAAATCGGTTCCTTGGGGACTCCACACACAACCAAGAACACATTAATTTGGTGACAGCCACCGGTCAGCGCATACCCGTCCATGGAGAAAAGAAAATGGAGTTGAGGCTAGGCAACAGAATCTACCTGCATAATGTCATCGTGGCTGATATAATGGACGATTGCATCCTGGGCCTTGACTTTATGAGGAAGAATTGTTGCGAGATTGACGTCAAGCAAGGTGTTTTTAAATGTGGACAAGAGGAAGTTTTCGTGGAAGGGGCGTTACCAGGAAATGTGTACAGCCTTAGGAAGATTGTTCTTCCGCCGAGATCGGAAACGATTGTGCCGGTTAGTCTTCCTCGGAATCCTGGGCGAACTCCTCGTTGTGTACTCGTGGAAAGGGTAGACAATGACCTGCCATGGAAAGTGGCACGAACTTTGGTCAGAACCACCGACATTTCAGGGGTACGTGTGCTGAACGTTTGTGATCAGGAACAGGTTATAGAAAAAGGCACACTACTTGGTACATGTGAGGAAGTGGATTGGTTGCGTCGATGCCAATATCTATCGACTGGGACCCTCAGCAAGGATGCACAAACGAGAGTGACCAACCTTTTAGAAGATTGCCGCAGCGCTCTGTCCCAAAATGAAATGGTCAAAGCGAAGAAGATGTTACTCAGGTACGCCAATGTTTTCTCGTCAAACGATGCTGACATCGGGAGGACTGGCTTAGTTCAACACAAAATCAACACAGGAGAAGAATTACCTATCCGTCAGCGGCCAAGGAGATTGCCGGTAGCACGTGAAAAGGAAGTGGAAACCATGATAGAGGGAATGATGAAGGATGGTGTTATTGAACCTTCATCTAGTCCATGGTGTTCACCCGTAGTGCTGGTAAGAAAGAAGGATGGCAGCATGCGGTTTTGTGTTGACTATCGTCGTCTGAACGACGTTACGAAGAAGGACAGCTATCCTTTGCCAAGAATTGATGACACGCTGGACATGCTTACTGGCGTAAAGTGGTTTAGCACGCTGGACCTGAAAAGTGGCTACTGGCAAGTTGAAATCGATCGCAAGGACAAAGAGAAAACTGCATTCTCAACAGGAAAGGGTCTGTGGCAATTTAAAGTTATGCCGTTTGGATTGTGCAATGCTCCGGCAACGTTTGAAAGGTTGATGGAACTTGTACTTACCGGGCTAATTGGCGATGCCTGCCTGGTCTACTTGGATGACATCATCATCGTAGGCCGCACGTTTGAAGAACACCTTCGAAACCTAGAACGCGTGCTCATGAAGATCCAGAGTGCTAACCTCAAGTTAAGCCCGAAGAAGTGTTCACTATTCAAACGACAAGTTAGCTTTTTGGGATATGTCGTGTCTGAAGAAGGTATCCGCACGGATCCAGAGAAAATTGCAGCTGTCAAGGATTGGCCAGTTCCAAAAGACAAGACGCAGGTCAGAGCATTTTTGGGTTTGTGCTCCTATTATCGCCGATTTGTCAAGAACTTTGCAGATATAGCCAAACCCCTGCATAAGCTCACCGAGGAGAAGCGACATTTCTGCTGGGATAATAGTTGCGACATCGCATTCCAGGAGCTAAAGGACCGTCTGTGCAAAACACCTATTTTGGGTTACCCTGATGCGGGCAAGGAATTTATAGTTGACACAGACGCAAGTGACATAGGACTTGGCGGTGTGTTGTCCCAACGGAATGGTGATCAAGAGGTTGTGATAGCGTACTTCAGCAAGTCGTTGTCAAAGCCGGAAAGGAACTATTGTGTTACGAGACGGGAACTGCTTGCGGTGGTAAAGTCATTGCAGTATTTTAGCAAATATCTTCTGGGTCGGAAATTCCACTTACGTACTGACCATGCTGCACTGAAATGGCTATTGCAGTTCAAGAATCCAGAAGGTCAAGTTGCGAGATGGATTGAACTACTGCAGGAATACGACTTCGTGGTCGAACATCGCAGCGGAAAATCTCATGGCAATGCAGATGCATTGTCAAGAAGACCTTGTCCTGAAGACTGCAAGCATTGTACTAGACAAGAGAGTAAGGAAGTGGTACCTGTGAGGATGCTCAAGACAGACCTTAACAACGAGTGGAAGGAAAGCCTACAACGTGCACAGCAGGAAGATTCGGACATCAAGCCGATTCTGGAGTGGATGAAGGCCAGAGCTCCTAAGCCCAGGTGGAGTGACGTCTCAGCGATGAGTTCGGTCACAAAAAGCTATTGGGCCCAATGGGACAGCTTGGTGGTTCAGGATGGAGTCCTGTGCCGTAAATGGGAAAATGCTCGGGGAGACAGCTGTCATTTGCAAATGGTTGTCCCTAAAGCTCAAGTACCGGATGTTCTACAGCTGTACCATAATGGTTGTTCAGGAGGTCATCTGGGTGTAAAACGGACTCTACTGAAGATACGAGAACGGTTTTACTGGGTCCACTGTCGGGACGATGTCGAGGATTGGTGTCGCAAATGTACAAGTTGTGCAGCTGTAAAGGGACCTCAGACTCGTAGTAGGGGTGCATTAAAATTGTACAATGTTGGTGCACCATGGGAGAGGATAGCCCTCGACGTTGCAGGACCGTTTCCGGAGAGTGAAAGTGGCAACAAGTATTTCATGGTTGTGATGGATTACTTCACGAAGTGGCCGGAAGTCTTTGCCATTCCAAATCAAGAAGCTTCGACAGTTGCAGATAAATTAGTTCATGAAGTCTTCTGTCGTTTTGGAGTACCTTTGGAGATTCACAGTGATCAAGGAAGGAATTTTGAGTCCCAAATATTCCAGGAAACTTGTCGAGTTATGGGTACTCATAAAACAAGAACGACTTCTTACCACCCACAATCGGATGGAATGGTGGAACGATTTAATCAGACGCTGGAGAGGTACCTAGCGAAAGTTGTGGAAAATCGGCAACGAGATTGGGACAAGCACATACAACCGTTTTTGTTGTCATATCGAAGCGCTGTCCACGAAAGTACATCGGTGACACCAGCTCTCGCGAACTTTGGAAGAGAATTACGGCTGCCTGCTGACCTGATCACTGGAATACCACCTGATGCCCCACGAAGTGTAACCGATTATGCGAATGACTTGCGGAGCAAGATGAATGACATTTATGAGCATGTCAGACAATCGGGCCAGCAAATGTCTGAAAAGATGAAAACCCGTTATGACCGCAAAATGAATAATAAAGGGTTCGACGAAGGTTCACTAGTGTGGTTGCACAATCCAGTCCGCAGCAAAGGGAAATCTCCTAAGCTTCAAGCTAAATGGGACGGACCGTATCGGATTGTGACAAAGATCAATGATGTAACCTACCGGATACAGAAAGGTGCAAGAGGTACTCCTAAGATCGTCCATGTGGATCGACTGGCGCGTTATTATGGAGCCAATAATGCTCGGGACGAGCATGTCTTAGGAGGGGGCAGTGTTGCGCGCCAAAAATAATGCTTGATACATCGCCATGTATCGCCATTAGTTACCACTAGCGCCATCTTGTATCGAGTAGCAGAACTAATACCTTGGCCTTGGTACTAGGACATTGACCCTTCCTGTAGGTACTAGTAGTTCCGAGAACTATCGACGTCGAGTCAGTCGGGGCCGCTATGTACTCGAACATACTAGATGTTTACAGAGTACCTCTGTGGAACTATATAAGGCGGGCGCAAGCCGCGAGACACATAGTTTTGAGTAAGCTATACATGCGATAACATCGAAAGCGATATTCGAGTGCGACTAGAAGTGATCAGTAAGTGACATTGTGTTTCTTTATTTGTGTGTTTGAGCTGTAATTAGTGTTGGTGAGTAAAGTATCAGTTTTTGGTTATTAAATCGGTAGTTTTAATTGTCACGAACCCCAAGCTCGTAACATTAATAAGATTATTTTAATTGTAAATGTTTAAAATACGTAATGTAGCTACGTGGTTTCAGTTAATGTGATAAGCTAATCGCCACATTCTATAACACCCACCGCTTATGGCTCATAGCTCAGTCTCATGAGTGCGCTATTCAATGCAATAAATCACAACTCTAGTCGACTCTCAGCTCCTTACCATAAAACCTGAAACTAACGCACCTACATCATTTTTTTAATGAATTTTGTACGCCTTCTGTCTGGCATAACATAGCGCACTTTTATTTTATTTTTATAACAACTATTTATTTGTACCTACCTATGTTAACAAATCAATAAATGACTTATGACTTATGACTTACATGTTTGCTTGTCGCCAACATTATTCCCTTCAAGCCGGTGCCGGTGGGCGCACTTAAATAAAACACCGTCGTAATACATGCCACGAGCGACTTACCGCGGCGCGGATAATACGCGCAAATCCCCGCGACGCCGACAACCTGCGACACTCACTCACAATCATTCACTCACTCACGTGCGAATCCCGCGATACAAGTGATAGAACGTCGATCTATCTCTGCCACACTATGGCACTTGTGTTTGAACAGGGATTAGCTTTTGACTGCGACGTCTTTCACAGGATGACTTTCTTCACTACTGAAGATTACGTTCTGTTTGTACATTGTGCATGTTTTACCTTTGTCAGTTAGCTGCTGTAGCTATTTATTTGGTGGCTCGGTCTGGGGCGGCACCGTGACGGCCCATGGAGCGTCACACCATTCCCCGCCGGCTCGGCTGCCTGGCAAATGAAACCGTCCCGCCAAATGAAACGGCCCGGGCTATTGCATTCTATTACCTGCCCTGCAACCGTTGTTGTTTTTACTAACACCCTTACCTTGTACTATGAAAGCGAAACATTGCTGTTTTATCTGCATTCCCTTTTTCTCTTATTTGCAAAAAATATTACATTGCGAAGTCTTCAGTTTTATTTTTTTCTTGTTTTACAGACGTTCAATTTCATCATGAGTTAAGAAATAACTAGCTACTACTTTGTATTACTGTCGCTGTAACAGTTTCAACTATAAGGTGCTGAGTACACATGCTGCTCGTCCGGTGTCAATGCGAGGCGGACGCTCAGTGTATGCGGGGTCACATCTGTAGCATTTGTCTACGGCGGCCGCTACGCTGCTACGGCTTGCTACGGCCCGCTACGAGATCGCTCGAGCGAGTAACTGGGTGCTACGAACCGTAGACCGCTCCTAACTCGGTGTTATAAAAGTGGGAGTTTTTCTTTATATTTATTATTTTTATCGCGAATCTGTTGTTCCACGCTCAGGAAGTTTAACTTGAAATGAGTTTGCGTTATGATGAGAACGCTCCGAAAAACAGTTTGTTATTAAATACTTTTGAATAATTAATTTATATTTACAAACTTTTTGAAGCACTCTTTTGAAATATAGTGTAGTTAGTAAATCTTGAGCACTTTCATAATGTAAAGTTCTGCAAGATTTGTGTAGTGAATGTATTAGCATGGTGCGGGTCGTAATTTAATTCCTATAAAGTTCGTGTGAAAGTACTCGTATAAACATAAAGTGTGAGTATGAAGTTTTAATTAAACAAGTTACAGTTAGTATTTAGAATTGCAAAGCGCGCTGCACGTAATACGCAGACGGGTGCCGCCCGCGCCTCGCTGCCGCCACGCTGCCGCCACACAGCAGCCACGCAGCAGCCACGCAGCAGCAACGCCGCCGCCACGAAGCCGCCACGCCCCCGCACTCGCCGGCCACCGCCGCGCCGACCGCTTCTTTCTATTTGCATTTACATGCGTTTTAAGCAAGAAAATATATTATGCTCGCCCGAAGCAATTTATTTGATGTGACGCTTCTATTTAACTTGTAAGGTTATACGCTATTTATTCGGTGAGCTATTGCCACGAGCTTTAAGGTTTGGAAATGAAACATAAAGGTGATTACGTTACCTATAAAGTTTCAGTGTAACCACAAACTGTTTTGTTCTGTCACAGATAAGATAAATACGGTCGAACTTTTAAATATCATTGTTAAAGTAACTCAATGATCATATCGCTTACGCATGACATTCATACTGGTGTGACTGCAAGGAGTGAGTTTTAGAATGATTACAAGCATACTTCTGTGCCTACTGATAGCGCGACGAAACAAACAGTTCCGTAGTTTGTAGCGCGAGTTTGTTGCGCGAAGTATCTACGCCTCACTAATATTCCTACAACGTTATGTCGCTTCTGAAGCACATCCCACGGCTCTGTTTACAAGAACACCGCACACGTTGTGCTCACTTCTTTTACTGCAAACTACGAAAGTTCGCGGGGCTTTCATTCATTTGTATTTATACTATGTTGTACAAGTAGAGAAGTGACAAGAAAGAGAGTTCAATTAATTTGTGTGAAGAAACAGCCCCGTCATCTCGCAGATATCGGAGGTTGTATGAGGTAACAAAGACCCCTGAATTATAGGAGCTACTGGTGGATTTCCTTAGGGTATGAACTGACTAAAGTGATTTTTTTCTACACTTCTTAAGAGTTTGATAAATGCTTAGACGTGCATATGTACGAAAAAGTTTTGCGTTACGAATACGTGTTGCGTGGTAAGACGTCGCGTCGTTGCAAGTTAACTAAGTGGGCAAGACTGCGAGATTGGTACGATACTGTATCGAACCATGTGCGGTACCTACCTCGCAAGTAGGTAGGTTTATTAACACGCAACGTTCGCCTGAATATTAAACTGTTGTCTACCATAACATAAGAAAGGCTCAAACTAGCAGCAAACTATCAAGTAACTGCGTACCTCCACAGCTCACTCGCGGTGTGATACATTATCGTCAATTTGTCGTCATTTCGTAACAAATTGTTTTTAGGGTTCCAAACCCAAAGGGTGCCAACGGGAACGCCGTTCGTCCATCCGTCTGTCTGTCACAGGGCTGTATCTTTTGAACCGTAATAGGTAGACACTTCAAATTTTAAGAGTGTGCACCTACTAATATGGTCGCTAAAACAATAAATATAAATTAAAAAAAACCGGTCAAGAGCCGGAGAGATTACTATATCCACGAATCTTAATATTGTACAGTGGTACGGAATCCTTGGTATGCGAGCGAGATACTGCATGATTACTATATCCACGAATCTTAAAGACATGAAATACACTCTGAAAGACAATGTTTATGTTTCTCAGACTTAATAGATAAATCAAACAAATTTAACATAATATAATACTACCTCATCATTACAATGTTTTACAAAATGATAAACGGTAAGTACGAACATCAAACCTGCACGTTTCCACTTTACAAAACAAGCACCACTATTTCATTTAGAAAAAATAAACTTGTAACAAGTATAATATAACAATAATGAGAGTAATTAAACAAATAAGTTGAAGCTCGGCGGTGGACATCGTTACTTGAACAGTTTGCAAAAAACCCGCAGCGAAGGGTTGAAACGAGGGCGCCCACCGCTCCGTGCGCGCAGGTATTTAACAAATAACACGGCTTTGTGACAGTTTGTCGTGTTCATAGTGAGCGGGAAATTAGAACGTGTTACAGTCAAGTACTTGCTACAATGTGCACAAGAGCAGAAGGCTCACTGGTACCTACGTAAAAGATTCTACTACTACTAGCTGTGATACTGGACACACTGTACTACTGTATCACAGCTCTAGAATAACTTCTATTATATTCTATCCGATACGGTACAAAACAAAAAAAACTGAATCTCGGTTTTAAATCAAGGAGATGTAAATTTTACGACATTGTGCGACGTACATACATACACAACATTGTGCGACGTACATACATACACAACATCACGCCTGTTTTCCTCGGGGGGTTAAGCAGAGGTGTACGCCCACATTACTCCAGTTATGTTCAAGTCCCATGTAACAGGGGCGAGCCTATCGCCATCGCCCGCCTCGCCCGGGCACGCACCCACACTCGGGCTGGTACTGAGAAACGCAACCCAACGTACTTGAGCATACTATGTGCAAGTTTTGTGACTGATCAGTAAAACGAAAAAAAAATTAAATGACCCACATAGTCCTTTTTTATGGGAAATTATCAAATAACTTTTCCCGCTCTTCTCGTCAGACTTTTACTGACTAAAACCCACTCGTTTTCCTTCAGTTGCCTGTGCCAGGGCTACGGTAACTCTTTCAAACAACCCGCGACCCTGGCAGGCATCGGCCCTATCGGACCCCATCAATTAGTGCTGACATCTCTTTGAGGCTCGCGTGGCACACAACGCGCCCTCTACTCGAGCCTGGTCCTTACCGGACGGCGAGCTACCCATAGCTCGCCATCCGCAAGCCTGCGCCTGCGGTGGCCGGGAATCGGCTCTCGAATCCAGACGCCCACGCCCTAACGCCCCTAGTCTCCTACGGCGACTAGGAGCGTGAGGGCGTAAATATTGCCTCTCCCTCACGCGCTCTTTCTCCTCCTTCGCGAGCATTATTGATTCGCAGAAAGAGGTGACGGATTCCCATGCACTCTCGCTCCGTACCATGGCCCGGACCAGAGCCAGACGCGAGAGATCGCCGCCGGCGATCGCTGCCGTGAGGACGTGGCGATGTTCCGCCCAAGCCTGGCAGACCTCCACCGTTTCCTCTGGGCTATCAACACAATGGTGACACCCGGGCGTTTTCTCTGGCCTTATCCGGAACAGGAACCTCCCGAAGCAGCCGTGTCCGGTGAGGACGGGCGTCAGGCGGAAGGTGAGGACGCCGTGGCGCATCTCCAGCCACTTCTCAAAGAGAGGACTTATTACCGCAATTGTGGCGTGCCCTGCACTGGGTTGCAAAAGTTGCACTCTCTATGTCGCCATGAGATCTCGCCGGAACTCTGTCCGCTGTTCCGTGATTTCTCGCGGCAGCGGAGTTACGCCCCGGCGTTTTGTCTCCTCGCGCCACTCCCATTGTAGGCGAGGACTTTTGCCTCCAGATCCCATGGCGGCAATCCAGCAAGGAGGCTCGCCACCTCACCGGAGGCCGTGTGATATCCCCGGACGGACGACCCAGACGGCCATGACCCTCTGGGACGCGTTCAACCGCCGGGCTGATCGCCGCCTCAAGGAACGCGCTTACATCTGTGCCCCGTAAAGGGCCATGGGCCTCACGACCCCCACGTAGAGCCTCCGGTAGGAGGCGTTTGGACCCCCGAGATTGGGCACGAGCCGCTTCAAAGCAGCCCCGGCCCGCTCCAGTCTGGGAGCTAAACGTCGGAAATGCTCCACGAAGTTCCATCGGCTGTCGAGGACAACCGGGTACTTCATAGTCGACTCGACGCGGATGTGAACCCGTCCTACACCCACATACTCCTCACATTCACACTAATCAAAATAGTAAAAATAATACAGGATTAACGTTAAATGCGCAAAACCTCTTAAGGGGTCATTGTACTCATCATTATGAACAACTTTTACTATGGGACCCAAGCAGCAATCGCAAAAGAAAAATCGTTGTTCCCTACATTAATGCTCACCTATCTCGTCAAAATGTACTAAACAGATGATTTTTTTTTGCGATTTCAAGTTTGGCACCATAGTAAAAGTTGCTCATAAGGATAAGTACAATGACCTCTTAAGAGGTTTTGCGCATTTAACGTTACACGTTGTATAATTCATTACAAAGCAAATATTCATGTCAATATGTAAACGCAAGTCCAGAAAGTAGTTAGTTCTTAATTGACTACTGAATCGATTTCAGTAACTTTTAATATCTAAGAGGACAGTACCCCAACCATTTTTGTTGTATACCAGTGTTCAATTGTAGTGCAACTGTTTTTAATGAATTTACTGCAACACCTTTTATGCAATAAAGTTTTATTATTATTATTTATTATTATTATTATAATATAGTTTTTTTTTTAATTATTTATTTTGCCATACTGACCGCCGATTGAGCCAAAGAAAATTAAATCTTATTTCAAGGCAATATGACTACATTTTAAATGCATAAAGTAAGGCTAGTAACTAGTTATATAGGTACGTAAACGTGTGGCGCGCCGCGCGCCGGGCGCCCGCGACGTTACAGTCACACGGATACTAATATCTAGTAACTAGTTATATATGTAGGTACGTAAACGTGTGGCGCGCCGCGCGCCGGGCGCCCGCGCGGGTACAGTCACACGGATACTAACTATCTAGTAACTAGTTATACATATAGGTACGTAAACGTGTGGCGCGCCGCGCGCCGCGCCTGGCGCCCGCGCCGTTACAGTCACACGGATACTACTATCTAGTAGTTCTATACGTAAACGTGTGGCGCGCCGCGCGCCTGCGCCGGGTCAGTCACACGGATACTAATATCTAGTTATATACGAAGAAAATAACTTGACAACAAAAATAATTTTAGTGAATCAAAATTAATAATTTAAAAATTACAAAAATCATTTTAAAGCTGTTGTATAGGATTTATTTTTAGATAGTCTGAAAGGAACTATTTATATTGCACTAAGTTATCTTGTACGGTAGGCTCCTCTAAGTATTGTTACTTTCTGTTGTTGGACTTTTGTTGATTTATAAAATAACTAGCGACCCGCCCCGGCTTCGCACGGAAACATTATTATTATTATACATATAAACCTTCCTCTTGAATCACTCTATCTATTAAAAACCGCATCAAAATCCGTTGCGTAGTTTCAAAGATTTAAGCATACAAAGGGACATAGGGACATAGGGACAGAGAAAGCGACTTTGTTTTATACTATGTAGTGATAACAAATGGTAACATTTTATACAAATGAAGAAATAAAACAAATGTTCTGCCTAACAAAGTATGCCTCCTGTGTAACAAATACCATCACTTCATCGCTCACAGACCGACGTGGTCGATCTACGTGTTGTAGGTAAGAAAGAAATATGGAAAATTATACTAGCTCTCAGATCGTTTTTAAAAAAAAAAACTCATTTCTAAGTCACTTCTAGAATATAAAAAGTAGAGGCTCTTCATCAATCATAAATGACGCCATCATTAGTGTTCATCAGCGCACGCTCTTCCAAAATACAAAATGAACCCATCCGTCTACTCGTATCAAGCATTTCCATACGTTTACTTTCAGCCCTTACTTCTATGTAGTTCAGTCGTCCACACAGTTGAGCAATCGGCAGTGAGCGCTGACAGACTCGTCGGCTCGTCGCTCCCGACAATTACTTTCGAAGAGTGAATCGTAATTATCCACAAGAAATTGGAAGGTCTTTTAAGCGGCTTACGTTCGGTAGCGGTGGTTCAGTGCCTACTCTGTGAGCGCCTCGATAAGTAGGCGGCAGGCGTGCAATCGGCGTCGGTTTTTAATTTCCCCCGGGAACCGAACCTTAACGACCGAGTCTCGACTACCCGAGACCCGAGCCGCTGAACACTGGCGACATTGTTTCTAATGTGTTCCTTTCAATAATGTCGATAGGCGTCGCCCGGGCCCCGGGCCCCGGGCCCCGCAGGCGCCCACACTACAACACACATAATCGTGAGGTATTCCGCTGTTTTAGAGAATTAAATCGCGCTTTTGCTCGGAATGAGAGTTATTTCAGTGACTCACTCGCGATGTTACATAAATTGTTGCGTAGAAACTTCAGTTTAAACGTTACATAGCAGTCCCGGAACGACAGACTTAAATGATCATAATCTACTTACATGTTCATCGTACTATCTTAGTTAAAGTTGTACACAATAGTGTCATCTAAAAATGTTTCGTTGTGTGCATGTGCGAAGTGCATTGTTACAAAATCCTTTATATTATACACCCTCGCTCAGTCTATAATATGCTATTGCATCACCTCTTGGGGTGGAGCCCCAAAATCTACCCTAATAGAAATCGAAAGAACCCAAAGAGCTATACTTAAAGTGTCGTCTTTTCGCCCGTATCGCTACCCCACTGAACAGCTATACAAAGAAAATGAAGTCCTGACAGTGCGCCAACTATTTATATTGCACATTCTGTTGAAACAACATACACTATTGGTTTACAATCCAACGCTGTCCAGGGGGAAAAGACGATATGACCCAGTGGAGCGCCATCATCTACGTCATAAAACTATTTTTGCAAAGCGTTTCTTCTGCTATCTAGGTGGCTACTTATATAATAAAACTAATAAGGTGTTACATATTTATAGTCTCACAAAACATAAATGCAAAAAGAGGCTAACTGACTGGCTACTAAAATTAAATTATAATGATACTGAAAATATCCTTACAAAGACCTAAACACAGAATCATACACTCTTTAACACACCCACACACCACTCAATCACACATACTACACATCTACTAACACTTGTCTCGCATACTTAATCTAGATATTATATAAATAAAAACTATAAAATGTCATACCTTACCACATTCTGTCAGTGCGCATAGTACATAATTTGTAAAATGGAAATGTGAAAGGGGTGGGATCCTGGTGTCCTGAAACACAGGCCACGAGCCTAACTTAGGCACCAGTCTCCCGCAATATATACTCAACTGAATTATATGTCATTGTCGAATCTGACCGATGTAAAATAACATGTATATTGTGGTGAGAAAATAAAGTTTTATTATTATTATTTCGTTTATTTATTTACTTTACTTATTTAATTACATTTTTAAATATTTCTTAAAATATAAAAATAAGTATAAAAATATTTAAAAATATAAAAAAATAGTTGTCCGCCGGTGTCGGGATCAGGGTCCAAGCTACCGGTGGTTAGGGCTCCAGAGAGAGGAACCTCCTCACAATGCGAGACGTATCGAGGAGTACTGCCTTCTGAATCAGGCCCTTGATCCAACCGCCTAACGAGAGCCTCGATAGATGTTGATTGAGACTTTCGGTCATCAGTCCATTGGCCGATATGACAATCGGCACAATGATAGCCGAGCTCACATTCCACATGTCAACAACCTCGTGTGCTAAGTCGAGATATTTAATTTGTTTCTCTTTCTCAGCTTTCACGAGGTTCCCGTCATGTGGAATGGTAATATGGACAATCATTGTGCGGCGCGCTAATCGATCTATCACCACTATATTAGGCTTATTGGCAACAATAGTCCTGTCAGTAATGATAGACCGATCCCAGTACAACGTAACATGGTCATTTTCAAGAACTGGGTCGGGCACATACTTGTAATACGGTACTTCAGAATCCACAAGTTTATATTTCAAAGCAAGTTGGTGAATAATCCTGGCTACTTGGTTATGCCTGTGCAAGTACTCGCCGTTAGCCAGACGAGAACAACCAGAGATAATATGTCTAATAGACTCACCCGGACGGTGGCATGCCCGACACAAGTCAACCGTCCCGTCCTTCATAATATGTATGTCTCCGGTAGTTATTCGTTAAGATAACTTCGTCCATAATTGCACAGACGAAACCTTCAATTTCCCCGAAAAGGTCACCAAAACGTAGCCAGGATACGGACGCTAAGAAATCTACACCGGGCTCGTGAAGAGCCCGATAGAAGCGTCCGTGAAGCTCCTTGCTTTGCCATATCTTCTGGCGGTCATCAGTAGAAAGTACTACAGGTTTGCGCCAGTTCTCTTTAGCCATGGAGAGCGGGGTGAGTCCCTTGTCCACTGCGACCACATCACGGTGCATACCCACTTCGGCTTTTAAAAAATATTCCCTGAGACTGCACACCTCGCGGTTGTGGAGGGTCTTCGCATTTAAAAAGCCTCGACCCCCACACTTCCGCGGGATATATAGTCTCATCACCGATGATCGTGGGTGATGCATCCGGTTTGCGGTCAGTAGTGTACGGACTCTTCTATCCAGGGCGTCGAGTTCGGTCTGAGTCCATTTGAGTATGCCGAAAGGGTACATCAAAACCGGCATGACCCAACCGTTGAAGGCGCGCACCTTATTTCCGCCTGAAAGAAACTATTTAATACCTTCTTCAGGCGACAAAAGAAGCGCTCCTTCAATGATTGCTTCATGTCAGCATCATTGATGCCTAACGCTTCCGACATACCCAAATACTTATAGTTTTCGGAAGAGGAGAGGGATCTGAGGTTTATGGAATCCGAGAGCTGAATTCCCTCGGATTCCATAATCTCCCCTCGCTTTACATGCATGACTGCACATTTGTCCACACCAAATTCCATCCTGATGGCGCTACTGAAAGTTTCAGTTACCTTCAGTAGCTCCATCAGACGCAATTGGTTGGGGGCAAAGAGTTTCAAATCATCCATGTAAAGGAGGTGAGATATGACCTGACCACCTCTCCTCAACCAATAACCTAGACCTGAATCCTCCAGTAGTGTACTTAGAGGATTCAGGGCTAAGCAGAACCAAAGTGGACTCAAACTGTCGCCCTGAAATATTCCCCGTTTAATCCATACAGGCTCATCATTCCCCTGGATCTGTCGACATCCTGGATAACGATGTACCGTCTTCCATTGCCCCATACACGACTCAAGGAATGTGCGTAGAGTTGCATCTATTTTGTACAACTCCAGCACCTTCATGAGCCATGTATGTGGCACCGAGTCGTAGGCCTTCTTGTAATCTATTCAACATGCTGACAGATCCTTGCGGGATCGCTGAACCTGTTGCCTAATGGCCATGTCTATGAGGAGTAGCTCCTTAGTGCCACGGGATACGGGATCCATTCCTACATCCATTTTGAGAGGCAGACATAATCGAGTTATTCTCAATGTGCGTATTAATTTTCACTCTTAAAATTGATGTAAGAAGTTTATAAACCGTCGACAAACACGTGATCGGTCTATAATTCTTGGGTTCCGCGGGACTACCTGACTTATGGAGCAGGTGGGTAACGCCTGTTGTTAGAAACTGTGGTAGCGACCCAGACTCTAAGGATGGCTGGAACTGAGATGCCAAGCAAGTGTGTGAACTGATTAGCCATTTCAACCAGAAGTTGTGCAGTCCGTCCGGTCCCGGTGATTTCCAATTCGGTAAAGGACGGACCGCTCTGGTAACGTCTGATGGCATAATTATGACTGCATCCATTGCTGGTATAGTCTCACACACTCGTTCGATATCCTGCATCCAGCCAGCCTCAGTGTGACAGACGGGTACCGACCAGATGCTGCGCCAGAATGCACTTGTGGCGGCATCATCCGGGCGGCGTACATCTATCACATTTTGTTCAGGTCGCTCCCAAGCTCTATATACCCACCTTTCATCGCTCTGGAACATGCGATTCTGCGTGTATCGATCAACCCGCCGCATACCGCCGAATTCGGCTCGCCCATGCACAAACTTTCTGCTTCAGGAAGTCGATGCGCTCTGTGACACGGGACATGTATTCTCGAGGGTTCATTCCAGTCCCCGAGAATGCCCGCCTTACAAAGCGCATCACTCGTGGTCGTGTATTGCCCTCCCTGAAGCAGTATAGTTTGCCGATGAGTACCCTGGCCCTATCAATACGACCCTCGATCCTGCGTTGCCAGACTGGTACGGTTGGTTTTGGTCGAGTAGCTTCGTCATAAGTTGGGAACTTGACGTTAGCTAAACGACATGCCGCAACAGCTGCGCAATACAGGATCGAGTGTGTATCAACAAGATCCTCGCTGCTCTCAAAGAAATTCTTGAGCTGCGAGTCCAAGGCACACACCAGCGCCCTATTTTTCTTGTGCATAGGTAACCGTGGTAATCGGGGTCTAAGTTCGGTTGGAGTGGATCTATACTCGCGTAATGCATCCTCCAGTGCGCTCCTCAGACGGACGTTGTACTGGCTACTTACTGTGGCAACCCTATCATCTTCTTCTTCAATATGATTGGACTGCGGCAGGATGGCATCAACAGTTGACGCTTGTGCCGCATTTTGTGCCGAAGTCGAGACGATGTGGTTGCTCAGTACCTCTGAGCGCAGCCTATCAAGTGCGATATCGTCCAACCTGTGATTGCGTTGGATGACCCGCACCTGATCCGACAGTCGTTGGGCCGAAACGTTGACGGTTGGTTCCAGGAACTGGACAGAGACAGCATCCTAACGCGGTACGCAGTGAGGTTAATTCCCCCCTCTGTAGACCCGTAATATGCGCGCATGACGTTCTCGTTCATAGACTGAGTCCATCTCATGCGCTGCACACAACCACCGGTAGCGGGGACCCGGCTCGGGGTCGGATGGCCCCTAAGCCCCAAGCTCCTCGGTGGCCGGCCTCTCCCCTGCTGACGTACGGGCGTTGGCGACGTCGGCGGGGAAAAATATTCGTCGCTCGAGCTCGACGCAACTGCCACGGTCGGTGTCACAGCACTCTCGATGGGGCTGGATTCCGGCGGCGGCGGGGCGGGGCTGAGCGACGAGTCCGGAGGTGGTAGATGTGCACGGCGTGCTGCTGATCTCGTCAACATTCTATTATTATCTTCATTATCTTCACAGATTTACGAGTATTTTGTTCGGAGGCCAAATTTGACAGCCGTCATTTTTAATTTTTCTATGTTTGTAGAGCTTTTTCATTTTATTTTTGGTTTTGTCTGTAGATTTAATATGTAGATTTAATATGTAATTCAAAAGGTTTTTTATGATATCAATAAAGTCGGGAAATTAATAAAAACAGGAAAATATAAGATGAGAAAGAAAAATGTACGTTGTTGACGTATCAGTGTTGCCCAGTTATTATTATTATTATTATGAGCGGCAGTTGAGAAGTTCTGTCGACGTGAATATTTATCCTGCGTCGTTTGCAGGCGACGCTTTTAAGTAGCACCGACCGCGGCGACGAAGGAAGGGGCGCTCCGTCCATCACGCGGCGCTCTGCGGGAGCCGGCAGGGCTTGTGCGACCGACATAGTCGATTAAGTGAATGTTTGCAGACTTTGCTATTGTAAAATCCCGTCCACAGCGCTCGGTGGCGTAATGGACGGTTTTTTTTTTTTTTTGAGGATTGGAAATCATCAAATGACTCCTCCCGCTCTGCGTGTCTGCGTGGAGCGGAAGGGAGTGTCAGACTCTTACTGACTAAAACCCACCCGTGTTCCTTCCTTCGCCCTTTATGTTCCGGGCCAGCGGTAACCCTTTCGGACAATCCCGCTGACCCGGCAGGTAATGGACGGCTTGGACAACAAACTAAGTGCATCGTGAGCTTGGATTTTCTGCTAAATAAAGAAAAGAAAGACTTATCGAAAAATCTAAAATATAACCCAAATCTCCGTTTATCCGAGTCTTTGGTCAACTGGACCCACTCGAAATGAACCCTTCTAGCCCTAAGCTAAGCATGTTAGTTTAACAGGAGCAGTTGTTTATTTTATTTGAGATCGGCTCTAAGAACCCGACGTTGTCGTAGGAAAAAGGTCGATTATGAATATTGTGAATTCATGGAAGGTAGTTTTTACATCATAGACTCGCTCGGGACTAATAGTCCACAGTGGAGCACTAAAATAATATCAGTGCAGCTATTGGAAAGTGCACGTACTGGGAGTTATTAATACACTTGTCAATTGCATCTCGTGGCAGCCTGTGGCAGTGGGTCAGGCAGTATAGGAGATATAGTAGTATAACAAAGACTGCGTATATAATAAGTTCTCCAATTTCAAAGATAAAGTCAAGTGGTTTTAGAAGTGAATTCGAACTGTAAGTTTTTTATGACGATATTGTTCGCGTTTCACGTTTGGTTCTTTTTTAGTAAGAAATAATTACTGTCCGATAAGTTACTTAACTAATATTACAGTTTTATACAAGTGGTAGGTAAGTAAATAGATATACAACTTCTTTATAAAGTAATGTTTTTATAACGAACGCCGAACATGCTCATGTGAATAGTGAACATGATTGAGTTATATACCAGTGAAGTGATAAATACGTGCAAAAGTGATAGTGAGAATAGGATAGATCCGCGCTCCGGGCGCAAGTATCTTGGGAGTTTAAATAATACTGTTCTTCTGAGTAAGATTTTGATTTTCTTGTTAGATTTTAAGTGTTTGTATTGTTCTAATTAGCTTTCTAACTTGTTTTTATTATTAGTTTTCGTACTAGAATCTGATAGGAATATTTAACGGAGAATTTTAAGAATTGTAATGTATGTAATGAAGAAAAATAATAGAATAATTACGGAACTTAAAAACGAGGTTTTTTGTTTATAGGAATATTTGCGAGATTTTAGTGTCAAATGAGAGGATTATGTTTAAAGCTGATATTCTAGTTTGAATTATGTAAATCGGTCTACGGTTTTAGAGATAGAAAGAATTTTGTATAATGAAAACATGCCGAAGTCCGATTTTAGTAAGTTAATGTTCTAGTAAGTTTTTATTGCATAAAGATAGGATAAAATGTTGTTATGTAATACGAAAGAGGAATAAAATCCTTGCTCACTCTATAATTTGCTTGAAATTCGTATACATTCATAGAAAACGCTTTGTCCGTATAACGCATCGTCCGACGCTCAACTCATCTTTGTTTCAGTTGTTTTTTATGTTAATTACGTAAAACATTATACATGTATTACTGCTTATCATGCCATATTACTATTATAACCCACAGAAAACCACTTAAAATGCAAAACAATTTCTAAAAAGTTACACTCTTATTATTGGAAAAATCACGATCAACAAACTATCCCAACGCAATAATGACGCAATACACAGCTGTCAAAATACACTCAAGAGTACCGTTTACCCCAAGCCAAGCCCGATCCCAATTCCACTTAGTTCCCCAAAATGGAAACCCAATTTAAAAATGGATATCACTAATAAGATTAGCTACGTGGTACCTAGAACAACCATAGGCCGAGGGGTGCACGCACGACCCCTATTTGCAGTACCTTCTAGTCGAACGAATGCAGGCTTACGAGCACCCCTACGTCGTCTTACTGGTCAATATAATAATCTATTTCAAAATATTGACATCTTCGCTCTTCCAACCAGTAAATTTAGAAGCCTTGTTCGTGACACTATTTTGAATATTGTTCCATAATATTCTTATCTCTTAGACTGTATTTATAATTTCTAGTTTATCTTTTTGTTTTTTTTTTGCATGCCTGTTTAGTGTTTAGTTTTATCATTAACACTTATGTGATTTTATTGTAACTATCACATTGTAAGCGCACATCGCATTAGTTTTTATAACTTTTCTTTATAATATGTGGAAAATGTCGTGGGTTATACATTTACTCACTCTGTAGCTCATATTTTATGTAATATTGTAATGTGTAACCGTTTATTTTCCCAAATAAATAAAATAAAATAAAAGCCCCCTAGAAAGGCAAAGATGCAACAATCGGCAAAAAAACTGATGTGCACAATCTTTTGGGATTTTCAAGGCATTTTGATGGTGGATTTTAAAGAACGTAATACAGTCGTGAACGGCTAATATTATGCTTCTTTAATATATAAATTAGTGTCCGACCGAAACAGGTTTTTCGGCCGAAACCGAAACCGAAACCGAAACTTACTTAAACATATTTAAAATTTCTATAGTATACAGAAATCTGGTGTGTTTTTTACACATTTATTTGAATATACAATGTACATATAAGTATTATACATACAGACAGTTGAATACTTACCTAATCATTTACGAGGTTGGTCCCATAATGAACTGGCCTGATATAGTTCTACGCGACATGTCGCTACATGTTGTGTTGCATTAAATAGTACGTTTATCGCATCGACATGAAATGCGTAGTCTTAGTTTAGCAGGCATTAGCATAACGAGAGTCGCGTATTTTTTCAAAATGTCGAAAACTGAGTATCGAAGTATCATAAAGTTTTTGTTTAAAGAAGGTTTATAGTTTTATACCCTGCCCAAATAAAAGAACGATTGGATGACGTGTATAAGGAGTCTGCCCCCTCCTATAGCACAGTGAAAAATTGGGTGAAAGAGTTTCGCCTCGGGAGAGAAACCGTCGAAGACATTTACCACGACGGTCGGCCTGTGGAAGTGCTCACTCCCGAAACGATTGCTCTATTATCTAAGAGGAGGTTCTGAGTGACCGCCGTTTGAAGATTAGAGAAATTGCAGCTAGGCTTGGGCTCTCTAAAAGTACGTCATCGTGCGATCCATGAACATCTTCACATGAAAAAAGTGAGTGCAAGATGGGTACCGAAACTTCTTTCAGCGGTACAGAGACAGCAAAAGGTGCGCTGTGCTTCGGAGTTTTTGAATCTTTGTGGCGAAAATTAAAAGACTGTGATCGAGCGGCTAGTGACTGGTGATGAAACTATGATCTTGTATTATGACCCACAAAGCAAGGGCGAATCAATGGGATGGCGTTATAAGGGTGAAAAGCCCCCTAGAAAGGCAAAGGTGCAACAATCGGCTAAAAAACTGATGTGCACAATCTTTTGGGATTTTCAAGGCATTTTGATGGTGGATTTTAAAGAACGTAATACAGTCGTGAACGGCTAATATGATGCTTCTTTAATATATAAATTACGAGACAAGATAAAGGGAAAACGAAGAGGCAAGCTGTCTAAAGGTGTCCTGTTGCTCCATGACAATGCCCCTGTTCATACCGCTGGTGTTTCGAAGGATGCAGTTCGTCAATGCGGGTTCACAGAAGTTGAACATCCACCTCACAGTCCAGACATGGCCCCGTCCGACTATTATTTATTTCCAAATTTAAAGCGAGACTTAAGAGGAAGAAAATTTTCAAGCGATGAAGAATTGCAGGCGGCTGTCTTCGGTCATTTTGAGGCTAAAAATTGTGATTATTTTTATAAAGGTTTAGAGATGTTGGTTCCCAGATGTCAGAAGTGTGTTAGTAGTATTCATGGTGATTATATCGAAAAATAAAATTGGTTTCGTTTCATTTCCTTCATTAGTTCATAGTTAGGCTAATTTATTATGGGACCGCCCTCGTATGTGCAAAACACAACCTCAACTCCATGCGATTAACGATGGACGGCGGCGAACTGGGCCGGCAACGCGACGAGCGAGCACGAGCTAGCCGCGAAGTTCGCCGAACGATGGATGATAATTCATGAACACTCGAGTTTCGGCGCGGCCGAAAGTTTCGGCCATTTTCTGGCCGAAACCGAAACTAAGGCCGAAACTAGATTATTTGGCCGAAACTGGCCGAAACCGAAACCGAAACCGAACTTTCGGTCGGTCACTAATATAAATTACGAGACAAGATAAAGGAAAAATGAAGAGGCAAGCTGTCTAAAGGTGTCCTGTTGCTCCATGACAACGCCCCTGTTCATACCGCTGGTGTTACGAAGGAGGCAGTTCGTCAATGCGGGTTCACAGAAGTTGAACATCCACCTCACAGTCCAGACATGGCCCCGTCTGACTATTATTTATTTCCAAATTTAAAGTGAGACTTAAGAAAATTTTCAAGCGATGAAGAGTTGCAGGCGGCCGTCTTCGGTCATTTTGAGGCTAAAAACTGTGATTATTTTTATAAAGGTTTAGAGATGTTGATTCACAGATGTCAGAAGCGTGTAAGTAGTATTCATGGTGATTATATTGAAAAATAAAATTGGTTTCGTTTAATTTCATTCATTAGTTCATAGTTAGGCCAATTCATTATGGGACCGCTCTCGTATGTGCAAAACACAACCTCAACTCCATGCGATTAACGATGGATGGCGGCGAACTGGGCCGGCGACGCGACGAGCGAGCACGAGCTAGCCGCGAAGTTCACCGAACGATGGACGATAATTCATAAAAACTCGAGTTTCGGCGCGGCCGAAAGTTTCGGCCGTTTAGGCCGAAACTAGATTATTTGGCCGAAACTGGCCGAAACCGAAACCGAAACCGAACTTTCGGTCGGTCACTAACAGAAATACAATAGGGTGGAATAGACAAATGATTATCTCTAGTTTACGATAGTATGGGTTGCATTAGTGTGGGTACTGTCTGTTAGGCCAAAAAAATGAAAGTGTATTTTTCCAAGTCTAGTATAGCATCCATACATGCTAAAAAAAATATTACCATTCGAAAATAAAATGTTTTTATTTTTTTTTATATTAAAATATTCACTAAAAATCGTAAATTGATACGTTAAAGAAACACTCTGTACACGCGTACTTGAAGGACAGCAATATCGAAATTTATTTAATTAAATAAATTAGAATTAATTAAATAAATAGAGTATCAATTTACGATTTTTAGTGAATATTTTAATATAAAAAAAAAAATAAAAACATTTTATTTTCGAATGGTAATATTTTTTTTAGCATGTATGGATGCTATACTATTGCGGGTTAACGGGAACGCCCTCTGTTAGTTAACATACTGTATATATTTTTTAACAACAATTAACTTCTTAATCATGCATTATTATTAAGTTTTAATTATTTTACGTCGTGAACTAAACATTTTTGTATTAGGAAAACTAAAAAATAAACTTCTTTAACGCTGCAAGCTTCTAGCAGAGTTTGCTCATCCGTGCGTTACGGCCGCTGTTTATGTCCAAGAGTTTCCTGATATGCGTAAACAGCCGGAATAAACATCGATATTTTATTGACTTGTTAATTTTTACTCAAATAGTTCAACAAAAAAAAAGTACAGTGGAGTGCAAAAATCCATGTATACAGAAATAAAATCGTGTGAAGCGAGAAATGACGCCATCTAGCGTAAAACCAGTTAATGACTAACAAAATTTAATTATGCTGTTACTAGATGGCGTTGCTTTGCTTTATAAGACTAAACATTTGTGTAGTTTCTTTTTGTCTCTTCAAAAGATCAAACATTCAAACAATTTTATTTATTATTAACAGTTTCTTTTAAAGAAAATTGTTCCTGCTTGTTAAACTACTATGTTAAAATTGAATATCAATTTATTAGTTGGTAGTTATATGACGTTCTAAGTTTTTTCAAACTTTAGAGGGTAGGTTGACTATGGATTTATAAATTATTGGTAGGTAGTATAAATAATAGTTAGATCGAAGAGTTATGAAGTTCATTTCGATTACTTCGTTCGAGTGCATTTTGTTCAGTTTTTATTTTTAATCAGGTGAATTACTTATTTTACCATAATGAGTACTTACGCGAGTTGTAATATTGACTTCGTTACAGGAGCTCAAATAATTGCTATGCATATGCATAATCAAGGCAAAAACTTGTCAGAAATAGCCAGAGAGACCGGTGTAAACGTAAATAGTTTTATTTTTACACTTTTATATTACGAGTATAAACTCCATTATTTGTTTGTTAAATCAGTATTGGGTATTATATATTTCTGTTTTATTGTTGCGAAGAAAAAAAGTTGTTCAATGGGTACGACGATTTGAAGAGGAGGGTTCTTTGCAACACCATCAAAGAACTGGTAGACCACGACTTATAGACACATGGCAGCATCAAACCATGATAAGGGAGTATGAAGAAAATGGATTTCTGCCGACGAACCAGTATGCTGGTTTATTTGACACAAGTATTGACACTGTTCGTCGCGTCGTGCTCTTCATAGTAAAGGGCTACATTATCGGAGGCATGCTGTGAAACCCTTGCTCACGGAAAACCATAAAAGGGCAAGATTATAGTTCGCTTGGGATCACATAAACTTCTATTGGAGTAATGTCATCTTTACAGATGAAAACACTTTTAAGTCCACTGAATACGGACGCTTATGTTTGTGGCGTCGAAATAATACGCGATACGCAAGTGGTTACGTAGCTTTATTTAATATTATTTTTCGTACCACTTGCTCAAAAAAGTGACATTCTATGCCACAAAAAGCGAACATAACAATAGTCATTTTTAATCTGTTAAAACAGGGAATGAAAATTGTACTGAATTTCATTCATCCTCTAGGGGGAGAATGTGATTTAAATTTGGAATACTTACCGAAATTTATACTGAACTACATCTGTGTTTACACCATTGAGTTTGTATTTAAAGCATTATACATCTTTTTGAAAAAGGAATACGCATTTATTATGCAGTTATGATTTGTGTATTGGTAGTGTTGTGTATGTAATGTGACTGTATGAGTGTATTATTTCTATTATGAGTCAATGATACTCGAATTAAAATTATTTTATTTATCTTTATGGCCTCAGTAACTTCGATCAATAATTATTGATCGAAGCTCAATAAGAAGTTATATATAATATTACCTATAATGTTATAGGTACCTACGATAATATTAAACTGACTGTTAAATTTGAATAATAAACTGTAAGAAATAAACCTTTTCGTATCACTTGCTCAAAAAAGAGACATTCTATGCCACAAAAAGCGAACATAACAATAGTCATTTTTAATCTGTTAAAAACACGGAAAGAAAATTGTACCTACTGAATTTCTTTCATCCTCTAGGGCTGTGTCTAGGGGGAGAATGTGATTTAAATTTGGAATACTTACCGAAATTTATACTGAACTACATCTGTGTTTACACCATTGAGTTTGTATATAAAGCATTATTAATCTTTTTGAAAAAGGAATACGCATTTATTATGCAGTTATGATTATTAAATAAAATTACGAAAACCGACGAGGCCGTATGAGCTTGATGCCTTTGCTTTTCCGACAAAAAAATATTAGTCTAGGAATTTGCCACGTTTTTGTTTTCTTCAAATACATAAACGTTAAGTTTATTTTAAATTAAATTATATTTATTTATTCAGATACCAGAGATCCATTGGGTTAGTAACAATAGTCTTAACCTATGTTAGTACTCAACTAATAACACCGACATTTTAATATCTCATATTATTATTGTGTTAATTTTTTCGCAAATGGTACGAAAAGTAGAGTATTTTCCTCGGTGATAAAGCTGTCTTAGTCTTGGGTGAACTTAAATCCCTCGCTACACTCAGCAGGACTCATCTTAAATCCCTCGCTTCGCTCGTGATTTAAGTTTTTAACACCCTCGCTACGCTCGGGAGTAAACCTCGAGTCCTTCGTTACGCTCGCGATTTAAATCGTCATCCGCGACAGAAGACACTGCTTTATCCCCTTGGTTAATAATCTACTATTATAATTTTTTAATAGTGACTTTTTGTTTGGCGAGCCTGTTAACCTGCGATGACTCTACGCTTTTTCCTGTTGCTAAGTAACTACCAACACGAATATTAAATTATTTAAAATACCCACTCGTTATACTTAATTATTCCTATCGGTTTCTTTTATTATTTTTATCATTTAGGTAAGCTACGTAAGCTGGTAAATGTAATGTAATAATTAGATAAATGTATTAGCAGTGTAACTCCTTGCTCAATTCTTCTTATTAAGTTTCTTCCCAACCCCTTTATACTTACGTTTCGTAAATTAGTCATAGTTGTGAAGAAACCAACGCCATCTAGTTTATTTTCGAAAACTTGAACTGAAACGTTCACAGGAAAATAGACATTAGGGTATCCATGCAATTTTGCAGGTGAGTGTACATGAAATTAAAAGTAACACAAGTAGTAAGTAGTATAACTTAACAAGTTAAATCTAGTTTGGTTTTTGTACGCAAGTTTTCACAAATCGGGTCAGATGATGTCCAATGACCTTTGTTATCAATTTACCTTATTTTACATAGTTCTCTCTTAGTACCGTCATCATCTCGGCTATTGGTACCTAAATAGGTAAAACGGGCTGGTGTCCGCAACTCCACGTCATTGCGCGTATTTTGCGTACGGTATTGGTACCTAATGCTTGTTCCAGGAATCGCCAATTTTTTTATTATGTGTTCTCACCAAACAGGACTTGGACTCCTGCCGGATATTCCAATAACATTGTATAATAATACCTATATTGTTTCAACCGTATCTAAAGTATTTATCCGCACATTATAATGTTATGACATGACGGGGATATTTTCCGATGGTTATTTTTTTCACTATAGCAGACGAACACAACCTAAGTAGGTATCCATGGGAGGTGCTGGGTTTGTTTTAAAAAATAAATGGCCAAGAACAGGTAGACATTTTAAACCAAAGCCGCAAGTGTTCACAACGCCGATGAACAAGCAGTAAAATAAATCGCACAAATATTTTTTTACAAACCGCTACGAGTGTAATAAAATAAGAATATTTTCGTTGTTGTTACTTGAAGTACAATGGGAAATATTAAATGCATTTCGTTTACCTAAAGATATAAAAGGTTGGAATCTCCATTTATCGTAGTGTGATAGCTGACAGTGCGGCTCATCTCAGCGCGCGTTCTACGTAAATTCTGTGCTGTCTGTGCAAATCCGCGACAGGCGCGTCGCGTGCGACTGCGACGGGCGCGACGTGTCGCCCCGCCCAGCACCCCCCCGTGCGTCTCTCTCGCCCTCCGCTTTAAGCCGCTTTGCACTACCCATTTTCCGCATCACAATATTTCGCACATTTCACCCCCGAGAAATTTTTTATTTACATATACACGTCTTAGATTTTACATCTTGTGGAAATCCGAGAATCCTCTTCTTAAATAGCGCTTAAAATGTATATTCTTGTAATATAATGGAGTCAAGTCGTACATTAGTCTATAATATGTCTAAGAGAGTATTAGGTCCCCACCTATGAAATCAGCGTTTTGTATGGAGAATTTTAAAGAAGTTGCATTTTTCATACCAACATTTTCTTAATTTATTTAACAACCATGAACGCTAATGTTTTAAAACTTTTACGTATTAATGTTTAAAAACTAAGATAACGTATGCCACTTAGATTAAGCGACAAAAATAAGTTTTGGCAAAGTTAAAACAAATACAAATAGTGGTAATTTCTACTAACAAAAAAGGAGTCATTTTTAAAGTATTTTTTATGTGTAGAAAACTATATGTACTAAGGTTGTTTTACTATTGGTAGTTGTCTATGATGCTCATAATCCGATAGAATATCAAACAATTGATGAATATTTTAAATAATAGAAGTGACAAGGTTTTTTATTTGTGAGAAAAAAACGCCAATTTCATATGGAAGGACCCAATATTATCTCCGGAATTAAGCCTTTTTGAGGAAAATAAATGAAAAATATAAATTCAAGAAACCGTTAACGGTGATTTACGTGGTATTGAAACTACTCGTAGCAACAAATACAATAGTGAACAAATGAAGACATTCGTCAGTGAGCTAGAGTGAGGCAGTAAAACAAACTTGAGGAGTTAGCGGCTGTGTACCGTATTGTGAAATTAATTCTGTAAACTAATACACTAGCGCTCTCTGGTAATTTTTCCCGGGAGTCTGAAGTATTCGCATAAATTACCTAAAGTTTCGCGACTAAATAAATACTTGGAGCTCTCTGTAAACGCTTGTGTTATTAACATGACTTATAGATTTTGTTATATATTATGTTTGTAGTACTTGCTGACAACTGTGGGAACGTTTATTATACGACTGCCACACCTGTGCAGCTTCTCTTTGTTTATTATACGACTGCCATACCTGTGCAGCTTCTCTTTGTTTATTATACCACTGCTACACCTGTGCAGCTTCTCTTTGTTTATTTTGCGACTACCACATCTGTGCAGCTTCTCTATGTTTATTATACGACTGCCACACCTATGCAGCTTCTCTTTGTTTATTAACAATACGACTGCCACATCTGTGCAGCTTCTCTTTGATTATTATACGACTGCCACACCTGTGCAGCTTCTATTTGTTTATTATACGACTGCCACACCTGTGCAGCTTCTCTTTCCTCAAGCTCTTGCGTAATGTCATATTGTGTAACACCATCACAAGTGAGTCGATCGGTCCCGCAGTCGATCTCATGGAACAACCCATGCAAATGCCACACTTATGGGGACTTTGCGAAGATTCCTGTTATCACGAATGGATATCTGCAAGTAACATGATTATGAGATTTTTTACGAATGTGTGATTCTATTCTAGTTGTTACTCAATGTTTTTCCTGTAAGAACGTTCACCTGCATACGTACATATGTCGGCGTGGAGTAACGAAAACATATAGAAAGGCGCACGTGCGCAACGTGACATCATCGTACCACTCTATGAGTCAGGCGAGGTGGGGACGAGCTAATATAAAGCGGCGCGCTAGCCGGCTCGACACTGTTTGACCGAAGCAGTCGCAGCGTCAGCACCTCGGAATTGTGATGCGGATCACACCTGAGTCATAATTGTAGTTTGTTGTTAAAGTTGGTTTATTTGTTTCAGGAAGTAGTCAGTTGATTTAGAAATCAGTTATCAACTTTGTATTGAGGTTTTCGTCGCAGCTTGTCTGAGGATCGGACGGGGGCCAGCCCCGTTGACCTCATGGATTACCGCCCGCCTTCGCCGATTCTGCGGCGGGTTTCGGTTCCCTCCGAAACATATGTCAAGCATTGAACTTTTTCGACTAATATTATGATGATGGTAAGGACCCACGACCACATATCCCACTGTGTTAAGTGTGCAGCACACGCCTCGCCGAAAGCTTCAGAAGTAGCACTGAGAACCATCCTAAAACAAATATCAGATATTCTACGAAAATTATATTTGTAGTTTCACTTTAACTTATCTACCCGTAAAATAGTAATAAGTCAAGTGTTGCATGAGAACAGCGATTGTTTCCGACTGCATTTGGACACTTGTTACTGACGCTAAACGCTCGGATTACGTCACACCACGCTTAGCTCAGCTCCGCTCCGCTCAAGCCCCACTAACTTCCTTTGTGAATAACAGCCGGATTTATTGCCGGAATTATGTCCCGGATCGAGTCATTCACGTTACAAGCCTCATTATCTTCAGTCTAGACGTTTTTATGGCGAGAACAAGCTTTGATTTACATTAGGTAGGCCTCATAAGAAAATTTAACTGAATATTATTTATTTTAGCGTAAAGACTACTTCAATAAATTCTAAGACAGGTCTGTCCAGCGGTGTGTTAGCAAGTTACTGATTTATTCCAATCCGATCCCATGAAGACCCCCCCTTCACCCTCCCCACCTCGATCCCCTGCTAGTTCGTCTTCTGTTCTAATCTCTGTCTTATCCGTTATCAAAACCTCGTAAAGAAAAAGATTTGTACAAAAATAGACCTTATAAATTGTCAAATAAACTACACCGTACATGGAGTATAAAATCAACCGTAGCATATCGTATACGTGTGGAACATTGTGTGAGTAGTGGCCGATCCTCGGCTCCTCTGTTTACACCCGTATTTACGAGTCGCGTCGTAAACCCGAGCCCAATTCACAGCCAAATCTTTATTCAAAGTGTACATAAAATCGCTACAAAAATACGATCGTTGTTTTATGTGTTGTATCGCGACAAATTACATTATATGTAACGTCGTATTAATGCTCCCGCGGCATTGGGTCCACGCCGGAGGAGAGGCGTTAGTGGCAATGGACTTTAGGGTATTAATGGGGCAATCTATAAATTATGATGTAATGTACCTAAGAGTGAATCGCACACACAGGGAAAATGTTAATTATTATGACATTGCTGATTTATTTAGTATGCATTTTGATGTGAAGTCACGGTTGGGTCCGCCATGCCGGGAGATTGATGCTGGCGACATTGCTACAGAAATGACTACAGTAATTTTAGCAAAAGATGTCAAGACAAAAATTAAAAACATGAAGAGGGGGAAATCGCCTGGGCACGCGATGGGCTCAGCATCGAGCACCTGCAGTATGGTGGGTACCATTTGCCTCGTGTGTTGGCTCTTCTATTTAATCTGTGCCTGGGTCATTCATACCTTCCTCCCGATATGCTGCGGGCTCTGGTGGTACCAGTGGTCAAGAGTAGGACCGGAGACGTCTCGGACAGGTCAAACTATAGGCCGATTTCCTTGGCTACCGTCGTGGCTAAAATACTTGACAGTGTGCTTAATTCTCACCTGAATACCTATATCAAACTACATGAAGCCCAGTTTGGGTTGCGGCCAGGGCTGTCAACAGAAACCGCTATTCTTAGTTTAAAGCATGCTGTCAAGTATTACACAGAAAGGAAAACACCTGTTTATGCGTGTTTCCTAGACCTGTCCAATGCTTTTGATCTTGTTTCTTTCGACGTTCTCTGGCAGAAACTGTCTGGTACCTCGGTGCCGCCGGAGCTCGCATCACTTCTGCGGTACTGGTATATGAAGCAGGAGAATCGCGTGCGATGGGCAGGAGAGCTTTCAGAGCCAAGTAGGCCAGAGTGTGGCGTGAGGCAGGGTGGCCTGACCTCGCCTTTGTTGTTTAGTCTGTATGTGAATGCACTGATCGAGCGGCTCAGCAGCACACGTGTTGGTTGCGTGTTTGTTGATCTTTTGCATGCCTACGTGGTAAAATATGGCTGTACTATTATGTTTTTTTTGTCATCGTTATATCTTACCCATATTTGCAAAATAAAATTATCTTTATCTTTATCTTTATCTCTTTATTGATGGAGTTTGTTTCAATAATTTAAGCTATGCAGACGACATGGTGCTGCTGGCCCCCTCGGTCGGTGCGCTCCGTAAGCTTCTCGATATTTGCGAGTCGTACGCTGAGTCTCATGGCCTTATATACAACGAAGGCAAGTCAAAATACATGGTATTCAAGTCCGATACCAAGTGTCCCTCAACCGTACCTCCTGTGTTACTGAACGGGTGGAGTTACACAGGGTGTACTCTTTGAAATACCTGGGCCACTTGGTGACGGATGATTTGAAGGATGACGCAGATATGGAGAGGGAGTGCAGAGCATTGTCGGTTCGGGCTAATATGCTGGCCCGCCGGTTCTTCCGATGTACGGCGGCGGTCAAAATAACGCTGTTTAAAGCATATTGCATGTCACTGTACTCGGGGAGCCTGTGGTTCAGCTACACCCAAAAAGCCTACAATGCTCTGCGGATCCAATATAACAACGCATTTAGAGTGCTGTTGCGTCTGCCTCGGTTCTGTAGCGCATCATGTATGTTCGCTGAGGCACGTACCGACTGCTTCAATGCTGTACGGCGTAAGAGAGCGGCCTCGCTGCTAAACAGACTCCGTGGCAGCCCCAACAGCATTCTACGCGCTATAGCCGGGAGACACGACAGCCCGTTGGTGAGGTCACTTGTCACCTATACATTGTCTGTGTTATTAGTTGAGTACTAACATAGGTTAAGACTATTGTTACTAACCCAATGGATCTCTGGTATCTGAATAAATAAATAAATATATATATACTGCTTTTGGAGTTAGGCATAAAGCTCCTTATTTCTATTATCAATTTTAAACAGTTGAAATTGCGACAGTGTTATGATTGAAGATAATCCATTTTCACCATTTGCGACGGAATAGTGATGCTTCATATACAAATCTACGATTCCCAGTAGTCTGTATCGTTTAGCTATAAACGCAACCACTTACAGTCACGAGCGATAGGTGGAACTAGGGCAGACGATGGTCTGCCCTAGTTCCACCTATCGCTATAGCCTAGAAAAAAGGATTTTATTGAAAAAGCATAAGTCTAATGAGACTTATGCTTTTTCAATAAAATCCCTTTTTCTCGCGTTGGCAGTCTACCACTCGACGCCTGCTGGAAAAAGCGAAGAGTACCTACCTATAATGTCTATAGAATCAACTCCTATCGAAACTCGACGCAAACCCTATAATTATATTAATTACCTGCGTGTCTTTAGAATTAATTACGTACCCAAACAGTTTAGTTTGCAGCAAAGTTCAGCTCATACAGCTTGAGTTGAAGGATCATGTGCTTCCGACACCTCTCATGCCACATACTGCGTGTATGGCAACCTTAATGTGCATATTAGCGATAACTTGCCTTATAACGAGCACCTGTGCCGCTCATAAAGAATCGTTTTAATTCCATTACCGCTTTAGTTTGATTTAGTTGAATACGCGAGCGATCACGCGCCGCGTCTTATTGAATACTTAACGATTATGTAACGGCTCTAATCTATTTTCAGATTTGGAAGATTTAGTATTTTAAAGTTGTGAAGTGTCCATAATTATGTTTAAGGCCCAAACCAACAACCAAAGTGTAGGGACCGCCATTGACATACTATAGTACTGTGACGTTCTGGCTACTCATTGGTGAGTTGAGTTTGAAACGCGTTACTTTTGAGTAGCGTCGTGGACGATGGGCCTTACGGTAGGTACTGTCAGTTTTCAACCAGTATTTTGATGATAGTTTAACAGAGAACATTAGTTATTGCTATAGCTTATTGCTAGAACATGACTTATTGATCGCCTAGTATCGGCGAGTTTTATAGCAATAAGTCATGTTCTTTTATAAACTCAAACTCAAAGCATTTATTTCAATTAAACCATGTACAGGCACTTTTGAATTGTCCAAATTAAATAGTCGGTCAGTTAGTCAGAAAGTTGAAGCTAGTTGCCCATTCCAAAACGTAGATCTCTATGGAGAAGAACGGGCAAGAAACTCCATAGGCACTCTTTTAATCAAGATATTACAAAATCCTGGGTACATTATTCTTGTTGCTTCTATATGTGAAACAATAAAAAAAACATAAATGAAGAATCAATTCAAAATATAAGATTAAAAATAAGCCTTAGCAGTTAAGAGATGACCAGTCTCGACCGACGGCGCCCGTTCACGAACATGACGCCTCGATCAGCACCATCCAGCTCAACCATTTTGTCTGTTGCATCATTCGGTTCCCTACAAGTAGGGAACCGAATGATGCAACAGACGCACCACCATCACTGAGACATTTAAGTGAGCATGACACTTTCTCAACTGCCATACTCTTTCAAGTCAACATCAAAAAATCATATTAAAAGGATCCATGGTTCTTACATTCACAAAATTTAAAAAAACCTTCTAAATTAGTATATAAAACTATAGTTTGCAATTTATTTAAGAGATGAATAAAATTTTACTACTAAACAGGAAGAGGTATTTAATATTGAAGTATTTAACAATTAAAACTTGATTGAATAAAATAAAAATAAACATTAAGTTCGTAATGTCAGAAACACTAAAAAAGAAAAAGGGAAGCACCTCTTACAAATATTGAAATTTTAACTAGTGAGCCCAAGTGCCTGTGGAGCAGGACCAGCATTAAGCCAAGCATTTTTATCTACGATATAATAATGCAACTTATAATAATTATGCTTATCTACATAGTGTGCGTTTTAAATTTGTTCTCATTTAGTTGAAGAATATCGAGTGGTATTTTATAATAACATTCAACACAGTAAAATCAGTTTTTACTTTAGACAAGCTGAAACGCGGTTGATCTAATTTGTTGCTATTTCTAGTGTTAAAATTATGCCTGTCACTAATTAATTATCTTACTAAAAGAATGTAGATTTTTTGAATTTACACAATGTTTTCATTATATATATTGACAAGGAACCGTCATAATGTTAATTTTTTTAAACAGTTCACTTAGAGATTCGCGTCTGCTGAGCTTCTAGATGGCTCTGACAGCCCTCTTTTGCAGAATGAAGATAGAATCAATATCTGCAGCCCATCCCCGCAACAAATTCCGTGAGACATAATGCTATGAAAGTAACTAAAATAGACCAGTCTCGCGGTATCCACGTCTGTTAATTGGCAGATTTTCCAAACAGCATATAAGCGGCTGAACTTAGCCGCCCTGCAATTGATGTTAAGTGCGGACCTCACTGTAGCTTTGAGTCAAGCGTAATCCGCAGAAAAACCGCATTGTCGACGAATTCAGGTATCTCCTTATTCAATTACGTCATTTACGTAAGGAAAAATCTACATCTTTTTAGTAAAAGAGGTGAAAGACACAATTATTATATAAAAAAAAAAGAAAAAAAAAATGGGGACCAATTAGTTCAACCAGGTTTTAGACTGTCTAAAGTAGACTCGTCTTTCATGCGCTACTGTTTAAAATGTTACAATAAAATACCTACAACTGAATGACACGAAATTTAAATTTTGTATAAATCGTACACTATGCAGCCAGGCATATTATAAATTAGGGGATTACATCGCTGATAAAAATGCTTGGCTAAACGCTGATCCTGCTCCATAAGGACGCACAAATAAATTGATTAGCAAAGGAAAATACTGTTGGAGCTGCTGAAGATTTTAAAATACTATTTTTGCATTATGTAAATTCAATCTCCTAGTATTGTATAATTGCATAGCACATAATGTGACTACTATGTACATACTATAAAGCTTCCATTTACTGGGTACGCCTTTCATTGACATGAAAATGCCCTGGCGGCTGAGAGTATGTCGTGCTCACTCAAATATTTCGCTGATGGTGGCGCGTGTGTTGGATCATTTAGCTCCCTTCAAAATGGTTGAGCTGAATGGTTTAGCACCATTCAGCTCAACCAATACATGCGTCATGTTCGTGAACTGGCGTCGTCAGTAGGTACTGGCCATTTCTTTCCTGCCATGGCTTATTTTAATTCAATTTAATATGTGAATTGTTTTTTTTTGTCTTTTCATTACGGACGCTTTTAACGTTCTGCATCGTTCTCACATGCATAATTTTTAACATGAATATTTTTTTGATTTAAAAGAGTGTCCATGGAGTTTCTTGCCCGTTCTTCTCCATAGGTACCTTACCTACGCTTTGAAATGGGCAACTAGCTTCATTTTTCTGACTGACCGACCCCTTGACAATTCAAAAGTACCTGTAATTGGTTTAATTAAAATAAATGCTTTGAGTTTGAATTCAATACAACGTGACATTCACTACTTGTAACATTCGGTAAAGCAAATCTAATACATTTAGTTTTTTCTCATTTAATACCAAATTATTTACAGTAAGCTAAATAAGGACCATAAGCATAGCGTTATTTACGTCGCCAATCTCCTGTGCACGTCTGCTTACTTTAAAAATCAGTGATGTGTCATCAGCAAATAACACCATTAATTGTGGTCGGATTTTCAGTAAATGGGGTAAATCGTTTATACAGGGTGTGGCGTAAATAGTGGTCCACCGTCAAGGATTTGATATACCAGACAATTTACTATAACATAATACAATTTTTATCATTTTTACCCAAGGGTTCCGAAAATATAATTTTTTTGTTTTTTATAATATTTATGAAATTTCTACCTTTTGTTACAAATTTGGTCGTAGCTTCAACAAAAACCATTATATTTTCATTTTGATTTCTGTTATTTACTGTTGAAATACTAGGGCTATCGTGTAAAATTATGGTTTTTATGTAAATTTAGAGCTTTTGAAGAAAAAGTTAGTTCTTCTCTATTTTAACCATAATTTTTCACATAATCATGCAAATTTAAGAGCGATTTTTGTAAAAAAAAATTACTACTAAAATGGTTAAAATTGTAATATGTTATAGTAAATTATCTGGTATGTCGAATTCCTAACGGTGGACCACTATTTACGCCACACCCTATATACTAAAAATAGGAATGGCCCCAATATTGAGCCCTGCGGTACACCGATTTTGACTTTTTAACCCAATGAATTCACACCGTTCATATGAACTTGCTGAAATCTTTCATTTATTAAATATGATTTTATTAAGCTAAGAGCAAGTTTATCTAGTCCGTAAGGCTCAAGTTTCAAGAGCAGTATTTCGTAATTCACGCAATCAGATGCTTTGGATAGGTCGCAAAAGATGGCTATTGCATCTTGTGCGTCTTCCCAAGCGTTAAATATGTGTTTTAGTAAGGTGACACCGGCGTCGGTTGTACAACGTCCTTTGGTGAAACCATACTGTTGATCGTGTAGGATGTTATTACGATTAAAATGATTGAGCATTTGATTTAACATTACTTTTTCAAACAACTTGCGACAAAACCGATACGGGTCTATAATTATTAGTGTCTTTGTTGTCCCCAGATTTGAAAAGTGGAATAAATTTACTGAAATTTATTAAAAGAAACCATGAACATCATGTGTGTGGCGACATCGCATTGATAAAACAATACCAGCACGCAGTGGGTGCAGGTGTGACTTGTGAGTTCTCGCGTCGAGATCAGTAAAATATCTTATTACCTATTGAGATTGACTCCATTTCACGAGTTACTGATCCACCGCGGGTGAATACGATCAGATTGAGACTGACTGATTGATTGATTGATTGACTAAAATAAAATAGTCATAGCTACTCATTCATTGTACTAGTCTGTATCACCTCCCTTGTCTACATGACCGTCATAGGCTCTTATTTCTGCCTGCAACTAAAACGGCCGTGTTACGTTCTGACAGCTATCCGTGCTAGTTAGTATATAATTGTACAGGGCAGTGACCAACTTTGTCTTTGACAGTGTCAGCATAGCATTGTGTTAGAATAGAATAAGATATGGTATATCTTTATTACGCAAAAAATATGGTACTTAAAAGGTCTCAAATATAAGTTTCACATATTTTGCTTAGTTCTTTCAGGGTGCTAAAAATACTTTAAAATAAATTTAAAACAAAAACACTTCAATTATGACTAGTGAGATCATAATTTGGACCGCTAGTAGTTTACATGTGCTGTGAGACCTTACTTCTTGCCAAATTGTATGATTCTAGGTCAACGGAAAGTACCCTACAGGAATAGAATAGAATAGAATATTATTTTATTTGCTCAGGTTTTGATTTATTTGCGAATATTAAAATAAGTCGCATGAATGGCCGTATTTTTAATAATTGTGTTGATTTAGAAGCTTGATTTCTTTAGAGCTCTAAGGGACCATAGACTTATGTATTTGATATTAATTTAAACTTGATACGTCTACGGTCTACGCGTTCTAGGGAAAGGGTCTTGACAGACTGACAGATGGACAACGAAGTAATTCTAAAAGCGTTCCGTTCTTTTTCTTTTGAGGTACGGAACCCCAAAAAGTTACATAAAATACAGTATGAAATAATGTCTATAACTGATTTCTGGTGATTTCTCACGGGGTGTTATAAAACAATCGTAACGGTTTAGGCACGCGTTGTTATAGCAACAGTTCAGATAGAATGTGGTAGCTGGCCGATATCACCAGCGAACAACCGTGGGATATGGTCAGAAGGCCCACTTACGATGCTCATAGCCTACGGACTATTCTGATTCACCACTCCGAAGTATGTAGCCGTCTTAGGGTTTCACAGTCTTATTTGATAACACCACCTGTAGTAGGTACCTACTACAGTAATATTTTATTTTATTTAATAAAAAACTTTTACAAAAGGTGTACATTTAGCCAAGAGTAGCAACCTTCGAATACAATCATAGTTCCTAAAATTAAAGTAAAACCTAAATATTTTTTATTACAGGTAGGTAATAAAAAATATGATAGTACGATGGTACTATTATTATATTTTTATTTATTTATTTATTAACTAAAGATGGTAAGTATACTTATAAACTAAGCCCCACAAAACCGTTGTAAAGGTTTGACTGTGGGGTCGGTGAGTCTCTAGACACTATACACTAGTTACACTAATAAGATAAATGAAAGTACCGACTATAGTTAGTATTAAGTATTAGTAACAATGGTGCTTAGGTACTAAGTTAGTATTGTTAGTATAATCATCAGCACTCTTGTGCGTGGGCGAACCCCAAGCTCAGAGAGATATATATATATAAATATATATATATATAACATATACATATGGTTACGTACGACAGGTGGCAGTATTATTATTAATCTTTATTTATTAGGTATATTATAATTATTGCTTTTTTTTTATTTTTTTTTTTATCGAATATTACATTGTATATTTAGTCGGCAAGAACCCCGGTTTGGGTAAAGGCCTCCTCCAAAGATGCCCATACATCTCTATCTCTAGCTAAGTCAGTCCAGTTTGGGCCGGCTGTCCGTCTCAGATCATCTTCCCATCTGGTTGGTGGTCTACCTCGGCTTCTCTTGCCCGTCGGGCCCAACCACGATGTCACCTTCGAAGTCCATCTTCGATCTGTGTATCTCACGACATGGCCAGCCCAATTCCATTTTAGTTTTAGTGCATACGTGAGAGCGTCGGTCGCTTTGGTGGTTTTTCTTATCTTTGTATGTCTTACTTTATCTAACTTCCTTATGTTGAGCATGCTTCTCTCTAGCCCTCTTTGACACGTACTGATTTTATTTGTGGCTTTAGAGGTGAACTTCCACGTCTGGCACCCATACGTCAGACATGGTAAGAGACTCGAGTTCATGACTTTCGTTTTGATGTCTGTCGGCATATTACTTTTGAATATCTCTTTTAGTTTCCAATACTTATTCCATGTAAATTGTACCCTTCTTTCTATTTCCAGTATGTCACTGTTTTTGTCAAAACTTATCGATTTACCCAAGTAGATGTATTTCTCAACATGTTCTAGTGGCTCTCCATTGATTATTATGGGTCTTTTCCAGCTGTCGTTGGTCATTACCTTGGTTTTTGTTAGGTTCATCTCTAGTCCCACCTTAGCACTGGCTTCGTGTAGAGACTCTATCATGCGTTGCATCTGGCCGGCCGTCTCTGACAGAAGGACTAGGTCGTCTGCGAACCTAAGATGACTTAAATAACTACCTTTTATATAGAGTCCCAATCTGTGCCAATCCAACTTGCTAATTATGCTTTCTAGGATTGATATAAATAGTATGGGGGAGAGTGGATCTCCTTGTCTTACTCCTCTTTTTATAGGAAAAGGCGGGCCGATGGTCTCAAGTTTGATCCTTCCTTTATTATTATTGTATATATTTTGGATAGCTTTTATGTATACGTTTTCCACTCCTTGCTCTTCCAAGCTTTCCCATATGCTGTTGTGTGAAACCGAGTCGAAAGCTTTTTGGTAGTCAATAAAAGTCAAATATAGAGTTCTCTGCTGTTCTTGATACTTTTCTTTGATTAGCTCAATTGTGTGGATATGGTCGATTGTTGAAAAGCCTTTCCTGAATCCCGCTTGCTCTACAGGTTGTTTAGTTTCTAGTATTGTACTTATTCTTTTGGTTAATAATTGTAGAGAACAATTTATAGAGGCTGGGTAGTAGGCTGATCGGTCTGTAGTTTCCAACATGCTTGGGGTCTCCTTTTTAGGGTTCCATAGTCAACTAGGAACCCTTATAGTTTCGCCATGTCTGTCTGTCCGTCTGTCCGTCCTCGCTTAATCTCTGTGACCGTTAGCACTAGAAAGCTGAAATTTGGTACCAATATGTATATCAATCACGCCGACAAAGTGGTAAAATAAAAATTGGAAAAAAATGTTTTATTAGGGTAGCCCCCCTATATGTAAAGTGAGAAGTGATTTTTTTTTTAATTTCAACCCTAACGTGTGATATATTGTTGGAAAGGTATTTAAAAATGAATAGGGGTTTACTAAAATCATTTTTTGATAATGTCAATAATTACGGAAATAATCGCTCCAAAAGTAAAAAACAATGTGTCCCCCCCTCTAACTTTTGAACCATAAGTTTAGAAAATATGCAAAAAATCTGAAAAGTAGAACTTTATAAGGACTTTCTAGGAAAATTATTTTGAACTTGATGGAAACAACATTTTTTGTACAAAAAAGACAAAAAGTTGAAAAATAATTTCTGGACTGTTTGTAGTATAATCGTATACGATGGATGGATACCCACTTTTAAACTCATAAGTGGGAACACTTATTGTGACGGACGGGAAACTACGGAACCCTAAACTGAGCGTGGCCCGACACGCTCTTGGCCGGTTTTTTTATACAATAGTATAATGTTTGCTTCCGACCATTGAGTGGGAGTTTCAGAATTTTGTAGTATCAAGTTGAATAGTTTGGCTAACGGTGCAGCCAAAATTAACTGAGCAGTTTTTAGCGCTTCGTTTGTGATGTTGTCGGAGCCTGGACTTTTTTCTACTTTAAGTTTTTTAATTGTTTCTATAACTTCGGATTCATTGATCTCTATGAAGTCTTTAAATTTGTCATTATTGTTTATATTTGGTGCTGATATGTTATTGTTGTCACTATATAATTTTTGATAAAACTCCGTAGCAGTAATTATAATGTCGCTTCGTTTACATACATTATTGTTCCGATTTTTTAATTCTTTTATCCAAGAAGTATTTGTTCGAAGTTCCTTAAAAGGTTTCTTCGTGCTGCCGCAAAGCTGTAGGTGTCTCAGTATAGTGTCTTGTCTGTGCTTAGAATAATCTTTTTTTATATATTTATTGACTATTTTGTATAAGGCAGAGAGTTCGTTTTTCGTGGAACGAGTTTTGTTTTTAGTTGACTGTAGTACTTTTCTTCTTTGTAGTAGTTTTTCTGTTCTTTCTTGTATTATTTTTTGTTTATGATTTCCCTTGTTTAATTGAGCATATTTTAGGCTTTCAGACATAGCATTTATATTTTTTTCGTTGCAAGTATGTATGTACCGTTTCTTTTTCTAGGTAATTTGCTGACTCCGATAGTTTTAATGTCAGCATGTTCTTGTACTTTGCTATTTCCTCTTCACTATTAAGTAGGTATATTTGTATTTCATTAAAAAAAAAAAAAAGAATTACAGTTACTTAAATTCGAAATTAACAAACCTAACTTGTAAGTACTATCTATAAACTACTAACCAAATACATATATATTATACTTTATTCAAATATCTAGATACTTTCACAATGTAAAAAAAAAGCAAGAAATAAATGGCTTTATTATTATTATTATTAATTATTGCTTGTCACTTGTTCTTGGTTTGTTTGTCCTGTTAGTATCAACATCCCCCGTTTGTACAAGTATAGATATTCTTATTGTTCTTGGATTACTGGGGGCACCGTCGCCGCGTCGCTGGTGCAATGGAACCTTATTATAGCATGTTGACGGTGTGGTCCTACTATGGCTGCCTGCCCAGTGTTCGGAGGCAGCGTATAATTCGGCGCGCGGCGCAGACGCCGGTCGGACCGGTCCTCCTCCCGCTCCCCCCGCCCGCGCCGGCCGCCTGCCTCTCCGCGACCAGTTCTGCGAGGTAGTGGCACTCGCAAAAACTGCCACAGTCCCGCCGCAAGCCTCCGTCCTATTTGTTTTGGTAATGTCTGTTTGAATCGCGGTCAGTAGAAAAACGTGAGTGTCGCAGAATGTCAGCGGTGTCGGTACAGTGGTGTCGCGAGTGTCCAGTGTCGGTTATGTAGTGTCAGCGGGAGATGTCGCGCGCAACAACATGCTTGCCGTCCGCCATGCGAAGGTATACTCAACATGTCATACTGTCACCAAGCAGGCCGAAGGGGCGCTCGCTGCAGCCTACTGTCACTTCATAGTATACCCTACATGTCGTACCGTCACCAAGCAGGCCAAAGGGGCACTCTCTGTAGCCTGCTGTTACTTCATAGTATAATCTACATGTCATACTGTCACCAAGCAGGCCGAAAGGGCGCTCGCTGCAGCCTACTGTCACTTCATAGTATACTCTACATATCATATTGTCACCAAGCAGGCCGAAAGGGCGCTCGCTGCAGCCTACTGTCACTTCATAGTATACTCTACATATCATATTGTCACCAAGCAGGCCGAAAGGGCGCTCGCTGCAGCCTACTGTCACTTCATAGTATACTCTACATGTCATACTGTCACCAAGCAGGCCGAAGGGGCGCTCGCTGCAGGGTGCGCCAAAGTTCACCTAAATTTTCAACTCCGATAATTGGAAATCCGAAAATGTTCTTCCTAAGATTTTTCATCCTAACAATCACAATTACTAACTACTCTGTCTCTAATGTTCATAATTCCGAAGCATTCGACTTCATAATGTCAGTAGCAATAAACATCTATTATACTTTTATTTGTTTTCCTATATTTTCTCAACATAACCATCTTTTACACTATTATTCAAAGTCATATCTTTTTTGTTTAGATTTCATTTTATTCATAATAATCAGTATTATATGTGAGGCTAAAAGTGTCTTGGTGTTTTTTGTCTCCGACTAACCGTTTGTCGTAAAAACGATGTGGAAGGGATCCATAGGTTAGGTTAGGTTAGAACTGTGACCAATTACGCGCGAGCCGAAGCCGAGCGAGCGAAGCGAGCGGTGCCGCGGCAGCGGCCGGCGAGCGCTGCCTCGAAATTGGTCGCGAAATTTTTCTACGTATTTTTTTCATAGTGCCCCCAAGACGACACTCTGACCTGAATTTCATTCATTTAAGACAAAAATCATTTGGTAAATGTTTCTGTCTGAGTATGAGTGAAAATATTATGGTAATTATGTTTAGGGATAAAAACGTTACCTATGATAAACAACAGTAGGAGTTTAAATATATTTACAGTAATGATATTATTAATTACAATTTTCGGAAACATGAGTGTTATGAACATCGCCGGTAGCACTACAAATAGTATGAATGAAAACTTTAGGATGAAAAATTTTAGGAAGAGTGATCATTCGGATTACAAATCATTAGGAAGAACAATTTCGGGTAAAGAACTTTAGGTGAGCCAATATGGACCCCTCGCTGCAGCCTGCTGTCACTTCATAGTATACTTTAGTTACCGTGCGCTTTGGAACTGCTAACAATTAAATAACTGTGTAAGTAGTGATAAAGTTATTCCAAATTGTCAATCAGGTGTAGGCGTAGAGGCCACTGTTGCAACTTTCTTAATCATGACACGAATGTTGATCCGAATAATATAGTCGTTGAGCCATCGATGAAAATATGTTGAGCTTGATAAGTACCTCGCGTCAGTTTATACGACGTGAACATGTGTTTAACGTAGGACCGCGCTAAGAGCTCGCGGCTCCTCTCCGCCGGGGGACTATCACTTGCAAGGAATATGCCTCTACTACTTACAATAATCTGTACAGATTACACCACAGTATAGTGAGTTTCACATCCTTAAAGAGCAGAGGAACATCGTACAGTTTGCGTCTCCCGAGGGGAATGTTAAGGGATGTTGCAAGCGCGTAACACAATGTTTATAGTCTGTGACTCCATAAAGCCGAGGCTCGAGAGCCGATAAATAAAGTGAAGCAGGAGGTAATACCGCTGCTTATCATCCGCGTGACATTAGGGGCAGCCGCGGCTAAATGAGGTGGTGCTAACAAAAGGAACCATGCAATAACCTTGAGCAATGGTGTGGAAAATCCGCGCAACTCCGCACCAACACCATGCAGATGACGCACTTATCGATTGCTCGATGATTTACTCATCAACCGAGCATTTTACAGAAACCGATGAACTATCCTATCTAATGCCACTGATTACTACATCAGTGACACCAGTTACCACAGTACATACTTTCTCCGCTATTTTAAACTTATCCTTAATTTATGTTCTGCCAAAACTAGTGGGATTTCTGTATTATAATAAAGAGTATTCTATTCTAACTCTAGCACGCCATTATTTTAGGAGATTTAATTTTGCTCAAATTGATTCCCCAATAACTTCAGGCTATTTATCAGTATTCGATCGTGTCGACTGTCATAGAAATGTGCGTGATAGCCGACGCCGGCACTGATAGCTTGACGTGCTCGTCGAAGCACGAGGTCTCGGAGCGCATCGTATGTCGTACTGAACATTGTTTGCTGTTTATTTATGTTCCGTTTACACACATTACAAGAACAAACGGAAATCACACTCTGAATGAACAGTGCGTGGTAAGGCAGGAATGTGCATCGAAATAAGTAATAGGATGGACTATTGTACTTACTTCAACGAAGTTTTGTTGTAGTTCTATTCCTGTATGCAAAAGATTGCTATGATATGCATCATTTGGGGCAGATCTTCTGTAGTTATCGGTACATTTTAAGTGACGTCGCACATTGCGCTGTTCTGTCGAGTGCTGACACGATGTGTGAAAACAATAGGATGCACCGATATCATTATAAGGTTAAGGAATGATTTGTTTGAACAGTGTGCTTCACTACGTTGGCTACAAGTAAACTGGCATTACCAAACTTGATAGGCAGACTGGTGATCTTACTAATGACTGATACATTGACTGCACCAACTCAAGCCCCATGTACTTTTATGTAAGTAAGTACTCACTGGGTTGTTAAATTTTTGTCTCTAAATTCATTACTACTATTTTTCTACAAAAAATTAGATGTGGTCTATTCATATTTTGGCTTTAATTTTCGAGTAGCTACTTGGTACTTTTTCCGTGGCCGTCGATACAAAGCTGGAGTTTTTGTTCATTTGCTTGCGATGAAAAAGTCATCAGCGGCTGTAAACAAACAGAAGAGCGCAAGCAGGCGGCGCGCGGCGGAGAGAGGAAATCTTGCCTTATAACAATTGGATAAGGAATTAAAAAAATTGGAAAGGAAAATAACAATCTTGAATGCTGATTGTGTAAGCCTACACCGTCATTACATAAAAAAAATGTTGAAAATACTAATAAATTAGGTATTGTTTTATATTATATCGTGCACGCCAATTGCGTAACACGCTTGAAATCTAAACTTATTAACTTATTTAAAATCGCAAATGGTACTATAGATTGCCCTGAGCTGTTAGGCAGTTTAGGACTATTTACACTCTGCAAAGTTTTTCGCAAATCTAGCTTGTTGCATGGATCTCATGCCAAGTCCGCGTACAGGCAGAATTCGTACCTAATCCGTGTGAACAGAAGTTTTAGTAAACTGACTAGTGAACATGATTTGGACGTTTTCAATACCAGTGTTTCTCGTTTTAAGCATTTGTTTGGTGAAAAGCTTTTTATGGAATAGTACATTACTTCAGAGGGAAGAAAGTGACAGTTCCATACCGAGGGTATGGAACTGTACTTTATCCTGAGGGATGTATAGTGCTTTTTATTACACCTACGAGGAAAATTATTATGGACATAAATGCATAGAAATGTTTATATTTAGTTAAAAGTACAATTATTAAAAGTGCAGCTATTATAAATAATTTCGTTTTTAATTTTCTGTATGCACCAAGGAGGTTGGTAACTGGTAAAAAAAAAAAACTGTATGTGGCCAGTAACAATTTACTTGAAATTTAATTAGTAGACAGTTAAAGTCTCTTGGCAGTATGACTGCTGACAAATTAAAAAAAAAGAAAAACCGGGTATGTAATGGAATTTCATACATACTTCCCACCCTTGGGTCGGAAGGATTTTCATACAAACTTCCATACCTTGGGATGAAAGGATTTGAAGGGCGGGATAAAGGCGTTTCTTCCCTCTAATTGGTATAATTAGTATGTATTTTCAGAGCAGGTGTGATAAAAAAGTAATTGTTTGCGTCTGAATGATTTTTAGTTTGTATTAGTCGATCGTGTTGTTTTGTTTCCTAATTTATGTTATAGACCGTACCTACATATTTTGTACCGAAGTATTACAAATGTTTATCAGTGGAGACTTGTAAATTACCTTCAAATGTTGCATATGGGTTTATATTAGCTGTAAGTTTACCAAACAGAATAAAATAAAATAAAAACATAAAAATCACAATCCGAAGGATTTTGAAGGAAATTGCTAATCCATTGCTTCATAATAATATATATGAAACATTCGTTAGCTCGACAATATGAATAATGCAACTTATGTCATTGCACTGTCAAAATGGACTTTTTTAGGGCTGAATATGGTGTTAAAGCCACTTACATCGGATTTCTTTTTTCTATAATCCCTGATGTTCGTTAAAGCAAATAGAAAGTGTAACAGTGTTCCTCCAGCGAAACTGGAATTATACGTAATTTAAAGGAGAACCTAAACAAGCTAGACTTGAATTATGTCATGTTCTGCTACAGGCGCTGATTGTTTGTTTAGGACAAGCACTGATGTACCGTGGTGTATGTCGGCTGCTGGTACAGAAGGACTAGCTTCACAACAGGGTGACCCCGGAACGTGTTTTGAATGAGGTTGCAAAGGTCAAACCTAATACTTCTATGTCGTTGCAAAGGCTCTTAAAAGCTTAACTTTATAAATATTTACATTCAACCTAAAAGTCATGATTTCATGAATCAATATTATTTGCCTCCTCGTGCAATGTTACAATTCTGCCTTCCAAGGAGCTCTTATCATAATATGCGAGACAAGAGAGCAAACCGATTTCCGACCCTTTTAAAGGACCTTCAACCCTTAGAGCATTGTTAGCCACATGTGTCTGAGTGGAGCACAGAGCTGCTGTACTCGCATGAGGACGAGGAGTCATTAACCAGTGCGTTGACAGGACAAAGCGCATAAATACGGCGGGGCGAGTGAACGAGCGAGTCGGGTGAACGAACTGAACGCAGCACAAACGCTCATTTGTACATGCACTTTAACAATTATTTTTGCATACGTGTGAAAGTGAGGGCAAGCTCTTTGTTTTAAATTCTCTAGTTAAATTATATTTTCTTATAAGGGTGATGGAACATGATTGACTTTTTTTATAGATTTAACAGAGAATTTTCTTTTTTTACTTAAAATGCAGCACTTCTTGTTAAACTGATCACAAGAGCATCAATGGAATAATACTTCAGAGTTTTATCTTTTTTGTTATATAACTTTGATATTAACATATAAAACAAATCACTTCAGAAAGTCAACTGCTGCAACTTTAAAATTTTACAAATTAAACAAAGGTCTTAGATGTTAAATCGAATGTTTGATCATCACCACACCTGCATGTGTGCTTGTGTCACACCTTATTTACACACAATCTAATTCTGTTGATATGTATTCTATTCTAACAACCACAAACTCCTGTTTTATTCCAAATGATTAGCATCCAATAAAACGTAGGTTCATTATTAGTTCCACAGATCGTTCGACTGAACTTGGAAGTGTTACAGCTGAACATCATGTGGTCGGAACAGGCCATTCCGATCACAATGCGAGTATTATTATCGCGCGGCACTGCAGCTACTGCAGACAAACTAAAAGTGTTAACACATTCATTAGGGAAGCTACAGAAGGCAGACTAGACTACTCAAATCATGTGATCAGAAACTAGCCAAACAACTAGCGGGACACGAATAAGTCGATCTGTATCGGATGTCAGCAGGTCGACGTGACTGGACCAGTTAATAGGAAAGAGTCTCATCATAATCTCTTTAATTATCTCGCAACGTGTTGTAAATATATATAAGGTTTTGTTGACTAATCTTATTCTAGATGACAGAATACCTCTAACATTTTCTGGGAGTGACGGCTATAAGATTCTTTCATGTAGTGAGAACGCTACGGCTGGGGGTACACATGCGCCAGGACTCGGGGAAACTTCAGTTACAAAGTGCACGCACTTCAGTAATCTTGTGTTAAGTTCAGCTTGTGATGACGTCAGATTATTTTCACGCAATGTTGTTGGTGGATCGACTGTATATTCTGTCCGATGCCCATGGGTTTGTATTTGAACCGACCGAGTTGATACAATTATTATACCTAACAGCCATTGATTTCGCTCACAAACACAAACTAGTCGGCAGAGGTTGTTGCTCAGGTTACAGAACACAGTTATTGAAATCAATCTCATGTTATTAGCGTAACCACTTTTATTGGGATTTATGGATGAAGAATATTTATTGTGTGGTAGTCAACTTGTTTGGTACCTATTTATTTATTACAGAACACAAACAGCTTATACATTCAATATTGATTTACAAAAGTATTTAGGAAAGGTACTACTGCTAATGTATACACAAATTATGTGTATGGTCAAGATAACATTTAAAGAAAAAATATATTAAACAGAAGCTGCTAATAAACTAAAAGTAAAATTTAAAATTTAATCAAATTTAATTAATTTCAATAAAATAAAATATAACAGAATACAGACGGCTAAATAATAACAGCCGCACAGGTCGAGCGATCAGGTTAAGCTACGCTTGCCGTGGGTGGTCTGCGGATGGGTGACCATCTTTACATACCGTGACCTCTCCGTGCCTCCGAAAGCACGTTAAGCCGTTGGTCGCGGCTGTCATCCGTGGATCTTTGACAGTCGTTACGGGTAGTCAGAAGCCCAAAAGTCTGACAACCAGTCTTATCAAGGGTATCGTATCGCACCTCCGATAAAATAGGGTCACAACTAGAAAAACTTAGATTTTCAGAAAAGCGAAAATAAACTTACTGATTTGTTAATAAGTCTTACTCTTACACTATTATTACTATGTGATCAAAATTATACATACTTAAAAAGCTTACAAAAAATATGTCATGTTTAAATGGCATACGCTGTTTTTCAATTTTCCTGAAAATTGCTGTACTTAAATGACCCGAGTCGAGTTGTAACCCTATTTTATCGAAGGTGCGGTATACCCAGCAACTGGGCTGTGGAGGTCAGTTAAGCAGTCGGTCCATGTAAAATACTGGTATTCAGCTGCATCCGGTTAGACTGGAAGCCGACCCCAACATGGTTGGGAAAAGGCAGGCAGATGAGGCAGATGATGATATCAGAATACAGACGAATGCAAAGCATGAACATAACACACATAATTCCATTACATAATTCTATTATAACAGAATTACACGAAGAATTTACCAAATACATCATTGATATGGTTGTGTACTTGTACCGCTGTGGTTGGAGGTGTGGCTGCTGAGTGTCAGGCTATTGGTTCGATAGCGAGGTGGGCCAGTGTCTGTCTGTAAGTAAATATTCAGTAAGTATAAGTACTCAGTCGGTGTTCGAAATTGTTCAATTGACTCGGTCCCATGAGACGGAATATCACCGCGGCGCAGAAGCGAACTTTCATATAACGACCTGTTTTCAGCGAATTCAGGAGCATATTCTTTAAATAATGTATAGTAGGGAGGTATTTATAAGGTCTCATCATAAGTTTATCACAAAGTTGTGTTATTACGAGTTGATAAAAACTTGCTACTTTCATAAGTCGTGGAATGAAACGTAACCTGTACTTATGTTATATTATAGTTGCGAGGATAATGATCTTGAAACGCGTCAAGGGTGCACTTGAACTCGACTCTGCCTCCTACTTACTAATTCAACATAAATGCGAACTCTATGTTCTTCGGAATAGGGTTCAAAACCATAGTTAATCGCTAATGTCGTTAATGTGACTACAAAATTCTACAGAAGGCCCAATCTGCAAATTGCGAATTAAATGCACAGCCGATGTACGCGGGGTTAAAGCATTATAATATTTTACTACATAGGCTTCACCAGAACTAAACTGCGAGAAGCATTAGCAACATAGCATCACGCCTGTATGTCCCGAAAAGGTAGGCAGACAGCAACACGTCGCCATCAACTAGGTAGGTATATACATTGCCATTAACTGCTCACGAATGTAGACTCTGTACTAGGTACTGTTGAAAAATTCTTCAACGAAAAATCTAAGAAAACCTCGCCCGACCGCGAGCAGGGAATTGAGCCAAGGGCCCTATGGCCACCAGTCTCACCTGCGACTGGACGCGACACAAACAGTGCTTGCTTATCTGTTTGTTACTAGCAGTGGACCTTCTGTGTAGTGTGATGTAGTACGAAGTACGGACGGACAGCGGCGCGCGGCGCACTGCGCATGCGTGGGTGCGCACGCGCCACCGAAGGCCACTTGATCGGTCGCGCTGACTTCCATTGTTTTAGGGGTAACTGTAAGTTTGGAAGCCATATAAGGAAGATAAGTGCGTCTTGTATACAGGGTCAAATTAAATTAGCTAGCGAAACTACGTACATTCACGTGATGGGTATCGATATCTAATTACGTACATACACGTGATGGGTATCGATATCTAATTACGTACATACACGTGATGGGTATCGATATCTAATTACGTACATACACGTGATGGGTATCGATATCTAATTACGTACATACACGTGATGGGTATCGATATCTAATTACGTACATACACGTGATGGGTATCGATATCTAATTACGTACATACACGTGATGGGTATCGATATCTAATTACGTACATACACGTGATAAGTATCGATATCTAATTACGTACATACACGTGATGGGTATCGATATCTAATTACGTACATGATGGGTATCGATATCTAATTACGTACATACACGTGATGGGTATCGATATCTAATTACGTACATACACGTGATGGGTATCGATATCTAATTACGTACATGCACGTGATGGGTATCGATATCTAATTACGTACATACACGTGATGGGTATCGATATCTAATTACGGTAAAACAAAGAACACAGTCCAGTTTTTTTGGGATTATATTCAATTTAACGATTTTTGTTTTAACGTCATTTAGATACCGATACTCATGATTACAACTTTGGCGTTTATCTGTATCAATACTAAGGTAATGTTACAAATACAAAAAGTTATTGTTCAGTTTGCAGAGTTTACGATAACATATTCAGTCTTTATTCCGCGTGAAGAAATCCCTATGCTAATTTTAATCAAATTGATGAAGCGATATTTTGTTTTTGTACATACTTCTCCATTTAGTTCTTTTTTTTCGTTTATTTAGTTTAATTATTATTTATTTTTAGTTTTTCGTATTAGCTTTATTGAAAAAATTCTTTATCACACTAATATTATAAAGGCGAAATTTTGTGTGTGTGTGTTTATATGTTTGTTACTTCTTCACTTTCAAACGGCTGGATCAATTTTGATAAAATTTTGTATGGAGGTAGCTGACACCTTGGATTAACATATAAGCTAGCTTTTTATCCCGATATTCCCATGGGATCGACATTTACGCGGATGAAACCGCAAGGCGCAGCTAGTATACAATATTTGGTGTACGATTTTCTTGAGCTAAAACAACAACACTACTGGCATTCCTCGCATGTGAACATGCCACGTATAGTTGCGCATGGGTAAAGCAACCCTTAGTTAAATCAGTGCCAGCTTTGCTTAACGTTTGCCCTTGTGACTTGTTGATTGTCATAGTAAAACTGACATGGATAGGGAATTGCAATCTTTTGAATACAAATGGAAAATTCGACGGTATTGTAGGAATCCGTGGTATAAATACTATCTCACCTTTTCCGCATCCGGGTATTATACGACCTTCTATAACGTTTCTTTGCAACGACACTACTCGCAACCTAGTCCCATTGCAGTTTCGGTGGGTTTAAATTACGGAGTAGTATGATGGGCACGCCAATCTTAAGTTCTAGTTTGTGAGGGTGTAGACCAGGCACAATTTATACTGTTTAAAAATTCTGTTGGGTTATGAACCACTTCATCCGGATTGCAAACTGTATTGATGGAAAGGTATATTTGTGATTCACCAGATAGCTTATCTAAAATGTGCTGACTAAGCGCAATCGTTCATAGGTGCTAAAATTGATCATTCAGACAACCACAAATCTTCTTTGATATTGAGATTGTGAATCATCATAAATATTGTATTAAAATTTCAGTATCCGCCACAACCTGACAAAGACCGGTAGGTAGTTCTATATCATGAGTACTATTCACTTCTGGAAATTTTCCCTCACCAACATCAAGAAGAATTTAGCTAATTCTGAATCGGCTGAATGTGCTCTCATTACAAACAGACACTAAAATTTTATTTATTTGTATAATAGTAGAAGATGTATAGATTTCATTTCATTGGTTTTAATTGTTTTTCGTGGGACCCATTTTTTTTCTAAAATAAAGGTAGCCTAAGTTACTCCTTACTACATCAGCTATCTGCTAGTGAAAGTCTCGTCAAAATCGGTCCAACCGTTTCAGAGATTAGCCGAAACAAACAGACAGACAAAAATTGTAAAAAATGTTATTTTCGTATATGTACCGTGTATACATCCATATGCATTTAGTAAAAAGCGTTTGTTTTAATATTACAAACAGACACTTCAATTATACTCGTGCTTCGTTCTCGAGATTAGTAACCTGAAATAATAAACTTATTACTTATTTACATATGTAGTATCACCCAGGATTCACCACATAGCACTGTATTTTGAGAGATAAGATTTTTTTTTTTTTTTTTTTGTTTTGTGAGGTAGTCGTGCCCTAAAACTCCGCTTGTCATTCACGTTACAGTGCTTCACCACTGCACATTTCTTTCTCGTCAGTACGGACTAAAAGTGTTTTTCTAGTGTTTTTTTAGTGTTTTTAACGAATCTATAATGCCGAAGAGGAAGCGTGATATTGACATCGACATCTTAACCAAGAAGTTGCGTAAACTGGAGAGGAAATTAAAACGCGCCAAGCGACAACGTTCTTCAGTATCGCCTTCATCCCGAGAGGATTCTTCATCCAAGCTATCTGCGCATAGCTATGAAGGTATGTTATTTGTTATTGCTACTAAACGAATGTCTGAGCCGTGCAATACATAAAAAATGGTTCGTTGAATTCGCTGGAATTTGACACATACCTACCTATTTTTCATTCGAACTCGAACAGTACAAAGGGCTGTTTATATCGTTATCTATGGTGCGTTCAATTCAATGGAATTGCAACATCTACCATTCAGTTAAGGAAAGACGTTCAATTCACTGGAATTGCAACTTTTCTCTTTAACTTGCAGCAGCGGAAAACTCAATGGACATCTTCTCGGACTATGACTGCAATATAGCAAGACCTAGACTGGCATCAGTTATACGGGCCGTCTCGTCAGATGAGACAACGGAGCCGCGGGCGCTTTCCCCCGCGCCGACCTCTGCGGCGTGCCCCGCGCCGTCCCCTGCGCCGTCCCCCGCGCCGCAACCACGTCCGCTATCACCGCCGCCGCCGGTGCCACAGCCAAGACCGCTGTTACATGCGCCGCCCCCGCAAGCCGCTGAGCCTTCCCGGGTCGCTGAGCCTTGCTCAATCGCGGATACCGCCAACGATGTAATTATTACCCCCGATGATGACTTGATCGACATACTGGGCGATGACCCCACACAAACCACCGAGTATGGCAAAGATATTCACGGTGGCCTAGCTAACCGCCTAGAGCATTTAATTGTCAATGGACTGGACAACGAGGCACGGAAGGAATTAGGGAAAAAATACTTGACACCAGCCAACTGCCCTAGAATAATTCCACCGATACTCAACCCCGAAATAAAGGCAGCCTTGCCCGAAGCAAGCGTGAAACGCGACAAGGGAATAGAAAACAGGCAAAAACAGCTTAGTACTGCCTTGGCCTGTTTGAGTGACGTCATAACAACCAAAATGCAAGAAAAGGACAAAGACCCGGCCCTTCTGAAACAACTTATGGATGCGGCAAAGTTAATGTGTGACACGTTACACTCAGACTCAGTCAAAAGGCGCTACTTTGCCTTGTCGTCTTTAAAGAAAGACATTAATGACCATTTGATGCAGACAAAGATAGACAAGTATCTTTTCGGAGAGACCCTGGCTGAAACCTTGAAGACTGCTAAAGCTGTGACGAAATCAGGTGCCGATATAAAAGTCGCTTACGATAAAAATAGGAAGACCACTCAACCTCAGCCATCCACTTCGCGTGGTTTAAACTGGAAGGCTCCCCCTTCGACTCGCAGGCAGTCGGGGCCGCAGAGGAGCCGCCAACCCTTCCTGCCTGCTGGAGCGAGGGCGCCACCGCCGCCCGCGCCGCCATCGAGCCGGCCTCCGCCGCTGCCGCACGCCAGCTGGTCGAGGACATCGCGCTATCAGCCGCGGCCGACTCGCCGCCAGTAAATGAGGTACAATATGCTGGTCGTTTAGCGTCATTTGCAAGACAATGGTCTCAACTTACACGAGACAAAACTGTTCTTTCCTGGATAGAAGGCTATAGGATACAATTTTCTAAACAAGTCTCACAGGAAAATGTACCTTCTGTTCCTGTTTTGACACAAACTGAGATTAATGATTTTCACAAAATTATTGATAGTCTCATGAAAATTGGAGCTATATCCGAATGCGCTCCGTGCGCCAATCAATTTATATCTAGTATTTTTCTTGTGCCTAAACCGAATGGCAAGAAAAGGTTTATCCTTAATCTAAAAAATCTAAATAAATACATACAAACTGACCATTTCAAGTTGGAGGATTTACGCACAGCAGTAAAATTAATGACAAAAAATTGTTATATGGCAACCTGTGACCTCAAAGATGCATATTTTTTATTAAAAATCCATCCAGAATCCAAGAAATATCTCCGTTTTCAATTTGACAATAAGTTATTTGAATTTAATGTCTTGCCATTCGGTTTAAACACAGCTCCATACGTTTACACTAAATTGATGAAACCAGTCGTTGGATTGCTCAGATTGGCTGGCTTTATATCTACTATATATCTAGATGACCTATATTTAATTGGATATTCATACAACGATTGCTTAAAAAATATTAATATTTCAATTAAATTACTAACAGCCTTAGGATTTATCATCAACTATGAAAAGAGTTGCTTACAATACAACCTTCCATGAGATGCAAATTTTTGGGTTTTATTCTTGATTCCCAAAATTTCTTAATTATTTTACCCGATGATAAGAAACAACGCCTTATTAACGAGATTTACATGTTTATGAAATTGAAGCGTATCAAAATCAAAGATTTTGCAAAATTAGTCGGTTTGTTAATTTCTGTTTGTCCAGCTGTAGAATACGGCTGGCTTTATACTAAAGAATTAGAACGTTGTAAGTACCTCAGTTTACAAGGTCACGACGATTACAGTCGTTATATGAGTATCCCCGATCACCTGCACGATGACCTGAGATGGTGGCTACAAGCTCTAGTAAAGCCCGAGAACCGTATCAAAGATGATACCTACTCGGTAGAAATATTCTCTGACGCCTCAACTACTGGGTGGGGTGCAGCGTGTGGCTCAGAGACGGCGTGTGGCCGGTGGTCATTGTTAGAGCAAAAACAACATATAAATTACCTGGAACTTTTAGCCGCCTTTTTTGCTCTTAAAGTATTTGCTAGGGATTTTCACGATTGTCAAATACTTCTACGCGTTGATAACTCAACCGCTATTAGTTATATAAATCGAATGGGTGGAATTCAGTATCCACACTTAACTAAGGTAGCAAAGGATATCTGGCAATGGTGCGAGTCCCGAAAAATTTTTGTGTATGCGTATTACATTAAATCTGCAGACAATACCATAGCAGATCAAGAATCAAGACGCAACCATTCAGATATAGAATGGTCATTAACGGAAAATATGTTTTCCTTGATACTTGAAAAGTTTGGCACACCATGTATAGATTTATTCGCGAGTCGTTTTAACAGAAAATGTATCAAATACATTGCTTGGCATAGAGATCCAGACGCTTACGCAATAAACGCCTTCACAATTAGCTGGTCTAAGATGTATTTCTATGCATTTCCGCCTTTTCCGGTTATTCTAAAAACTTTAAAAAAAATCATGAATGATCAAGCAAAAGGCATCGTAATAGTACCTTTGTGGCCTACGCAACCTTGGTTCCCCTTGTTTAAAAACTTATTAATATCGGAATTAATTACCTTTAAATCAGACAGTTACAATATGGTTTTTGATCATTCCAGCACCGGCAACATTCAAAACCATCTTACCCTGGCTGCAGGGATTTTATCAGGGGAGCCTTATCGCGAAGAAGCGTCCCAGAGTCGTCGGAACATATAATGCTTGCCTCTTTAGCCGACAGTTCTATCAAACAGTACGATATTTGTTATAAAAAATGGTTCGATTTCTGTATTCAGAATTCCCTTGATTGTTATGCCACATCGGTTACCGATGTATTGAGATTTTTAACTACGTTTTTTGATGCTGGTAGTAAATATGGTAGTTTGAATAGTTTTAGAGCAGCCCTATCATTGATATTGGGTCCTAGTGTCTCGAAAGATGAAAGAATTATAAGGTTTTTCAAAGGCGTGTTCCGTTTACGTCCACCCATGCCTAGATACAATGTAACATGGGATACCTCATGCGTTCTAACTCACTTAGCTACTTGTTATCCTAATGAAACATTAGTGCTAGATCAATTGACAAAAAAATGTATAACCTTATTAGCTCTTGTTACGGCCCATAGGGTCCAGACCTTTTCGAAGATTAATATAAAAAACATTGAAATCAAACCTAACGAAATTATAATAAAAATACCTGACATAATAAAAACATCAAAAAAAGGAAACAATCAACCTCTCTTGGTATTGCCTTACTTTTTACAGAAAAATGAAATATGTCCTGCACAGACATTAGTTGATTACATTAATAAAACTTCATCGTTACGTAAAGATGATACTTTATTTATCGGATGCAAGAAGCCCCATAAAGCGGCGACCACACAGACGCTGTGTCGCTGGATAAAGAGTACGCTCCATGCGAGCGGGATTGACGTATCCATATTCTCGGCGCATAGCACGAGACACGCCTCTACATCTAAGGCCCACCAGCTAGGCGTAAATATTGACCTAATCAGAAAAACCGCTGGCTGGTGTAACAATTCAGATACATTTTTCAAATTTTATCAGAGAAATATAACTAAATATGACCCGTCAGTCTTAGCAAGAGCTATTATTAATAATACAGGTGATTAAACTTTAATCAAACTATGTAATTGATTTAAAACATAACTATTATCAAATAGAATTAATTACATTTCCGTAGTAACAAGTAACAATAACTTGTACTATTATATTAACCTATAATAACATTAATAATTGTTTGTAATGATATATTATTATAAATAAAACATGATTTTGTTGATGTGATTAAAATATAATATTAATTCTGATATTGGCGTTGATATTTTCAGAATTATACCTCTCAAAGTCTACATATGTAAATAAGTAATAAGTTTATTATTTCAGGTTACTAATCTCGAGAACGAAGCACGAGTATAATTGATGATTAAACGAACTTACTTGTACGTGAAGTTCGATCATAATTATACGAAGTGCTTCGTTCGAAGAGATTAGTAAGTCCCTCCCGCCCAACCCAAATCTAATCTAAATCCAAAAATATCAACGACAAACATTGGTTACAGATACTCTAAACTAAATGACAAGCGGAGTTTTAGGGCACGACTACCTCACAAAACAAAAAAAAAAAAAAAAATCTTATCTCTCAAAATACAGTGCTATGTGGTGAATCCTGGGTGATACTACATATGTAAATAAGTAATAAGTTTATTATTTCAGGTTACTAATCTCTTCGAACGAAGCACTTCGTATAATTATGATCGAACTTCACGTACAAGTAAGTTCGTTTAATCATCAATTTTATTTATTTGTATAGATTTCATTTCATTGGTTTTAATTGTTTTTCGTGGGACCCAATTTTTTTTCTAAAATAAAAGTAGCCTAAGTTACTCCTTACTACATCAGATATCTGCTAGTGAAAGTCCCGTCAAAATTGGTTCAGCCGTTTCAGAGATTAGCCGGAACAAACAGACAGACAGACAGACAAAAATTGTATAATTTTTTTTTTTTAGTATAGGTATGTACCTACCGTGTACCTATACATCCATATGCATTTAGTAAAAAGCGTTTGTTTTAATATTACAAACAGACACTCCAATTTTATTTATTTGTATAGATATTGTAGATTCGGAAGTATACGAATTTATTATTTATGAGATGAACCTTTAAACTTTTCGGACGAGTTAGGTAAAATTAATATTATCGTATCAGCAGATGTAAGCCTTCCTATCGGTAACCGTATTGAAAGGTTTTAGTTAGACGATTACCTATACCTCACTGTGCTAATGAACTAGTTAATTACTGAACGAACTTAGACCATTAATATACGATCACTCAAACAAAAACATTCAAGTATTCAAATTATGAATCTTGAAGACTATGGAAGGAATCATAATACATATAAGGTTTTAAGGACGCATATGATTCTTTGGAATATATGTAGGTACTTTAGGATCTTGAATATCTTTAGAACCAGAATTTCAAGTAGCTACTACCAATACGTTAATACTTCGGTGTTCAGTCACGCGTGACATCACAGAGAAACAGAAACATTTTTATGATAATTTGATATGTTTGCTCTATTAACTTAGTAGGAGACATGATTCTATTTTCATCATGTTCAGCTTAATGGGGCAGAATGTTCGCGGGGCGGGTGACAAGGGGACATGGAATGAAAGGAGGGGGGGGGGGAGCATGCTTCTGATCATTACGTAGTTCATTAGGTTCATTTATAGTCATTTATCTTTTCATGCACGCTTCGCTTATGTGCGGCACGGAGACAATGTGCTGGGAACAAGGGCTCCGAGCACACAGACATAGGAATAGCGATACCTACCGTGGGCCGTACTGTGATGTTCAGGTTTAGTTGCTTATATTGATTATAATAATATTGATTATTGTATCAAAATAGTAATTTAACTAATTGCATCTATCTATATACAGTATGTTAACTAACAGAGGGCGTTCCCGTTAACCCGCAATAGTATAGCATCCATACATGCTAAAAAAAATATTACCATTCGAAAATAAAATGTTTTTATTTTTTTTTTTATTAAAATATTCACTAAAAATCGTAAATTGATACTCTATTTATTTAATTAATTCTAATTTATTTAATTAAATAAATTCCGACATTGCTGTCCTTCAAGTACGCGTGTACAGAGTGTTTCTTTAACGTAAAAATTTTCGATTTTTAGTGAATATTTTAATATAAAAAAAAATAAAAACATTTTATTTTCGAATGGTAATATTTTTTTTAGCATGTATGGATGCTATACTATTGCGGGTTAACGGGAACGCCCTCTGTTAGTTAACATACTGTATAATGATATCTCCGAAAGTTTTAATCTCAGCACTGTATGCAGCTCAAACAAAATGACATTCGATTAACTTTCATAACTCCCATGACCTCTAGTATTCTATTTAAATATTTAGTCTTCTTTAGTCAGTTCTTCTTTAGTTAATGCTCCCCGCATTATAAATACTACCATCAATCGTACTATTCTCATTTAAATAGCTGAGCATTAACGGCTGATAAGCGCAAAAGTCACAAATATACTAAAAGCATTGCAGGCGATACTCTCTGCGATTAATCCCGCGATTCAATTAATCGTATTAATGTTACAGAGCGTGTTGCTACTCTTTGTGCGCGTAATCGGCTTCGCAATGAATTCGGTCAATTTGATCGTATCAACAGGTTATAAAGGGTGTTCGTTAACGCGGCGCTCGCTCGTCTACTTGTGACGTCACGCTAGTTTCCGAGCACCTCATTGAACGCCACATGCTGACACTCGGAGTGTTTTATGAGATACTTCTGGAAGCAGTAGGGGACTTTAATCAATATCCTGACTGAACGGGATTGATTTTTCATAGCAGCTATCCACTGGAAATAACCGTAAAACAAAAGCGTGTGTCCTGTTCGGTTGCTAAAGCAGTACCTACAAGCAAGTTACTTGGAGATTAGTGGATCTCATGCCGTTAGGTTTTTCATATATGTGTGTGTGATCAGTATTCAAGCTCTGAGTTCGGTCGGCGTGTTTGCAAGGCTAGAAATTTAACAGTGCTGCCAGCGAGACGTATGGAAAGCGATAACTCTCGTGAACAAGCGAGTCCGCATAAATCATAGAGTGCCGTGAGTACCGACCGGGCTCGCGCCTGTTACACGAGATAAAGGAGTTTCAGAGGGTTTCTGTAATCGTATTTTCGTTTGCATAGAAAAAAGGAAGCTGCAAATGATTGGTGGTGTTTAAGAACTTTGTTAAGGAAAATCGACCAAAGACGAATGGAACTGTAAAGACAGCATCACGCCTGTTGAACCCAAAGGGTTAGGATGAGGTGTGCAGTCACGAGCATAAGTATTTTACTATTCATAGTAACCAAAAGTAAGTAGTAAATCAGATATTATTGCCGAACTGTTCACAGCTCGGCTATAATATATCTGATTTCATGATTCATCTATTATGTAACCAAGCTGTCCATCATCACCTTCATTTCAGCCGACAGACGTCCACTGTTGGTTATAGGTTCCCCAAGCACGGCCACTTTGTCCGGTTCTGTACTTCCCGCATCCAGCTGATTCTTGCAGCACTCCAGAACCTTTCGGCCCCATCGGCCATCTGTTCTGCGGTCTATGTGCTCTGCCTATTGCCACTTAAGTTTGATAATTCTTCGGGCTACGTCAGTTACCGGTCATCTGTATTCTCCCACGGATCTCTTTCATTTTTGATTCGATCATGTAGGGAAACATTGCTCTTTGGGTGACTTTCAGCCTTCCTATGAGGCGCATTGTGAGCGACCACTTACCACTGGCAACACGCATTGTTCAAATACTGTTATCTAGAGACTCTGTGGTATGTGGGACGAGAAGATATTGCGTAGCTTCCCGAACGCAGCCCAGCCGAGTCGGGTTCGACGATTGAACTCTTTCTCGAAGTTGGACCTACCCAACTGAACCGTTTGTATGTTAACATAACCATAAAGTTCCGAAAGTTGCGTCTCCGATTTTCATGAAAGTGGTTGTTACATGGGCATTTGACATGGCCTTAGTTTTCTCCATGTTCACCAACTCTTTCGGAAGCCGCTAAGTCCTCGGTAGCTGGCCATAGTAATATATTTCATGCTGCTCACTGTAGTTACCTACAGTACCGTAACACTAAACAATTATCGGAGTTATGATTGTAACGACAAATATTACACCCACACTCGTACCAAATTGGGTAAGCATAAGATAGAAATTAGAAAGAGCCGCATTATCCCCAATTATTGTTATAAAGAGCTTACTTTTGTTGCAAGATTCGCCCCGTGCAGATAAGCGTGACATTTCACAGTTTATCGCACGCCTCACACACCGATATAATTCCATATAATCTAAATATTTATTGTTGCAAATCGCGCGTCGCCTGCCGCTCGTAAACGCGCGCGTCACGCGTCTCTTTACTGCCGCGGCGCGATAACGCGGTGATGTGTTCGTACGAACGCGCGCTTTTACGACGCGCGGCTTATTACTACCTGCCGCGATGATATTGTTTCGACACAATCTCGATTGAGCCCTTCGTTATGTTGTGCCGCAGATCAGAAACAAGGGAGATGTGTTGTTTATTTACAGTAGGGTAAACCCTATTGTGAATAAAAAAATGTCCGGTAGTTGAAAATGGATCAGAACCCGATGTCGCTAGTTTGGCTCCACCACTGCACCGCTACTAGGTACCTACACATGTACTTCAGTAAAAGCAATAGATTCTATACAAAGTCGCGCACATACTTGCAATTCTTAAATCAGAACGTACTACACAACCGATTATAAACCTTAAATCATCAAACACAGCCTGCATTTACCATGCACCGTTTTTTAGATGTCTATGGTTTACTCTTATTTGAATATTGCAGGGTTAAGGTATTGTTTGTACGGTTTTCTCTATGTGAATATTGCAGGGAATACTAGTATCTATTATACATACAGTATTAGTTTTTTCGTATTGTGTTTGTGGTCGGCAACTCGGCACAGTGGCAGTGGAGTGTTGTGGCGTACCTATTTCAGGTGTCGTAAAGAAATTACTTTCAGGAAGCATTTGGTAACTGAAAGTTATTTCCACGAACTGAAATAATATAATCTCTACAGCAAACTATACAAATCGTCGTCAGCACCTACCGAGACACTCGGCTAAGTCTCGTGCTATCAGTACGTACAGTCGCCTCCATGTCAGCGCCTTCAGTGTTCAGTATCACTGTATCTGTTACACACAAGCACGGTAAACCGTGACACAAGCGACACGTGGCGGCTGTAATTTTTCCAGACTGCTTCCAATATGATTATGTCACTACACAGAGAGTTATAGAAGCCCCACTACGTGTAAATTCAGTAAAAGAATTAAGATTAGGTTACAGAATACACACACACATTCTCTTAACACTATTACGTACTTAGGTACTGTTTTCTTACAAGGTCAGGACACAAGTAGGACACTAGAACGAAGATCTTTTCGCGCTCGAATGACGTTGACAGGTAAGGCTGTTGGTAAACATTTGCGAAAAATTGTTTTGTGAAATGTATTGAAATGACAAGATTAGTTGCAGTGTTCGTCCCAATTGTGGCCGCGCGCTAAAGTAATATCGAATATTTTTTTCAACTTATTTATGTGACGTTTCTATCATATTCAAATTTCTTTCTTTTTCTTTTACTGGGGAATGGAATAAAATGAATGTGAATTGTGATACATTGTAAGGAGTGGTCCTTCGGTATAACTCGTCAGTAGCAATAGTCTGGGGATTCCCTCTCGCCGCAAATTGGCCGCACGCGCCCCGAAAGTCCTTGACTCAACTTAACTTGATATTCTCGCCAGTACCACAGTATAATAAAGTAAGCAGTATTACATCTTCTTATAAAACGGCCGAAACGACGCGCTCCGAAATTGTGGTGTTCGTCAGTAGTCAAGTCTCGAGTGCGCCACAGATACGTACGGACGCGGACGGTGCAGGCAGACGCTCCCGCACATTTATTTACGAGAAATATTATGGCATGAAGTTATCGACCGTATTGTTCAGTGTATGATGCTTGTACAGTGTATGAAAATATAATTTTATAAATTACCAACTTAGTCTAAAAGATAAGCCTATAAAAATAACATTATTTTTATTTATGTCTGTGTTGTGTAGGTATTTGTATATTTATTGAAGCGTAGCGAGCATAACTTTCTTGACAGGTACGTATTATATTAGTAGGTAACTCTCTTTTCCTATTGGATCGATGCCCGAGTGAAGAAAAAAGATATACCTAAGTATACTAGTTTCTGATCGCGGCTTCGCCCGCGTATATTTCTGTCTGTTATAAAAGTCTATATCGTGCGTCCCGCGATAAAAACACGATCGTGAAATCTAAACTATGCATCTCATATTCATCCAAATGATTTGGTATAAAATGCAATTATTATCTACTTACATAAAATTTCCAGTGACGATAAGCAAATTTATTTCGATAGGTATTTAACATTACCTTGATTTTTACAACCAAAGAGATAGTAGGCAACCCTAGTGCGTGTTTATCTACCGAGTGGGTGTAGGTAATTATTTCAAAGACACTGCCGAGACATGATACTGCTTATTATATTGTGCCAGTACCTACAGTAGAGACCAATGATTAACTTAGCATCTTTGTATACCTATCTTCACTTCTGGCACTTTCTCGTAGCAGCGGTGCTATTCTGTAAAAATCTCACCGTGAAAACTTAGGTGAAGTGAGCGTGGAGTGAGCTGTCAATAGTGTTAATTCCTAGAAAATACAAACTCACTTCACCTAAGTTTTTTACAGAATCGACCGGCTGGTCTAATTAGAAGGGGCGGTTGAACATAACATTCGTGTATTTGACACATTTGACTAGGAGTGCGTGGGAGACGGAATAAATCACATATTTTAGCATTTTTTTGTATAATTTTTTGCAAGTCGATATGGAATAATTTGTGATTGTAGCTCGTTTCGAGTTACATAACTTCTTTATTTCTACTTGATGAAGTGTTATTACTCTTTTTTAGTGTTTTAATGGTAATGTTAAACATGCATCTCGCATAATGTACATTTGATTATACGCCTACAGCTAAATACTAATGTCCCAGATCAATGCTACAGTCAGTAACATCGCCTGCTCAGCGCTCACGTGGCTGTAGACAGATACAAACTAGCTTGCCTATTGGGCCATTGGGACAAATTAGCATCAGACGCTAGACCAGTTCTTAGTTTTGTTCAAAGCTCTCGGAAAAGACGAAGAAAATGTGTCAGTACTCGTTTTGTCTGTTTGTGAACTACTGAATACAAACTAACGAACACATCAGCAGCAAGTCCACAACTCTTTCTACGTTACACTGAAATTCGCGAAAGTTGTTGTAAGTACCTATAGATGTATACAATCAATAAGTATATGGTGGTGGGTGGTGGTGGTGGTGGTGGTGGTGTATGGTGGTGGTGGTGGTGGTGGTGGGTATGGTGGTGGTTGGTGGTGGGTGGTGGTGGTGGTGGTGGTGTGGTGGTGGTGGTATATGGTGTATGTGTGTGTGTGTGTGTATGTGTATGTGTACAATCTCGGATACATTGCACCGGAACCATAACAACATTGAACATGAGAAGATAAAATAATCAAATAGTAGTATACATACTAATCCCAAGGTTTTTCCATGCAAAAACGGTCAGACGTCAATTTTATTTCACGGATAGAAGATATCCGACTTTGGTAAAACAGCCCTAAGAAAGAGTTATAATAAAAAATGATTGTAAAGCTCACCCGGGGACATTCTCCCTGCTGCTTGTCCGGTGATGGACTTAACTTAATCTCACCGGGGGGATATTCTCCCTGCTGCTTGTCCTGTGATGGACTTAACTAAACTTACGAGTAATCTCACCAGGGGGACATTCTCCCTGCTGCTTGTCCCGTGATGGACTTAACTTAATCTCACCAGGGGGACATTCTCCTTGCCGCTTGTCCCGTGATGGACTTAACTTAATCTCACCAGGGGGACATTCTCCCTGCTGCTTGTCCCGTGATATACTTAAGGTGTATAGATGGCTCACTGACCTTGTGCATGTGGGCGGAGCTAAGCGTCCTACGTAAAACGCGTGCGGTGGCGCGCTACACTAAAACGAAATTCAAAGAATATGCAGAGGCGCAGACATGCCGCACGTAGGTCGCCATTTTTGCCTACGATTCCAGAAGGGAATGGCGGATGCAAGACTGATATATTTTAGTACAAAATATATCAGTCTTGCATCCGCCATTCCCTTCTGTTACCCGCGACTTCGTCCGCGTGGAATTTAAGAAAAAAGTTATTGTTGAGTTCGCAGAGTTTACGATAACTTATTAATTCTGTATTCCGCGTAAAGAAATACCTATGCATGTTTAATGAAATTCTTCTAATATTTCTCCATTTAGTTCTTTTTGATCGTTTTTGCATTTTTAGTTTAATTATTATTTATATTTAGTTTTTCGTATTAGCCTTTTTATATACAATATTTGGTGTACAATTTTCTTGGGCTAAAACAAAAACACTATATTATTATATTATTTATTCAATCAATTTCTATGGAGATTAAGGAATCTTCACGTATAGGATCCACTTATAAACATAACTATACTCCGTTTCTTTATTATGATTTGTTTACATTTGGAAGTACCTAATTAAACGGAGTATAATACAACCTCCCTATTTGAATCGGATATTATTCAATATTTCATTTCATTGGTTTTAATTTTTTTTCGTAGGAACCTATTTTCTTTTTTTTTTCTAAAATAAAAGTAGCCTAAGTTACTCCTTATTCACCTATCTGCTAGTGAAAGTCCTGTCTTAATCGGTCCAGCCGTTTCAGAGATTAGCGGGAACAAACAGACAGACAGACGGACAGACAGACAAAAATTGTAAAAAAAAATATTTTGGTATATTACAAAAACAGTCAGAAGTCGACTAGCAATCTCACAAAACTATGGCATAGCAATATTAGTACTAATGACCTTCTATAAGAACGTTTGACAACACTACAAATTGGCCACATGATTGTTATTAGAAATTTCAATAAGGTTCGTAAGCGTTACGGTGGCCAAAGTGGACACTGTACCTCGCATGGCGAACGTTCGGGTTCGAGTCTCACATCAAACATGAAAAATATTTTTTAAGTATTACACGTGAAATAAGAATGCCGAGTTGCTAACCAATAATTATGTTAAATATTCCACAAATAAACGAAGATTCTTTTGTTTTACAATTATTATTTTCAATCTTAGTTGGAAGTAAAAATACTTGCATAGGAAATTGACCCGTTACCTTCTATGAATAAGGAGCATAATCGCGTTTACAATTAATATTTTCACAAACCATTAAAGTAAAAATACTTTCATACGAAATTGTTCCGTAGACTCTAATTGATAAGGAGAATGATCGCATTTGCGAAAACTGACGCGTTGGGTACCTATGTAGTTGAGCGAGTAGCCGTATAAAATAAAATACTTTGAAGTCTTGCAATTATTTCGAGTCGGTACCTAGTGTAGGTACGTACTTTGGTATCTGTTTGTTGATGAAAGCTGTTTAGTATATTTTATTTTTTGATTAGTTTTTTCTAAGTTATGTTGTTGGTGTAAATATTTGTACTATCAGTATATAAAAAATGGTCAACAAGAAAATAAACGGAAGGCAATAAAGAGATCTTATTCGACGAAACAAATTGTAAAGTAAGTACTACTTTTTTGTACACACCATATTTTGTTTGTACAGATTATGACGCGTAATTTCGACATACATTACAACAGCTCGGTTGGTCTAGTGGTCTCGTGCGTCACGTCACTATAGTTTAGTCACTAACGCCCGGCTTCAAATCCAAACTTTTCCATATTTGGTTTTTTTTATTTTCTTATTTGATATGTTTTTTTAATTATTATTTTTTTATTTTTTGCCGATTTTCTTGTTTGAAAATTTTCAGACTATATTATTATTGCTTACACTCTTTTGTAAAACACTGTAGGTATATAATTTTTTCCGAATCAAGCTTGGTGGACGTTTTTATTTTATTTTTATTATATTACTCTAGATTCTGAAGAAAAATAACTATAGGAATAAAAATGATTGTTTTTATTAAAATAACAATTACTTATTGAATTATTTTAAAAATAAGAAAATAAAAATATGCGCATTATAATTAAAAAATAACAAAACAAAAGATAAGTAGGTACATTATAATTAAAAAATAACAAAACTAAAGATTATGCCGTCCACTGAGATTCGAACCTGGTGATTACGCAGTGAGAATCCGGACAGTAGAGCGCGGAGGCAATCGTGCATCTTATTCGAGTTGCGAAATTACGCTTCTAAATATAATGGAAGTCGCTCATCGACGAAATCCGCGCGGTGCACCCCGCCGAAGGCGGGGTCAATTCATATCCCACTTCATCTGCTTCACCCCCTCAAATACATAAAAGTCGTCTATTCACCGCCACGTAAAGAAATACCTATGCTAATTTTATTGAAATTCTTCTAATATTTCTCCATTTAGTTCTTTTTGATCGTTTTTGCATTTTAGTTTAATTATTATTTATTTTTAGTTTTTCGTATTAGCATTTTTATATACAATATTTGGTGAACGATTTCCTTGGGCTAAAACAAAAACACTATATTATTTTATTATTTATCCAAACAATTTCATTGGAAATTAAGGAATCTTCACGTATAGGATCCACTTATAAAAAATAAAAAAAAACTATACTCCGTTTCTTTATTATATGATTTATTTACATTTGGTTAAGTACCTAAATAAACGTAGTATACAACCTCCCTATTTGAATCGGATATTATTCAATATTTCATTTCATAGGTTTTAATTTTTTTTCGTGGGAACCTATTTTCTTTTTTTTTTCTAAAATAAAAGTAGCCTAAGTTACTCCTTATTCACCTATCTGCTAGTGAAAGTCCCAGTCACAGAAATAAATCCGCACAAGAATATGAGAAGGTAGTAATCAATAAACTCAGTAATGCAAATACCTACTCGTAGATTGACAACTAAGAATGCTCATTTTTTATAAATTAAGGTATTTGAAAACATTTTTTTTTTATTGTGAGTAAGTATGTAGTTATTTTCTAAACAGTCAAAATAAAATGGCCTGAAGCGGTTGTTTTAATATTACAAACAGACACTCCAATTTTATTTATTAGATAAAGTTTTAAAGATTTTTATTTATAAGATTAAGTATAGATAGATAGATACTTATTAGTCCACTCAACGAATAAACCAAAAAGAGGTGTAGAGTGCGTGAGCTGGGCCGTGAGCGATTTCTTCAGAAAGTTGCTCAGAGTGCTTAGGGAGTAAACATACCTACTAAAAGTCCCCGCGTCTAGGAGGTGAGCCGGAGTGGGGGGTATAAAAATTCCCACTTTTGAGTTTTTCGCTAATATCTATAAAACGGTGCGTCGTCGTAGAGAAAACGTATTTTTCTTGACTTGCTTTGCTTTGGCATTTTTATTTATTTACAAATTATCTTATACATATTTACAAAATAAACAATATAAAAAAAAAAAAAACAGTATTTAGAAATGGCACCACTAATAAAGCGTCCATGCGGACAATAGAAATGGGCCCTCTGCAGCGAGCTAATCTATAAACGCATACTGATACAATTCGTTCATAAATATTTGCACTAACACAGCCAAACGCGCGTAGTCGATCGATAGCCGGGCGGAGCAGCGAGCGACACAGCCACCCCGTCTCAGTGCTAACGCACGACTGCCGCCCGCGCCCGCGCAGAGCACCTCTGAACCTATATCTCAAAATGGGGCATTGTCTTTGCAACTGTTGATTGATTTAAAAACGCTATTTCAAATATGTAGTACCTCTAACCACCAATTTTTCAGTGTAAAAATATTTCCAAACATCAAAGCCGTTTAGAAGTTATAAGCAAATGTTAGCGAAAATAGCGTTTTGGTAAATATTTTTTTAAGGCAAAAGTATTAGCCTTATGAAAAAACCCTGTTTCAAAAATGCTGTACATGAATCTATAGCAAACATATATTTTTTGCAGACCTTCTAACCAAACCGTTAATGAGTTATAAGCTTCATAAAGTGACCGAGTTACGGTACTAAACGAGAGTAAGGCCCTTAATTTAATCACACCGGGGGGACATTCTTCCTGCTGCTTGTCCCGTGATATACTTAATTTAATCTCACCGGAGGGACATTCTCCCTGCTGCTTGTCCCGTGATGGACTTAACTTAATCTCACCCGGGGGACTTTCTCCCTGCTGCTTATCCCGTGATGGACTTACTTTAAAAGAAAAAAAAGCAATTTTGGTTAATTAATTTATCAGAAAATTTCCCCTTAAAAATAATCTTGTTACGGTAAAACCGCAACCTAAAATCGATAATATGTTATGTATGATCATAAAATATTTCATTACAAAAGAATGTGCCGTTTATCACAACCGACGCGCGACGGGTGCAGCCGATCTTTTGTGTAACGCTTCGCCGGATTAACGAACGGTTCGTGCCGAAAAAACGTAAAACATCCATTGTTTATTTTCATTTGTCGATAACTCGGTCGATATACAGCATGCGGGGACTCCCCGCAGAGCAGTGGCGGCCCAATGGTAACGGCCGCGACTTACGAGTACGTGTTGTAGGTTGTTGGTTCAAACTAGGGATGCCGCGATACGCCTTTTTGCCGATACGATACCGATACCGATACTCTTATAAAAATATCGGCGATACCGATACCGATACCGATACGCTTACTGAATTCAAAAAGGAAGGTAGATTAAATAAAACACAATTAATTAATAGTTTTAGTAATCAAAATTAACATTTATAAGATTTTTATGGAATTAAAAATCTTATTTGCATGGAAAGATACTACGCGCAACAACATTCAACCTAACGAAATAGGATAGATGTGCGAGTGCGAGGCCAACCGCCAAAGCGGGCGGGCGAAACAAAACACTGAATAAAGCGCGGGGTTTCCCCGAGCATAGTTAGTTCGTGCCTCGTTTGCAACGAAATAGACGGGACAACACGCGCGTTTACATTACATTTTTAAAGCGTAAAAGTATCGTTGCATCGGCCATAAAAATATCGCCGATACCGATATATCGGCAAACCTGAAGTATCGCCGATATATCGGTATCGGTATCGGTATCGGATGCATCCCTAGTTCAAACCCAAGCAGGCACTTTACTTTGTGCAAATTATTTCATCACAACTGAAAGAAAAAACATCGTGAGGAAACCGGCATGTCCTAGAACCAAAAAATCGAAGACATGTGACATCCGTCAACCCGCACTGGACCTGTGTGGCGGATTATGGCTCACTCCCTCTCACAAAGAGGAGGGCTGTGTCTCAGCAGTGGGAACATAGGCTGATTATGTTGGAGACTCCCCGTAGGCGAGGTAGTGACTAATGAAAGTCATAACTCAATGACGCGGTTGGTACACCGTCTGCGGGGAATCCCCGTAGCGGGCGCAGGGACCAATTTAATTCATCGGTCCGGTACGTCCAATGAAAATGAGCTTTCAAAGCAACTGCCAAACGTGCGGTGGAGGTTTTCTGTATCTCCCTGTTGACTAGTGAAAACGGTTCCCCGAATACGGGCCCGTACATGTTTTACAGGAATCTCCCGCACGGCGCACCCCGTAAACGAGCCCTATCGACAAAGAAAATGGACTATAGCTTACCTTTTTATAATCAGTAAAAAATACAGTGTTTGGCAGAGTGTTAGTAATTGTTATTGCTAACTTCTTCCGACTTAGAATGTTGCACTGACCACGTGTCGGCAGTTTATCTAGGCAAAGAATACAAATATTAATTGATGAATTCTACTTATATTATGTGTTTAAACATACCCGAACCATAGAGCTTATAAACTAAATATGCTAAACGCAGATATTTTTGACCGTATTTGATCTTTAGCCTTTCTGCAACCTTTCGCCGGCACTACGAACGTATTCGTTATCTGATCTAACATTCTAGATTACCCTTATGTAAGAAAAAAGTGCCACCCAACAGTTCAAGCTAGAACATGTCGTTTTTTTTTGAGAAGTTAAGTTTTTTGGGGTTTTGCTGAGATTAAATAGATTTTAATTTTATTTTCGTACAATTACAGTGTCCTTCTTTTAGAAAATGTGCCGTGGCCATGTTTAAGAGAGCTAAACCATTCCATAGACTTGAACTGGGCACCAGAACATATGTGAGTACCACAAGTGACACAATCCCAGGATCTTCTGTGCTCAAAACAAACATGTAACCTCATTCTCTGAAGCATGTGAAATAAAAGTCGTAAAGAACGAAACACAACACGACTTCACACAGAGGGGCCCGAGATACGAGTGTATCCACATTACCGCGAATCGGCTCACTGCGCACTTACTCGTAATGTAAAATTATCTAGATTAAAATCTAATTAAAGCTATAAGACGAATAAATCGGAAGGAGCATAACGAACACAAACAACTGAGGATATCACGCGAATGAATCGTGCGGCGCGAATTAGAGTACAACAGGAACTGTTCTTGTTGTACTCTAATGTACTTTAATTTACACTTGTTTGTTACAAACAAGTGTAAATTAAAGTACATTACTTTACATAGTTTACATTCACACGTTTACGGGACCTACTCGTGCGGTACAAGCTATGTAACTAGCTACCTGTACAGTGCACACGGCTACGGGACCCACTCGTGCGGTACAAGCTATGTAACTAGCTACCTGTACAGTGCACACGGCTACGGGACCCACTCGTGCGGTACAAGCTATGTAACTAGCTACCTGTACAGTGCACACGGCTACGGGACCCACTCGTGCGGTACAAGCTATGTAACTAACTACCTGTACAGTGCACACGGCTACGGGACCCATTCGTGCGGTACAAGCTATGTAACTAGCTACCTGTACAGTGCACACGGCTACGGGACCCACTCGTGCGGTACAAGCTATGTAACTAACCACCTGTACAGTGCACACGGCTACGGGTACGACAGGACGAAGTTGTGGGTGTGCTGTCCCACCAAACATCTTTGCTGAACACGTATGGGATAGATAGATACTAAGGTCAATCATGGGTTGCATAGGGTGCGCACTGTACAGCGGTGCTATTCTGTAAAAATCTCTCCGTGAAAACTTAGGTGAAGTGAGCATGGAGTGAGCTGTCAATAGTGTCAATTCCTAGCAAAAACAAACTCACTTCACCTAAGTTTTCACGGTGAGATTTTTATAGAATCGACCGCCTGTAGTACATGTTTTGACAATAATTTTTCTGACTATGTTTTAAGAACCGCTTATATTACACTAATAACCCGCCCCTGCTTTGTGTGATCATAAGACTTGACAAAACATCGACATTTCTTAATTATGTGCATGTATAATATATTCCGAAAGGTTTATAAATATAATAATACATTATTATTATATTTATAAACCTTTCGGAATAAATTCTCTAAATGATGGTGAAAATCGCATCAAAATCCCCCGTAGTTTAGAAAAATTACGTGGTCACACAGACAGACACGAAAAGAGACTTTAATATAAATTAATTCCGCTTATAGATTAAGCCTAATAAATAAATGTTTTTAATCAACCAATTTCTTGTTTTGACTTTTTTCACAAACATTGCTAATAACAATTTACAAAATCCGCTGAGCTCCTCTTTAAGTAAAGCTTTATTTATTTATACACCTTGACAAATAAGCTTAATAAAAACTTTTCCCTCGAGAGCTCCTTAGCTGTCGGAGAATTGTGCCATTCCTCCGGCGGTTTTACATAACAAGCGATTATACGAGTATAGACATCGACATGTTGTGCAGATTATAAAGACATCGACATTTTGTACAGATCGAGTTGAGTTTAGTTTAGTTTAGTTTATTTATTAATATGTAATTATAAAAATTACATGTCAAGTTGACTTACGGAAGATTCCCCTATCATCTGCGACATAAGGGACATGACACAACAGCGCGTCTGACACTATCTTATAATAACCTTATAGTAATAAACTACCTTTTCGTAATGTTTAGCAGCTTTTTGTTTTGTATATTAATCACAGTAGTGTAATCAGACAGGCAAATTGATTTGATCAAATATCGAATAAAAGCTTATGGTTATGGATTAACTCGGAAATTAATCTAACTATTCCATTAGCTCGTTAGTGAAGACACAATCTGTAAGATCGTAGTTGGGTACCTAATGGTAAAACTTATTCAATTTGCGTAGCAGGAATGTATACGCAATTTCGATTTTTAACAATGATAAGTCATAGTCATAGTCATTTATTTCATAACAAAATACATTGTGTAGAAAATAACTTAAAATTAGATTTATATTAGATAGTCATAATAAATATATTAAATTAAAAATAAAATCATTTCAAACAATACATTAGATTACATTGGAAACTTATATGAAGAAAAATACCTACTAATAATTTAAAAAGATGAAAGTAAGTAAATAAATGTACAGACGGCAGCACATCAGGTTACTACACATTGACCTTGAACGCGCTATGAGCAACAACAGCGAGAATCGTGCGAAAGAGATATATAGCTTTTTGTCTGTTCTTACTTGTAATGTTTCGTGCTGCAGCGCGTACGTGAGGGTGTGTGCGTAAGGTCATTCGTTGTGTAGAATAAAATACTGTGCGATAAAAAGTAGCGTAGCAGGTTGAACACTTGAATCGAATCGAAATAATTTCATAGTAATAAAAGCGGCCGGCGGCCCGCGCAATGCCTAAAATACCTATGAAAGCTTATAATCGATGTTTTTTATTTCAATGATCTTTTACTTAATCCTTCATTTTTACATGGGTATTATTGGAAAATTACTTACCTAAGTATAACATTTAAACAGGTAGGTAAGTACGGTGCACATTACACAATTAATTAGCGAAACTTCACGCTCTCGATGAATATTGTTAAGTAGACAGACAGGTAGGTATAATCTGATGTCAGAAAAACATTTCTTTTTTTTTTTAAATAGACCTTTTCCGACTTTTGTTACCTACTTACTGACGGGCTGGAGGTCACCTGTTTTAACGCGTTCCTTGCTCTTCTATTCTATTATTGATAGTTGCGCCACTGTTATAAACTTCTGTAGTTATCATCGATTAACTATTTTTATAATACCTATTGTAGGTATCCGTTATTGTTCCGAAATAAACGATTTTTATTTTATTTTATTTTCATGAAATTAAATGCTAAAAAGTAAAAACCCATAATACAATCTGCTTGAAATTTTGAAAAAAATATGGATACCTACTTACCCCATCACGAACGTGTCACGTGTGTGAAGTTTAGGCAATTAATTATACCTACAAACAGCCTTTTGTCAGTCCACCGTGTTTAAGATTAACGTTTCGTCGCAACACGATCTTATTACTAAAACGATAAGGTTGAACTTTGTAAATTACCTATACCTACCTACCGATGTTTGCTTTTACATGAAGTTCAACATTATTGCGCTAGTTATGAATTTTCAAATCAAATTCTAATCTATTATTATCCCAGATACGGCGGAGCTACCCCCTGCTTTTGGTGCCATATTAACTACACAACCGATCATCATGGAATTTTGCACACCTACCAATCAGAAAAGGATATAGGATAGGTTCCTACAGGAACGCGTTTGAAACAGCGGGAAAAATATCATAATAAAATGCACAATAACAATCAATAATCTTTTTATTCTTAAACATTAATATAATTGGAAACATAAATAAAAAACAAATACCTACTTGAAATTAAAATACATATAGCGGCCACTCATTTATTACGTAAGACTATTTTTGCTAGTTTTGACTCCCACCCCCATATAAAAAATAAGAATCGGCTGACCCCCACCCCCCCTGTACTTATAATATTTAATACGTGAGAATCTAAAGGAAAAAATGAATACACGTTTGGTTTATTTATTGTAATGTTTATTTTCAAAGTAACAATTTTTAACTATCTACAATATTAAAATCATTATGAGTATTGTTTACGCAAAAAGTGACAACTAGTTCACAAGCGGGGAGCTCCCTGAACGGCGGCGGCTGAGGGGTCAGCCGCCGCCGTCGCCCGATGCTGATGCCGCAGCCCGCGCGCCCCCTCAGCCACCGCGCGCCTCCAATCGTAGGCATGCCATGCATAGACATGCTCCCAGGGTTGATGTGGACTTCAAAGAGGGAGTGGACAATTAATGTTGTTAAAGCCGCGCCGAATTGTCCCTCTCTTCGTCTTCAGATCCGCGACCCTCGTGACGCCATCGCGCGCCTCCAATCGTAGGCATGCTATGCATAGACATGCTCCCAGGGTTGATGTGGACTTCAAAGAGGGAGTGGACAATTAATGTTGTTAAAGCCGCGCCGAATTGTCCCTCTCTTCGTCTTCAGATCCGCGACCCTCGTGACGCCATCGCGCGCCTCCAATCGTAGGCATGCTATGCATAGACAAAAGTATTGTATTTTAACTTTGCACATTTTTGTGATCTTACGTAAGAACTATCAAGACTCCCTCCCAACCCCTTGGAAGAAAAAATAAGACATGGTCGACGCCACTCCCCCCTAAATCGTCTTACGTAATAAATGAATGGGCTTACAACAAACGTTATAAAACCAAAAAGATAATTTGTTTGCGTAAAACATGGTATACACAGGTTTTATTAAAGCATATGAGATTATAATATGTTTTGCTTAAAAATTAAAGCATGCAAACTTCACAAATAAACACATTTGAATTCATAAACATAATTTATGTTCAAAAAAACTCCTTAATATTATAGAAATTATGTTCATTCAATCATTTATATAGTTTAATTCTGAATAACCTACAATTTAATATTTTTAATACATTAGGTAATTTATAATAGGTATACATGCTTCATACATAAAAGTTTCGATAACCTATTACGTCAATAAAGAATTATTTCTATTATTTTTAAAATGTCTTTGACACATCTCGGAGACCTTTGGAAGGCGTTATTATTATTATTAATAGATATATTAAAAACAAGTAGATAATATTTATTTGTTACTTACAAGCTTTTCTTTTTATTTGTAACAGATGAATTATACAGTTACATCCAACAATGGCTGCCAAGCAAAATCAAATGCGGTAGCATTTGATTGCCTAACAAAAATAATTAAGCTTTTAACCAGATTAGTATAATTTGACTGGGCTATATGTATAAGGTTCAGCACCCACTGGTGGCACGGCACGACAAGGGATTTTTGTAATACTTACAGATGATTTCGAATCTAATTTAACACTATTAACACTCACATTGCATTGAAATGCCTGCTTTGGTATCCTTCGGCACGTTCTGGCATGACGAATTGTGAACGCTAACCATGATAAAATAAGATCTCAAATCATTTGCGCTTACTAAAATCACGTGCCATGCCGCCAGTGAATGACGGCCCTAACTCAAATTATCACCAACAATAGTAAAGAAAAATTCTCAAAAATATAACAAAAACAATGGTGTGAAAAGAAATATAAAATTTCAATTTATAATATTATTATCAATTACATAATCTTTATCACTATATTAGAAGATCCACACTAATTATAAATGCAAAAGAACTTTGTGTGTTATGCCTTCGCGGCTAAACCGCTGGGCAATTGTGATGAAAAATATGGAGATAGTTTGAAACCTGGGGACATCGTCTTTCAGGCGCCTTCTGACTGTGTCCGTTGATATCTAAAACAAAGAAATTTTTGTCAATTTCAATACATACATAGGATTCTTTGTTAAGAGCTTAACTTATCTACATTCGCGATTTATTTGCCAAAAATCGTAAACAAAAAATGACTTTAGGGAAAAATAACTTTAAATCCTACATTATAAAGTTTAGTTTACGCTAAAACTGTAACTTTTTCAATAGTGCTAGTCACTCTGAAATCAACTTAATTGCCATTAATATAAAGTTGATATTTGTTTAACTTCAAATAATATTAATTTGAAACAAGTTTGAATAAACTTTAAATTAGTATGAGACGGTTAAAAAAATATTCTACAAAATATAAACATACACAAATAAACAATCTGCCGAATTGACAACTTCCACCTTTGTTGAGGTAGGTTGTAAAGAACTGAACCGCAACGAGCGGTGCCTTTGTGTCGCGCGCGATTATATCGCGTGTCGCGCCTGTTTGTAGGAGCCTTTACTCAGGACGCACACTTAGCTAGTAGGTAGGTATTATTTTAATCAATTTTGTTATTCACTTTTAAAGGAAACTAGGTTTTATGTTAGTGATGAATAAGTTAAGGTGATAGGTAAGTGTGATTATTACAATCTACACATGGACTCACGCTGTACGAAGTTGAGGTTACTCGTGTGCTTAAAAAAGGATCGGCAGAGTGGATCGGCGGTGATGAGCTATGCTTCCGCTTTCTTCCCACCGCCGAAGCCAGAAGTAAACTGTTTTTTTCTGGAACGAAACAAATAGCTGTAGTTTATTTGCCCATTATTATTACTCAATCACTATAGGCAGAGAGAACCTTGATTTTAAGCCATTTTTACATGTAATTTTCACACACACACACACACACTGACACTTTAAAGCCCTTTTTTTATTTCTTTATGCCTGTTCGTTACAATTTCTTTGTATTGTGTTATGTGTAGCCTATGTAATCTTCTTTCGTATTACGTAACAACATTTAAGTATCCTATCTCTATACAATAAAAACTTTCTAAAATATTATTATTAACTTTACATTAACTTACTGAAATCAAACTGGCATGTTTTCAATATACAAAATTCTTTCTATCTCTAAAACCCGTGGACCGATTTACATAATTCAAACGGGAATATCAGTTTTAAACATAATCCTCTCATTTGACACTAAAATCACGCAAACATTCCTATAAACGAAAAGCCACGTTTTCAAGTTACGTAATTATTCTACCTATAATAATTTTTCTTCGCATTAAAATTCTCAAAAATTCCTGTCAGATACATACTAATAATAAAAACAAGTTGGAAAGCTAATTATTAGAACAATACAAAATATTTAAATCGAATTAGAAATTCAAATCTAGTAAGATTTGAATTTCTAATTCGATTTAAATATTTTAGCGTAACTACGTATTACCTAATGTTTTACTGAGTACAGTAAAACAGTAGGTAATATGTAGTTACGCTAGTAGTTTATAATGAGTCGATGGTTAATAGTCGGTATCAACTTGTGCCCTGGAGCGCGGATAGGGTCCTATATAACTATCGTATTATATTCCTATACTATCACTTTTATACTATATAATCATTCACTATTCGCACGCCCGGTGTTCGTTACAGTGCTTAATTGCGTAGGTATTTAGGGTAGGTAAGTAGGGAACAATTAGTTGAAATAGAATATTTTAACCATAAAAATAATGAAATCGAAAAAATCCGATCATATAGTAAAGCAATTAATGGCTCAATTCCTCAAGGAAGTGTCATAGGATGCCTCTTATTTTTACTTTATATTAATGACCTACCTAAGACCATAGAAGGGCCACGTGTCTTATTTGCGGACGATATATCCATATTGGTCTCTTCCCAAAACAATGAAAATATAGGAGAAACTCTCAATTCCATACTTACTAAAACATGCAACTGTATGAACAATCATAACCTCGAGATAAACTACTCCAAAACCAAATTAATAACTTTCCACCCTTACCAAAAAACACCTATAACTTTAGATTTTACTTTCAATGACTCTAAATTAGAAACCATTAATGAATTTACTCTACTAGGACTAGTTATCCATTTATTTCAGGTGTCAAGGCCCATATAAAACACATACAATACAATAAACACACACACACAGACACACAGTTATAGACACACATATAAACTGGAAATCACACATACAGAAAACTCACTCAAAAATTTCTAAATTCTCTTAAGCCCTTCGTGACATAAAAAAGACCACCAATTTACAAACAGCTCTCACCACCTATTATGCTTAGATGATAGAATCCTGGTTAACATTGAGCAAACAGATAGTTGCAAACCTTTCTTTCAAAAACATAATATTTTAACCCTTCCCTGTATATTTTAGAAACATGCGAATTTGTCCGGAAACATCAAGAGTTATATTCAAAACGTGAAGACATTCAGACACGCTATCTATTCAGACAAGTTCTCAACTAAAAATGCACTCTACAAGTCCCTATGTAATGTCCATTAAATTATATAATGAACTACCCGCACTAATAAAAAAAAGAAGAGAAAATTAACACATTTTTAAAAAAACTTAGACAATTCTTGCTGAATAAAAGCTACTACTCGGTAAACAAATATCTAAGTGATAGACTTAAGTCAGAACTAAGAAGAACTTGATACTTTAAATTTTATTTATTTATTACTAGCAGCGCCAACAGACAGACACACTTTCGCATTTATAATATTAGTATGGATTATTACATCTCTTAATATTTATATTTATTGTTTATATTTTATATAGAAGCTATTAGTTTATCTCTAAAAATACCTACATCATTATTACCTAATTATAGTAGTTTGTTATGTAATGTTATAAAATTAACAAATGCTTCCTCTCTCCTAACTCACTTATTTTGCTGTGCCCGACAGGGTCCATATGATCTAACTATAAGTTTACCACCTAAGAATGCCTACATGTGGAATGCAATAAAAGTATTGAGTATTTACTTTAAAATCCCATCACTACCTACTGGAATAACTTTTGTTTAGAATGTCCCATGACAATGCAATCAAAAACAATAGATCATCGAATTTTGTTTACGTTAGGTATAAATCTGAATATAAACTTTCTGTTACTTATCCTACATTTTGATGACGCTTGGAACAGCGGGCACTCATTAGGAAAGAACACAAAGAAGATACCTACTTATCTACCTATCCCTTCTGTTAATTTTAAAATTCTATAGAAAAACACCATTGACACTATTTTTCAATACTTACTAACCTTTATAAAATGATAATTACAAAAAATATTACTCACCGATATGCCCGTCTGCCGACAAATATCAATCTCGTCATCCACTCAATCGAAGGGCTATGATGCCTTTCAATTTGCGTCGATAAGCATATGCATTCGATAATAAGACAAACTTGTAAAATAATTAAGACACAACCGACTGAACCGACACAAACACACCTGACGTAATGAATAAACGTCAAACGAACGATGTCAAATTGTCAATGTCATGAGTGACATTAGCGGGGGTGTGGCTTATTCCTAGTGAGACATGATAATTGGCTGCCAATTATTTGTATGTGCAACCATTGGGCAATATTAGAAACGTTGAAAACTCCACCAATCAAACCAAGAGTACTTTCTTTCTAACACTATACGGCGCGTCGTAGTTATAGATATGTATAGAGTTTACATCGATGTGCTGCCGTCTGTACATTTGTCAACATTTGTCCATACTAAACTCTTCTATACTGTAGTAGCTCTTCCTCAATAAATAACTCCTTAATTTGTTTTTAAATAAATTTACGCTGGTCATGCTTTTAAATTCTATTGGCAACTTGTTGTATAAGCACACAGATTGGTATCTGGGACTATGTTGAACCACTTTCAATTTTGGTTGAATTGTGTGGTAGGGTAAGTCCTTCCTACGAGTATTCACCCTCGCCAGTCTTTGCTCTTCAGTTTCGTATTTGTGTAAATTCTTAACAAAGTTGGTTAGCAACACAAGAATATAGAGACAAGGCACTGTTAGAATTTTTAATCTTATGAAGTGTCCCTTACAAGACTCTATCTATAAACAAATAGCGCACGCAATGCTTCGTCAATATACAGCCAGTAGGTCTGCAGTAATCGTTTTATAAATCAATCCAACTGTTGCTACAAAAAGCAGTGACGCGATCAACGGCAGTCCATGAGCGAACGTCGAACGGTCGAGTGCCCCGGCGACAACCATCAGCCGACGACCTCTGAGCTTTACAGTTCATGAGCGAACGTCAAGCGGTCGAGTGCCCCGGTGACAACCATCAGCCGACGACCTCTGAGCTTTACAGTTCATGAGCGAACGTCGAGCGGTCGAGTGCCCCGGCGACAACCATCAGCCGACCTCTGGGATTTACAGTCATACTCGTAACATCTCTAGTGATTGGTAGCGTCATAGTGTGTAGATTATTCACATTCACACTTCATCATAATAAGACTGTCGCGACAGTTGCACTAGCACTGGGCGCCTGACATAGACGTGACTTTTCAAGTGACAAAATCTGTTTTCTATGCACTGAAAACATACACATTTGTTCTTTTCTCCCATGAAAAGAAGGTTTGTGCCTTCGCTGTATTATTTTATTAGAAGCTAATATGAAAGAGCAACCATAAAAATAATACGAATCGTCAGTAAAGTTAGTCAGTCGTTAACAGATTCGAATCGTATTTTATGCACATTTCCATAGAACTAGTATTGAATATTTATCGTCGGTTTATAGAACAGTATTATTACTTTTATTATGAGTCGGTTATGTACGAGTATCGAGAATAACTGCCAGTACTCATTACATTAAACAAAGCCTTCGATCACTATTCACTAACACAAGTTGCGGCTGTAATGCCTATCTCGTCATTAATATCACATGACACATATTGCTTTCATTTATATCTGTGTCAATACATTATGTGGATGACATTATGTAAGCTTTATATAAAGACATTATATGTCATGAACGCTTGGTTATTATTTCACTAGTATTTTTTTATTGGCGGTTAGTGGTAATGATGTGATTTCAAAGTTGTTTAAACGAAAATGTTTCTGATGTCGGGTGCGGCTTGCTGTCAATAAGTAATATTGTTCATTACATTACAGGCTGTTTTGCAACTGGACATTTTGTGTAATAAAATAAACATAAACAAGAAAATGAAACTGGCTCGAAGTTATTTATTACACAGAAATATGTATTTCATGTTCAATAATGCATCCAATAAAACAAAACAATGGGCAGCAGTACATTAAACCTGCGTCCACAACCAGAGTTTAATCCATAAACTTGTGATAGTTTAATTACTTTAATATTATAGACATGAGCTAAACTGTCGTCAAATAAATTGGAGCACGCGCCGGGAGTCGCAGGTCAGACGTACGAGTAACTTGACGACGTAATGTAAGTAGCGTCTGCACACAGTACAGTCATGTAAACGGGGCACTTCAACTACTGACCCGGTCATTAAGCCAACCTCCCAGTGAGATAACTCGAAGAAGGCTAACTCTCAGAATATGGCTAATAGTTGCTGGAGAATATAAACCACTGAAGTTAGTTAAACAGCTATATTGTGTCACTAAGGGACTACACTTGCTCGACAACTCGAGTTGAATTTGATCCACAAAAATAAACTACACAGCAATAATTTTCAAAGCCATTTTTTACTCTTGACCAGACTATATATTTTCCCTCGTTCGGTGCGCCGCGCCGTCCCGAGTGGAATTAAAAGATGAGTCCTGTTGGCAGCGAGTGTGTCGAGAGGCTCGTCCTCACTCCTCGCAGCGACTTCTTTGATTAAAACTTATGCAAATCGTAGGAGCCAGTCAAGTGGCTTCGGCAACTTACCAAACGATAGTTGAACAGTGAACGGGCGTGAGCTATGAGCGGACCACGGGTCTTGCTACGACTTATTGTTACTCTGACACTAAATAAAATGTCCCTTTATCCTGTAGTGATCATTAGAATGAAGGTAGTCGATTGCGTTATTGTGTGTATAGTAATAGGCAACCGTTACCGTATCGTTACGTAATTAAGTGCGCACTAACTTTAAAGGATCCGTTTTCTACAAATGGCTCATAAAATTATAAAGTGTAAATGTCTCGTAACAGTGTCGAAGCGCGTACGGTGTTGCTTAGACGTGTTTTTGCGGTCATTAGCTAATTACATCGTTATTTATTGTGCGCCTACCTACCTTGATCGGCCGCTCGGCCGAGTCATCGGTTATCGCTCGCGCGAATCTACACTTTATGAGTAATGAATACGGACGAGAATCATAATGAAGACTTAATCAACACGGTTATAATGGACGACGAAGAAAATACACATTCAGAAGACTTAACACAATTATTTGAAATGGAAGACAACGACACACCGTCAGACAGATTGCGACCTACGAAAAGAGGAAGAGAAGAGGATGAATGGAGTGAAGTTAGGAGTAGAAAACACAGGATGAGAGAAGTAAGAGGGATTACGGAATTAAGTATTACTTGTAAAGATAAAGTTCCTAAACAATTCGCCCTAGCTAAATTATTTAAGGAACAAGGAATATTAAATATCACCAAAGTGAAACATATAAATCCGTACAAAATTATTATTGATTTTAACAACGCCGACAGCGCTGAGAAATTAATCAACTCCGATCATTTTAGTGGTTTAGGATGGCGATTTCAGCGGCCTTTTGAAGTTGGACTATCTTATGGAGTCATTAAAAATATCGACTTAGACATCTCGGAGGACGAATTACTTACATGTTTATCAAGTGCATGTAAGGTCGTGAATGTAAAACGCCTACAACGAAGGGATAGAGAAGCAGACACATGGACCGATAGCGAAACATGGAGAATAGGATTTGACGGACCGTCGTTGCCCCCTTATGTTCTTATATACGAAATGAGAGTTTTGGTAGAACCTTACGTTTTTCCTGTTACACAATGTTCCAGGTGCTGGAGATATGGTCACTCGGTTAAAATGTGTCCGACAATTAAAGTTACATGTCCGAAATGCGCAGGTAAACATAATGTTGATAGCTGTAAAACAGATTCTTTTAAGTGTGTTAATTGCTTAAAGAATCACATGTCATTGGACAAAACTTGCCCTGTGTACATAAAGGAAAAGAAAATACGCAGTATAATGAGTGAGTTTAATGTTTCTTATAGAAAAGCCATGGGTATGTATGAACCTCCTCCTGCACCCCCCTATGAGGCAGATGTCATAACGCAGACCCTACCACCGTCCTATGAGGGAGACGCAGTTACGCAAGCAGCTACTTCCACCTCAACTACGCCTATGTCACCTGTGTTACAATCAAAAACTACTTACGCCCAAAAAACAGCACGCCCTATACCAACTAAAAAACTTATATCCACGCAAAGAGACAATGTACCACAGTCACAGTCAGATAGACCACAGAAGGAGAAAGAAGAAGAATCAATTAAGAAAAATAATAAGAAAAAACAGCAGGAAAAATCACCTCAATCCGAAGCTCCCCATGCCCGGGAAGGTGATATGGACATTCAGGAGGATACGTGCAGGGGATACGCTTCTGAAGACGACACAAATGAGGATTCGAAAGACAGTAATTCATTTGGATGGCTGGTAGATAAAATTAAATACATTTTATTTGTGAGGACTGACTCTTTTAAAGACAAAATTATATCTGTTGTTCAAATTACCGTGGAGTGGGCAATATCTTATTTTCTAAAGAAGTTAATACCTAAGAGTTGTTTTTCGTTTAAAAAATATTTTAGTAATGAATACTATTAAAATAAACATTTTGCAATGGAACTCACAAAGTGTACTACCTAAAAAAATTGATTTAGAACAAATCTTGTTTTTGGAAAAAGTTCACATTGCCGCCCTATGCGAAACGTGGCTGAATTCTGACTGTAACTTTAATATAAAAGATTATAACGTGTTTCGTTGCGACAGGCCAGATTCATACGGAGGAGTTGCAATTCTGGCTCATAAATCTATCAAGGCACAACAATGTCGCAGTACTACTACAAATCCGGGTATCGAGATAGTTCATGTTAAAATTTTTAACTGTAGTTCCATTGAAAATGTTTTTTCAATTTATTGCCCACCTAACGTCCGCACTACACAAAGTGATTGGGAATCGTTGTTTTCTATAGCTAACTCTAAAACCCTAATTTTAGGAGATTACAATGGTCATCACTCAAGTTGGTCCACGAAAACAGATCAAAGAGGTACTCAAATTTTTGACTCTTTAATTGACCATAGTTTTGTAACTTTGAATGACGGTAAGCCGACTCGAGTAAAGCTAGTTAATGGAATTCTACAAAAATCGGCTCCTGATTTGTCTATTGTTTCTTCAGACGTATGTCTAATGTTTGAGTGGAGCGTAACTAATGAATCCCTAGGCAGTGACCACATGATAATCAAACTGAAGACGTCAGATAATTATGTTCCACGTACCATAAAGAAAAGAAATTTCACAAAAGCCGACTGGACAGCTTACCGTAACTTTATTCAAGACGCACTAGTTGACTATACTTTGCCTGTTAATCCCCAAGAAGCTTATAATTCCTTTTTAGATATCATCAACAGGGCAGCAGATGTAAGCATTCCTTATTTGTGTGAACTCCTAGTATTTAAGGGGCGGGGCAAAAATTATGTGACTGTGCCTACAGTCACCTTAGCTGGTACCCCCTTAAACAGAGTCGCTCAGTTCAAGTATCTGGGCCACTGGGTTTCCGAGGACCTGAAAGATAACGCGGATGTGGAAAGGGCACGTAGGGCGTTGGCTGTCCGGTGCAATATGTTGGCCCGCAGGTTCGCGCGTAGCAGTAATGAAGTGAAAGTGACTCTTTTTAAGTCTTACTGCCAAACACTTTACACGTGCAGCCTGTGGGTTAATTACACACTTGGCGCATACAGCGCCCTGCGTGTTCAATACAACAACGCGTTTAGGGTGCTGCTGGGGCTGCCACGATTCTGCAGTGCTTCGACTATGTTCGCAGAAGCGCGCACTGATGGGTTTCATGCTCTTATAAGGAAGCAGTGTGCGTCGCTGCTGAGTCGTGTTAGGTCCAGTAGCAACAGTATGATAGGCGTGTTCGTGGACAGGTGGGACTCTCCACTGCTGCGCCACTGGATACGTTTGCATACTGCACTGTGAGCAGTGGACAGTTTCCTCCTGGTCTTAATGTGTGTAACTGTCTTATTGTTTTGTGTTTTTTATCTGCTTTTATTTTTGTGTGTGTTGTTTTATTTTGATCTTATATGTGTGTGTTACAATATGGATATTAATCTGAAATAAATGTTTATTATTATTATTATTATATTATTATTTTAAATTTAGCCAAAACCCCTGTAGTAAATTTAAACCAAAGACTTATTGGAATCCGATGTTGTCTAAAGCGGTGGCGGAAAGACGATTAGCTTTAACACGTTTTAGAAAAAACCCAACTCCAGATAATTTAGAATTGTTACGAGAAAAAACTCGTGAAGCTCAAAAACTAACTAGAAGGGCTAGTAAGGAAGGATTCCGTAAGTTCTGTTCTTCAGTGGATGAGGTCACTTCGGCTAGTGACATGTGGCGACGCATGCGCTGGCTGAAGGGATATCGTTCAGCTCGACTCCATGTGGAGGAGACGTTGGCTGAACAAGTCCTCTTTAATTTAGCTCCTGATTTTACATGTCCCCCACGACCTACCTTTTCCTCTCTAAATCATAAATTGGAAATAGATATAACAAGACAGGAGTTTGACAAATGTGTGAAATCTAAGGATACTGCACCGGGCTACGATGATATTTCATTTTCAATGATTAAAAATCTCCCTGACCTTGCTAAAAATATTTTACTACATCTTTATAATTTGTTTTTATCGTTACATTTTGTTCCTGAACAATGGCGCCAAGTACGCATAGTACCAATCCCCAAACCAGGTCGAGATTTGACTTCTGCTTCTGCAATAAGACCTATTTCGTTAATGTCCTGTCCATGTAAAATCTTTCATTCCATTATTAATAAGAGAATTGAGTGGTACATAGAAAGTAGGGGATTATTTGCGGAAGAAACTGTAGGTTTCAGGAAAGCTCGCTCATGTCTAGATAATTTAAATTTGCTAACCTCGAAAATACAAATTGGTTTTTCAAAAAAACTTGTGACTATCGGATGTTTCCTTGATATCGATAACGCTTACAATAACGTTGACGTCACCGCTCTTCTGTTAACCTTGGACCAACTTTGTGTGGGATCACAATACTGTAGATATCTATGGGAATTTCTTAAGGAAAGGTATTTATCAATTAGTGGCATAGATAATACTGTAACTAGAATTGCCAGAAGGGGCTTGGCACAGGGTGACCCCCTCTCGCCATTACTATTCAATATTGCGACCATCCATATCTGTAAAGCAATACCCAGCTCCATAACTGTCTCTCAGTACGCTGATGACTACGTACTTTATATAACTTGTGATAATATTGATCAAGCAGCCGCTGAGTTACAGGAAGCGTTAAATATCTTATGTGATCAATTTGATTCCCTTAATCTCAACATATCATCAAATAAGAGTAAAATTTGTATTTTTGACAGAGGCTATAGGAGACGGTCGGTTAACTTGTCAATTAGAGGTAATAGTTTGGAGGTTGTGGACACGGTACGATATCTTGGTGTGTGGTTGGACCGTTCTCTCAGATGGGGAAAACATATAAATGAGATTAGACAAAAAGTTCTCAAATTCATTAAAATCTTTAAAGTGTTGGCCGGTTCGAGTTGGGGTGTGCATCCAAAATATTTAAGAAGACTTTATCTAACTTTAATTAGAAGCCGTATTGATTATGGAAGCATTTTCTATGATAACAGTGCAAAAACTCACTTAGAAAAATTAGATAGATTACAGAACCAAGCCATGAGAGTAGTGGGTAGTTTTATTAAAACCACACCAATTCACGTGATGGAGAGCGAATTATGTCTACAGCCACTATACCTACGTCGACGCTTCTTGGCTAGCAAATTCTGGCTTAAGACTAAAGCTTTGCAGGCAAATACCGGAAGTATCAATTTACTATCCGAACTATCTTCATTATGTAATAATTCCTCATATTGGCAAAACAAAAGAATCCCCCTTTTAATCTCAGTTAATGACTCACTACACACTTTAAAAATTCACAGCAGTCAGAAATTAGATATGTTTTCCCTGAATACTTGGGTTAGTAAAATAGATAGTAATAAAATAATAAAACACGACGTAAACTTCATGTCTGGGCCTAAAAGGCAATACAATCCTGTTAGCTTAAGAAACTTATTTATTGATTACCTTACTTCCGAATACTTGACTTACGTAAAAATATTTACAGACGGATCTAAGGAGGGTGACAATGTAGGGGCTGCGTTTTACGAGTCAGAAGAAAATTCAATGAAATTTCGAATTAATGCCAGTGTGTGTATAATGGAAGCTGAACTGATCGCGATTGCAGAAGCTCTGTCTTATGTCGAATCAATCCACCAAAACCATATTGTAATTCTCACAGATTCCAGAAGCTCGCTCCAACATTTGGCTCGGTGTACCTCGACCTTTCGAGGAACACCGATAGCCTACACTATACTGAAAATTATTTTGAAGTTACAATCTGACGGAAAGCACGTAGTCCTTCAATGGATTCCATCACATATTGGAATTAGAGGCAATGAAATTGTTGATCAACTAGCCAAGCAAGCCATATGTGATGGAATTCCTGTTAACTTTTCTCCTTACTTCTCAAACTTTATACCAAAAATTAAACAGGATTGCTACTTACTTTGGAAGGAATATTTTGATAAAAGATCTCGAGATAAAGGAATCTGGTACAAAACGATCCAACCACATCCCTTGAATTCGCCATGGATAGATAACCAGTTGTTGAACAGATGTGATACTGTTATTGCACTAAGGCTTCGTTCCGGACACATTCCGTGTAATAAGTTCCTATACCTAATGGCAAAATCAACAACGGATAAATGTGATTTTTGTAATAATTCCGTTGATGATGTTTATAACATATTGACAGAGTGTGTCCGCAACGCAGAATTTAGACATAGATTAGATTGTAGGCTTAGAGAAATAGGTTACTGCAACAGTGTTCTGGCTGCGCCACTTTCTGACGCAGCTAGAGCACTTTACAGACTAGCTATGCTAAGATTTGGTTAAAGACTGTATTATTAGTTATAAATTGTAAACCTTACCAGGGCGGCATAATCGCATGCGCGACAAAGCCCTTTTCTAGAATAAAAAAAAAAAAAAAAAAAAAAAATGTCTCGTAAACAAAGAGTTTCTCACAGTTCCGTGTAATATTCGCCCTAGTAACACTAAGTACCTGAGGGATAGCCAATCCATCAAACTTTAAATGAGTTATTAGTTTGATTACAAGCAAATCCATTAGGATTTACTGGCTGTAAATAAATGCAATATCCATCCACTCTCATCTAATTCGACAGGTTGAGTTACAATACGGCCGGTGATGTAACTGCCGACGTTTAAACGTGAATCGTCTTAAAACCGTAGTCATTATACTCTAGATTGATACCGTTATTGATACCGTTATTACGTTTTAGTGCCGTGGACTTGGTTTGCTATTCATCAACAATATTCGCTTCTTTGTAGTTGTTACTAAAGTTATGAATTAAGTAAATAAATAAACAAAATACGATATGATTGCATAGTTAATTGGTTATTTAATTTAGTATCCAGTGTAATTAGTTAGTAGTGTGATAGTATCCTGTTGATTGCAGTTAGGGTGGTTTTTTAATACCTATTGATAATTTTCGGTCAGCCATAACCTTGTTTCTACTCATGGATGTACCTATGTATATATTCTATTTCCCCGCTTTCGCTTATGAATTGTGCCTCGCTTGTCGGCGGCAACACGATGCTTGTGCTAACTATTTGTACGGATTTTAATTAAGTTTGCGCGGTTTGAGTGACGTCTCCCCCCCCCCCGTCACAACCCTCCCCTGCGTCTCGCCGTGACAGGCACTCGCGCGCACTCCCATGTGCTAAAGATAAAGTGCATATCGGTTTGTAGACTTTTGGATATAATTTTTAGTGGTGCCGCGGAGGACTTGCCTCCGCGGATGTGAGACGGCAGAAGACGTTGTTGCCATCGCAGGTAGAACCTGGGTGAAGCTGGCATGGGAGCGCAGGGATTGGCACAAACAAAAATTCACACAGTCGTGGATGTAGTCAATTGAAGTCGGATTATAAGAAATTGGAAAGAATAACGAATTTGGATAAACAATATTGTTTCTTTGGCAATACCTATAATACAAAATCATTAATTTTGCCTCAAAATGTATTCTGCTGATATTTAAACAAACAGCATGCATGATTAAATCGATTCAAATATTTATAATGTCGATGTACTAAAACTGGAACTAGTTCTAATAGTAATATCGTAGCTAATTAATTTGAGTGATGTAAATAATGTATCGTGTTTGCTTAAATTAAACTGTTTCATGTTCCCTAAACCGCTCGCGTTGTGGAATCTGACATATCCAATCATTATTTACTCACCGCAATTGTTTTTGGGTTTTGATTTGGGTGCACTATAATGATTTATTTTTATGTTTTTACATATCTCGGGACCCTCGGACATATCGGGGTCCCGGTCCTTCGGTAGGCGTACGAGGAGCCGAAGCCAACTCGCAGAGGCTCCTTAGGAAATTTGAATGAAATGCGGCACCAACTATTATTATATTATTATGTGGGCTGATTTTACAATCATCTGATAACTTTATTCGAGGAATAATTTTGAAGACAGTTATTTCATACAACAACTGTCAAACGTCAAGTTTATTCTTCGAATAAAAGTTATCTGGCGGTGGACAAATCAGTCCTAAAATTAAGTAGGTACATAAAACTACATACAACATTGTAATGGGTATAAAGAACTACTCAATCATCGTCATGCTTACCGCTTCTGACATTGAGTATCATAATAATACTCAATGTCTTTTTGAATAAGGTCTTGAATTATTGATGGATCAATAATGACCGAATATTGTAACAAGTCTCATTAGACAGATTGACTGCTAGCACGAATGAATGTAATACATACTAACTGAAGAATGGATTGCTGAACATCAATCAGGTCTGTTTATCGGATCGAATAGTCATCATAGATTACTGGCGACTGATAACTGCATGGCTTCATTAAGCGGTGACATTGAAGATCAGAGGTCGTGGGTGGGACGCTGAGGTCGACGTAGAGGATTTGTGCAGCACCACTACGCAGCTTGGTTCAGTAGGCGGACTTCAGAAGGAAACGAACCATTCCAATAAGAAGTGTAAGGCTATGTTAGAAGGATTTATTCTGATTACATTCTATCTTTAGTTCTTCGTTTGACTAAACATACTTGTTTAGGTAATAGTCCAGGAAGAATTATACAGAAAAACATAGTGCAATGCAACTTTACATGCAAACTTATCGTTTTTCCTGTACCTATGTGAGTCCTTTGTGTGATCTTCAGTTCACTGCTCTGTGGTAACACTACGTAGAACAGTCGCGGTCCATCAGTCGTCGCCAGGCTGATGCCTGTCTAAGTGATTAATATCACTTAGCGATCAGGTCACCTCCACTAACTCAGTTACGCGCGCCACATACCTACTGTAGATACTATGACGAAGTTAAACAACTGAAACTTCATTATAAAGTTTGTACTGTGTACACTTGCTCACCTGGAAAAGTGAAGGACCTACGCTAACTTCTAGTTGTAAATAGATTATCCGTCGTTCTGTGCAGCACCGGGAATAAAGTCGGATGAGCAAAGAGAGGACAGATTCTATCGGCGAATGATGACGTCATGAATATCCGTTGGAATTAGTGGCGTGAGCACATAGGCATAGAAAAAACAAATAAGAAAGCCAGCTCGAGCCCCGAGCGAGCGACAATAGTCTAAACACGTAGGGCTGTCGCTTATACTCGTAGTTTATTCAATCGTCAAAAATGCATAGTCAATCTCTATACAAAACAATTTTCCCCTGTAGGGATCTTTAATACGAAGTTTTTTTTAATAATTTTTTCTACATAGACTAGGAGCTGATTACTTTTTTTTCATTACGTACGTCATGTTATCTGTTTAGTTATTTTAATAATTACGATCGAAATATGATTAACTAGCTTCTGCCCGCGACTTCGTCCGCGTGAAATTTCTTGTTTCCGACCCACGCCGTCGCATCGCATCGCATCGCCTGCCCGCGCTGTCACTTCGTTTTCGCTTAGCGATCTTTCTGACTTTTATTCTTTTTGCTCGGCTCCTAAGGGTTATAGCGTGATGTTACATAGCCTTCCTCAAGAATTAGGATAGCAAATGTAAAAATATTTTTTAAAATCGGCTCCGAGAAAAATCCGACCGATTAGCGCGTTCAGACAAACAAACTCTTCTGCTTTATTATTAGTATTTACAAATTCATCTTAAGATACGAAAATATGAAATATTATTTATTATCTTCGTCATGTGTGATAGTCCATTGAATTGTATGGCGAGCGATATTGTATCTTAAGATAAAATATTATAGTATCTTAGCCGTGTGCAGCGCCCCTTAGTGAACTCCACTGCGGGTGACATAACCTACGACAAACTTATTATTTGCGGTTGGTACAGTCGGTTTCAGAGAAATAGTACCCCTCCAAGACTTAAAGATTATCGCCCGAGCACGCTCGGGCCCGCGTGTCACGTGAGCCTTGAGCAGCTCCCCCGCCGCCGCACCCATCTCGTGACCCACCGATCCGCCTCAAATATTATTTGCAATATGGTATTTTATCGGCTTCCTTCTGGCCGAACCGTATAGATACCAAGAATAACTTACAAAAAGACACTGCGTGCGACTAAGATACGAACCCACATCGCGAGATCATCTAGACCGCGCCTTATACCACTAGGCTATTGGCTCAGTTAGCAATCTTAACGAAAATTCGAATAGCATTACTCCTTTTATCGAACAAGGTTATTAACGGTCTAATCTTCTAGATATTAAGGTTTAAATTTCAACTTCCGTGTTATTTTAATACTAGCACCTTACCGTCTTGTTTTACAAAATGCAATACGCAACTCCTCTATTAACTAAAACATAAGGTTGAAATTAGCATAGATTTCTTGTTTGGTTGAACAGAATGTGTTGATTCCGATTGTTGCACTACCCTCATTTTACTTCAGAAACTTAACTGCTGTATGAACTGCGAGTTAAGGTTGAATTTAGTATACTATTCTTCGCCTTATTTACTAAACTGTGATTGAGGGTATTTTTACTTTTCAAATGGTTTCATTTTCGTGCCGATTCGCTTGTGTGTAATTATCTTCATCGTAATATTATCCAATTTATTAAGTTGTTGACCAGTTGATTCTATTAATCGATGGTATGGTTCGATTAACAACTTTATTAAAGGCTAAAATTGTAGTTCTGTGGGAAAAGGAACAAAACATAAAGAAAATAGCACGAGATATAAGCATAACGGTAAGATTTACGTTATTCTTACACATACCTATTTATTGTTGCATTATTGCTTACAAGTTGGATTTTTTTTTATGTATTTCTAATATTATTATTTTCATTACAGAGAAAAACAGTTCGTAGATGGATACAAAGGTATCAAGCGACGGGTGATATGAAATGTGATCACCAAGGCCCTCGCCCGATTGCTTACACTGATGAATCGAAGCGACAACGTAATATGTATTGTGAAAGTTCACTCAGTGGCACCCTTCAAAACTACGCGTTCAAATGCTGACTTCAAGAAGTGTTAGACAGTGACGGCCATGCTATCCGTTATGAATAGGCAACTCGGCAGATTGACTGTGTAACTTATTTGATAAAAATGCATTGGAACATTTATATCAGCAAATGTCAAGTGTTAATCATTCCCAATATCATTCCATAATCAGTGGGATCATTATCTCGTAGTCAATCAAAAATAAACAACCTTTATTATTATGAATCCAGTTCTTGTTTAAAAGTAGTCTTGTAATGTGTTAACAATGCACCATCTGACCTCACATATTTTTCTAATATTGTGTTAAATAAGGGTTATCAGAAAATGTGATAAAAGAGAAAGATGTATATTGCTATACTGTTATAGTTTAGCATGTTGGTTCTTCCTCTGTAATTCACAGTTTCTAGAAATATCTATAAACGAACCGTTATCTAATGTTAAACGTTCTAAACCAAACTAGGGTATCTATTTTGTGTTTAGTTAATATTCTAAGTATAATAACCCCAATTTAACACAGATAGAAATCTGTATATTCAACCAGGAAGTGGATTCCATGAAGTCCTAGAAATGTAATTAAAAAAATAAATGAATATTGTTTATGCAAAATGCTAAGCTTTTATTACAAACCTCCATTTGATTTTTTAATAATAATTAACGAAAAAAACAAAACTAACTACTAAAGAAACTAAAAAATAATAATAAAGGTAAATTAATAAAATAAAAAAGTCTTCTCGACCGCGGATTGAACTCGAGACCATCGTATCGTTAAGCCGCAGTGTTAACCTCTAGACCAACATGCCACTTACGATACATTTCAAAAAACTTAAGTAGGTTCGATGTCATTTCCAAGGGGTAAACGTTTCTATGAAGCGTGCTGTACAGTAATCGGGTCTAGACCCGATCCCTAGGGATCGAACCGCAAAATTAAGTTTGTTTTTTGTTGTATATACTTTTCCGGGATAAAAAGTACCCAGTGTGGTGCCCAGGATATTAAAGAATAATTATACCAAGTTTCATCGTAATCTAACCGGTAGTTTTTGCGTGATGCCTGAACAAACAGACAGACAAAAATTTTTTTAATCACATTTTTGGGTTCGGTGTCGGTATAGTAACACTCCATTATTTTTGATATTTTCAATGTACAGAATTTTCACTTCTACAGATTTATTATAAGTATAGATAGATTAAAACGTGGTTTTACTGAATCATATATTTTCGTCAAATAAAATAAAATGATTATGAAATTGTTAAAGGAGGTAGGTAGGTACACGTAAAAATTATTACGAGCAACAGGGTAGCGGCGGAGGGACGGTGTTACGTACGGAGCAGCCACGACTGGCGCACCTTTAGCAGCGATAAACTTTGTCAGTGTGTGCGTGCGACGATGCATACGTACGAGCGCGCTCACGTACAAACTGTGTTCGGTGCGGATGTATGAAGATATCCTACTCATTTGTATTTACTCTGACATAGGCTCGCATGCGCCACACAACACAACATTATGTAACGCTAACGAATTTAAAACTTCGTTTCTGTCAATCGTTGAAGATGACATAAGTAATGATGTTTCAAATATGTTTAGCTAGACAGTTCAGTGGCTTGTGAGACATTCGTCATTGAATATTGTTGGTTACCTGTGGTCTTTCTTTCTCACGCTATTGACTACCTATCGTGGTGTGTCCCTTAGACATTCTATTTCTCAAGCTATTAAGAATTGATTAATTATGGTTATGTAGATATTCCATCTTTTGGAATTGAATTTGGTTGTTTATTTCTTTACCTCTGTGATACACGATGCAGTTCGTCAGCGTGTCTTCGCGGAATATATTCTGCATACAATTATGAGGAGCTATGAGATTCATATTCATAAAGTTGTTGACTTGCAACTTGCATACAACTCCACTTGCATTTTGTAGAGCATGCATTTCATTAACTAATTCATTTTGCAGTATATTTTAAATGCACATTTCTTTAGAATCGTAGTATTACAGATCTGTAGTTAAATTCGGTTCCTTCGACCGAATGTCTATTCCTTATAGCTGAATGAAAAAAATAATTTTAACTCTTTCAATTTTAGTTACAATTATTGTAGAAGCTTTCCACCTTAGTAGCAACCAACATAGGTTCACTAAATCGTTGTTCATGTAGCCTTTGCTATCTATAACCCTCAAAATACCGGCAGTTCAAAGCCCCCAAGTCCATAGAAATTTTCGTACGAGAAGGAAAACAATCTTCTGCAATCTGTTTTTCTTTCATTTCAGGTACATGAATTACTTGAGTAGTATTCTCGAGCAGCCATTCTTTGGCCAGTGGAGTGAGATGCTTCCGACGTCAGATAGATCACCGCGTGTTGGTTTAGGTCTCGGCAAAGTTATCGCGTATCGATACGCCACAGCTGCGACCCTGCATACCCCGCCTAACAACTGTGTCGAGGTCATCCTCCAGACACTCCACAATGCACTTTTTACTACAGTCAATAGAGTATATTTCACATTGGCAAAGATGGCGATACGTGGACGAAGTTGCAAGCCATTTATTGTCCGTCGTGTGTGGATAGTTTGATTCATATCTTGCGATATTGTAAGCCAGTCTGTTTCATAAGCTTTCATGGTTCGTTTACTAATATTACGTCCAGCTGGCCTGCGATAGGCTCAAATGATTGTTCGGAGATTGAAGTGACCCACACATGCACTTCTCAAGACTACACATAGGTTCGTTTGGTAAGCTTGTGTCAATCCTTCCTACCACTTGTTTATTGCAGCGTCACTTACGCTTATAAGTTAGCCGTTCTGGCTGATATTTAAATAATGATTTTAATATTATCATTGTCGTATCGTCACTTTTGGAGGCTCTTCTAATAAGCCCCATCACTCCCCTTTATTCCTCGTAAATTATAATTACTTAAATTGATATCTGCTCATAATCTTGATCGAATTGTTATTGTCAAAAAATTGAGTAAAGTTTTATTTGTTGTTGTTTGTGTCGTGACGCCCAAAATAGAGAAAATTTAATAAAGAGTATGACAGAGACATGACTATGTTCGTATTTTGTTGACACGTGTAGAGGGGAGCGAGATATTAAATGATCGGAACGAGGAGAGCTTCAGACATCATGTCATTAATTACTTGTGTACGCGGTTGTTTGATCACAAATATAATTTTTGTACTAGAATAGCTCACTGCGGAAAAACTCCTGGAAAGATCGGCTTAGTTCTGCTGACGGGCGCTTTACAAATCAATAACAATCATGTATTTTAAACTGGTTACGATTCTTAGTAGCTAGCGTTCAATGGTAACCCAAGAAACGTCGGAGATACGCAGCTTTACGAGCTTGGGTTCATCTTATTTCCAGTCATCAGTTTTTAGTTTTAAAACAAATCATGAGAATTAAACCGTCGTCAATAAAAATAATCCTCCGAAAATTGTCTGATAAACGCACCAAAGTACCGATTTCATAAGGAAATTTCCGTCGCTTTGAATAGTATTGAAGAACTCACTTTTGCCAAACCGCTTCTGACTCTTTTCAAGTTTTAATGATGGTAAGAAAAATATATTATTGTATCTCAAAGAGATTTCAAATGGCGGATAAATCGCTGAACTATTTAATCATAACCTGACCACAATTAGAATTTGCTCTTGACACGGTACAATGGCTGTGAATGACGACCGAGCACACAATGAGTACGTCGATTAGTGGCTCTTTGAAGTAATTAGACGAATTATAATGAGCCTCTTGTTGCAGAGCCTTAATACTGAACCAATGGAAAAACAGAATTTATATTTAAAACCAATATGAGAGCGAGCCTTCCACATAGTTGTGTAGTTTAGTAAGTGATTTATTTATTTACAAACTCGTGAATGACACAATTACAGCTAAAACGTGCCAATGCGACGCTATTACTGCTTATCACAATAGAGCGGACCAAACGGAACTCAAAGTATTTGTTTGCGGACAAAGTGTTGACAGTCGATCAAGTCATGTCTATAGATATTATAAATGAATGTCGGTTGTCGTGTCTCTGTGTGTGAGCGCGTTGTTCTTCTACACTTCGCAATGGATTTTGATGCGGCTTTCACCATCAATTAGAGTGTTTAATCCGGAAGGTGTTATGTAAGTTACGTTTAATATTACTTATTAAAAAAAAACTCGATTTTTTGTCAAGTTGAAAACACCGTACGAAGCAGACTAAAACTAGCCAAATTCCAAGAAATTTGCCTAAAATGATTGCCTTATAGCCTGGTTAGGACTATGTTAGTAATTTAGTCAAGTGACGAGTGATTCAGTAACTAAACGTTTAGTAAGTCACCAAATAAATAGTCATTAGTTAAAAATATCGTTTGCACTACGGTCGAGTACAGTACACAAGTTTACTGGCAATTTGCAAGATGAACAGGCTGCAACACAATAAACTGAATAAGCTGATGAAGCTTATGGTAATGGCTATTTTAGAAGAGATATATGAAGAAATTTGTGTGATAAAAAAAGCTATGGGTACGAAAATACATTAATAGAAGAGATGAACTTGGAAAAGTCAATAGACTGTGAATTTAGTGTCTTCCATTTCCCGCCTGTAATATGTGTATAAAAAGTTGTTTTACTATACTGATAAACTCTTTTTTCAGCAGCTACAAATAGAATTCCTTCTTATTTTTTGTATTTTGGAGTAATGTTTTGTTTTAAGACGTAACCTTCCTACATAAATACCTAAAAACGGTACAAAAAAAAATGTTGAGGTGACAAGCGACTGTGTCTAGCAGAGAAACACATTAATAAAGTCAGAAAAACTCGTTCAACCCTGATCTAGTGACAATGGAAACATTAATGGTAAGTACACCCTTTCAAACAAAAAAATATTTTTTTAAATCAGGCCAGCCGTCTTCGAGTAATAGGTGAACATAAATATTAAATAAAAAGATTCCAACGAACTGAGAACCTTCTCCTATATTTGAAGTCTTTTAAAAAAGAAAAACAAAACCTGAAATTAGGTACTGTCGAGGTGGCAAGTGACTTTGTCTAGCAGAAAAACACATTAAATAAGTTTTATAAAGTCAGAAATATCCGTTAAAACGTTTCTAAAATAAAACGTGTAGCAATGTGTTGAATCCTGAAGATAGCACAGTATTCTTGGGCATAACTCTGGATGCTAAGCTTCAGTGGGGTCCACATATAGATAAATTGTCAAAAAAGCTAAGTTCCGCAGCTTACGCTGTTAGAAAAATTCGTAATTTAACTGATATAGAGACTGCCCGTTTAGTGTACTTCAGTTATTTTCATATTGTAATGTCGTACGGTATTCTATTGTGGGAAAATGCCGCCGATATTCAGACTATCTTTGTTTTGCAGAAGCGTGCTGTTCGATCAATTTTAAATAAATTAAGTCCGAGAGACTCTCTCAGAGAAAAATTTAAAGAGATTAATGTAATGACTGTGCCTTCTCAGTATATTTATGAAAATCTTTTATATGCCCATAAAAATATACAATTGTTCAAAAAATACAGTGATATCCATAATATAAATACTAGAAACAAACACAAATTTGTTGTACCTACAACAAGGCTCAAGAAAATAGGTGGCTCGTTCAGATGCCAATGTATACGCTTTTATAATAAACTACCAAGCCACGTTCAAGATCTAAGCCTTAATAAATTTAAATCATTAATTAAACGTACGTTGTGCAAGAAAGCCTTTTATACCGGTAAAGATTATATTGAGGACAAAACGGCTTGGGATTGAGCTGCTTCCAATTTCTGCATTTTTTTTTAATATAATATACACATTGGCATTAATGTGTTTTTTTTTTTAAACAATGACATTTGCTTACTTTGTAAAGTATTACATTATTTAAATTATTGTGAATGTGAAGACGATGTGGGTCATTTATGTTATGCATTTTATATTTTTTTATAATTCTCTCCATGGTCTGGCAGTTTGAGTAATTTATGTGGCCTACCCAAATGTCCTGTCTTTGGTATTGTTCGTCGAATCGTTGAGCTCCTTAAGTCTTGAGTTGAGCTACACGATTTCTGACAAATGCGTGCACTGACTGGACAGGTCCTCTCAATCTGTGTGGTTCTTTCCTCAAAAGACCATCTCAGATATCGACCTACATGGTCTTCATATAACCTGACCAAGATTATGTCTGGACTTTAAAAGAGACTATGACCTCTGAGTTTGTTTCGACCTTTCTTCTCAGAGTAGTCAGATAGGAAACGCCGATCTCATCTAGTTTAAAAAATACATGATTGACGTGTAAAAGTGTTTGTGCAAACCTACTTACAAAAATAAAATCATTTATCAATTATCATTATCATTTAGCAAGAAATGTGATTGCTAAAGTATTATTTTCTCAAAACTGCCGGGTTAGATTTTGATGTCCCTTTGCACAATGATATAGTCGAAGTGTCCACAGAAATACCACTACAGTATTGCTATTGGTTCATAGACCACTTCTCATACAAATTTAGAATCTCCTTTTAAAGTTGCTTCTTCGCTCCACCGAAACAACATTTTTGCGGCGGCTATATGAACTCGACTAATTTCGACAGGTTCCGACTCGTTTAGCCGATCATCTAGTGACAGTGACGCACAGCGGGGGGCGCTACCCGCCCAAAATTATAGAATAATACTGGTAAACTCGACTAAATCATTTCCTAAACTACTCGACAACATTTTTGTTGTTCAGACATACTGAGTTACTAAATTACCCGCCACATGACTAAATGACTTCTTAGCACAAAAACGGCTTTACAGACAAGCAGACACGACAGATCTCACCAGACTCTAACAAACGAACAGCAGCGCTTAGCTCGACATCATCACAGTGCACACTCCATTTCCATCATAGTCCACGTCGCGGCATCGAGATCGCTGGTTTAGTATGTCGTTGCGCTAATTATCGGCGGATTACCGAGATTGGCTCCGTACGGCACGGTTTTATGGCGCGGCTCAATGGCCCGTAAAGTGGATCCATCGAATGTATTGATAATACGCTCTCGGTAGCTAATTGTGTTTATTGCTGTTACGTTTTTAAGATTAGCGCTAATTAGTATTACCATTATCAGTAGATTGTTTGTGGTGCAGATCTTTGTAGTTTCCTTACGAGCTTTGTGAATGGCTTAAAGTTGTTCGTACTGATAAAGGATTTTTCGTTTCAATGCTCAGGATGGCATTCAGGGTACCCTGAACCCCCCCCCTGTCCTTTCCCCTGTCCTACCCCTTCTATCCTGTTACTTTTTTCTGGTCGCGGTGAAAACTTGAGATGACGGCTATTCAGTCCTATATACATATACATAATTATAGGACTGAAGATACCTTGAAGTGTGTTATTTGAAAGAAAGAAAGAAGGAAATATATTTATATTATATATTGAGTGTGTGCACTCTACATATGACTTATGGTTGCTCGAAATAAATGTATTTAAAAAAAAAAAAAAAAGTGGATAATATTTAATATTTATTTATATTTATATATACTTTATTGTACACCAAAAAATACATAACAAAAAAAAAATACAATTTTGAATACAAAACATACAATGGGCGGCCTTATCGCTTTCTGCGATCTCTTCCAGGCAACCTTGGAATGGACAGTGAATGCGTGGATATAAAAAATGGGGTTGTTAATGGTGCAACATAATATACTAATAATAAATGTATTTTATTTTATTTATTATAACTTTATGTCACTAAAAACTTTTTATATCGTCACATAATTTACGGCAATACTTAAATCCATATTGAGATGTCAGTGTCAGGTGAGCTCAGTAACTTGTTGTTAACTCTGAACTCGTGACGGATCACTAAGCACCGACGCTTTGACTTACTAAACTTATAACGTACTCACTGAGCGAAGTGATGTGTGTTCTGTATTATATAATGGTTTACACGGTTAGGAATAGCAATCAAATCTGAAGCTAATCTGTGTTCGCTGAGAGCATCCACCCGTACTAAACTATTCTATTGGAATCATTATATATCTCCTAGTAACAATCTTAAAATATATCCAGACCAAACTCCCTGCCAACAAAAGTTTTTGAAGGAACTAAGAGATGAGCTTCAAATGCGAATTGACAATGGTGAGCAAGACCTAACAATAAAATACATCAAAGGGACTCCAAAAATCGTGTCAAAAAACTCCAGCAACAAGGCCGAAAACAATACAACAATAACCTAACTACATCTTCAACTACCCTACATACCAAAAGAAAAACCAAGTACCTACATATTTTATATCAAAACGTCAGAGGTCTGCGAACTAAAACAACAACATTCAAAAACTCGGTATTGGGAATTACGACTGACATAATCGCCCTAACAGAAACATTTCTTACGAGCTCAGTCTATAACTCAGAGCTGTTTCCACCTGGCTACACCGTGCTACGTCGAGACCGAGCGGGCGACGTCGGCTGGGGTGGAGTTCTTCTAGCTGTGCGCGACTGCTACGACGTCCGACGTATCACCGACATAGACGGACTCCAACCCTCTACCGAGATATTGTTCGCCGTTATTAAACGTAAGGCAATAAAAATGTTATGCTGCTTAGTTTACTTACCACCTAGTTATAACTAGGTCGGGTCGGGTTATCGTTATAACGATGGACAATATTTAGAAGTACTGCAAATAATTGAAAATGCAACTTGTAAGTTTTCTGGCCTTGATTTTTTGTTGTTAGGCGATTTTAACCTCCATTCTATGAGTAAAACTGTCCAAGATCAATTTGAATACTTTCTGGATTTCGGTAGATTGAAGCAACATAGCCATGTTGTCAATTGTTTTGGAGGCCAATTAGACCTAGTCATAAGTGGATTGAATGAGGAACGTGTGAATGTGACAGACAGCATTGAGGCATTGGTCCCTCCTGACCGGTACCACCCACCGCTTGACATATGCTTGGCATGGCCACCTATGCGACCGGTCGCCGCGATACTGCCGCCAGCGCTGCCGCCGCCACCGCCTCGCACCCCGGACCTCGCAACGCTCACCTTCGACACCCATCCCGAATGGAACTTTCGTAAGGCAGACCTGTGTACACTGTACGCTGACATGGCTAGCATTGACTGGGGTGACGTCACCAGCGCTCGCGACGTGGATAGTGCAGTAGAAATCTTGTATACCAAACTATTCACCGTTTTCAATAGTTCCGTCCCCATCAAAACACGCAAAAGTAGCTCGGGTCGTTACATATATCCCACCTGGTTCACAGCGGAAATCATACGTAATATCAAGAATAAGCATTATAACCATAAAAAGTTTAAGCAATCAGGCAAACCACTCAACGAAGAGTTATTCAAGTACTATCGCGAATTAATAAAAACACAAATCGAAGAATCATATGCTAATTATATTGAGTCTATACAGAATAAAATACGTAAAGAACCGTCGGAGTTTCGGACATTTGTTAAGAACCAACGGAATGATAGACAGCCGAATTACTATGAATACTTATATAACGGTAAGACAGTAACGGGACAAACTGCTGCAGACGCTTTCGCAGAGTACTTCGCGTCGGTCTTCCTTAAAGACATTCCTACCTTGGACCCGGAACGTATTAATATAGATACAGGCCCATTTCCAGATTCATTCCGAGTCACTGTCGATCTCATAAACCCTCCGGATTTCAGACGCATCCTAAAGCGAATAAAACCTTTTTCTTCATCAGGTCCCGATGACATCCCACCATTCATTGTAAAAGATTGCGCTTCAGTGTTAGAAATACCTCTGCTCCACATATACAATTTGTCTATAAAAACCAGTACCTACCCGACCCGCTGGAAGTCTTCTAGGGTCACGCCAGTTCCAAAGAGTTCACTTAAACACAAATTAGTTGAATACAGGCCAATCGCTGTCCCTTCCGTATTTGGGAAAATCTTCGAAACCCTACTGGCCAGCCACATAAGCTCACAAATTAAAATGCGCCTGGATGATGCCCAGCACGGATTCAGAGCCGGTCGATCTACCGCCACCAATCATATAAACTTTGTTAACTATACACATTCTCAACTAGACACAGGGCGGCAGGTAGATACGGCCTATTTTGATATACAGAAAGCGTTCGATAGGGTCGATAATGATGTGCTCCTAGGCAAACTCTCAGCAATCGGTTTTACACCAAAATCACTGTAACTCTCTGCTAGTTACTTAGCTGACCGGCAGCAATACGTTCAACTCGCCGGGTACAAATCTCAGACCTATTACACTAGATCTGGCGTGAGCCAAGGAAGTACTCTCGGGCCTATTCTATTTCTAATCATGGTCAATGATCTACCCCAGGCCATCAAAAGTGCAAAATGTCTGATGTTCGCCGACGACCTTAAATTATACATGGGCGTGGGGTCGGTTTGCGACTGCGAAGCTCTCCAAAACGACATATCCAATGTTATTGAGTGGAGCGTCAGAAATCATCTACAATTTAACGAAAAAAAATGCCGAGTTATGACTTATACTAGAAGTAGGACCCCCATTCAACATAGTTATCGAATACTAGACAATACGCTGACAAGAGTCCATGAGATGCGTGATCTCGGCGTGACGTTTGACCCTCGCCTCAATTTTAGGGAACATGTCGTGTCTGTAACGAAAGCTGCTAACAGAACCCTCGGTTTTATCATGCGTCAAACATACAAGTTTCAAGATTGCAGACCGGCAATCATGCTATACAACGCGTACGTTCGCAGCCGGTTAGAGTATAATGCTCTCATTTGGGACCCGTACGAGGCCAAGTACAAACTTTTGATAGAAAAGATACATAAAAAATTCTGCCGATACATATACAAGAAGAAGTACGGGTATTACCCATTTCTTTATCCCTCGCTCTTTGTAACGGCTATGCTTGGACTTGACACTTTAGAGTTGAGAAGGAGCTTGCAAGCAATTGTACACTTTTATCATCTGCTCACCAACAAAATCGACAATCCCTCGGCACTGATAGATGTAGGCCTAAACGTCCCTATGGGAGCCATGCGGGGTGCGGGTGAGCGCGGTTTGCGTCGGCGGCGGCCCCTGCTGGCTGTGGTTGGTTCCCGCACCCGTGCTACAAGAAATGAAACCACACGACGTACCCTTGCACTCCTCAACTCGATCTTATTAACTAAAGATGTGGACCTGTTCACTGACAAATTGAACAAAATTATATCCGCGGCAAATGTCCACCTCACACACTGTCATACTAGTAAGTAGTACACGATAGCATACCATATTGATTTCAAACTGAACTTTAAGTATCTAGGCTAAGCTGTAAATGCTGTAATCACTATTCGTTAGTAGTTAAGCATTAGTATTTAATAATAATATTACTTATGTTAACAACAAATAGCTGTACGCGTATATTACTAAATGTAACTTGTTTGTAGACGCCTTGGGTTGTCCTGTTAAGTCTACAAAATGTTAATAAATAAATAAATAAATAAATAAATTATGTAAATGGCCAGCACTAAGTTATTTAATGTATGTTAGTAAGTAGCACTTCCATTGATGATGAAGTGATGCTTGAGCCTAGCATATTGCAATAGCTGCTGCCTCTTCATCAAAAAACAAACTTATGTGTTAAAAATGGATAGAAGTCATCCAAGGCTTGAGTGAAGATGTTTACTAAACGTACAACAAGACCTACCATTTAATCAACGCCACAACGATGTTGGAGTTGCACTCAACTAAATCTTACAAACACTCATGACATCTACCGCACTTGTAGTATTTGCAAGTACTTGTAGTGTCCGCCTAACTACTTGCCGCCAACTGGCTCCACTGCCCCCACCGTGGGGGGCACAGCGGGCCAAGTTCGCGCCACGCCGGAGTTGCTCACAACTTTATGAATTCCTAATCTTAATGTGTTGTTTATGTTAACTTTCACGTCGTATTGAAGCTCGCCAGATATTGCTGAATACTGGAACTTGGTTATGTGGCAGTTTATAAGTTTTGGGACGAAGCAAGAAGTAGATTAGACTCGTGGCTGTGTTAGTGTTAATGAAAACTTGTAGGCTGGTCTGGGAAGGATCCAGTAAAAGAAGAATGCTAATGTTGGCTTATGATCGTAAGCGGGAAATTGTAAAAGTTTGTAGAATCGCTTCATTTGTCTGGCAGTCGCGATCAAGACTGCCTATTGCGAATTTAGTTGTAAGATATTCAACGTTAAAACGACGCGACGGGTGCAAAGTGGTAGTTAACACAGTTGTCATATTTTTAAGCGCAATGTAGATGCAGAAAACTACAATATCTCGTAAATTAAACATAATTAGAAGAAATGAAATATACATGTGGATATATTATTAAATAATGAAGCAATGATGAAAATTTCAATAAATTTGGTTTAAAATTGACAAAATGGGAGCATTTTTTCCTATTCTGCGCTCTCCTGAAAAGTAGCTGTTTTGTAGATGACTCTTTTTATTTTGCACCCGTCGAAAATTGAGTTTTCAGTTAGGGAAAAGCAATGGACTCGCTCAATGTAAAGTAATCATGGGCAATGGACAACGCTTCATAAAGAATTTAGTAACGTTTCAAGCCCTGATCGTTATACCATAACAAATGTAAAGAGCGCTTTGTACCTTGAACATACTGTCTACCATGTTTTGGTGATGTGTTTTGTATAGTGATTCCAGTTGACCGTCATTATATTGATTGATTGGTCATGCGGTAGTTCGGCAACGTACCGCAGATCAGCCAGGCATGGTTGATCTGTCGGTAGCTACTTGAAGGGACCAACAGTTAAGAGCCCGAACAGATATTTTAATCAATAGTTCCGTTCGTATTGAGAGTGGTTATAGGTTCAAACGTGCGAGTCTTGTAGTAATTTTATAGGCATTAAGTAATTATGAAATGTGTTTCTTGTTCGGAACAGTTTTGTTAAAGTAATGTTTTTAGTTTATACTATTTCCAGTTGCTGCTTTAAGTTTTTAGCTATGCTTGGCTTTGCACAGCTCATTAATATTGTTACTTCTCTGTTAATATAATATAGCGCTATGGATTTCATTTTTTCGAAAACCTGCTACAAAAACTAATAATAACTAATTTAAAATAAGAATGCTAAAGGTGCCTAGGTACTTACAATCTAGTCATTACTAAAGTTCTTAGTTACCTACTTTCTCATATAAGTAATTTAATATTTTAAAGTTATGGTTAATATCAATACACCATGACACAGTTCTAGCTAGTTTTCAGGTATATTAAGGTGTCAGCTGCGTTTCCATCATGCTCCAACTACCAATGTCGAGCCAAATGTGCCAGTTATGGCACTGCCGTGCAAGATGCGTTGTTGGCACTCCATTCAATGACTTTACGAACGGCTATCGATGGTTGATAAACGAATTGGCATTAACTAAATTACATAATATAAACAATATATATTTGCAGCGCTAATAAAATTGTTTGAATAATAAACTGTAAACAATGTACCTAAACCGAAAAACGAGCTTACTTTGTGACAATCCTATAAAACTTTCATACATATATCGTAACTAGTGGTGTTAGTATGAAAGTTTTTATTGATCACTCCATTATGATTCAAAGTACCCAATGCACTAAAATTGCACAAACTTTTAAAATATTGTTGAATTTGAAATTATTTCATTTGTACAGGCGGAATAGAGGCGCCATCTAGCGGAATTTCCCCGCAGTAAATGCAGTCATAGAGAACGAGACAGGTCTTTACTTAGAACAGGAACGCTTTTCAGCTAAAACTGTCGCTAGTGTCTTCGCCACCCGAAAGATGGCGCTACGAGTACTAGTAGCATTTAGTCCTTAAATTCATATTTCCCAGCAAGCATTTTTCAACACCCGAGTTTGCCATTATTAGCAGACTTTCAGAATTAATTAGTTATTTTATGAACCTACCTAAATCAGATTCATTGTTTTATATTTTATTTTGATTTTATTAAATATTTCCGTAAGTTTAACTCTATCTTATCATGGGCTCTGTAAGGACAAGAAAGTTTTTACGAAAAGGATGACACAAAACTCCACAGCTGCTGTTTCGTAACTAAAGCTAAGCGTCCTGAAAGTGTGCCGGAAACTTGTTGACATCTGTAATGTATCTTCGCGACACACTGTACCGAGGACCACTCGGAACACTAGCCAGCAGTAAATCAACATCTTAAGTTCTTATTTCCTTAGTCATCCTAAATCTTTTGTTAGTTTCAGTTAGGGAATAGAACAGAAGCTTCATTCCCTCGGGTCAAAATAGTCTAAAAGTATTTTTTTAGAAGTTTCCTAACATCTCACTGTTCCTAATCTCTATTTACTTTGTAATGATAAACATCTTCCCCGCTAGGATTAAAGGGGACTTCCGTTCCTCTTTTTAGTCACAAAGTAATTAAATACAATCCATCCATCGTTTCTTTGGTCTTTTTAGGGTTCCGTAGTCAACTAGGAACCCTTATAATTTCGCCATGTCTGTCTGTCCGTCTGTCCGTCCTCGCTTAATCTCTGTGACCGTTAGCACTAGAAAGCTGAAATTTGGTACCAATATGTATATCAATCACGCCAACAAAGTGGTAAAATAAAAATTGGAAAAAAATGTTTTATTAGGGTAGCCCCCCTATATGTAAAGTGGGAAGTGATTTTTTTTTAATTTCAACCCTAAAGTGTGATATATTGTTGAAAAGGTATTTAAAAATGAATAGGGGTTTACTAAAATCATTTTTTGATAATGTCAATAATTTCGGAAATAATCGCTCCAAAAGTAAAAAACAATGTGTCCTCTAACTTTTGAACCATAAGTTTAGAAAATATTAAAAAAATCTGAAAAGTAGAACTTGATAAGGACTTTCTAGGAAAATTATTTTGAACTTGAAGGAAACAACAGTTTTTGTACAAAAAAGACAAAAAGTTGTACAAAATAATTTCTGGACTAAGTTTGTAGTATAATCGTATATGCAAGCATTTTTTTAACTTCGTTTACATATTTTATTATCTTGAACGTATCTTTTTTCAAACAAAAACGAAAAAGAATTATTGAAGTCGAATCCCAATATTTTAAGATCTATGATCGACTACGATTATTACGCGAACATAACGGATACCCACTTTTAAACTCATAAGTGGGAACACTTATTAATAAGTGTTCCCACTTATAAGTTTAAAAGTGGGTATCCATTATGTTCGCGTAATAATGTGACGGACGGAAAACTACGGAACCCTACACTGAGCGTGGCCCGACATGCTCTTGGCCGGTTTTTTTATTACCGTATGGGCCCGCTCTTGACCTCGATCACGCCTGATGGAAAGCAATGGGTGAGATCTATGATGGAACGAGCGTGCCCAGAAGATGCCTTAGGCACTGGAACTCCCAAATATCGTCCAAACACAGCAGGCTGCTTGACGCTGGACTCCGGTGGGAGGGTGGCCGCAAGCCAGGCGGGCGTTAGCCCTGCCACCGCAAGGGTCATGCTCAAAACTTTCCTCACTACATATTCCCCTCTTCACATCATTCGTTGGCATCACGTGGCCGCACCATGACAACTAGTTTCCAAACAAATTGTATCCTGATCCTTATATTAGGACTAGAGACCAGGTTAGAGCTACATCGCTTCTAGCGCTAAAATATCATTATATTTCAATATCCTCCATACTTTAAAACTGTCTCTCAGCTAGCTATCTACAACGCTGTCATCAAGTATAAGCCGGCATCGTGTCGTCTTCTGGGAAATCACGCGGCGTAACGCGTGTGTGGAGCGACGTCCCGATGTCCCGGCGACGGCGACGTACCTACCGACCTGGCCAGGACTGGTATCCGGGCCAGGTCGGTACGTCGCCGGGACGTAGCAGTGAATAAATGCCCGGGTCAGGTGGCCCTGACCCGGGCATTTATTCACTGCTGCCACTTGCGGTAGCCTAAGACAGTCTGCAGGTGCTACAGATTTGAAACGTTTCATGTAGACACATATATTAAGGATGGGCCTTTCTTTTGAGGGACTCTTGAGGTGAGACTAAGGTAGTGAAAGTATAACTTGTTTCATTCAGGTTTCGATAGAACATTCAGTTCCTACCTTAAGTTTAAATTGTGTGCAACGACTGATACCGATGCTTAAAGATACTCTCCAACTCCAAGTGTTGGAGAATTTTCGCTTTAAGTCGACACTTTTTCAGGAGAAAAATGTCTAGTGCATCGAAAAGTTTCATGAAAAGGTCTCATCACATGCATAACTTACACAAATTAATTAATCTGTGCCCTATTCCTTTCCAAAAGCGCTGTTAGAACAAACAAACCATTTTCAGTTCTGTTTCACAATATCTATTTTTTTTTTTTTCGGTGGAAGGTAAGCGGTAGGCGGTAATCGTTCCAGGTCTTTGAGTATTAATGTTAGCTAAATACTCATAGTAGTATACATTCGTGTTATTTGTAGGTACTATGGTACAGGTACACATATGGTCGGCATTGGTCACTACGTAACGTGAGACCGCGCGACCACGCGACCACAGGCGGTCGTCGTGGCTGCGGTCAGATTTAAGCGCACTAGACGGGTTTTAGGCATTAGCCAGCTACGAAAGTGTTGCATTGATGGTTTCTATTTTAAGAATGTAGATAATAATACGACAAAATATTTATGTTGCTACTTATCTTCGATGTACTTATTTTGTCTATTGAACTGGCTCTCATATTGGTTGTTACAACAACCCAACAACACTGACTAGAGGTCAGTGCCCCACAATAATCTGTGTTCATGTATAGTCATTTATTAATTTATTGTCAATGTCAAAGGAATTTTTAAGAAGTTTCATTTAATTCTAAATCTGTCTCACTGTATTTCTTCTAAGGTCTTATCAAAAATCTATCCAAGTTTGTGCTGGTGGCCGTGGCCTTAGAGGATTAGTGTTTAGGGATAAAGTTCGGGGTACGAGTATCGTCAGGCGTCTGCGGTTACGCGCTTCTACGTCATCATCCGAACTGTAAACATAGTTACTCGTAAGTATTATTATCAGCAACTTGTAAGCAGTATTTACAACCTAGAGTTTTAGTAGTTTAGTTTAACCGCTGTACAAAGTGTTGTGTCTTGTCGTAATTGAAAATACCAGCACGCCCGAATCGATATAAAGCTCAGTCGATTGACCCTGATACTGAAGAAATAGCGTCGTCCTCGGCGGTGACAACAAAATATATTGAATTCCTGTCAGTTTGATCAAAATAAACTCATAGCTACTATGTGTCTGAGGACATAAGGATTTATTACCATTTTTATGTGTTACGTGGCTGGGTGCCACGTTGTAAATTAATAATCGTGCAATCGCGACGAGTAGGTTGATTATACAAAAAATTATAAATAGATTTCAATGCAAATTGACGCGACCATAACTCACCACTCCATTGAAACATCATAGAATACCAGTTACTTTTCATCCACAATGAAGCCATCTCCTCGAATAAGAACAGACATTCAATAATATCGCAACATAAAGCGCGACTGCATGCGACTATCAGCAGAGTTTACTTCAGCCCTCGCAGACACGCAGACAGGCGCGTCTCGCCGAGATATATTAATTAAACAAGTCGCGAGTCGCGACCGATCACGGCGACGCGCGGCTTCACTGCACTGTAATTAAACCAACGACAGAATAGCTTATTATGATTACAGATGAACGGAGTTGTTGTTGTGTGAGATGTGATGCTATTTGAATTGTGGGTTCTTTTTGAAATGCAAACTGGATCTGAGATAGTGTTGCTGGTATGACTGCGATATATAAATCTAAACTTGACCAGTGATAATGTGCATTGTACCTTTTATTTAATTTACGGTAAACTTTTCGAATGGCTATAGTTTATTTACGCGCTACTAGAGTACAAAACTCTCTATAGGGCAGGCAGGTCTCATTTAACCCACTTTTGCCCCACTTGGCGTAAACGTCATGCGTGTTATCCATCGCACGTGCAACTGTGAGCAATCAGCGGCATTGAATGGCTCCTCGAGGTAATTACGCAGGTCGCGGTGCGGCGTCCATTGCGCGCCCTGCTCGAGCACCCTCGACCGCATGCTTGAGGGGCGCGTAATGAAGACCACTACATTACGGTCATTGTGCGATTGTCGCCAGCATTGTTATGGGAGGCTCAGCTGGCGGGCTTATTACTTGCAACCATTTCAAGGGGTCGACGCACTCGCATTAAATGCCAAAAGTTTATTTATCGAACAAAATTATGTGTATGTATTGGGCGTGTCAGATCACGGCCGTAAGAGCACGATATGTCAATTACCTTTCAAATATTCATGTGCAGGCTTCGATCTCAGCAATGAGTGACATTGTTGCAGGAAGGTTGTATTGTAATAATGTTGACTGCGATGCGGACGAATTTTTTGATTCCCCATGATTTTTTTCCTCATTTTTATATATAGGTGCATGTACCTACATATTATTAATATAATTTTAGGTTCGTTAGCTAATAGTATAATACACATATACGTATAAGGTACATACGTGTACACACATGTGTTATAAAAATAATACTTAGAACTGAGATATTGTATTCGTGTCACGGAGTTCGACGTAAAGCGCCTGATCGGAGAAAGTAGAGCTCCAATCTGTGCTCCGAGAGGGGCGTAACGGAGACAAAATAAAGTAAAATTAAAAGGAACAAAATGTAACACTTTGTGGAAACTTTTCATGAAGTTGGAGGAAGATGTCACTGGCACGACATGCTATTGACATGGGAAATTCATGCACCGTTTGGCAACGACATCAATATAGGGAGCCTTCGTTTTTCACGGTTAGCCTTACTGTGAATAACAGACTGTGATTATAACATGAGTCTTGTACCCGTCGTAACCACAGTTGCAGAGAACCTCCAGTATTATGATCTGCACTGCACCCCGAGGCGCCACGTGTAGTGTGTAGTGATGTGCAGCATGTCGATAATGTGATTTATATATGTTAATTTATGTCACGTTAGCTTATTTATGTTATGTTTATGTTAGCTTATATATGTTTAAGATAAAATTTCAAAGAGCTGTGGATTTTGTGATTAATAAATAAATAAATAAATGTCGACGGCCCGCGGCGGTCGCAGCTCCGCACTTATCACGAGCGCCTCATTAAGGCTCTTACAAACAGGCGCGACACGCGATAAATCGCGCGCGACACAAAGGCACCGCAAGTCGCGCAACGAGCGGTGCCTTTGTGTCGCGTGCGATTAATCCCGTGTCGCGCCTGTTTGTACGAGCCTTTATACGTTGCTCACTATACATTCAACGCGAATTAAACACTTTATCACAGTCCGTCATTTTGAGGGCATCTTATGTGATCTCATGAGAAAGGCCTTCAAAATAGTCGAGAGTTGGTGCACAAAACACGAACTATCGGTTAACCCCTCGAAGACAGAACTAATAATAATAATGTATTGTGTAAACAATTGTTGGCTAACCCCAAAATAAATAAATAAATAATGTTCACCAACAAGAGAACTCTTGGACCTCATAGGCTCCCAAAACTTTTCAACACGGAACTAACACTGAAAGACGAAGTCAAGTACTTGGGTCACCCCCAAGTACTTGACTTCGTCTTTCAGTGTTAGTTCCGTGTTGAAAAGTTTCTTGATAGCAAACTGCTCTGGAACAAGCATCTTGACTACAAACTAAATAAAAGCACAATTGCACTCTACCAATGTAAAAAAATGTTAGGAAAATCATGGGGGCTCTCTCCGAAGATAACTCTGTGGATTTACAAAGCGCTGATCCGGAGAATGTTGGCTTATGGCGCTCTGGTTTGGTGGACGAGGACAGAAGTCTCGACCACCATTACCAGACTACAACGCTTCTAACGACTGGCCTGCTCAGCTACCACTGGCTGTATGAGAACCACCCCAACAGCAGCCATGGAGATAGCCCTTCAATTAACTCCCCTTGACCTGTACATACAGCAGGAAGCGGCGCTAGCTGCCATCAGGCTAATGCATTTGGGCATATGGGGCAAAAACATTACCAGTCCACACGCTAAAATCCTGGACCGGGCGATCGAGTACCAGCCTCTTACCGCTGCCCCGTGTGACAGAATACCAAACCAACCGATGTTCAACAAGAACTACACTATACAAACAGTTCAGGAAGAAAGGGATCAGTCAGGAGTCAATGAAGTGCGCATTTATACAGACGGCTCCAAAACACAAAACGGTTCAGGTGCTGGCGTACACTCCCTTGACCTAAATATTAACTTTCACATACCACTAGGCACACATAGTTCGATCTTTCAATGCGAATGTGTTGCCTTAACACAAGCTGCAATAGCAGTAAAGCGCTTAGGCATCCGGAACTATGGCATAAAATTCCTATCCGACAGCCTATCTGTGCTCAAAGCTTTAGGAAGCAAACAAACTAACAATATGCTAATTTTTGAGTGCCATCTAGCTCTGGAGAGTTTATGAACGTCTAATCGTATTACTCTCCAGTGGATCAAGGGGCACAGTGAATCTCTGGGCAATGATGCTGCAGATGAACTTGCGAAGAGAGGCTCTGATATGAGGGTGCTAGGCCCGTACCCACTTCTCCCTTTGTCTTTCTCACAATTTCGTGCGTGGATTCGCCAAAGATCGAGCGAACTCCACAACAACAGATGGTCACGGGCAACAGACTGTAGACAGTCAAAATTGGCTTTACCAATGATACACCCGCGACTAACCAAAAAACTTCTCAGCCTGAGTAGGAATAACCTTAGAATAATAATACATAGGTACAATTACGGGCCACAACCTCCTTAACAAACATCTTTTCAACATAGGCGCCACGGACCTTTGCAGGGACTGCCTTGATGCCGAGGAATCAGCCGCCCACGTCATCCTGGATTGCGAGGCCGTGGCTTCTCAACGTGCAGAAATCTTTGGAATAATGAGGTCGCTCCGTGAAGCCTGTGAAGCTCCCAGGAAGCTTCTGTGCTTCTGGGCGGAGCTAGGCTGATGGCTCTGTTAGCCAGAATCCCCACGCACAACGGACCGAATGGGAGTCTAAGTGCGGAAAAGGGAGTCCTATCATCATCATCATCATCACAGTCCGTCATCAGAATACGGTGTGCCTGTCAATTATTGAAATATTTATGTAAAACAATGAATATATTTTGACAGTTAATCGTTTCGGTGTTATATTTAAGTCTTACCTGCATAGTTCGTTCACTGTTTCTTATTTAAAGCAACATCCAGAGAGAGAGGTTTCATCATCCTTCTGCCGGTATCCAATTTGGGGCAGCATGGCTCCCAAAAATTTCTGTTCAAATCTTTGTTCTATGTTCAATATGTTATGTTGAGTGTGTGTTGTTGTTTGTTGCAGTACCTGGGCTCGTTCCCGGTGTCCGGCGGCGAGCCGGCGGCCCGCGGCGACCAGGTCTCCACGCATCTACACCTCATGAAGGTAAGCAGTGTTGCTAGTAGAGCTTGCTTATATAACCCCCGTTAGAAGGTTCCCCCTATGGGCCATTGCTCCACTCATTCGCAAACACACGAGTACCTACATCGAAATACACTCAACTCTCCCTAGTACCTTTCGGTTAGATTTTTACAATGATCGCACGGTAATGTTACGATTGTATATCAATTTTACGAGTGAATGGGGAATATGATACGTGTAAAATGTTTTTAAAGGAACATCAGTGGCTTAACGACAGGTTCTGGAGCAGTTATCAGTATTATTTTAGTACTTTATAAGAGCTATATTTAGTTGTATGAATGTTTATTATAATTTTATATCATACTAGCTTCTGCCGTGGAAGTCATAAAACAATATAATATACTACAATAACAATATAATAGTATACTACAATAACAGCCACATTTTTATGAAACTTCCCTGTGTACTACGTTTATAGTTTTGGTCTCAGCAGCCAAAATATTCGGAAAGTCAGGACTGATGACGCGGCGCGGGAGCAAGACACGTAAAGTTTTGAAAAGCAGATCTTCCTGCAGCCTTCACTAGCAATTTCCCATTGCTTGCCAAGTTTTCGTTTCTAGTGAATAAACGAACGCCTGCATTCCTGCATATTACTTAATAGCCCAACTCAGATACACGGACTGATGCATTCTAACAAATTTTTCCTGACGACCAGTTATCACTAAAATAATATAACAGTAGATTGTAAACGCACGGGATTTCTCATTAAAAGTCACATAACTATGGATACCTATTCATTTTAATTTTAAGTAAAGATGACAGAAATGGCCTTAACTTTATGTTTTTTTTTTATAAACGTTCTACGAAATAACAATTTTAAAGAAAACGAAAAAAAAGAAAACGATAAGAAACGTAAAAAAAAAGATATACAAAAATATCAATTTGTTTTTGGGAATCGAACTTAGATTTGCAAAGCAGCCGTCGAACCTTGACCTTTTAAATCTGTGACTGCTGATCGAAAATTTTCAAAACGTTAAAAACAGTTTCCTACGACCGTTTTCTTGTAGCGACAACGATTTAGTTATCTGCCCTTATTGCCGCATCTCAAAAATCCACGCTGTGTATGTCATGATTGACTGCTTAGCTCCATAAAAGTATAACGTGATGATAATCATTTAAATCTGTAACTATCTTGCTAATTGCGGTAAACCATTGAAGGATACAAACAAATGATGAGCAATATTGCATTGCTCATCCCCCATAAAAAATAACGGGATAATTTACAGATTGATCGATTGATTGATTCATTCATTTATTTCCCTGAAATATGGTATTTTACCAATTTTATAACACCTACACATTGTTCTTCATATTCCGCCTATTAAATTCGGCATGTAAATTTCGTGACAATAATAATAATGCTAATTCTAATTTAATCAATTTAAACTAAATTATTAAATTCTCGTGTCAAAAAAAAAAGGACTGAATCAAGAATTGTCTACATATCAAATTACAAATGTCAAAAAAAAATTAAATTACAAATTGTCTAAATGACAACCAAAGATTATGTTAAGTTATAAATTTAATGTCAATAGCTTAAAATAAAAATGTCATATTTAATTTTCATGTCTCATCAGACTGACCAGACTCATAGGAAATATACCTATACTCGTATAATGAATAAGATTTTTCATACGAACTGTATCCCGCTTTTCACTCCCACAGGGGTGGAATATCAAATAAATCGTTTGGGGTATTTTCATTACTTGACTCAAAGATTATTTATACGTATTTTCGAGTTAATCAAGCCACGCAGTAAAACCCTCCCCTGTATAATTCTGCCCCCGATAGGAAAAAAGACGCATCTAACAGTTTTTCCAGATTTGAGTTATGTATATTGCCGAAATCAGAAAAAAAACGCGCATCTGCCTGTATTTTTTATATTTCTCTAACTTCCTCCAGTGCGGTTTTAGCACAACAAAATAGGGCGCTTCTGTTCATTTTTTACACCCGATTGAAGATGAAAAGACGAATTTATGTGAAACTTAATTAAAAAGTCGCATTTATGTAGATAATGTCATTATACTTTATAGTTTTTTTTTTAGTTCAGTAATATAAAAGGCGCATATTTGTCCCTATTTCTAAAAGGAAGTTAATAAGACGCAAATAGGTATTTGCGACTAACGCGCTAAAAAAAAACTGTTTTTACATTAAGAAAAAAAGACCACATCTGACCACTTGCGCTCTATTTACTTCGTAAAATTGTTTTAGCATAGGCGCATTTGCCATAATCGTCTTAATTACTTTACGTTGAATAAAAAATTGTGTTTTATTTACAAATAATAAATTAGGCTATGACTTATATGATAACCACGAACCTACTGTAATATTTCTGATATACTACCTTAGATAAAAGGATTATTAAATATTTTATAAACATTTTACCTAAGCCCAGGGCTATCTACATACTTTCTAATTCTTAAGAAAAAAGGCGGAAATACCTATATGCGCCCATTTATGTTAAAATCATTTATTAGATAGATAAACTAAATACTTAGAAAAAAAGTACAGCCAAAAGCGTTTGAAATTTAAAGGACGCATCTAGCCGTTTACGTCTATTCAATTAAATATGTAATATTTTCCTTAATTTTTTATGCTAAGATGAAACTGTTTTTTCATTATTTTTATTATAATAATTTAATAAATTCATATTATTATTAAACCAGGTTTAAAGCCTATTATTAGAGGGTATTATTTTCAACTTTAAGTATGTAAAATATTAATTTACTCGAAGACAGCATACGATTTCCCGTTTTATTCATTAAAACATTTATTTCTCCGTTTTTACTTTTTAACTATATATATACGTCTTTTTAACTATCGGGGGCAGAATTAACTACCCCTTTTCACCCCGTTAGCGGTAGTTTTTCGAAAAACCTTTATACGCACACATACCCAACCTTATACACGACCCTTATAACAACCCTTATACACGTTATTCTTTATTTTGGTCTTAAGTATTGTAGCGGAATATCATCTTCACAGATAAATAAGCACGTAGGGTATTTAACAATTATTTTGTTCTAACTAATTTTTTATATGAACCCACTATGTATTAATTTTTGCAACAGATTTTGTATATAAGGAACCGACTTGTCGAAATACATTCATTCCACACTTAACCTGCATTTGCGTCTCATTTTCATACCCTGCATAATCAACAGTGGTGACCCCGACTGAAGAAACTCCTAGAAGCAAAAATGAACCCGAGCACTTCGACACTGAACGATGGAAGCGAAACATCAGCACCGCAAAAAGATTCGCACGAACTGTCAGCCGTCTCGTACAACTAACGGATACCGCCTATATGGAGAAACAGAATCAAGCTTTGGTTCCTGCAATTTGAGGCAATCATGTCTGCTGGAAAACCAAGCGACAAGGAACTGTATACGCCACCATGAAGATGAGGCCCATCCAAACCTACGACCACACTAAACTAGAGCGGCTACTGTCCAACGTGGAACTTGGCGATTTGAACCTTTGAAATACCGAGTTTCGAGGTAATTGGACACGCGTTAAAATTTTTCCATACAAATTTTGACACTCCCTAATCGCCCTTTAAGGGGTAGTTCAGAAAAACGAAAAGTGTCAAACTTCATAATTTACTTAGATAAGTATTCCTGCCAAGTTTCAAGTTTATTAACTCAAGGAATAAGATTACAAACTATCATCCCCTATTTAACTCCCTTAGGGGATGAATTTCGAAAAATCCTTCCTTATTCCTTGTCTACATTATAAAGGAAACCTCTGTGCAATATTTTAGCTTTCTAGGTCCAAGGGTTTGGGCTGGGCGTTGATGAGTCAGTCAGGACTTTTCTTTTATTTATATCGATTATTAAGCAAAATTTTAACAAAATCTATCTGGTAGTTTTTGCGTGATGCTGGAACATACAAACAAACAAAAATTAGAATAAAAATATTTTCGGCATAAGAATCGTTTCCAAAATTCGCAAAAATTACTTTAAAAAACATCAATGTACAGTATTGACTTCGCTACGATTTTATTGTATGTAGATGTAGATATTTAATATCCATGCTACCAAAGAAAGAGCTATGTATATATTGTTTGTGTGTTTGCATTTATTTTTAACTAATTTAAAACAATTTATGATCACTCGTAAAGTCAATATAAAATAAATTATTCATGTCTTGTGTCAGTCCAAGCGATTAGTTTCTACGTACTCATGGCCCCAGCATTTGTAACGTCAAAGTAATGAATGTGTCGCAGGCGGGCAGCAGGGAAGCTGGTTGTATGTAACATGTAGCACAATATGTAACACTCATGTTACCTACAGCGCAGGTAACATAGAGAGGTATACTCGTGACGGATGACGTCACGCGGCGCGGTGACCCCGATGTCACGCCCTCTTAGCCTGCTTATTACTGTGTAGTGCACGAGACAACGGCGCGACAATTCAACTCTAATCCCGAGAATGTTATATGGTATTATTGAAGCTACAAAGTGTTGAGGTTGTTGACGTACTTTAGAAATATGAGGTGCACACAATAGTGAGTATTGATGACTAGCAGGTTGCTGTTAATAAACTTGGAGCCTAATTAATTACTACCAGATTAGGTTTTACTATGATAATTAACAGTGAGAACGATTTATTCATTTATTTATTTATCTCCCATGATAACAAGGATGCAGCACTTAAGAGTAACGTTACATCTCTGGGCAGTCAAGTATGGGACCGCTTTTATACGCAGACAAATCAGCAAAAGACAAACATAACATAAACATATCATAATTCGTACCATTCGATTTTCTGTCCCCCTCGCACTGCAGTGAGCAGCCACTCCATCTATCTCCTCTCTCGTAGCCGACGAGGTGTCAGTGCACAAAGCCGGCTTACTGCTCTGAGGATCACGAGTAAGCCTCATTGTGTTAGTGCAGCCAGACATGCATCTTGCATGCGTCTGTGCAACAACACGACAGGCTTACAGTCATCAGTCTGCTTTCTTCAAATATGGAAAATGATTTTCACCTGTAGGTACGTTCTTCATTGGTTACAATCAGGTAATTACAACCAGAACTCAAACTATTAATTGTATGACGTTTGTTGTTAGCTTATGAACAGTTATGCGAATAAATAATCCTAAATTGAATTGGAACTACGAGTATTACTTCAAACTTTCAGCTTCACCAAGAAAATAACTAGGTACTATATAGTTTGAATTTAGACAACACCCAAAATCTTAAACGCGTAACCCCATCGTCCACATTGACACATGAATAAAGCGTGACTGCGCTGCCCCACATTCGCGGTAAAACACCAGAGTGCTGTGTGTCACTTGTTTGGGGTCGCGATATGACCCTTTGACCCCTGCGTCCCTAATGTGATCTCAAGCGGCAACTGATCAAGGAAAATAATCTTATAGCAGCCTGCGGCTACTACATTAAGGAAAATACAATAAAAAGCCTCCTTGCTAAAACCTACTGAACTATTTTTTTCTGACGTGACTATAATATATATACACTTGACCATTTGCCTACTGCAAAGAGGTCGTGTTTAATAAAGCGTCATCATCACCTTCAAATTTATCAGTATAACTTCATATTGAATGGAAACTAAGTTGGAATTTTCTGTGTCAGAGACTTTTCAGAAAATAATTTGTGAAAATGTAACTTACTTGTTTGATAGAGCCCCTGGAACGAACATAAAAAATACATATCGCAGTCGTTCAGTGGAACGTGAATAGAGTCCAGTCAGCCTGTGTTTACACTTCACTAGACCTGTGTAAAGCACCTTGTTGTTTTGGTTCTAGTCTAGCTCGTGTCTTCATGCGTGAGTTTACATGACACTCTATTCGGGTTTCTGGGATTCTGACCCTTATTTATTTTATTTAGGTCTAGAGATCTATGAGAATCTCGATAGCATTCTTTTCATTATATTTATCATAATCGGTTCAAGCATTGCAGCAGTGGCAGCGCCTTGGCTCTATGTCATATTGTGTCACGCATTATGCTGAGCGATTCTCGTTTTGCGTGGATGTGGCGCACATTTGTATCCAAGTTATTTTTTTATGGGTTTGTATTGCTTTATTTTTTTCGTTATAAAATAATTGATTTTATTTCTGTAAGTAGGTTTGTACAAACACTTTTACACATGAATCATATTAAAAAAAAAAACTAGATGAGATCTGCAAAGGCGGATTGTGAATTTGTGGGGCCCTGGGCTAATTATACTTAGGGGCCTATCTGTCAAAAAACTGTTTTTTTTAATAAAAAAAAAATCTACAATTCAGTAAATAAATAGCTGTAGCTGATCAACAAATTCATATTTTACTGTTTTCTTTTTTTTAGACTGTGAGATACACTTCTAATTAATATGAACGAAAATTGACAACTTTTAAAAATTATAATTTCACAGTGAAAGAAAATTAAATTATAAAAGAATTGAATTTTTATTCATACTTAATCAAAAAAATAACTTTTTAATTTCGAATTTTCATTTAAAATATATATAATTTTTATTCTTTTTTTTCATCTGCTTCTGTAGATAAATGATTATTTATCTACAGAAGCAGATGAAAAATCGAACGACGGTTGTGCGAAACAGACAAAAACGACTAAGTGAGCCTATGCGTTAAAGTGAGAAAGCTTCTCAAGTTAAACATGTGTTTCTTACACTAATAAAAGCAGTTATTTTGCTATTGTTTATCTGTGCTTATGGATAAACAATCATTATTAATAATTTCTTGATTAATGGTAATTTAGGTCCATACATAACTATACACCGTGTTCTTCACGTTATCAATAAATTTTGTCCAACGCTTCTACAAATTTACAAATTAAATCTAACAAAGGAAGTAGTAGTACTTAAAAAGGCTTCGTTAAAAAGATATTTGTAATATTGTTTAATGAAATTTAATTAAGCTATGCAGTAAGAGATCCAATCTTGTATTATTCGAAAGAAGGGATAATACAAATAAGAGGAAAGCTGCACATTTAGATTTCGAGATACCTGTTCCTAAGTTGCAACTCTTCCGGAAGACTTGTATCTACATGGCTCCCCTAATTTATAATGCTCTGCCGAAGTCAATTGCCCAAATACCCTTCAAAAAATTTTGTTCGGCACTACGGAAGTGGTTGTTGCAGGAATGTTTTTATTCAATTCACGAGTTTTTTGTAAAATGTCCCTGTACATTTTTTTCTCTTGATCTGGCATCAAAATACAGGCATCAGTAATTATTTAAATTAGGTGATAATAATTGTTAAATGTATTGTTTTATTTATTAATAATAATGTAGTAAAAATGGAAGTATGTAGTATCTAGGTATTATATAGGTAATATACTAATTGTAATAACATTTAAATTTTAAAATGAATGTAATGCAAATGCACTTAAATTGGTATTTTGTGCCTGCCTTTAATTGTAAATTGTAATTTGTTTTTGCATACCGTTAAAACGGTGAGACATGTAGCACTATGCAATGTTATGAACACCTATGTAAACACCATGTTTCTGGCAAATAAATATTCTATTCTATTCTATTCTATTCTATTCTATTCTATTCTATTATATTCTATTCTATTCTATTCTATTCTATTCTATTCTATTCTATTCTATTCTATTCTATTCTATTCTATTCTATTCTATTCTATTCTATTCTATTCTATTCTATTCTATTCTATTCTATTCTATTCTATTCTATTCTATTCTATTCTATTCTATTCTATTCTATTCTATTCTATTCTATTCTATTCTATTCTATTCTATTCTATTCTATTCTATTCTATTCTATTCTATTCTATTCTATTCTATTCTATTCTATTCTATTCTATTCTATTCTATTCTATTCTATTCTATTCTATTCTATTCTATTCTATTCTATTCTATTCTATTCTAAGAAAGGGTCTTAATTTAGTTTTGACAAGTTTCAGCTCACCAAATCTTATGAATCTTATGAAAATACGTCGTTGCTAATTCAGATAAGGAGATTAAGGATGATTTCCGTCAAGGTATTTAGTTGATATGAAAATTAATAAAAATAAAGTATAAGAATTCATTAATGTGTCCATAATCAAACATGCTTATTTCCATGGTCTGAACATCTGGTTGAAGTTTATGTATATCGTCCGGAACGCGTTGAATAATCGAAAAATAAAAAAAATTTTTTTCAGCTGAATGTGTATGAAAAACTCATTTTTTACGATTTTTTTTTAATTCATAAAATTTACATTTTTAATGGTTGCAAATTTTTATTCATATTAATTAAAGGTACAGCTTTTAGTCCACAAGAAAAAAAAATAGAACATATTTTTTTATTATTTATTGTAAGCTACAACAATTGGTTTAATATCTAGTGGCGTTTTTTTCAATTAAAAATTAAATAACTCGAAAATTCTTCATCGCAAAGAATTCTGACGGACCTCATTATTAAATAATCCTTGTCAAAAATTAAAAAAAAAACTGCGTATCATATTTCGGAATTCGATACGTTGTTGTTTCATGATGCAAAAGTTTTCGAACAACTTCAATTCGTGGTTTTCTGTTATATCAAAAAAAAAAACAAAGAAAAGTTGAATCTAAATAGCTTTCGCCTTAAATATCTTATCAAAGAAAAACGATTTTGACACTAGGCCAACTTTATTCAACGGATAATTACACAACACTAAAATATACTGATAAACATAAAAATCAGACTAATGTTATTAATTTTAATTTACAAACTATCAAATTTTAATTTTTACTCCACAATTTATGTTTGATGATTGAAAATAACTACTGTTCTTTTTGAGTTTCAAGTTTTCACTTCTGTTAGCTGTCCCCATGTCTGCCTATTTTTTTTTCTTCACAATGTCGTCTAATGTTTTTAATGGATGCTGGGGGCTTAAGTAGATCTACCCCTGTGAGATCGGTGTTTCCTATCTGACTACTTTGAGAAGGAATGCAGAAACAAACTCACAGATCTCTTTTAAAGTCCAGACATAATTTTGGTCAGATCATGTGAACTCCATGTATATTGGTGTCTAAAATGGCCTTTTGAGAAAAGGTTGAGTGAACCTGTCCAGTCAGTGCACGCATTTGTCAGTAATCATGTAGCTCAATTCAGAACTTAAGGAGTTTAAAGATTCGACGAGCAATACCAAAGAATGGACATTTGGGTAGACCTACGGATATCGACCGCATAAATCATTCGAACTGCCACATTATGCGTCACGTTTAGTGCAAATAATAGTATTTTATTTCTTTTTTTTATTAATTACATGCTGCATTTTTTTTATACGTATGTTAAAGTTTGATGTGTGGTTAAAATTGTACAGAGTTATGACACACACGGCCGATTCAGCTGTCAAAATATAACAAATAATCCGTGTGTAGTCACAGATTTATAGTTTGTTAGCTGTGAGTGACTGCCATATAACTGGATGCATTTACTGCACGTCATAACTCACGGATATCAACTTGCGTACTTTACACCAGAAATCGAATGTACCGAAAAAGACAAAGGTGTACATAAAAGGTAGTCAGTGTGGGTCACCCCTATCACTACCAGCGCGTGTGCACTTGAACGGCGCGGGGTTTGTTCAGGACACTGTTCTTTTTGCCAGTGCCCCTTATCACGAAAATATACGTTATAGCGTTACTATGAACAGGGGCTATGGCTGGCTACGATTTGTATCCAAGTGGTTCAGCTTTGACAAACTTCAGCTTGTGCTGTAACTAATACTTCTTTAATATTGTTTTGTCCAGCATATAGTAATAGAATATGATGAAGACATGCATCTCCATGCATCTAAGACGCAGAGAATAATAGATTTTCGAAGTAGACAGGTGCTACGAAAACGTCACGTCTACGTAGTCTCGTAGAGGTTCGTAGCGCGCTACACTGCTACGCGCTCGTTAACGAACGTAGCAGCAATTCAGTAGCAACACTAGTAACACCCGGCTTATAAACTACGCTATACTATATCTATGATTGTGAGCCAGTACTTTTTATATGAAATGTAAATTACTAAATAAACAAAATACTAATTAGTTTAGTTTAAAATACTCAAACAGTTAATTTATTTACTATGGATCTACAACAAAAAACGTACACAAAACAAAACACACAAATAATAGGCAACATCAAGCAGGAATCGGCATCACCTAATCTTATTAATTGGTAATAAATTATTTAGTGTTATTGCATCAACTATTAAATCGGTTTATATAAAACCAGCATCAATCTACTTAATGAATAAGTTATATACCTATAAGTTTCAGTTTAACATTGTTTGAATAAATCTTATTTACGTGTAAACAAAAATCTTAACATTATAATACTGTTCTTCACCTCATTTTGTTGGCGCGCTAAGCCTCCTTCATTATCTGGCATTGTTTAGTGTTGTTGCTCATAGATGGCGCTATTCGCACCTTTTATGAAATGCCTGCGAGGCGCGATAACGGACAGCCAAGCGCTCAGCAAAGATGTTATTATATATTAGCTTCATAATGACTTGTTTACTTCATAATAAAGAACAGTTATTTCGTGGTACAGCATGAATTTTTATCATTCAGTTTTAGAGTTTTGGGATAATATCTTTTTAATTTGAATATATAACAATAGATTGTGAGAAGGATTTTCGGAGGACTTGGAGAAATCAAATTACTATAGAGATTAATAATTATATTGTATAGGTATTTTATTATATTTTTCTTGGACGTTACGGTTGCTTAACACAATATAGGTAATAAAAACACAATATGTCAGTTGCAAATTAAACTTAGGTTGCTTTTACCAAATCGAAACGAAACGAAACGCACCAAAAATATTCCTCGAAAAAAATATTAAATTTAATAAAAATATCATAATTTTATTTCTCAAAATGCATCAACGATAAAACATAGAGAAGAGCATGAAGGATTCGTAATAAATGATATCGATAGACGTTTCATTTGGTGCGTTTCAAAGTTGGTACGTTTCGAAGAATACCCCGCTATTATAAAATAGTTAAGTATACTGAGCGCCGGCGATGACAAAACATGCTCAAGTTTCATACGTGCGGGCTCGCTGCGACGAATGTACTCGCGTAACTAAAAGGTGCAAAATGCATTAGACAATGTATGTTGCGAGTATCATATTTACGAGTGAAGTTAATAGTGTTGGGTCATTATTCCGTAATGGCAAAATGCGTTTTAGATTACGTAGGTACATGTGAACGAACTCTTAATTAACAAATAGCAACCTATACTCTTTCAGGACGAATGCTGTGATAGAATTTATTACATACGAATATTTTGAGTTTTATCTGAATAACTTAGGTGGTTATCAACTTTACACAATATTTACAATAATTTTGTACCTATCTACCGTCAGCTTGAGAGCCGCGACGTATTCCCCGCACGTAGGCGGCACTAGTATCGTTTTGATACAGGTTCGGCTCCGACTCCCGATAGTTCGGCGGGAAATTTATTCATTGGCTCATGTGGCAGCTATCGAGGCGCACATGACTAGGTAGCTTCAGAAGGCTTACACTGAACAATATGTTTTGGTAAACTCAACCAAGTAAAGACATCGATGTAAACAAAGAGAACGTTCAATCGTTTACAATTTTTTAGAAAGACATGCATTAGAAAAAGGGTCTCAGGAAAGTTTGGAGCAAACAACTAGGTATACTAAAAAAAGTAAAAAAACATACTTATATACTAAACCTACGAGTATATAGGCACTTATGAAAAGTGAGAAGTTAGTTGCACGAATCCAATTGATCGTTTCCTATGGAGAGGAACGCCAGCAAGAAACTCTACGGTTACTCTTTTAAAAATAATTGTCTTTTACAATGTTTCAAATCACACTATAAGTAGAGATAGATGGACGGTGTGGGCCTGTCAACAAGTACCAGGAGGTTGTTAGGTGTAGAGACTAAACACTTTACCAAGATTTGAATAACCTGCTTAACTTATTTTCTACAGCAACATTTCAAAATATTCCAGTCTATCAAGTCACTATTTACTTACAAATTCGTACAGTTTTTGGATGAATCTTCTGCTCGTAACTATTGTGTGTCACCTTTTCTGCGAGACAGGCTGGACAAATAGGTGGAGCGACACCGCGGCGCATGCAGAGTGGAAGCTAAACGACATACACGCGCAAATCTGTCGCCTCCACCAGGTCGCAGCGGTCGCAGCGGTCGCAGCGGTCGCAGCGGGCACACAACCATATTGTCAGTTGCTTTTACAATTATGATATTTTCTCTAGATTCGCTTGGTGGGACGATTTTAGGAGTAGATGCCATGTCGAATAGCCGTTGTAATAATAAGGCTTGGTATTTCCTATTGTAACGTTGCACCTTACATGTAACGAATTAAAAAAGAGTTTAGGTTAAATTGCTTAATGTTAAGAAATCTATGTACACTCAACTATACTATATTTACACAAAACTTTAAAAACTAATCTATTATAACACTATAAAACAAACCTACATTTAAATAAACCTATAAAATTAAAATAATATAGTACGGAACCTACGAATCATTTAATCTGCGAAGGTCCACACATCTATGCGCCCGCGCATCTTCAAAACGATCATTTACCGAGCAGTGCCGGGGACTCGCGATTCGCGTGAGTTCGGTATGGATGATGACTAGTCGTTTTGAGAGCACCACGGGTGACGGCTGTGTTCCTCGCTCCGAAATTATCTAAATAATTTCTACTAAATACTTCGCGAAATCCCTCTAGGGTAAGTTTCCATGTATTTTATTAGAAGGGCTTTCTGTAAGGTGTTCTATAACTTTCTAAACCTAGTTTCTGCTGTATTTCTTCCTATCTTCCTACCTGGGACACTGTGACCTTTGGACCGTGAACCGTGATGCCCACAGCTCTGCTTACGCTTCCATTTCTGTCTGGATTTCCAGGATTTCTAGTCTACCCATCAACCTTACGCCGTGTTGTGGTCCCCAAGGACGCTTGGCGGAAGATCCCCTGCTGCAGGGTAAAACCTACCTACCCTACGCTGAGTGTGACGACGGAACAGAACCTAGAGTTGGAGCCGTTGGTGGCGGGCTGACACCAGAGGCAGGAAGACCATCATCCTGGGAGTCGGTTCAGGCCAGTGTACCCTACCACCTTTAACCTCTGTAATCGAGACGTGAGGCGGCCACGGAAGTATAGGAGAATAAATAAGAAGTGAACCTACCTCGCCTATTATTTTGAACCCCTACCTACCTATCTGCTGACACCCTCCTAAGGGCGAGTGTCACAGTGGCGCCTTTAACGTGTGTTTTCAGTGGCCTAATCACTTCTTGATTTTTTTTTTCCTCAAATACAGCTGTTAATTCGATCAACCTACCTACATTGTTGCTGTGAACGTGAAGGTGACATTCTACGCAAAGCGAACTGGTACGTACTTTCTTATACATTAAATGTAATTTTTCTCACTCATTTCCATTTTCATGCCTATTAGTGTCTGGTAATTGTTAACTGTTACGTATTGGTCATATTAATACTTACTCTAAATTGTGACAAAACTAAAACTGTTTTATTATATTTCACCCAGTACCTACACTAGTTAAAAAAAAAAAAGGTGAATACTTTTCTTACGTTGAATAGCAATCTTGTTAAATACGTAACAGTTCGCACAGCTACAATCTTCTTAGTTTTTCATTTCTTTCAACATTATTTTTCTATTTCTCTCATTTGCTCTTGTCACCAATCGTAAAAGGTAGCTAGTCCACTTGCATTTGTAAAGAACATCAAATTAAATCATTTCATAGTCTATTCTATCACTGTTCATTTTTTTCTATTCCTCTGGTAATCATGGAAACATACCCTATAAAATTTTTTGTTCTCAACAAAAACGAACTAATGTATGAAGTGCTCATTAGGGGCGAAGAGCCTGCATCAACCGTACTCGAACTGCGTAAACAAATAAATAAATTAACACAAATTATACCTACCTCTGATATCTGCGAATCGGGAATCGAACCGGATGTCGATATTTCTGGCGTTGGTGTTTCTATGAACGAACTTACGTCTCGTGTAAAATCTTTAGAGGATAAGTTTGATACCAATCTTTTCGAACGTACTAAAGCGTTATGTAATCATTTGTACCACCGCATAAAAAGAATTGATTGCTCGGATTCTAAGCACTCTGATAAAGTAAATTCTCTGTCAAAAAATTTAACGTCCCTAATGAATAAAATAAATTCAATTAATAAATCTGCCAACTCAAGCTATGAGCCTGTTGTGAGTGTGCAAACAGCTGTGGATACCGTACCTAACGTATCGATGTATTGCGACCGCTCGCACATTGGCGAACTACAAAAACTGAGATATAACGGTAAATCTTGTGTACACGCTTTCGTGCAGAGGGTAAACGAGTATAGTACTGCGCGCAATATACCCTCTATTAAGTTGTTAATGTATGCTACGGAAATATTCACAGGCGATGCGTTACATTGGTACCGTAGTATTAAAGATTCAGTTACTACTTGGGATGAGTTGATAGTTTTGCTAATAGAGGATTTCAGTCAGTTTGATTACGACTACCGCCTATTGTCTGAGATACGTAACAGAACACAGGGTGATACGGAGAACATAACTATTTATTTTGCTAAAATGTCTGAATTGTTTTCGAGATTAACTAAAAATATATCGGAACAGGAGAAACTAGATATTTTAATGCATAACATAAGACCATGTTATTCTAGTGTATTGGCTTCAAATACAAATTCAATTAATACAATGGCAAATTTAAGAGACTTATGCAAGAATTTTGAGAAAATACAGTCTTTGACTTCTCAATTTAGAGAACCACCAAGAGTGTCGTCTGATACTTTGGCTCCTGACCTAGCATATTCTAAAACTTCAGAACAAAGTACTAGTAAATCGAACTATTATAATCAACATAAGTACAATAATAACTCAAAACATAATTATAATTCTTCTAATAAGTGTAAAGATAAGCCGGATGTAGCTGCAATTACTACTTCCGATTCTAATGCTAAACCGGTTTATTGTCCTCGCTGTCGTAATTCTGAACATTCCTTGAAACAATGTAAAGCGGATAGGTTTCTAATTTGCTTTAAGTGTGGTACAAAGGACGTGAAATACCCTAATTGTCCTAAGTGTCATTCAAAATCAAAAACAAAAAACTAGCTAGTGAAGATTGCTGTAGTGAAAACGCTCTAAATCCTAATATTAATACTATAGATTCTAATAAAAATAAAAACTTTGATGAAAAAGATTGGAAGGACTGGCTTTTGACAGTCAAAACTTTCTTTTCTAGCTATTTCATTACAACAATCTTCGATAAAAAACCAAAGGATGATCTACGACCGTACGCGACTATCCAAGTACGTGACACAAATCTCTGTGGTTTACTTGATTCCGGTTCTACAGTAACTATTTTAGGTAATAACTCACATTTACATTTTGTTTCATTGGGCCTTGAACTCCATAGGGGCACTGCTAAAACTTTTACAGCCGCCGGTGGACAGAATTTAACATCTATAGGATTTATTAATCTACCCGCAACTTTTGAAAATCAATTCCACATATTGAAAGCTTACGTCATACCTTCTGTAAAGTCAACTTTAATACTAGGCATTGACTTTTGGACTAAGTTTAATTTGTTTCCTAAGTTTTATAATTCCATTTCTATTCATAATGCCGCAAACAATAATAGTGACGTCACTACAATGTCAGAATCTACTAGTGTAGTGCGTTCCTACAGTGAATTGACTGAGTCACAGCGTGTAACAGCTGATAACATTATAGAACAATTTAAAAATATTTCAACTGAGAAATGTGGATTGGGTAGAACTAGCTTAGTAAAACACCATATTGATACTGGTGATTCCTTACCTATTAGGCAAAGATACTACAGGGTTTCTCCTGAGAAACAACGTATTTTATCGGAACAATTGGATGAAATGTTATCGCTAGGTGTTGTTGAAGAGTGTGAGAGTCCATGGTCTTCACCTGTTCTATTGACGCCTAAGAAGGACGGTAAACTTAGATTCTGTCTAGATAGTCGTAAATTGAATTCGGTTACTAAAAAGGACGCCTACAAGTTGCCTTATATATCTGAGATTTTGGATAACTTAAATAATGCAAAATACCTAAGTAGCATCGATTTATCCAAAGCATTCTGGCAAATTCCTATTTCAGAAGACGATAGAAACAAGACTGCTTTCTATATTCCTCATCGCGGCACTTTCAGATTTGTTACTATGCCCTTCGGGTTGACAAATTCACCTGCTACGCAACAGAGGCTCGTCGATACCTTATTCTATGGGCCTGAGTTTGAAAACTCTGTCTTCGTCTACATCGATGACATAGTCATAATAAGCTCTAATTTCGAAAATCATATATCACTTCTGCTAAAAGTTCACAAAAAATTAAGTATGGCAAATCTAACCATAAACTACGAAAAATCGGTTTTCTTCCGTAACCAACTTAAATATCTAGGTTACGTCATTGATTCAAAAGGTCTTCATGTCGATTCAGATAAAATTGACACAATCTTAAATTACCCTACACCTACAAATAAAAAAGACGTAAAGAGATTTCTTGGAATCGCGTCATGGTATCGTAAGTTTGTTCCAAAATTTAGCACTATTGCTGGCCCACTAAACAAACTTACTTCCACTAGTAAAAAATGTAATCCCTTTCTTTGGTCTACTGAAGCTGAGGAATCTTTTACAAAACTTAAAGAACTTCTTGTCTCTGCTCCGATTCTTTCATGTCCTAACTTTGACCTACCGTTTGAAGTCCATACCGACGCTAGTGACTATGGGGTTGGAGGTCTATTAACTCAGACTATAGATGGAGTAGAACACCCTATAGCCTATACGAGTAGAACCTTGACTGGATCAGAGAGGAATTACAGCATCACTGAGAGAGAAGCTCTCGCTGTACTAGTAGCCTTAGAACACTGGAGATGCTATCTTGATAATGGCAAAAAGTTTATCGTATATACAGACCATTCAGCTCTCAAGTGGTTCCTTAACCTAAATAACCCAACTGGACGTCTAGCACGTTGGGGTGTTCGTCTCTCAGCGTTCAATTTCGAAATTAAACACCGTCGTGGTGTGGATAATGTCATCCCTGATGCACTGTCTCGTGCATGCCAAGTTTCAGCTATAGACGCTAATCCTAATACGGCAGCTGCTAGTGATCAATGGTATTTAAATATATATAACGGTTGCCAAAATTCTCCTACGTCGTTCCCTAATTATCTAGTAAAAAACAATCGCTTATTCCGATACATGCAAACTAAACATCCCCTTAATAAGGAGTTTGAGTGGAAAGAGGTGATTCCTGCTGATTCTAGAACAGAAATCATTTTAGAAAACCATTCAGAACCAACCGCGGGTCATTTTGGAATATTTAAAACGTACAAGCGGCTAAGTCTCCGATACTACTGGCCTGGAATGCATGCTGATGTCGTAAAAGCGGTTACGTCATGTGACATTTGTATTGCTCATAAACACCAAACTCATTCCCCTCTAGGTGAAATGGGTAGGCCTAAACAATGTTCTAGACCTTTTCAAATGATTAGCGTAGATCTAGTAGGTCCACTACCGACTACTAGAAAACAAAACTCCTACATCCTAGTCGTGACTTGTTGCTTTAGTAAGTACTGCTTATTATTTCCAATAAAGCGCGCGACAGCTGAAATTGTTACCAAGATCTTGGAGGAACATGTATTTCTAATACATGGCATACCTTCTACAGTGATACTTGATAATGGTAAACAATTCGTAAGTGCTACGCTAAGACAAATGTTTGACAAATATAAGGTACCTAAAATACATTTTACTCCTAAATACTCACCACATGTTAATACAGTCGAGCGATATAACAAAACTATAATGACCGCCATTTCAACGTTTATCACTACCGACCAACGAGTTTGGGATCTGCTGATACCTAAAATACAATTCGCCGTGAATAGTTCTGTTAACGAGGTAACCGGTTTTACTCCTTCGTTTCTAGTGTTCGGGCGCGAACTAATTACTTGTGGGTCGCACTACGTTGATACGGAAAACGATGAAGATCTTGTTTTTCAACCACGCGATTCCTACGCTGAGAACTTAGGTGTGTTATCTAATATATTTAATAAGGTTCAAGCACTATTACTGCAGGCTCATAGTAGGAATTGTCAACATTATAATTTACGCAGAAAACCTGCAGAGTTTAGTGTTGGTGATGTGGTTTGGAAAAGAACTTTTTATCAGAGTGATAAGGGCAAATATTTTAATAAAAAATTAGCTGCAAAATTCATAAAATGTAAAGTTATTGGTAAAAAATCTCCACTTGTTTATGAACTTTCTGACATGTCTGGAAAACCACTGGGTTATTGGCACATCAAAGACATCAAACTTATTAACTATAAAGACTAAATTCTATACTTAAACTTATCTTATCCTAGCCTTAATTTATAAAAAAACCTACTACTCAAACTCAAATGTGTTAAATAATAAATGCTATTTTAATACATTTAAACTAACTAATTGAGTATAATTATTATCAATATTAATAATTACTCTGTTGTTATGGTCTCAAGTCTTTACTAATAGACTCGATGATTTTATGAAAGATGACTATTTGCGTGAGGTATGAAAGATTATTCTGTATGTATTAGTCAGTTTAGTTAGTTTGGTAGTGCTAGTCGGATTTTGCATCTAGTACGCAAAATCCTACGCTTTTTGGCGGGGTACTGTAACGTTGCACCTTACATGTAACGAATTAAAAAAGAGTTTAGGTTAAATTGCTTAATGTTAAGAAATCTATGTACACTCAACTATACTATATTTACACAAAACTTTAAAAACTAATCTATTATAACACTATAAAACAAACCTACATTTAAATAAACCTATAAAATTAAAATAATATAGTACGGAACCTACGAATCATTTAATCTGCGAAGGTCCACACATCTATGCGCCCGCGCATCTTCAAAACGATCATTTACCGAGCAGTGCCGGGGACTCGCGATTCGCGTGAGTTCGGTATGGATGATGACTAGTCGTTTTGAGAGCACCACGGGTGACGGCTGTGTTCCTCGCTCCGAAATTATCTAAATAATTTCTACTAAATACTTCGCGAAATCCCTCTAGGGTAAGTTTCCATGTATTTTATTAGAAGGGCTTTCTGTAAGGTGTTCTATAACTTTCTAAACCTAGTTTCTGCTGTATTTCTTCCTATCTTCCTACCTGGGACACTGTGACCTTTGGACCGTGAACCGTGATGCCCACAGCTCTGCTTACGCTTCCATTTCTGTCTGGATTTCCAGGATTTCTAGTCTACCCATCAACCTTACGCCGTGTTGTGGTCCCCAAGGACGCTTGGCGGAAGATCCCCTGCTGCAGGGTAAAACCTACCTACCCTACGCTGAGTGTGACGACGGAACAGAACCTAGAGTTGGAGCCGTTGGTGGCGGGCTGACACCAGAGGCAGGAAGACCATCATCCTGGGAGTCGGTTCAGGCCAGTGTACCCTACCACCTTTAACCTCTGTAATCGAGACGTGAGGCGGCCACGGAAGTATAGGAGAATAAATAAGAAGTGAACCTACCTCGCCTATTATTTTGAACCCCTACCTACCTATCTGCTGACACCCTCCTAAAGGGCGAGTGTCACACTATCATACCTAGAATCAACGTTTAGAAAGGTGAGATAATAACCAAGACAGTGTTAATACTAGCAGAGAAATTTTATAACGGTCTTTTCATTTTTTTATGTTGTGAACAAATAAACAAAAAGTAATACTTACTATATGTACCATTGCTTCATCTAAAGAGCCAAACTTACCATATAAACTATCATCAAAACGCACACAGAGCGAGGTTGAGTGATCATAAAGCAGCGCAAACAAACAAAAAGCACATTGCTGGCAGTCCCCCAAACTGCACAGTCCCTCATACTGAACAGTCCCCCACACTGCACCGACCCTCAAACTGAACCCCGCGCCGAGGGTTCACATGAAAGTAATAACGCACTCCAGCGCTCGAACGCGCGTGAAATGCGTACCGCAGATTTAGACAACCCTCCACCACGAGTGCCACGAAAAGGGTGCAAGCTGTAGGCAAATCAAACTGATACCGAATTCCTGTGAGTTTTTAATACCAGTGCGACTAAGGGCTGATTTTTCAACAGTCGGATAACTTAGATCTGAAGAACAAATATGACAGTTTGACATATTTTCAAACCGCAATATTTATTGCTCAGATAAACATTACCTCACTATTGAAAAATCGGGTTTTAGTAAAATAAAGTTATTTCTCTTTAAATTTCCTCTTACGAAAACAAAAGAAACAATATTAGTTATCTATAAAAAGAAACAATATCTATCTATTGGAGCTAGCTTAATGAAATAAAGACTGTATTATAGACAATTTCATTGTGCTTAAATCAATGTCATAAAAGTTCAAGATTATGAAGTTTATTTTGAAAAAAGTAAGTTAAGTAAAAATTACCATTTTCACTAGATTTCGAAAATTGAGCTACGGTATCAAATATGCAATTTTTACACATTTTAGTATTTTGTATTGCCACTTCGAGCTATTAATAAATATAGCTGTTATACGGTTTGTCATGCTTTCCACCAGATTTCTGAACCAATGCTGAGTAATATTCTCCCATTCCTCTATCAGTGCTTCTTTCAGATCACGAAGAGTGGTTGGAGGGGAATTTTGCTGGCGTACACATAATCCCAGATCGTCGCAAGGATGCTCGATAGGGTTCAAGTCTGGTCTGCGTGCTGGCCACTCCATGCGTGTGGTAGCGACATCTTCAAGGTAGACAAACACTATCCGAGCTGTATGAAGACGAGCGTTATCTTGTATAAAGATAGCGTTCTCGGCCATGTTTATTAAAAATGGGCCAACATATTCATTTGTTTTGATTCCCGTAGGTATTTTTCTGCCGTTAAAGTGCAACACGACGCCGACAACGTTACGTGTATAGTCATAGTTTTAAGGTTTTTAATATGTATTAGTTTATTATTGTATAAGATTATTTTGTTTATTTTACCTATAGGCCTTAGTTGCCAGATAGTAAAATGATTTTTATTATATTATTATTATTATAGCATGAACCTCGACTCGTCTGAAAACATAACTTTTGACCAGTCATCTAGAGTCCAATTCATGTGTTCTCTATCGTAACTTAGCCTTGAATTTCGATGCTGCCTTTCGAGTTTTGGACCATTTGCAGGTCTAAATGGCTTCAAGTTGCTTCAGCAAGACGCAATCTCACTGTACGAGTTGCTCTCTTCAGCACGTAGAAGTTGATTTTTTATTTCAACAGCCGTTTGAAATCGATTGCTTAACATTGTTGACATCATATATCGATCCTCCCGCCCGTTCCTGGTCTGCGAATATTCGATCCAGTCTCTTCAAATCGCTGGAGCACTCTTTGAACCGTTGATAGCGACATACCAACAGTTCTCGCTGTATAACGCTGACTGCGCCCGTCTTCAAGCATTGTCAGAATTCTGGTACACCCTTTAGGCGTAAGTGGCAGGTTATTATTTGAATTTCATCAGAAATAATGAATTTCTGTACAAGAAATGCCATATTTATAAATAGAAACAAATTTAAAAGAAATGGTTTCAAAGTTGTTTAAAATTTTAATAATCGTCATTATTTATGACTGGACACAAAAGTGGAAGATCAAACTGAATGAGACAAAATCAATTCATATTGACTTCACTAACAAACACTGCGATTACCACCCAATCTACATAAACAGCATGCAAGTGCCTTATGCTAACACAGCCAAATACCTTGGCATAACTCTTGACGCCAAATTGCGCTGGAAATCTCACGTCAAAAAGAAAACACAGGAACGCGACATACGTTATAAAAGTATGAATTGGTTACTCAGAAGAAAATACTGCCTATCAATACATAATAAAATTATATTATACAAGCATATTCTTATGCCAATTTGGACGTATGGCATCCAACTTTGGGGCTGTACTATATGAAGTAACGTTAAAATAATCCAATAATTCCAAAATAAAGTACTCAGGGATGCTGTAAATGCTCCTTGATACATTAGAAATAACGACCTCCAGTGTGACCTTAAAATGGAACTCGTCACAACCATCAATAAAAAAATTACTGAACCCCACGAACACAGACTTCACCGACATGTGAATGTCGAGGCAATTCAGCTGCTACACAACACGGACATGTGCGTAGGCTAAAGAGAACTAAACCGTTTGAGTTAGTGTAGTATCTAAGTGAAATAATAGTGTGGTGCTAATGGTGCTATACACGTAACACAGGAACAAAGTGTTTTATCAATTTATTAGACCTTAAGAAAGTGCTACGAAACTGTGTAAAAGTGCAAATTGACACTATTCTTAGTTATATAATAATCTATGTGGGAAATGGAACGCAAGTGGAAGTAAGAGAAATGGAACGTAAGTGAAAGAAAGGGAGAAAGTACGAGGTATGAGGGAGAGAGCGATAGACCAAGGAAGGGGGACGACGCCATATTAGAAAGGACGGGAGGATCTGAGAAAGACGTTGTAAAGTATAAGTGATTAAAATAAAAGTAATTAATATTGAAGACTGCAGTATTTTATTGCCTGGAAGAACCCTGTATCCCACAATTTTGGGGGCTCGTCCGGGATACAGGAAAGAAGACGCGAAGACGACTACGACGACGAGTAAAAAAAAATTTTAACGCTGCACGTGGTTGGGTGCGCGGGAACGAAGACGCCGGCTACGAAAAAACTTATATTTTACGAGCTACGACGAAGACTGAAGACGTAAAAATGCCTAAAACTACTGAAGACGTGTCACCGAGGGGTGTACAGTACGCTGAAGACTTTATAAGTAACTTTTCGGGTCAAGACCATACCTACCCAGTGAGCCGTTGGGTTCAAGATATCGAAGATAATACGGAAATATTCGAATGGACGCCGATCCAACAGCTTGTGATCGCGCGCAGATCGTTGACGGGAACGGCAGGGCTATGGCTAAGAAGCGAAAGGCCATTCAAATCGTGGGCCGAGTTGAAGCAAGCCATCAGCAAAGAGTTTCCCGACGCGATTGACCAGAAGACAATTCACGAAATGATGTGTTCACGTAAGAAAAAACCTGATGAAAGCTGCATGGATTATGTGCTAATTATGAAAGAACTCGGAAAAAGGGGTAAGATCCCCGATTACGTTGCGATCAAGTACATAGTAGATGGCATACAAGACCTAGAAACCAATAAAATATTGTTGTACGGTGTTACGAGCTACAGTGAACTGAAGGAGAAACTGAAAATTTATGAAGCCGTGAAAGAAAAAATGAAGGCGAGACGTGACACACAACGTCATCAAGGTGGTAATCGGAGTCCAAAGAAAAGTTCAAGTAGTGAGTTACGGTGTTATAGCTGTGGAGAATTCAAACATTCATCTGCAAGCTGTCCTCATAAGGAAAAAGGTCTCAAGTGCTTCAAATGCAATGAGTTCGGCCATATTTCGACGAAGTGCACCGCGACGACGAAACGCGAAGACGATCGGAAGCCTTCGGAGAACTTCGACAGCCGATCGAGTCGGCCTATCAGCGGCGGAGGCGACCGACAGCGCTGCCAACATGACGGACGTCGTTCGGGCAGAAATCCGACGAATCCCAGCACTTCAAAGTCGGCCATGTTCACTATGGATGACGTTGGTACCACTGACAGCTGTCACTGCCATCATGAAAACAAATGCAAAGAGGTTATGCAAATAGTCAACAAACCTGACGAGAAGCCGGGCAAGCCGATGTTGAGTATTTTTGTTGGAAATACCGAAGGGAAGGCACTCATTGACTCAGGAAGCGAGGTCAACTTAATGTCAGAAGACTTCTACGACGTGATCGGCCAGCCAAAGACGACTGAAGATAGTGTTGTGTTGTCGGGTCTAGGACTCAAACAAGTGCGTTCTTTCGGGAAGTTTATAACCAGTGCTACGATTGACGGACGATGTTATGACGGAGTTACTTTCCATGTTGTGCCTAAAGACTGTATGCCTTATTGTATAATATTAGGTCATGAGTTTCTCGCTAGTGTGACAATGATTATGAATGAAGGAAGTGTGTTGTTGTTACCTTCTGGAGAAGAATGGATGAGACGAATTTGTTTTACCGTAGGTTTAAATGTTGTTGTAGGTTCCACGGCCAGCCCTACCATCAAAGACGAGGTTTTACAGTGTGTAGATGACTACAAACCAACCCAAGTAAAAGAAGCACCTATACAACTAAAAATCATTTTGAAGGACGACATTCCAGTGGCTCAAAAACCAAGAAGATTGTCACTAAAGGAACAGCAAATTGTTGAAGATCAGGTAAAGGAATGGTTGGAAAACAACATAGTCCGGGTAAGTTTTTCTGAGTATGCCAGTCCTCTAGTGTTGGTTAGGAAGAAAGATGGTTCTACACGAGTCTGTGTAGACTACAGACAACTTAACAAAAAGATGATAAAGGACGAGTATCCACTACCTGTAATTGAAGATTTAATTGATAAATTAAGAGACTCCAAAGTGTTTAGTGTTCTCGATTTAAAAAATGGTTTTTTCCATTTGAAAGTCAGTAAAGAATCAATACATTACACCTCATTTGTGACCCATCATGGGCAATTTGAATTTTTGCGAGCACCCTTTGGTCTGTCAAACTGCCCTAAGTATTTTATGCGATTTGTGTCAACAATTTTCAGGAATTTAATTGATAAGGGCACAATGTTAGTTTTTATTGATGACATAATCATTCCAGCTAAGGACGAGGTACAAGGTATGCAAAGATTGAAAGAAGTTTTATCAGTTGCATCAGAATATGGACTGCAGATAAATTGGAAGAAAGCAAAGTTGTTATGCAGTGAAATTGAATATCTTGGTCATTGTATACAAAATGGTGAAATTGGCCCGAGCTCAGAAAAGACAGATGCTGTGGTGAGATACCCAGAACCAAGAACAACTAAGCAGGTACACAGTTTTATAGGACTTACTTCTTATTTCAGAAAATATGTGGAAAATTATGCTACAATAGCAAAACCCTTAACCGATTTATTAAAACAAGATGCAGTCTTTATTTTTGAAGAAGATCAACTCAATGCTTTTAACCTTTTGAAGCAGAAACTGGCGTGTAGTCCAGTGTTGAAGATATACAATCCTAACCTGCTCACAGAAGTACATACAGACGCATCGAGCATTGCATATTCAGCAATATTGTTACAGCAGCATCCGGATAGTGGTCTACATCCAGTACAATATATGAGTAGGAAGACGAATGATGCGGAACAAAGGTACTCTAGCTATGAACTGGAAGCTTTAGCAATAATAGAAGCTGTCAAGAAATTTCGTCATTACCTGTATGGCATACACTTTAAGATTGTTACAGATTGTCAAGCATTTGCACTAACTCTGAAGAAAAAAGACTTATCAGCTAAGATTGCAAGATGGGTGTTGTTTCTAGATCAATATGACTTTGAAGTTGAGCATAGAAAAGGTTCAAAGATGAGGCATGTAGATGCATTGAGCAGACACCCTTATATTTCAGCCGTGGTAGTAAGCCTTCATGAGCAAGTCAAGGAAGCACAGATCCAGGATGAAGGACTAAAAGCAATAATTGAAATTGTAAAAGAAAAATCTTATTTAGACTATTGGTTAGAAAACAATATTCTATACAAGAGTGACCAGAAGCAGCTAGTAATTCCTAGGAGCATGGAAAGAGATGTCATAAGAAGAGTGCATGCCAATGGCCATTTTGGTAAGAGAAAAATGAAGGAACTTCTTGCTAAAGATTTCTACATCAAAGATATAGACAAGAAAATTGATGACTTTATTGTAAGCTGTATACCATGCTTATTAGCAACAAAGAAGCAGGGAAAACAGGAAGGTTTTCTTAACCCTATTCAGAAGGAGGGAAGCCCTCTGCATACCCTTCACATGGATCACATTGGACCAATGACTGAGACCAGAAAGAGGTATAATCACATTCTTACAATAGTTGATGCCTTTACCAAGTTTGTGTGGCTTTTCCGCACAAAGAGTACTACCAGTAGTGAAACTTTGGACAAGCTTAAAATTCACCAACAGACGTTTGGAAACCCAGAAAGGATTGTAACTGATCGGGGTACTGCTTTTACAAGTCATGACTTCAAGGAATATTGTGAGAGTGAGAATATAGAACACATCAAAATAACCATAGGAGTGCCGAGAGGAAACGGACAGGTGGAAAGGATACATGGAATAATTAAACCAACTCTAACAAAATTATGTGCAGAAGATCCATCAGTGTGGTACAAACATGTAAGCCGATTGCAACGGGCAATAAATAGCACATTCCAAAGAAGTATTAACACAAGTCCATTTGAGCTATTAACAGGTGTCAAGATGAAATCCAAAGAAGATATACCTTTAATTAGTTTATTACAGCATGAAAGTCTGGAACAATTCAATGAAGAAAGAGAAGAATTAAGAAAAAGAGCTAAAGAACAAATATTAAAAATTCAGGAAGAAAACACAAGTACTTACAATAAAAATAGAAAGGAAAGCACTAAGTATGAAGTAGGGGAACGAGTAGCAATACGAAGAACACAATTTGGCCCAGGACTAAAACTTAAGCCGAAGTATCTAGGCCCATATAGGATTACTAAGGTAAAACGAAAGGACCGCTATGATGCCGAGAAAGATGATGTCACAGCTGAAGGTCCCATAAAGACTACCTGCTCAGCCGATGGAATGAAGAGGTGGCCCAACAACGGTGAACAATATGAGTAAGCATGTTGAGTTTTGTTTGTGGTGATGTATGGAGGTAAGACTGAATGAAAGATGTTTTTATTATTTGTTTTGTTGTTTGGTTTATGTGTTCAAGAGAAACTCATTTCATTTGTTTTGCAAGTGTAAATTGTAGTTCAATCTCAAAAGCTGGTTAAAATTGTAAGCTGACTTACTACTGTTTTATTTTAAAATAGTGCTTAAGTTTATAACATGTTTTGTGTTATGTTAACCATTGTGTTCACCTTAAAAACCTTTAGAATACTAAGAATTACTGATGTGAGACTAAATTTTCTATTTCTTTAACCTTTAGATAAGAATTAGTGATGTAAGACTATTTTGTTTATTTCTTTTGTTGTTAATGTTAGTGTTTTGTGTATTTAAGTTGTTGTGATGAATGATGATGATTGTCAATGAAGGATGATGTTTATGTAAGGATGTAACGAGGAATGAAAGTCTGTCTAGCATGTCTGAGGACAGACATGAATGTCGGATGGCCGAATGTGGGAAATGGAACGCAAGTGGAAGTAAGAGAAATGGAACGTAAGTGAAAGAAAGGGAGAAAGTACGAGGTATGAGGGAGAGAGCGATAGACCAAGGAAGGGGGACGACGCCATATTAGAAAGGACGGGAGGATCTGAGAAAGACGTTGTAAAGTATAAGTGATTAAAATAAAAGTAATTAATATTGAAGACTGCAGTATTTTATTGCCTGGAAGAACCCTGTATCCCATATCTATCTTATAAAATATTAAGTTAGAGTTAAATTGCTCATTAATCTATTAGGCTAGGTTGTAATAATTACTAAGAACTTTAGTTCTAATTAATAAAGAAAAAAAAACTATTTATAGTTTTTAATTTTATAACCGACCCGCCGTGTTTGCGGCCCAGTGTATTTTGCTAATCACTAGCTTGCTTGCTTGTTCATCATGTCATTATCTTGCGTATCAGTGCAGCGATTCCTTTTGTGAAAAGTTAATTAAAACCTGTCGACACACTCTCACGTAGTGTCACAGGGATAGCAGACATATAGTTCGTGTCGTGCACTCGCTACTTCAATATATCTTCTTTTAATAATGTCAACACGATTGACGCAAACATGCGCAAAGCATTAAAGGGGAAAGCAGTGAATTAAAGGAGAAACAAGGAGGCTGCTCTGCATTTTATGTGTTCCAACCCTTCTTCGTCCGCATTATCATCACAAGCCTTTCGTCATTGTAATAGCTAATTAGTTGCTCATATAAAAGATGGCAAACTAATAGTACTCGTAGTGCCATGAAACATCAACGATAATTACTTATTTTGTCTGTAGTTCCACTTAGACGGTTCGGCCTTGTAGATTCATATTTTAGGACTAACTTTAAATTAAGTCTAAGCCTAGATATAATGGAGGTAAGTTTAACTATGTAATCTAGAACCTAGTCTTTTTATATTTTATAAAGGAGGCTTTACGACAATGTTTCGAACCGGGAGCGGTGCGGGGCCGCCGTCGGCTACACAGAGATTACTCGACGGCCGCAGTGCGCACACAAACAGACGGACGGGAAATTAAAGTAAAACGACAGTAGGCTGTGGTGGTGGGGCCGGTGGGGCCGGTGGGCCCATCGGAGGATTCTTTACACGCAACAATGCGTCTGTAGCTACAGCCTAGCCTACCTAGCTTGGAGGACTGTGAAATAAATGGGTACAGAAGAGCCACTTGCATATACCATACTAGTGACCCTCCCTTGCTTTGCATGGTTTTTATGACTTGATAAAACATCGATATTTCTTCATTTTATGTTTAATGTATTTTTCGCGATACCTAACGATGTTACGTAAGTTGTTCAGTTTGATGGTCTGTATTGTACCACACCCTTAAGTATGACAACACCTATCTGATACATGCTGTAGATATAGATGAGAAGTCAAATGTTTCTACATCTGGTGCAATTTTCCTCTTCCAATGAAGTATTATGGCCTAAAATATTCGCAACTTCTTTAACTCGGCACCGATATATTGTTAGGACACTTCCCTTACTTAGAGGAATACTTAGAGGAATATAAATTTCTCTTACGGACCACCAGAACCGTCAAGCCCTACATTATATAACGTCTTTATCCAGTTTCGTAAAATTGTCAGTTTCCCAAAACATTTTTGTGTTCGTCAGTTTGTTGTATGGAGTGAATATTCTGCAACTCCCTACACCGCGGCACGGCTCTGCGGTTGCAACAAGAATACTATTTTCTGCTTCACAATGGATATTTTTTCTCATTTGCAGCCTTCGGCGGTTTATGAGTAACATGTAATGACTTCTTTCGCTTAGTTAGTTCCTTTCCGCTGAAATGAAAACAATACGCAAAGACTGCGGAAATATTTTGTGCAGGCTTACTTCTTGCCTAAAAATCACCACCATTCATTCATTCATTGTTCACCATCGTAATCCCATTCAATTTTCGTTTTCAATAAAAACACGAGTCTTTTCCACACAATCGGTGTGATCTTTACTTTTCCTAGAAAACAGTTGAAAGTCTTTGAATGACGCACAAGCGAATTCAAATCTTGTGGAGCAATAAGTCGGGGCTAGATATTGGGGAATCCAATCTAGGCAATCGTCCCCGCGGCGCGTTACGTAAGGATCGCGGCAAACTGGCGCGGCGGGGCGGCGGCAGCACGCCCGCGGGAACACTCGCGACCTGCCACTGCCGTCGAGGAACGCGCGAATGTCGATGGGAGAAATAAATATTTGAAACATTTTCATGAAGTTGCATTATCCTAGTAGAATTTGTACAAGAATTTTGATAGTTGATATGTTTTTCTGTGCTGCAGTCGAAGACACCGTGTCATTTGGGTCGCCAGGTTGTTGTAAAAATGTAGAAGGATGCAACTTGATTACATAATCGATCTCCTATCAAATTCTATACTTGTAAAAAGTGGCATTGGACATCTGTTCTGCAACTGCCTAACTTACCAAATCTCTTCTCAGTCACTAACTTACACTGAACTTACTGAACACTGTGATGACTTTCATCGATACATCCCCTGACCGACAGCTGCCCGCGCAGGCACGCGCGGCCCCGCGCCGGCCGCGACCTTGCGTGACGTAACCAACACTCGGTTTCATGCTCCAGTTGCCCAACTTTATTCTCTCTTACTTCCTCTGATTGTTCCTTAAATTAAACATTTAAATACCAAATGTAGATAAATGACGCCAGTACAAGTATATTTTGGTGTTTAAGCTGAACATTTAATTGTCTTAATTCCTACGGGCTTACGGCCTTAATATTGTAGACTAAACAGTTTAATTTTGCTCAGTGAAATCTGGCTTTCTGGCAGTACTGACATGGAGGTTGATCACCGGTCCACGGTTACGTTTTTTGCCTCTACGGTACATATTATATTTACGTACATACCTATGTATAGTATATCCACATAAGTAGGATAGGTTCAGTAAAAATAAATGGTATCTGACAAAGATAAGGTCTGGTATGAAGCCGTGGCGTGCAAGCCCGGTCGATGGACGAACGATATTGGATCTCGATAGCGGCCGGTCTGGGCCGGACGAACGACCGTCCGACCGCCGGAATTATGCTCTTATCAACGTTTCTATTACAGACAGCTCGAGTCCCGAACAAATCCGTCTCAGACAAAAACTATTATGATAGCAAGGAATAACTTCATATCCGAGAGATGAGAATTCAGATATGAGCAAAACACCTTCTTTGAAATATTTTGTCTTAGGAAAGAAGAAAAAATAGGTATATGACATAGGTACCTATGTCGCAAAACATTGTCATAACGTACATCACGAACTTGCTCAATATACGAGTATGTCTCTGTATGTGATTATACCCGTTATTCTAATTACGCTTCCAATCATCATCTGAAATGACTTGAACCTTTTTTTTTTGTTCCGGGGTGGATAATCCTCATGGATGTCCGCCGCCCTGGGAGGGCGGCGGGGTCTGTCAGACTCTTACTGACTAAAATCCACCCCGGAGTTCCATCTCACACCTACGCCGGGGGTCGCGGGACGGGAACGTACGATCCTTCCGCAACCCCCGACTGGTGCTGGCCCGCCACCGCGGGCCTCGTCCGGTCAGAGGGGGTGTGAATGACTTGAACCTTTTTTTTTTTTTTTTTTTTTTTTTTTTTTTTTTTTTTTTTTTTTTTAACCTAACCTAACGTATTCCCCACCTAATCGCACCACACTTAATAGGAACCGTCTCAAAACATCGTAAACTTCTCTACGGTTGCCACAGCGACGCTCCAAGGGGGGCGCATGTTACGATCATACCTGCAATTAATTTGCCAGTATCGACATCAAGAAGCGTGAGGTTGTCTATTCGGGTGAATACTTCGAATACTTCAGCTGAAAGGATATAATTTCAGATATTTCATCCATAGAAATTTCATCAAAATCGGACAGTAGTTTGGATTAAACCAAAATTACTGGTAAAAATTCAAGTAAACGAAATTGCTTCATTTGCTTTCCTATGACTTTCCAATAGTGGCTTAGTGGAATTGTCATGGGATGCATTGTGGCTATTAGACAGTGCCGTATTTTTACATAATTGACCGACTTCAAAAAGGAGGAGGTTCTCAATTCGACTGCATTTTTTTTTTTGTGTTACGCGATATCTCCGGCAATATTGTAAATCGATTTCAAAAATTATTTTTGCCTCAGGCGTGGTCCCATATAAATTTTATTAACTTTGCTTGGGTAGTTTTTTTTTAATCGCCTTTATGTCTTCTCGTTGCTCGGGGATTTCATCTGTCTCATTCAGTGGAGTGATGAGAGGTGTAGACAGACTAATGATATGATTTATTGGTGGAATCTCTATGTTCATAACATCAATCTTCGTTTTAATTGAGTTTGATAAAGCTTTGTGTGCGTAGATCGTAAACATACTGTCTTTAATGATGCAACTGTCTCCCAGTGTAATGACACCTGTTTTGCTGAGTTGTTCGTTCGTAATGTCGTCGTCGCATATGACTCGCACACTGCATTGTCCACAACAAAAGTATAGGTAGGAATTAAATAAATTCAATTCAGTCCAGTAATCTCGACATTCCTTTGTTTCAGTCTGACATTGATTAGAGGCTTGATATTTCTGACATAGGTTGGTGTCTGACGTCATCTGATAGACGGGCGTTTTCAGTGGACAAATGTACTCGTCGGTTTCATATCACTAATAGTATTTACATATGTAGTATGTTGTATGTGTGTTGTGTAGGGTAGGTACAACTTAAAAGTGAAAAATAAGAACTATTTTACAAAAAAAAACACAACCGACTTCCAAAAAAGACGAAAGTCGATGTCGTTGGGTTCACAGTTTCGTTGTTTGCCACTAACTTCCGAAATTCAAATTATTTTTGCACTTTGTAGTGTCTTTTTTGGAAGTTGGTTGCTTTTTTTTTGTAAATAATTTTTATCTTTTACTAACATGACGTCTTGCAACCCTGGCTGAAGTAGTTGGGTGGTCTGTCGTAAAAACCTAATGAAAGTTTCATAGCGAGTATAAAAATGTGTAGTAAATACGACCCAGTAAGTTTGCAGTACGGTGTAGCGATTAACGGGTAAGCAGCTGTTGCGATAGTAAGCTAGTTACTGACATAGTTCGGTACTGGACTCACTAGTAAAACACTTGAATTTAGTACTCGTAAAGAAACTACTACCGACTGACGACACAATTTCTTGGAGGTCTAGACAATCTCTCCTCACAGAATAACATTTTTTCTTATTCTCATTACGATGACAAAGACGGAAAATGAAGTGTTTTGGTGATAGCCATCGATGAGCCTGCTCTTCTCCTTCTCGCTAGTAATATATAAGTCAATGTCTAGTACTTATTATACAATACTAGCGACCCGCCCTTGCTTCGCACGGTTTTTACGACTTGACAAAACCTCGAGATTATTTTTCTAGATATGTAAGTTTATTAAGAATGTATTATACACACATAATTCTTTCGAAATAATGGTTTCAAAGTAATGGTTTGACATTATATAGACAATAATTCTAATATTTCTACTCTTTTCTCTTTATTTGTGGTTGTAATGGCAATCATATCACTTGGTTTTAATAGATTTTTATATTTTACTTATCCTTTTGATAGATTCTTATTTTGTATATGTGAGGACTTTGTAGGTTTTTGTAGACTTTAGATCTGTAGACCATTTTTTATTTTATCAAGTACCGGGTGTACTTGTAGACAGGCCTACGCTGTCCTCCCATACCTACTGTAATTTGAAAACATTGTAAAAGCCAATTTTTAAGACAGTAACCGTGGAGTTTCTTGCTGGCTCTTCTCCATAGGAAACGACCAATTGGAAACGTGCACCTAGCTTCTGACGTTTCATAAGTGCCGTAGGTTTATGTGAAATAAAATATTTTGATTTGATGGTTAAAAATGGATGAAAATCCGTTACGTAGGTTAATAGAACAACGCGGTAACACAGAGAGATACGAAAAGCAAATTTTTATAATAATATGTAGGTGTCAATGTATAGTATAGATTAAGAACACATGTCAATATTACAAATTGTAGCACTTGTTGTGACCTGAGACCCGCAGTATCTTCAGTCGTAACTTCCGAACGGTGCGTGTGCCCGCAATTACTACTTGGCCATGCACGTGTATGTTAGATATTCCCTCCAAGTGTACGTGATGATGAATATTGCAGCGGTCGTTGCAGACGGGCGCGGCTGAGCGGCCTAATACCAGATAGTATCCTTTCACAGTGATTGGTGCGCCAGACGGTAGACTGTCCAGGGATGGACTGAAGTTGAGGGACCAATAAAATTTATTTATAGTAACCCTTTGAATAGGAAACTCAATTAAAATAAAAGGCCAGTGCGTGTCGGACCCCACACAATGAAGGGTTCCGTAGTTGGGATGATATTATCCCAAAAACAAACTTAACATTGTAGTTGAAAAACATGTTCTTACATACATTGATAAGTACGTCACGGTCAATTCTCCAACTGCCAATGAAAGATTTTAAACAAAAAAAAATATGATTTCGGATGTATTCCTTTACTTGGCCCGTAAGACCTGGCTTCTTGCCAAATTTCATGATTCTAGGTCAACGGGAAGTACCCTTTAGGTTTCAATTTATTTGCGTTGACTTAGAAGCTCGATTTTTTTGGAACTCCAAGGGACCTTAGACCTACATATTTGATATTAATTTCAACTTGATACCTTCGCACGTTCCTGAGAAAAAGGGTCTTAACTGACTGACAGACGGACAGACAGTCTGACAACGAAGTTATCTATAAGGGTTCCGTTTTATCCTTTTGAGGTACGGAACCCTAAAAACCTAATTACGTGTGTTTTATAAAGGTCTTGTACCTCGTAAAGAAACTAGGAGAAGTTATACTGCTAGCTCTGGACAAGTCTCTTGGCAAGATTCCCCCAAAATTAGATTGCCTTGCAATGCCAAATACCAATGCACTCGTTTTGACGCTGTTAAACACTCAACTCTTCCTTAACCAGTATGCATGGAATGCGGCCCTGCTTCCCTACCCCGGTGGGGACAGTTCATACAATAAGTTCGCTCCACTAGACGGGGCTATTGAATGCGATAGACGATAGGCTGGATAGGATAACTCTGAATATAGACTCTGATATGTATAGCCTCTGTTGGTGACACGCTATTGATGACGTGAATCACAACGGAACACAATTGGAAAGTGATTCCGCTGTAAATATCTCAATAGACATTGAGGAAAGAAAGTTTAGTGAAGAAGATGACTGCATTTATGTATCTAGTAATAACAATCGTTTATTACGGACTATGATACAAAATGTTTCTGATATAAAGCTTATATTATAGACTATGTTAGTCACAATAATTTAATTTAACAAAACCGGCCAAGTGCGTGTCAGACTACGCACAATGAAGGCTTCCGTAGTTGGAATGAATTTATCCCAGGAACAAACTAAGCATTGTAGTTGAAAAACATGTTCCCTTACATGTACATTATAATATCCATACATTGCAGTTCAAATAACTGCAAATGTAAGTTTGTACGCATAATATTGGGACATTTACCATGTTATTTTAATGCCACGCCATAGACTTCATATACAAAAGCACAGAGCCACGTCCTTCTCGGACTAATTACAATCTACCTGTGTCTAAAGGATTTGTGGCCGCTCTAGTTCCAGCTCGCTAGCCTGGCTTCTATTATATTTGTGCCAGTTTCAATTGGGTTTAGTTTAACAGGGTTAGCAATATGAATGGAATGTGTTACAGGAATAGTACCGCTAAGAGAGAGGTATTGTTCCTTGTAACATTAGTCTAGCACTAAATGCGGACCTTTACGACCTGTTGTGATGACGTCACGGTTGTTATCTGAAGTAGGTTTTGAAATAGAGATACAATTTATTATTATAAGTTGTTTTAAAATACCTTCACCACAAAGCGTTAGAGTACACTGTATGGTTTTTCCTTTGCAAGAAACCCGCTCGAGCTAACTTCTAAAAGGCGATAGTCAGGGCACATTGCACTGTCATTGGCTAAGCTGATTCATTGCACCTAATTGCGGAATCATTATTATTATAATACGGCAAAAATCAAACTTTGACATACCTATCGGTACAATCTTATACACTTACATCATAAACAACATAACTCGCGTTGAACACTCTAAACTACAAGCTAGACACGTCAATTAAGAGTAACTAAATAAAACGCGTGACGTCCTCATTAGTGGTGGTCCCAGGTTCGATTCCCAGAGCTTGCGGTCATACATCACGCGCACCTCACCATGAGGAATTCCTAATTGGGACCTCGCCGATAATTGTGCGACTTTAAAGGAGCAAGTACTAAAAAGCTCGATGAACTGAGGTTGGAAGGGTTTTGTTTGTCGGAGCAAATCGGATTCTAGCGGATATGGAAATGGAAACAAACTCATGTAGGAATCAATAATTACTAGGATATAGAGTGTACTTCAGATCCACTTTTGATTGTTTCTTAATAATACGCTAAGCACCAGTTCCGATTTTGATGTTTGGTGCCGCTTTCAAATAAATTATAGTAACTACCAAATCAACATTCCATCTTTTTTTAGGGTTCCGTGCGTCAAAGGAAAAACGGAACCCTTACGCAACACTGACGTAATACGATTTATTGGCTCTATTTTATGCGTTTTGTTTTGCATTAGTGCGTTTTGTTTCCGCAACGGGGCTGCAGCTTAAAATCATGGTTTTTTAATTACATACTCCCAACAACTATTAAAATATTTTATCTTGGAAAATAACTACTGATATAAGACCTGTAATTTGCACATAACTAGATTTTGAAACGTTTGGATTTGATGAGGTACCCAACTCGCCAATCTCCTTTGGTATACATTTATGAATTTCTGTAACCCAAACACGAACGTTTCATTTTCACTGTTGGGAGGTAAATAAAAAAAATTATAAAAAACCGGTCAAGTGCGAGTCGGACTTACGCACCGAGGGTTCCTTACAAATTTGTAAATATTTTATCACGGGTTTTTTTATGTAACTACTTTATGGTTTACGGATTTTTCCTTTACTTGTGCTACATGACATTGCTTCTTGCCAAATTTCATGATTCTAGGTCAACGGGAAGTACCCTATAAATTTTGATTCCCTTGAAAGTGTCGAAATATACGTTTTTTGCAGTATTCTAGACTGCTGTATCTTTTTTTTACGTCAAAAAAATCGTGACGAGCAAACCGGTCAACTTGATCTGCACACCTAAAAACATTACCTTAACAATATTTAAACTTGCACACTTCGTTAGTGGCTTTCATAGAAAAATCATCACAACTTAACTTTTTATCACGCACAGTAACAGACAATCACACGAAGGTAAAAATCAATGAGACAAAGGCTGTTGCAGAATTAACCCAGTACGTAAACGAACATTATCATTCTGACCAGAATTTATGTAGTTTAATTTTCTCGTTCCTATTTTTTTGAAGCCGACTATACAAGTGATTACGTCTGATATGCGGGGCTTGTTCATATAGAATAGAATAGAATAGAATACTCTTTATTATGTACACCATATAAATTACAGACATAAATATAGAAACTGTACAAAGGGTGACACAATGGGCGGTCTTATCGCTAAGAGCGATCTTTTAAAGACAACCTTAGGATGGATTTAAAAAGGAGAAGGACAGACAAATACATACATACACACACAATACAACAATAAACAATACACACACAACAACAACAACACTACACAACAACGTAACAATACTACATATTATAATATGTAGGTACGTTATAATAGGGAGATTAGTTAACGATATTAGGTAGCGATTACTACATGTGTGTCTTTATTGATAAGGGATTAATAGAGGCTGTTGTTGAATAACTAATTACAGGTTATTGGTAGTTCCAGGATAATGATAAAAAGCCACAATGTGCGGTGGGATGAACAGTAATCTGTATGGCCGCTGATCTTTTCAACCTGCTGGGAGTGCTGGGGTTTTGTTTGATTCATTCAGTGGTTGGAGAAATTTTAGGTTATAATTATGAGCTTTTTATGATTAGGAACTTCAATCCAACATAGTTGTTTCCAGCTTTGTCATTTTTAAACACGACAAAGACATTAACAAAGTATATATAATCCTAAGTAATTATGCATCTGCTAGTGGTAGATTCTCGCTATCAGCGTACGGCTTCCTAAGTACGGTCCACTAGACTGGGTTTCAATATTCATGTGTTTATCTACAGCATCTACCTACAATGTATGTATGTACCAATTGTGAGCTGGCCGGCCGTGCTTGAGGCCGCACGGATCGGATCGAGACAAATTGAAGCACACTAGCTACCGAGACAGAAATGGGGATAAACTGTATGTATAGGTGACCCTGGGTGTAAAGAGATGCATAAGGAAGCCGAGAGTCACTTCTTCTATATTATATTCACTGTTTTACATACACCTCTGAATGAACTATCTTTGGGTATAAGAATTTCATAAATTCTTTATCAATATAGATGGGTGCTCGATTTTATACCCTGTTCTATCAATTACCTACATCCCAAATGCAATATTGTCGGTTTTCATAGATATAAAAAAATATAATCTTTAGTTTTTATTATGGAACTTCTCTAACACAGAGGACAAATCAGCAATACACTTTGGTGTGTTATCAAAATGGAAGGTTGGTACTACTATAACTCACGAGCACCTCCCGGGGCTGTCGGCTAAACCCGTAGATAAGGAGACACAGTTTTTGATACTACCCAAATTGAACGGCAAATAGTCGAGCCAGATCCTTGCGGTAACGGACAGGAACCGATGATCGTCTGGTGATAGTGACTATCGGAATGTATATTTGACATTTTATCTATTATTTTAGAGTATTTCAGAAGAGCGAAGTAAAGGAAAATTCAATATATAACATCAACTACTGCTGCTCCATAAAAATTTTTTTTTAAGGAAACTAATATTTCTTAGCGGCCTGTCCTACTCCCCTTAATAAGTTCGACTTTTAACATTCTTAATTATCTGCAGCACAGCGCGTAGCGTCACCCTGAGCAATATCCTTACATCTGTGTGTGCCGACTTTCAGAACAACTTTTACTATAATAGATTTCTCCGGGACAGTTTGCGTCAGGGATAGATTCGTAATAAAATTCTCTGTCCCATTCATCCGTAATACTGTAAGCGTTTTATTTTCACCGCTCATCCTCGTAAACTCAAATAGAACAATGTTTTATGTACGGGGCGACATTCGTTACATAAATATCGGGCTGCCTCTCAAATCTAATAGATCGCCCATAAAACTGTTTGTAGCAAATACACAGGTGTTTGTTTGAATTGGTGGAAATACAGTGTGTTAGGTTAAACGAGGGACATATTTTAAGGGAGTGTAGTACTCATGAAAATGAACAACTTTTAATATGGGGCTGACTCAAAAATATGAAAAAAAAAACAGCTGTTCCCTACATTTTGTCCAGTTATGCGAACAGAAATGTATAGAGAGGCTGGTTTTATTTTCTCGATTTCAGTGTTGGTCTCTTAGTAGAAGTTGTTCATTTTCATGAGTACTACACTCTCTTAAAGTACGTCCCTCGTTTAACCTAACACACTGTATATTTGGTGTTATAATTTGTAGTCTTGTTTTAACAATGAAAGCATACATATATTATTTCCATGTCTAAATTGTAACATTCAATTGTCTCGCTTCATTTATACAAATTGAAACCAAATATTTCAGGTAGGTAGTCACATAAATTGCCTTTTATTCTGAAATTTCAATGTAAACATAATCTTTTAAATGGAAGTGAAATTATTCCAAAGTGCTCCTATAATATCGCTATCGATGTCATCTAAATTTATTCAAACCATTTCGAAAATAATAAAACCTAAACATTTTAGGTATGATGTCTTTTTTGAGTGTAATTTAAATAAGTATATTTACAATGTTGGTGAGGTTTTATAGAAAGGTTTTTGTGATCGTCGTTTCTAGTTCCTGTAATTTTTAATAATACACCTTTATACGAGGTGTGACTTAGTAACGCATTTAATATATTTTCCTCCTCAAACTGGTATTATTTACGATGCTCCTGACTCTCGTCGGTAATACTCCCAAAGTAAGAGAATAAAGCCCTGGAGTTGGTCCACGTGAAGTTTTCCAATAAAATGTCGCAAGTAGCCGACTTACTTGTCAGGAAGAAATGCTTACCAACTGGACGGTCGGCCAATGTAAGCTGATCTGCGCCCGTAGCGTAACTCTTTGCAACTCATTCAACGTTCACTTTATTCTGAGGTTTATTATGGGTCTTCGTAAACTGGGTACTCAATTATGACACTATTAAAATTTTATGTTTATTGATTTTACAAGGTTTTCCTGAGTTTGGATGTAACTTATGCCTGTTTAATTTTTAGATCATTAATAGCTGTTGGATTTAAGTTGCTAACATCATTAAAGGGCATCTTTACTTGGTCCGTACTTTACGCTCATGGCATTCCACTCATATCTAAACCCGTATACAGCGTACAACACTGAATAACATCCACACAACAATGGATAAGTAACCATCCCTTGATCCCTAACCTAGATCTGGCTACGTCGCATCGCGGTCGTTCTATTAAGTCAACGAATCAATCCACGCACGTGTCGCGTCTCTCCTGTGGACACGAACTAATCATACAGAACTACACCTGTGGCCGATATCACCGATACAAACCCAGGCTGAACATTCAAAGGTAATGTAGGTACAAATATAATTTTCTCGGAAATTCGTAGGGTACGGATTGTAAAGGTGGTAACAGATATGTTTTAGACGCGGGTTTGTATTTTGTTCCTTGCATTAATTGAGTCCTATGTTGCTAAGTAAATTTACAACATTTAATGTTAGTTTACCGGCAAATCATTGCATCTTTTTATGGAAAGGTTGAGACAAATATAATCACATTATGGTACAAACGACAAATAAAGCAATTTATGCTTTAAGATTCTTCGCACAGGTCAATCAAGCAAGGTTTTTTTTTTTTTCAGGATGGGAAATCATCAAATGACTCCTCCCGCTCTGGGTGGAGCGGAAGGGAGTGTCAGACTCTTACTGACTAAAACCCACCCGTGTTCCTTCCTTCGCCCTTTATGTTCCGGGCCTGCGGTAACCCTTTCGGACAATCCCGCTGATCCGGCAGGCATCAAGCAAGGGTCACATTTTGTTTTTTATGAACATCCTACACTGTTTATTTTTCTAAAAATATTTCATCAAGCGATTAGCCGCATCGTAGGTTAAAAATCTGTTCTTATCTTCATATCACCACTGAAATCGTTGAATCTTTCCATTTCAAGAATATAGTTTTCGTCGATATGTTTCGTGGATTTAGTGCACAGAACATGTAAGGGCGGGTCATTTGGTCCGAAGAGCGGTTATTTCGTTACCTGTACCTACATACTACCTACATACGAGTACATATAAGTAGTTTATCTGCTGGAGATTGAGTTTGTTGTATTGGACACGTAACGAAGAGCACGGAAACATTTACTGTAAATATGATGATGTCTGTGGTTGAAAGGCTGCAGGTTGAAAGATCGATTTTTCTTTGAGGAATTTTAGCGATAGTTTCGTTACAATATTTGTTTTGTTATTTGTAGCAATTAATTAGTTGAATAAAGATTTTGACCTTGATTGAAGGTGATGACAAATAATTTTTATAAGCTCATTGTGGGATGAACATTTTATCAACACTCTTCCTCTTCTAAAACTTGTAATGTGTTGCTTTTCTCGTCCTTCTATGTAGGCCGTATCTGGGTCTATAATATAAATATTTTGATGTTTTACTTGTTGGTTGATTTGCTAACACACTCATCTTAAACGACATTTTGATTCCTTTACAATGAACACGTCTAATAAAAAAGCTTCCGTCAGCTGTGTGTTCGTTTTGTTGCTTACTCAGTGTCATCACATTGCCATCAAGTCGTTACGCGCGTCCCGCCGCGGCCCGCCCCGTCTCGCCGCCGACGACGTTGACGCGACGCGACGTTTACAACAATATCGCGCTGATGGCGAAACAACGCCACAATCACTCGCGGCTTTCACCCTGTCACGTTCGAGCTTTTTGGATAAAACAGAGGATTCAGAAGGTTTTAAATTCACTACGTCATGTAGTGAGTTTTGAACCGAATAAATAAATAGCTTCGATTTTGACAGTAAGTAAAGTCTAAAATTGGCAACACCAGTATATTTTTAGTTAAAACGTGTTAATCTGCATTTATCAGAGCACACTGTGGACAATGCTTACTCCAGTCCTGCGTTACTGGTTATATTCTAATAAATATATGTACAGGCCACCATACCTTGAGACTGGGTAATCAGCTTTCTTAATTCTGGCATTGTGGTTGACAGTTGAACTCCTCAGTCAGTGACTATTCTAAGAAACTTTATAAACTTCTTTGACAAAGAACAGTCAGCTTTGAAAAACGACGCATAGCCTGAAACTTCTGCACCATCCTGTTGTATGTCGCGGGGTTAAGCGACACTTTGGAGCGGACGAACCGTTTTGCTGTAGAGAGACGAGTGTAGACCATTACATGAGCAGTTTTAAACCCATCCAGCAATGTTTGCTGTTCCACTGAGCTCGCGATTCAAAGCTGACTGTTCTTTTACAGATATTCTAAGCCCGTCTGTTTTAATGTGTAAAAATGTAGTTTGCTTTGGGCTAATAGGCCACCATATTTATTCCCATTATTATATTTGCTTAGTTGCTGATGTGAGTATGAATATTTTGAAGGCCAGCAACATTTCCAGATTATCGATTTAAACCGATTCGTAATTCGTTCCAAATAAGGGTAAACTGGCGACTGGAAATAATAACAGTTTACACGGGTCTATTCTAAAAGGTTTGTAATTGTTTGTGTTTGTTTTGATGTGAAATAATTTATGCAAATTAAATAGCTCACTGTTTGCCATTTCACTTTACAAACGAAATAAGTAGAGAGCGCGTTAACATTGCACGACGCGAGGAAATAAATAGAAGCATGTTAACTTTGCACGACGTGAGGCAATAAATAGAAGCATGTTAACATTGCACGGCGTGAGGAAATAAATAGAGAGCACGTTAACATTGAACGACGCGAGGAATTAAATAGAAGCATGTTAACATTGCACGGCGTGAGGAAATAAATAGAGAGCACGTTAACATTGCACCACGCGAGGAAATAAATAGAGAGCAAGTCAACATTGCATGACATGAGGAAATAAATAGAGAGCAAGTCAACATTGCACGACGCGAGGAAATAAATAGAGAGCACGTCAACATTGCACGACGCGAGGAAATAAATATAGAGCACGGCAACAATGCACGATGCGAAGAAATAAATAGAGAGCACGTTAACATTGCATGACGCGAGGAAATAAATAGAGAGCACGTCAACATTGCACGATGCGAAGAAATAAATAGAGAGCACGTTAACATTGCATGACGCGAGGAAATAAATAGAGAGCACGTTAACATTGCACGACGCGAGGAAATAAATAGAGAGCACGTTAACATTGCACGACGCGAGGAAATAAATAGAGAGCACGTTAACATTGCATGACGCGAGGAAATAAATAGAGAGCACGTTAACATTGCATGACGCGAGGAAATAAATAGAGAGCACGTTAACATTGCACGACGCGAGGAAATAAATAGAGAGCACGTTAACATTGCATGACGCGAGGAAATAAATAGAGAGCACGTCAACATTGTACGACGGGAAGCATCTCTGGGACGCTCTCGTGCCGCGCCTGCTGAAGCTTGTCGTAACAAAGTAAATTACTTTGTCACTACATCACACTACGAATGTCTGGATGTGCTCTTTGCTTTACAATGAAAATACTTTCCCATTGAACCGTTATCAAGACAGTGGTAGACCATTGTCTTGATAACGGTTCAATGGAAAAGTATTTATATATATTATGATATATAGCTATATTAGAATATAGCTACCTACCTAGAGGTCTGCTGATCGAGAAAGATCTAGGAACGCAATTTGTGATGCTAAGGATAACTACTAAAATTGAAAAAGGATAAAATATGCATTACTTAAATATTTATACCATACTTTATTGTCAATCTTCATCAAAATAATACAAAAAAACCTACATAGGAATGTGTCAAATTCAAGCAAGTTTTGTACGCTTGTGTCACTCAACCCTCTCTGTAATACTTCCCACCGTTGAGCTGAACCCTAGACTTTACTCACTAATAATAATATTCCCGCGTCATAGACGTGAGACGGTCGCGTGCCGTCTGCGCACCGGCGCGAAGTACACCTGAAATACTTTCTGAACTGAGGACATACGAGCATTTGAACTGACGGAATTTTATAAATTTGAAGGAAAAGTAGAAGGTGTTTGTTGACGAAAAGAGTATTAAATGTAGCGTTTTTATTGTTGCAATAGTTTCAAATTAATATTTTATTAGTCAATTGCTGAAACACTGTCAACGTGTAATTAACAGTGCCACATAATCTTGCGGAATGACTTTAGCTTATCTTCGATTGTTTCTAACATTCTCTACTGTTTGTATATCAAAATCGTTTTAAGGCTGTTTTTTCAATAATCAGAAAATATTTATCTGGAGAATAAATGTGACAGTTTCATGTAATTATTTTCTATACAAAAGCTGAAAGTCAAGCCACTATATTTATTTCCCTGAAACAATCAGCCACTAAAGAATAATTTATCCATTTCTTACATAATCACTCGTTAGGTAATGAAATTGTAACCGCACATAATGTAAAATGTTTAATGCTCTAAGATGTAAACGTTCGGGCCGTTCGTGTGTCTCGTGGAAGTAACGAAGATATTTTACAGTTAGCGCGCGGCGCGTGGCGCGGGCTTCGGGCGACGTCGCCGCTCCGCGCTTGTTCTCCAGATTGCAGTTTCAGGCCCCAACCGGTTATTTTCAACTCTCCACACACTCTGCCTCCCAAACGAGATGTTTTAATGGCTAGTTGCTTTCAAAAGTTATAATATTAGTGCTCACACTTCTGCAAAAATAAATATTAAGATCAACGACCGTGCGACCTTTTCGTCAGCTAGTAATGCTAAGTCATTCTAAAGGCTTGAGGAGAGAACAACAGTCGAGACTTTGGCATTAGTTTTATTCGCACCCAAGACCTTAGAGATAGCATTAGTAGTAGGTTTAAAATTGACTAAGCATTCTGTAAGTAACACAAAACAGAATTAAAATTATTTGTCGATTCGTTTTTGTTTATACTGCCAAAGCAGTAAGTGATTTTTTTGCCAAATACTCTAAGCCTGCAGTTATATTAATAAAGATTTATGAAAAAATGAAAAGCGTTAAAAAGAAAACTTCGGACATTACAAAGTTAATAAGATTTCATTGTGAAACAAGTGCTCATAACTTTTCCAGTTGTTTAATTAAGGGTTGGCATTGATTGCGGCATTCACTTGAATAATGCATAAAGTGGCGCCTCCCACGAATATTATGTTATTTATATGTTAAGCAGATAGCCCTGGATGTCTTCTAGAGGCTTTCTAGGGATCATTAATTGCTAGCGGTAAATATGATATTGTAATTTACCGCTGTAACAAATTGCCCAGGATATAAGTTAGGTCGGCAATGCTTGAAGCTTGAAGCATACTATTTTCGTTGTGCCATAAATTAGAGGAATGTGGAGTTAACCGTTTCTTGAAACTAGCTACGTAATATAGCATTCTGCTACGTATAGCATTCTGTGAAAGATAAAGGTAGTTGTTCAGTTGGTGAAACAGGGGGTTATGTAGTTACATAGTTCCTGCTGTACTTGCTTTTATCTGTTACCATAAAAAAAACATTTTATTGGTTATGCAGTAATATAAAAGACGATAAATAAAAAAAAAGTAATATTAAAAGTTTCATTCGCGACCTCATTAACTTTTCAGTAAAATTGTTTTCACATAGGTACATGATTTTAGCTACTCTTTGAACCTTTTTTATATAATGTTATTTGTCACATATTGAACAAAAGAGTCAAGTCCATACGATACAATAAGCCTAACAGTGGTATTACTCCAGTATTGATATTAATAATGACGTATATCAGCACAAAGCTCTGGTCGTAAATTTTTTGCGGTTCCGTACAAACGATGATCGATGTCCCTCAGAGGCCCTTTGTCTTGCCCGAGCCTTGGTGTGATTGGTGGGTTCGGCTCCTGCTGGTGTGTGATTGGTTCGTGCGACTTCCGTTTTTGTTTTATGGCCCGCATTGTGTAGTGGTGCTTAATAAATCCTGTTTTTATCCCGTGTCTGTGTGACTCTTGCGCCGTAAGAACGGTCCCGGTTACTAGTGAGATGCTTGTTGGTTTTCAAGTAGCTCAAAATGTGTCAATGTAACTTTTGTAATGACTTGCGTTTGTGTTTTTGAAATAACAAGAACAAGAATTTAAAAAATGCACATATTTTTCAATCATAAGTGTAAAATTGCTATTTGAAAATGTTATTATAATGAACCAGTTATCCCAAAATAACAACGCTTGAAGGTAAATCAACTCCTGAGCGATTATGTATTGCTAGGTATTATCGTCATGAATTACTTAACAAAATATATTAGTTAAGAAATTATAGTATTTCCAGATTGATGTATATACCCGTACATAATAATTATATCATTTGTATAAAAAGTTTAGAAAAAGTGAAAACTTGCCCACATTATGAACGCAACATTTCTATTAAACGTGACTTTACAACATAAAATAATTACCTTGCCAGTAATGTTTCATATAAAAAAACAATTACCTACGGATCGCCGTACGTCACTGCTAGGGCGGGCGGGTTAGGGCGGCAGTCGAGCGTCGCGAGCCGCCCGGGCACCACGCGCCGCCTGCGCCCGAACGCACTCGGACTCGGACGTAACTTCAAAAAAGTTCGGAAACACTGAATGACGGTTTAGGACGTTGGTTTTATTGAGACTTTTTATTGGTAAGTTATCAGTTGGATCAGTTTACTAGTTTTGTACCAAATTATTTTTGCAGTCAGCACAACAATTCATATTTTGTTTGCCTACAATTTGTGTTCTATAATATACAGTATTCAGTTAATTAATATGCAGTTACAAAAAACAGTAGCAAAAAATTAATATGCAGTTACAACGAAATAATGTGTCAGACAAAACGTATTACACAGGTTATTGTGGCTACACAATATTATGTATACAAATATTGTAGACAGTTAAAGATGTTTCAAATAACATAAGAACGTTTAGAAACTTTCTGTAATGGAGAATGATCGTCATGAAAGTAATATCAGCCGATTTTCGAACTTTTGCAATGACACATTGCCACAGCAACATTGTTCTCCGACTACTAAACCCCAGACGGAGCCGGCTCCCCGGGCTCCTTTTCAAATAGTCACATTTCAAATAGTGATATTTGCGAACCGTTGCAAATATAGCAGCCACACTATTCTACGACTACTAAACCCTAGACGGAGTCGGCTCCTCGGGCTCCTTTTCAAATACATAGTCACATTTGCGAACCGTTGCAAATATAGCAGCCACATTGTTCTCCGACTACTAAACCCCAGACAGAACCGGCTCCTCGGGCTCCTTTTCAAATAATAATAAAAAAAATAATAATAATAAAATATTTATTCAAAAATTGTAAGGCATGAAAATTATTACAGTTTTGCTTATATAAAAATTATATTGCTAAGACTTACGTGCCTGAACTAGGTAGTCCTGTGTTTCAGGCGAAAAGAGCTAAAATAGTATTTTAAAATTAATAAATGATCGAAAGTTGACAATAGACAAATAATTATATGTTTAGTAGCTTAACTCTTAGTTTCTAAACTTGATAAATACATATGTAATGCTGGTGAATTTTGTATATCTATATTTACTTTAACACAGTTAGTAAATTTTCTGTTTCTTCATAAGACATACTTTGGAGAGCATCCTTGAGGATTCTCTTACAATTTGTATAGTTCACAGAATAAATGTTTGCTTTCGAGTTTAGTCTATTATATAGGAGAGGTCAAATAGTCACATTTGCGAACCGATGCAAATATAGCAACCACATTGTTCTCCGACTACTAAACCCTAGACGGTGCCGCCTTCTCGGGCTCCTTTTCAAATAGTCACATTTGCGAACCGTTGCAAATATAGCAGCCACATTGTTCTCCGACTACTAAAGCCCAGATGGAGCTGGCTCCTCGGGCTCCTTTTCAAATAGTCACATTTCCGAAGGGAAAAGTGCAATTACGTTTTTCTGTTACATATTTTTTCAGTCACAGCTCGGGATTGGAATTTGTTCCAATAAATTGTGATGGGCTCGCGTCCTATCGGGTTGAACCCTTCTGCCGTTATCGGGAACTGTAGATGTTGCCCTTTTTCTACCCTTTCGAGGATCAATGCTAGTCAATTATATAACAATATATATAAATAGTTATAAATATGTATGTAGATGTTGATTTTATTGTGACAGCAAAGAAATAAGTTAAAACTTGATTTATGAATGTCCTTTGTTATGATTTGAAACAATCAATCAATCAACTCAGCATATCGCAGTCCACTGCTGGACGTAGGCCTCTTCCAGACTGCGCCACAACACGCTGTCCTCCGCCTTCCGCATCCCGTCTACCCCAGCCACGTTCTTTAGGTCGTCCGTCCATATATCTAGCTGGGGGGCGCCCCACACTACGCTTGCCGATACGCGGTCTCCACTCCAGGACTCGTCTGCTCCGCCGGCCATCGGTCCTTCGACAAACATGGCTAGCCCACTGCCACTTCAGTTTGCTTACTCTGCAAGCCATGTCGGTATCTCCGGTTCTTTTCCGGATAATTTCATTCCTGATTTTATTCTTCAAATAGACTCCAAGCATAGTTCGCTCCATAGCGTGCTGAGCGACCTTGAATTTGTGGACTAGCCCGACTGTCAGTATCCACGTATCAGCGCTGTATGTCATAACGGACAGGACGTACTGGTTGAAGACCTTAGTCTTCAAACACTGCGGGATAGGCGACGAGAAGACTTGACGGAGAAAAAAAAATGCCCAAATGCTGCACAACCCAACTGGATCCTTCTGTCGGCCTGTTTCTCAAAGTTGCGTCTACCGAGCTGGATGACTTGCCCTGGGTAGACATAAACCTTCACAACTTCGAGAAGAGACCCTTCGATGTAGATTGGACTCGGCAAGACGTGTGTGAATTGTGCATGACTTTTGTCTTGTCCAAATTCATGCCGAGGCTAACCCGCATGCAGCATTTGGTCTTGCTGTTCCAGTGATTTGATGATTTGAAACAACACATCCAACTACAATAATTGAAATTTATTAGATTTTATGTACGTATATCTTGCTCGTAACACTGGTTAATATAGTACATCGGTGAACAATAAAATACGATTGTGAGCTTTTATTAACAACGTCACGTTTTGCAGCAAATGACTGAACACGAATGCCAATCTTGAACGAAAGCGCAATAAGCATAAAGTATGTACAACGTACATACATGACACGGCGGCGGCGGGTAGTCTGTCTCCGTGAGTTCTGTCTAACTTCAGCGCTATTAGCAGTTAGTGGGAAATTAAATCACACTTGAATCACAAACTTAGGTAAGGGTCCCCAAAATAATCAATTTTAATTGATCATATGCAATCAGTTACAATCATTTGCTGTTGTAGTAATATTGTCAATCGCTTCAATTGCATTCGGTAGACGATCAATTTGCGCGTCAATGAGGATCAATCACGTACCTACACATTGACAACTGCAATTGTTGTTAAACAATGTCAATATTCACAAAGGAAAATGCGTTAAAAAAAATTTGTTGTTTCAATACTGTGGGGACTGTGTCTTACGTACCCATCCCTTGCATAGTTTTAAGAATGTAATATTTTTATAGAGGAACTTATTGTAATAATTTTTAGAAAGTTTCTGTTTTGTGTTTTTCCCACGAATCACATCTGCAAGCGATTTAAGTTATAGGTACTATTGTCTTTCATGATTCTTTACTTTTAGTTAAGGTTCTTCATTGTTCTATTATGTTTAGTTATCTTGTATTGTACCCATTTGCTATTGTTAGTTAAGGTTCATTGTTCTGTTATTTTTAGTTGTCTTGTATTGTACCCATCTGCATTTCTCGTGTTTTATTATTGTACTTTTAAAAGGCAATCGTTTTGCCGCTTCCTTTGTTTAGGAACTGCAGATGTGGATTTGCCGCGTCCTTTGTTTAGTGAACGGCAGATTTGGGAGAATTTTGGTTCGGAGCTTCAGTCTGTGCTGAACTACGATCGTGCGAGGTCCTCTCTGACCCCCGATCATATTTTACTCGCCGAAGCTCGCCGTAATAGTTTACGGCGAGCTTCGTGTTTCTATTAGTTTTACTCTTCATGTAACATTATTTAATTTTACCTTTTCGTGTCAAGTGTAACTGCTAGCTTTAGTTACTTGATATCGTAATAAATTAATCGCTACTTCTGTGTACAACTTACTTCAGTAACTACTTATCCACGCGGTCACGAATACCCCACAGTGGTGACCCCGACGTGATCAAAACTATCAATAGCGTGAGTTCGTGACAATGCGTAAAGAGTTTCGCGAGTGCTAAATCAAAGTACGTGTTAAAATGGCGAGCGATCCAGCTACCGACCACGTGAAGCATCACCGTCGCAGCAGAGCCACAATGGTCAGGGCTTGTGTTGGTATAATTTCAAGTTCGGCGCGGAGGCTCATAAGTGTATACACTAGCGGCGGATGACGCGCATTCCCAGCCAGCCAGCTCCCACGGCTTCAAAGGGTATCCTGACCACCAGCATGCAGCGACCGCGCATACCTGGTCATCACCCTCAGCCTCATCAGCAACCTCGGCACAGCACACTGCACTTTCGGCCAGTCAACAAGAAGAGCTCAATTCCTCTCCTGGTCGACGCAGCAGCCAGCCTCAACCCGGCGCTGTACCACATCCGACGCACTGGAGCATAACGCAGCGCCCGCGCCACCCCGACTCACTGGGGACATCTTCGCAGATAGTTCCGACTCACCGTGAACTATGCGGCAACCGGTTCCGACTCACTGGGACCTAAGTTGGCCTGGCAAGCATATTCCTCGCCGTTCTGGTCGCTGTACCACATCCGACGCACTGGAGCATAACGCAGCGCCCGCGCCACCCCGACTCACTGGGGACATCTTCGCAGACAGTTCCGACTCACCGTGAACTATGCGGCAACCGGTTCCGACTCACTGGAACCTAAGTTGGCCTGGCAAGCATATTCCTCGCCGTTCTGGTAGGCGAGTTAAATTTCCTGATTACTATCAGGCAGGTGTTTCGTGATCTTTATCACTGGTAGGGGGGTACTGTGGGGACTGTGTCTTACGTACCCATCCCTTGCATAGTTTTAAGAATGTAATATTTTTATAGAGGAACTTATTGTAATAATTTTTAGAAAGTTTCTGTTTTGTGTTTTTCCCACGAATCACATCTGCAAGCGATTTAAGTTATAGGTACTATTGTCTTTCATGATTCTTTACTTTTAGTTAAGGTTCTTCATTGTTCTATTATGTTTAGTTATCTTGTATTGTACCCATTTGCTATTGTTAGTTAAGGTTCATTGTTCTGTTATTTTTAGTTGTCTTGTATTGTACCCATCTGCATTTCTCGTGTTTTATTATTGTACTTTTAAAAGGCAATCGTTTTGCCGCTTCCTTTGTTTAGGAACTGCAGATGTGGATTTGCCGCGTCCTTTGTTTAGTGAACGGCAGATTTGGGAGAATTTTGGTTCGGAGCTTCAGTCTGTGCTGAACTACGATCGTGCGAGGTCCTCTCTGACCCCCGATCATATTTTACTCGCCGAAGCTCGCCGTAATAGTTTACGGCGAGCTTCGTGTTTCTATTAGTTTTACTCTTCATGTAACATTATTTAATTTTACCTTTTCGTGTCAAGTGTAACTGCTAGCTTTAGTTACTTGATATCGTAATAAATTAATCGCTACTTCTGTGTACAACTTACTTCAGTGTATTACTTGTCCACCACGGTCACGAATTCCCACAATACTATTTAAGATTTCACCAATTAATATTACCAATAATAACATTTCCGCTACTTCAAGGAATTTAATCAAATAAAAGGTTTATTTATTTAAACTTTTCGCACAAAAAGGTACAAAGGCGGACTTAATGCCTTAGGCATTCTCTACCAGTCAACCAAGGGTGGTGAAGAGATTGGATGGCAGGTGCTTTGTTTAAGAGGAGCAATGATAAAAAAAAAAATCTATTAAAACTAGGTACCTACACAAATACATAAATACTCTGATTAGTAAATTGCTGAGGCAAATAATCTTATAAATTTATTGTTAGTACCTACCTAATCTATTATTCAATAAAAAGATAATTCTGTCTTACTAAATAAAATATATTATAGTCGACATCCGGAACATCAACATAGTTCAATACTTTTAACGTAGCTCACAGCCATCAAAATTATTTTTAGCGAAGTTCCCAACGTAACGTAAATTCCATATTTCCATGTTGTCGTTGGATTAGAACGTTCACCACCATAAAACATAACACGAACCCGTGTTTTATTCACATAAATCTCGTACGCCTGACGGACGAATAAAAGAAGGAGGAGTTCGCTAACTTACATAAGTATTCATCAAGGACTTTATGTCGTATTCCCAAGGGCTATATTTGAGCGGCGGGACCGCACTGATAACGGTGCAGAGCCGAAAGTTAGTCTGTTATTGCGTAACTTTTCCCATTGTAACGTGTCACTAGAGGACCCCCCCCTGGTCCCCGCACCCCTCTGTTTCCCTTTACATCTCAACCTGTCGTCTCGAGTAATTAGTTCGGGTACAGAACGACACAACTCAATGACGTACTTTTCTCTTAAAGTAATTTAAGAAAAATAACCTTTCGCTCTCATCCTCTTTGTCATCGCCACTTCTACTGCCGTCGAGTCTTTTTTGTGTGTTTTGAACTTTTTTGCCTTTCGTGACGTCACAAAGGATACCGACTGCCTGACTAAAAAGGTGCTTCGTATTTGTATTCAAATATGATAGGTACCTAATATCAAACACTTATAGATCGGAAAAAACGTTTGTATGTGACAGGTAGTTTATTATCTCCTTTATTTCAATAAATACATGTCATAAATATATTTGAAAACATTTAAAAATATAAAAAAAAATAGTAGCCCACCGGTATCGGGAACAGGGTACAGGTAGTTTTATTGTTATTAGTAGGTTTTTGACCCGGATTTGTTTATACAAAAATATCTTGTAGACATGTCTATTCCACATTCCATAGTAACTTAGGAACGTCTTCCATTTCATACTTACGCACCTCCACTTTAATTTATATCAACAATAAAAAAATGACATACAAAAAGTATTTCTCAATGGTTTACAGGTACTATTCAATACTTTACGGTTTACTGTTCGTTCATATTACAATGGAAAATAGTCGTCGACTACGCGAAACGCACTTTAAACGAGCGTACAGCGTAGTGCACTTTGGTCTCCTCATATTAAAATATGCGATCAATACGTCATTAAACTGCGATCCGTTCAGTATCAATTGTTACACTTGACTGTGAGCAAGTACTTAGCGAGCGAAAGGTTTTCCATGTTCTGATGATCGAGCCGAGTGACTCGAGTGATTGATATGCAGGATCATTGCTACTTCATAAATGCAATTTAGGTACCCATATGACATGTGAAATATTGGCACTATTTTCAATTGTAAGTTTTAAAAATGGCTAGGGTATGGTGTGGACAGGGACTTATCCAGAATGATAAATAGAATCTATCAGTCAACGAATTGAAAAAAGAATCAATAAATGACGACTAAGAATGTAAAGCAATAAATACACCAACAAATCCGCAGGCAATATTAGCAAAAGCCAATATTTATTTTCAATTATCATTTATCTTTCTTATGCAAATGTAACAGATATTGTTTTCTTTTCTTAATTCAGTGATTTTCCTCGATTATAAAGAAGAAAAGTGTCAATCAGCTCTATATATCTTAAATATTACTGTTAACTGGTTTAAGACGAAACATTTATTTATTTATTTAAACTTTTCGCACAAAAAGGTACAAAGGCGGACTTAATGCCTTAGGCATTTTCTACCAGTCAACCAAGGGTGGTGAAGAGATTGGATGGTAGGTGTTTTGGTTGAGAGGAACAATGATAAAAAAAATACTATTAAAACTAGGTACACAAACATTGAAGGTTCGTTGCTCACTTGCGACTCTAACTCCCGGCAGGCGGCAGGTGATACGAACGAGTATATCGACATTAAAGTCTTAGTAATTAGAAATACCCAGATCGTAGAGTATAGCATCCTCAATTGCGCATTGTTACAGGAAACAGTCCTACCTCGTGGCCAGTGAACCCTTGGAGCAATAATTCAGTAATTACCTGGGCTATATAAGTGTGTAGGGTACTTATAGGTAGGGTGCCCCAAGTCTGCGCACTTAAGGTTTGATAAGCTGTAGAATAATTAAACAATAATCTAGTATAATCATCTTTAATTTTATTTAGACTTACATTAATGTAGTTTAATAATTTTAATTTAAATCAAATATTTGATAACAACTTTGGGAGTAATTAAAGAAAAAATACAAAGATGTAAATGCGCAATCTTACCACTACGGGTCCCTGGATATTGCGCACTAGGATCGTTAAGATTGCGCATAGAGAACATAAACATAAAATTAAGAATTAAAAAAGAAAAAGTTATTTTAAACATAAATCGCACTTGAACTGTCCAATGCCAATGTAGGCTGTACATTTCTCATGCCACCATTCAGAACAAACAGAACAACCGATCCAATCTTCTGTAATAGGCTCCTTATTACTCCTCATTACAACCACCGCAAGACCATTTCTTTTTTTTAGGTTGTTTCGTAGGCTTTTTGCAAACTATTTAATTTTTTTTGTTAGGAATCTTCATCATTTTATTTTCTTCTAAAAGTTGTTGTTTGTACGGGGAACCACTAAGTATTTCAGATGTCTTATGTTTTCTCTTGTTTGCTCTCTTTCTAACATCTGATTTAGGTATTGGGCAAATATCTTGTAGTTTTACTTTGATTGCTGTTGATTTATTGCTGCAAGATGGTACAGCTGCAGGAACTTGGAAGAAAATGAATATTTGAGATTGTTATATTAAATTTAAAAATATGGTAGGGTAAGTTTGCGCGCGCAGTTTTACGGACCGTGACTCTGCGCAGTCTTAGGGAATAGCTCAATATGGAATAATGGAACTCCTAACGCCATCTATTGAAAATATCAAAAATTATATCACTCTCCGGCTGTATAAGTAATAATCACGCGAACGAAAACAATGACCAGAACTTTCATAGTACTTTAGGCTTTTACGTAATTATAGTTTCAAATTGAGAAAAAATAACATCGAAATCAATATTTAACTTCAAACTAACCTTGCGACTCCGTTTTGATAGGTTTTTAAATTACTTTCCGGCAGCGCACTCGCTCAAGGCAATGGCCCTGAACATGACTGAAGTTAGCCGCAAATGTCATTTCGCTTTCGAAATATGGGTACTGCGCAATCTTACCTTCTGCGCAGACTTGGGGCACCCTACCCATGCGGTTTTAAATGTGTGTCCATGAATGTTTTAATAACGTACCTATAACAGCAGTTCCGTGAACTTGTAAAAGAATTTCTGTACTGGGCAATGGAGACAGGTGATTAACAAGAAGCAAATTGTAAACGGAAAAATAATGTTGCTTAATCTGTATATATTTCTCTTTCTACATTTTTACAAAATGAGCTATTCTTGTATAGTCTTGCCGCTACCAGAGATTACAAAGTTGTGTTGCGATGAGCCACCGTCGTAGAACTGCAGTCAGCAGTGGATTCGATTGCTCATTTTGTTAGTTCCTTATGGCACTGTCTTGGTCTTATTAATAATAATAAGACCAAGACAGACATTTCTCCTTTCTTTTATTTTTTCTTTCTTTATTTTCTTTTTTGTGTTCTGTGTCTACTACTCGGTACGGGGGCCCGGCTGGCGGTAAGTGGTAACTCGTAAACTTGTATCGGTACTTGACTACTGCTAGCTACGCGCTAATGGATCTGCACTATTATATCCATGGTTGAAGATGGAGCAAGCAGCGACAAATACATATATTTTACTAGACATACAAGTATGCCGTCAACTTTTTTTCTTTAGTAGGATATCCTGGCTACATGTCATAGTAATCAAACAAACTTGATCGTTAATATACTGGTTTAAATTGAGGTTAAAATTAATGTTTGTTCGAAATAAGACCTTTCACTAATCTAAGTCAAATTATATTACAAAACATATACAGTAGTCAAGCTAAATGAATCTCTAATTTAGTAATCAGCTTTACAATATTCACAACTCAATAAGGTTAACAAAAAAAAATAGGTATCAATGAAACTCATTGCACCAACCTGTGAATCTAATAGTCATAAGACTTACACGACTATTTAACTAGACAGTCCGCACATGTCTCATGACTCGGGCCTGGTATAACTCAGCTCGCGAAAGCTGTTCTGTGTAGAGGCTGAAAGTAAGTAAGTCCCAGTTGTGCGTTCTTAACGTCCGCCCCACTCTCGGTGCCCCCGTCTTAGCAGCTAAATATTTCACTTTACTTTCGACGAAACTAGAAGCAGGAATTAATTGAGTATTGTATTGCTGTTTTAAAAGAACATTCATATAAAGGATGTCCCGTTATTAATGGATGTCCCGTTATTAATGGATAACCTCTCAAGGGGTCATTGTACTTATCATTATGAACAACTATTACTATGGGAACAAACCTGAAATCGCGAAAAAAATCAGCTGTTCCTATACATTTATGTTCGCATAACTCGTCAAAATGTAGGAAACAGCTGATTATTTTTAAGTACAATGACCCTTTAGGAGGTTATCCATTAATTACGGGACACCCTGTATCGATGAAATGTTTCGATAAAGAAAAATACCTACCTACACTCTATTTTTTGGGAAAAAATTCCTCCACATAAACCTAAATAAAGTGAGTAAAGTTATCTGTCATACGAGACCCTTAAAATTTAAGGCCTCATAAAAAGACTGCTAGATACTATAAGGTCATAACAGTTGACACGTTATACGATAGATATCAGACAATTGTGAGGAAAAATTGTCAGCGAACGTAATGAGGCGATCATAACATCGCCTGTGTGCCATGCGATCCTGGTAATTGCGCTCTTCAGTTCAGTCCGTTGTGTGCGGGATGATTATCATACTCCCCACCCCGCTCACCCCTCGGTTCACCCCCACAGTCCCCCCACAGTCGTGTGCTAAATCACGGAATTAACCTTGCCGGCAGAAGTTAGTTGAATGATGAACACGAACTTGAGCCATTATATTTTGTTTAATCGTGTGGCGTTGTTATAAGCTGTTTTCAGAAAGCTGAAGGACTAAACGTTCTTGAAATTGCTTTAAATTATTTCTTGTTTTCAGAACATTAAATAGCTACGAAGTCGGTACCTTTCGCATGACCTCCATGCATCCATACAATTATATTGTGACCCAAATATAGACATTAATTTGCTAAATATTAATATGGTTTTGTATTATATAATATTAGCATACTGACGATTTTAATATTATTAGGGCAAGTGGCAATTTGAAATTTATCTTGTTTAAGTGAGCAAAATATTATTAACCAAACGAAGTAAGTACCATATTTTGCAAACAAATATTCCATGCACAGTCCCAACAGAAAATTCTTATTCTGATGTTAGCATAAAAATGTCGGTATGGTGGTATGATCCTCGAATGAAATAGCCAATAAAGGTTGGGTGACAATAGGGTCGTTCCTGTGGCCACAAATGTCATTGGCACTCGTTTGTCCCCCAGGGGCGAGCTCTGTAACCGGTCGCGATCGCTTCCACATGGGACGACCAAAACCGCCAGATTACTCACATGTGCACTATCGCTTATGTCGATAAATTATTGTACTGTGCATGAGGCTCTCTGGGGAAACGATTACATACTTGCTAAATAGGACGACGAAGAGCTTGATGACTCTGACTAGATATGTTACAAATACAGGTTGTAACTGCAGCAGCTATGTATCGATGTCAGATTCATTTAAATGCTTCTTGCTTTCAAAATTATAATACATTTCTATTGTGAAAATATATTTTTCTTATTATCAAAAAAAGGGGTACCTACATTGGTACAACAAAAGCGATCCTTTCACCCATCAATCAGAGCCGATGTAAATGTCAAAGACTTGGAGCCGTTAATCGTATGAAATCGCAGGAAACAGCGAACCGTTCTGTATGTTATTATTGGAACAATCAAGTCCACGTGCTCCTTGGAGCAAACTTACTACGACGTTGTCAACAGCGAGGCAGTAAAGACACGATACAAGGATGTGTAGAAATACAGGTCCATGTAAAACTTTACAACATGAAAATATCGCTCGATTAACGAGTGTAGATTTTGGGACTGCTCCAATTTACCTGTACCATACGCATATAAGTTTTGAAGTTTCTTGTCACGTTTTGTTAGGGGTTGATTTTCTGGAGCTATATATTTCGCAGTCATGATGAGCACGACACTAAAACGTAGCACCAAGGTCGCAATAAGCCACACCACAAATAATTCACCATTTACATACAAACTGCCGCCACTCCACCATCATACGCCACCGAGCGCGATACTTCTCCCGGGACCCTTTACATCGCTCGCTAGCGCGGAATATAAAAACTCCGGCCTGATTAAAAACGACCGTGAATAAAAAAGTAGATGATATCTCGCTAAGGTAAAGTGAGGGCCTTTACCTGGCGATACCGCTCATTTGCTTTGTCAGCAGGAAAGTGTGTTAGTGGAGAATGTAGGGAGGACGCAGCTGCGCCCGACAAACTGCCATCAAAGAATATTTAATAAAGAAGCCTCAAATGTATTTTGCGTGTGAGGAGGGAAAGAGCGCTGTATATTTATGACAAAATGATGATGGGAAGAGAATATTTTATCAATTTTTTCAAGTTGCTTGAGATACAGAAAGTTTTCTTGTCAATATTTTTGGCACGAAGTGCTATAGTTTCTACATAACTTGTCAATCTTTGTGGACTTTGTCTCAACAATGTGTTGCTCTAATAACAATAATAATTGTGTTTTGGTTTGTTGTTTTGTTTGATATTAATTTGCACATGACATTGTTAGAGCAGTCAAGGTACATGGTAGACACGAGGCATGTCGGTGTTTCTAACGCAGGGAGGTTGCATTCTTCAGTTTAGCTCACACGCGAGCCTGTGATGTGTATTATCTAACCACATTAGCAATTGTTCAACAAGATTATAGTAACTTTAATGCTATCCGCTGTTGATATTTCAAAGAAATAAACATATTGGCAGGCAAGAAATTACCTAATACAATGATTTAATTTGAATAATTTTAAGGCTTCGCATCTTCATAGGGCTATTTAACTTATAAATAGGTCCCTTGAGGAGCACTAGGGCGGGGGCTTTAACACTAGAAAGTTGTGCTGATGTCTTGTCACGATAATTAATACAAATTTAACATATGCGTACCTGCGACCCCATCTTGATTCCCCCGTGTTTTCACGAACCAGCACAGTGTTGCCAGATTGAAATTTGAAACAAGTGTGCTTGAAGTCCGTTAGTGTAACTGTTATTAGCACAGTGAGAACAGTTCTGAGTTTGCATTAAAACTTCAGTTACTACATACTAATGGCTCCGGCGCTTTAACACGTACGTCTCATAGAGCACCCACTACTTACGACCACGGAGTGATAAGAACTAACGTTTTTTAGTTTCTTTAGTATATTCCCGTGTAAACTGACAAAAACTGAAAAAAGACTTCAAACATTATCCATATCCTTCAGTATCAAAGCATATTGATACTGAAGGAGCTCAATATGTCTAGTGAAATGTTTCAGTACTAGTGCACTTGTGTCAATTATTTTTCATTGATATTAGTCTGTAGTGAAACAGCTACCAGCCTATTTTCTCCAGTTTTCCTCGAACAAATAATCACCTCGGCTTATTCAGATCATTTTTCTGGTCCCTCTCAAAATTGCATTTTCCTGTTCACTGTGATTATTCCTGTAGTGATGACTTTTAATTGATTAGCACGTCGAGAGTCTCTCAGGCTGTCGCGCGATTCTCATTATGCTGATCCTCTACATGAAATCAGGTCAATAATTTGCGCCAGAATTTAATATTAGTTGACAAAGATGTAGTGTGTAGCAGGTAGATAGTGGCCGTTACGACTTGCGGCCGCCCGTCTTAATTAAAATGCCTAATGAGAGCCGCCGGGACAGCCTCGGCCCGCACTTCGTACCCCGCACCCCGCACCCCGCGCCCCGCGCCCCGCTACCTCTCACACAATCACCATTGCTATTAGGTTACACCCCCCTACTAACAAATGTAGTTTCGTAAATCAACTCGTTTCGGAACTGTTGAGTTAACATGCGTGCATTAAATCAAGGATAATATACCTCCAGGGTAACCAGGTTTCTAACCAACGTTGAGACTCTTTTGGGAAGAAGTTTTGAAAATTGGTATACTTAATAATATTAGTATAAAGTGACAGGCCTGAAAGAAGATAAATTAAAGAAAGATGGTGTTTCGTGAGCGCGGCTAGATTCTTTCGCCATAACCCGCGATGAAAGTGAATATTAAAAAAGTTAAAATAAAAAAGTTTTTAAAAACAAGCTTTTATATAGCTTTGCTTTGCTTTTTTATAGCTTTTAAACGTAACGTAAAAAAGAAAGAATAACGTGAACTAAAAATAAAAACAAATAAATTTAAGTGGTATTTTAAAATATACAGGTTGTTATTGAATTAATGGAATGGGTATTGAATAGCTTCAACTTTCTGACTAACTGACAGACTACTTAAATTTTGACAATTCAAAAGTCAAAACTCAAAGCATTTATTTCAATTAAGCCTTGTACAGGCGTACAAGGTTTAATTGAAATAAATGCTTTGAGTTTGAGTTTGAACGCAAAAGGTCTTAACTCACTCGTTCATAAAAAAAAATCAGCTGTTCCCTACATTTTGACGAGATAAGCGAAAATAAATGTAGGGAACAGTAAGATATTTCTTTCGCGATTTTTTAGGTTTGTTCCCATAGTAAAAGTTGTTCATAATGATGACTATAATTACCCCTTATGAGGTTTTGCGTTCATTCAATAACACGGTGTATATATATTTAATTAAATTTATTATTAACATTTAAATTATTTTACCTTTAATTTTTTTTACCATTTTTTATTTATTTACTTACATTTAAAGATTTCACTTAAATCTTTATAATTTCGCCAGAGCCTTTTTGCTAATCAGCAGGATACACCACGAGCAGGTAAGGTTGGCTTGGCACCTGAAAGATGATGATTTGGATCCCTTACATCCCAATGCAACCCTAGAGAAATACAGACCAGGCCCCTACACAGCAGTTCCTAATGATCTACCAGATATCATTTGATACCCATAAAAAGGGGATTGAACAGGAAAATGTAATCCGCCATCTTGGAGTGGCGGCCAATTATTTAAAATTATATAATTGAAATTATTACAATATTGAGTATTGCATTGGTACCAATAATGGTAATGTATTGGTACCAGAACTAAAGGTGTATGCAAAAAAGTCGAAAATTGGTTTGCAAATTTTGACGGACAACTTACTTAAATACATACGAACAGTGCAAGTTTAATAAAAGCTTGTAAAAATATAATGAAAAGCTACGATGCTTTATAATTCTAAAGACAGAAGTTAGTATTATTTTGTTCAGTACATTTCTGGTTGAACAGTTATTAGAAAGACGTTATTTATAACACAACAGCTAGTTGTTAAAGGCATCAGTTGTTTCTCATCCGCTGCGAGCAGTAAAACTCGTCTGTCGGAAATGTGCTAGCTTACTTATATTACGAAGCTTGTCCAACATATAACATTACTAGAAGTCATTAGGTTCAGTTATAATGTTTTAAATATTTATTATTTTTTTTTAATATTAATTATAGAATCATGTTACTTTGACTTACTTCGTTTTCTTCACAATTTGTTAATAAAATAAACAGCCTATGAGGTACTTCTCATAGGCTGTTTATTTTTTACTGGACTGCAATGCTATAAAGATTCGTTTTCTACAAATTACTATTTAAAGTCTTCTTCCGATACATTGTTTGATAACTTAAGACACACTTCAAGAATACTTATAATTATTTCAATTTCACTATGGCAGAAAAAACAATTTTCTATCGTAGATTATCCAAATTCCCGGTAATGATTTCTCTGGTGTCAAGGCATAATGTTCGTCATTTATTAGATTAAGACTTTTTGTGTGTAGCCTTCAGATAATTTATTACGTAAGTTAATAATATTAGCCCCCGTAAGCACCGCACTTAGTGCGGACAGAACTAATATTTCATTATTAAAATAAAGTGCCCAAAGATATTATTTTAACGTAGAAGAAATAATTCAGTTATCTCCAATTTGAAGTATTTTATTATTATTGAACAATTTGCGTCCTATATAAAATGTTTTTTGGTCATAAATTATTATGATATTTCAGATTGTGGCCCATAGCAACACTGAAGGCATATTTATTAAATAATCTTATGAAGATGTTACATTGTATGGACTCGAAGTATTCTTATTATATCGATAAGATAATAATGCAAGGCAAATGGTGGGCTGACATTCCCGCTGGCTGATTAGTAGAGCACCAATCTCCTTAAGTCAGGCTTATTTAATTAGTTAGTACCTAGTTATTTAGTAGGTACTGATAGGTAGTTTTTAATAGGTATTACTAACTATTATTATTAACTATTTTATTTTTATTTTTCTACAGGAGAACGGGCGTGCGGTCCCAGTGCTGGTAGTGGTCGCGCTCTCGGGGTTCAAAGTATGCGATCCCGACGATCAGGTAACACTTCATTCATTTATATAGCTTTATTGTTTTCCTCATCGCTTCTATATATAGCACTATGGGGGGCCGAATGCGGGCACTGCACATAAAAAATTGTTTCCTGCTAAGGTCACACAACAACTATTAACCACAGATAAAACCCCTAAAGAAGAAATCAATAAAACGAATGATTTCTTCTCAATTAAAGGAAAACGACTATCATGATTCCACAACATATTCCTTGCTTCAAGAAAACCTCCAAGCCGCCACTAAATTCTTTTGTTCTGCTTCCTAGTGACGTCCAAGAAGTTGAAAGATTGATTCAACTATTGAAAAGTGACTGCTCTCCTGGTTGTGATTAAATTAGTGCTGAGGTATTAAAGAATATATCTGATTCTATAACACCTGTTCTTACCAATTTAATTAATTAACCGCTATTTTTTTGGTTCTGGAATATTTCCCAATGCATTAAAAAGAGATGTGGTGCACCTGATTCATAAGGCGGGTGACAGAGACAACCTCAACAACTGTAGGACAATCGCGATCCTAACAACGTTATCGAAGATATTTGAACGTATAATCAACAGCAGGCTTACAAAATATCTAGAAGAATACAATTTGTGTTCTAATACAAGATATAGTTAAGGTCAGGCCGCTTAATAGATAATGCAGTACTTGATCTTGTTATCTTTTTTAGCAAAATAATTAGATAGAAAAATAAATGTGTGACTATATTCCTTGATCTTGCCAAAGCCTTTGACACTGTCTCCGTTCCTCACTTTGTGCAAAAACTTGATGGTATTAAGGACATTCCACTCGCATTGTTATCGGATTATTTAAAAAACAGAACCCAATCTATATAAACATTGGAGAACACATTAGTGACGAACTTTCTGTGGAATTTGGGGTGCCACAAGGCAATATATTGGGTCCTACTCTTTTTTTCTGCTACATAAATGAGCTCTGTATCCTTAAGATTAAAAATTGCCGCATCTCCGTATACGCTGATGACACTGCCTTAACCTTTTCCGCAGATTCGTGGAATGAGCGAAAAGCTCATTCCACGAATCTGCGGAAATCTAGCGCAAGACGGTTTTGACACGGTGTGTGACTGGCTATCATCACATTAAATAAAGACAAAACCAAATACATACTTTTCTTAATTCATAATATAATGGAAGTTGCTAACCTTACCATTTATAATATCTCTGCACTTCAAAGTAACTTTCCTCCAGCTCCAAACTGTGATTATCCTAATGATAGTTCCACCAAATGTCTTAAATATCATGAAATCGAAATTGATGTTAATTAATTTATTTATTTATTTAAACTTTTCGCACAAAAAGGTACAAAGGCGGACTTAATGCCTTAGGCATTCTCTACCAGTCAACCAAGGGTGGTGAAGAGATTGGATGGCAGGTGCTTTGTGTGAGAGGAACAATGATACAAAAATCTATTAAAACTAGGTACATAAATAGGTTATATACATTTACATACTATTTACTATAATATATACTTATAATATATATATATAATACACAAATTCAAAGGAGAGAGGTGATGAGATGACTCAACGCTATTTGTTATGAAAATAACTCTGCAATTTCCGCTTAAATGCATACCGACTGGTGGCCGTCCTGATATCAAGAGGAAGTTAATTCAACTTTTGAAAACTATATTCAATCGCTATCCAAAAGAATACGTAAGCTTACATACATTTTTAAAGAGCTTCGTGATATAGCAGAGAAACAGATGATAAGGATGGTGAAGCTTTGGTGCAATCAATAATTAGTTATTGCATCACAACATGGGGAGGAGCATGGAAAACTAAAATGATAACAGTTGAAAGAGCCCAAAGGATGATACTAAAAGTGAGTCTATCAAGACCTTGTATTTTCTCCACCTCAAAACTTTAAGAAGAAACTCAAGTGCTAACGGTTCTCCAGCTGTACAGTCCGCTTCATAATAAAGGTAACCCTATTGGTAACGACATCGAACCTATTAAAGTTTTTTGTAACGTAACGTAAATGGCGTGTTGGTCTAGTGGTGTGTGTGTCACTGCGGCTTAGCAATGTGATGCTCTCGAGTTCAAATCCGTGGCTGAGAAGGTTTTTTTTTTATTAATTAACTTCATTATTTTTTTTAGTTTCTTTACTAGGTGATTTTTGAAAAGACGGCGCCAAGAAGAAGAAGCTGGTTCATCAAAAATAAGTCCTCCTCGTACTAGAGCACGAGTAAGTGAAACTACATAAATCTTACGTCGGTACTGCAGTTCTTTTTTCTTCTCCAACTCTTTATTTAATTCATTGCCGCAAAATAAACAACACTGATTGAAGCAAAATGTAGTTTCACTTACTCGTGCTCTAGTACGAGGAGGACTTATTTTTGATGAACCAGCTTCTTCTTCTTGGCGCCGTCTTTTCACGGTATCAATGCTACTTTTTCGAGTATAATTTTTTCGACACTGCACATGATTTTTTACAGATGTCTGGTATTTTGTATGTATAAGACAGGGACTCATATGTTTACTCGTATAACGATTCAAAAATGTATATAAAAGTACATTAACGTGCATATTACGAATAAAATATTTTTTTCAATTCTTTCAACCGCTATATCACGGAAATGGCAATAATTATGAAAAAAAGTGTGGAAACATTTTTTGTAGAGAATCGGATGATCTACAATTTTTGTCAGAACTATTTTTGCTGTAAAACTCACCGTTTAGCTGGAAAACGCGAAACACCTATTTTTGCAAACTTTCACCATCAATAAAAAATTTTGCACAAGGGGGATTGATGGGGACTTTTCACAATTCATTTATAATAGTATTCTGAACATTCATACCAATTTTTAGCTCTATGGGAATTATTGTAACCTGACCTCTATTTTAAGGACTAATTTGACTGGACTATAAGGTTGATAACTGAGCCAATAGCCTAGTGGTATAAGGCACGGACTAGTTGATCGGCTGGCGCCTGGTGAAGCAGGTTCGTATCTTAATCGCACGCAGTGTCTTTTTGTAAGTTATTCTTGGTATCTATACAGTTCGGCCAGAAGGAAGCCGATAAAATACCATATAAAATTATTAAATACTTGCAAATATTATTTGAGGCGGATCGGTGGATGCACGCGGGCAGAGATGGGTGCAGCGGCGGGGGAGGGAGCTGCTCAAGGCTCACGTGACACGCGGGCCCGAGCGTGCTCGGGCGATAATCTTTAAGTCTTGGTAGGGTACCTTTTCTCTGCAGCTGACTGTACATATGTATTGCTAACTGTACTTTCTTCAACACTCCGACTTACCTGAAGAAAGGAAAAAAACGCATAGCCCTCTCCAGGAGAAACTACGCAATATCAACTGTCAGAGTCAACTGCTGTCAATACCTCCTTTGCGCAAAGATTTTTCCCATTCCGAGAGGAGGCGAATTATTCAATAAAATCAATAATGTAGCAAATTAATTTTTTTTTTACCCCTGGATTTTGTTCCAGTGTCTAAGTGGCTTTTACCAACGGGAAGCTATTAAGTGACGGTGAAACAATAGTGCTTGGTAGTTTTCTACGTAATACTCACGCTTGTTCCAGAGCGTGCGCATGTGTCACGCGCTCCGGCGCATCTCGTACGCAACGTGTGAGGCGACACGCGCGCTGTTCGCGCTTGTGGCACGTGAGCCGCGCTCCGAGCCACCACACCACTACTGCCACGCCTTCCAGACCGACACGCCCGAACAGGTCAGTGCAAAATACCATGTATGATAGAAAAGGTCGGTACAAACATCCCTGTATAATAGAACAGGCCAGTGCAAACACCCTGTGTAACAGAACACGCCAGTGTGAAATATCCTGTATCATTTTACGGCGATAATATTAGTTGAACGTCTACAAAGGGTTAAAAGAAGTAAAAGTTTATACGAATTCATTCGCATGGATAATTGTCATCAATCCAGTAGTTTTACCATAAACGTAGGGTTTATGGCAAAACTACCAGATTTTACTAAAATACGTAAATAAAATGATGATTGAAAACTGTACACTGCTTGGAGTATTTCTGAATATTAGGCAGCACTATCACACTTCAATTTAATAAACCTTCGATGAAACAATCTAATATCTCTACTTCAAAGGAGTAAAGCATTTCCTTGTGAATGCAAATTCGATCCCACGTTACCGACAGCTCGGTAAACTTTGCTCCGGCTTTGGCTAACCCGACACTTTCTGCATCACACCTAATACCTGCGCCGGCTGATGGCTTTCAGCTTTGAATTTTAACCCGGTGCTCATCGCAAACTGAGTGTGACTTGGTTCGTTGTTGTGATCCTGTTGTGAGAACGAGAGGACTCATAAGACAGCTCATGAATGTATAATTTTTTTCGTTTGAAAGCTTTGCTTATGTTTTAGTTTGTTTTATGAATGTTGCAACTTCTTTTTTGGTGGATTGTGCGATGATTTGTACCTAGTTTCTCTTTGCTTGTGCCTATATTTTGTATGATCTTTTTTTTACTTATGTTACAGCAACAAAGCAACATAATTGTGAGAATGGTGAATCAGTGTTAAGGATGATAAATCACTGTCTCAGATTTGTGCAAGTTAATTTTAGTAACTTTACTCAGCAGCAGTTGCCAATAATTTCACCACAGAGTCATGTTCATCAGATAATTATTTATAAATTTAAACAAAAAGTATCCACAGTAGGTACCTATTGCATACTTTGAAAGTTGCGGAGAAAGTATGAACGCACGACTTTCAAGTATTTACGTATCGCGTCAAGTTCGAGGTCACCCGAGATAAGCCTGCGTTCACCGAGCTTCGACAAAAGGCGCCTTCGCTGAATAACAATATATAGTTAGTGGGGTTATGAATAACTGATGACACGAGCCGTTGCGGTATACAATATAGACGTGGTGACAGCATACGGAAAAAGTCGTGTGCGAGAACTGCCAGACTTTGGAAGTTTAGTAGTTCATGTCAATGTGCGAAAATAGTACTTTTTGGCTATTATAAAATTGGTTTGGTGGCAATTTGTCGTAAACCTTCTAAGTTCTTGTAAATTCATCTAACTTAGTTGAAGAGTGGTTACAAATTACGACTTCTTTATGGCTCTTCAAGTTTGACTTTAACCTATGGCTTTAGAAACAGTGATTAACATTTTCGCTAACTCAAATGGTTCCAAGTCCTCATCAAATGTATGAGATTCATTAAACATCGTAGGCTCGTCTCTCTCATCCTTTATATTCCTTGCTTCGTGCTAGATCTAGCACATGACATGTTACTCGTGTTAGACATGAATATTCAATAACGAGACTCGAAGTTTTATTATAAGACGTGTGTTCATATTAATGTGCTGGTTTATCATACACTTAGTTTATTATCTAGTTAAAATATTTGCAACAGAACATGTTACGTCATTGTTCTTGTAAAGAGCATTGTTATGGCCTGTTCAGCTTCAATGTAGATAATGATTTTGCTTCACTATTTCTACGTCTGTTTAATTACCTATTACTTTTTCTTCCTTTAAAATGAAAATTGCATGGTGATAAAATTATGTTGGAAGATGCAAATCCTATTTGTAGATTTCATTAATTGTTTCCGACATCCACCCACGGGATGTTCTTTACGTGGCGTTCTTACAGCAAAATAGCCCTTTACTAAAACTTACAATTTCAACATCACCACCTCTACTGATATTCTGCTGTTATCGAAGCGTTAGCGCTATTGTGAGGTAGCGTTATCATCTCACCAATCTACGAAGGAAGGAAGGAAATTGCACATTAGCTCTTCCTATAATGCAGACTTCACTTCATGTTGTGGGGAGCTAGAGCAGTCATTTCAATATCTAGATTTTCATATTAAAGGATGCCTTTGGAGGTTTGGGCTGCGCGGCGTTGAGTTTTAGAAATTGTATCTCTAGGTACTTTTAAGGATCCATTTATGCGCATTTTGGTACCTTCAAAGTAAACACAACAAACATAGAAACTTAACAATATTTCATTTCCAACATAATTATTTTGATATATAAATTATACAACAAAGGGATACTAACCAATATTACAAATATTGAGAAAACGCTCCACATTTCTCATCATTTGCTTTTATATGTGCAAGTAAAACGATCGTGTTGAGCTGAAAATGAAATAAAAATAACTAAACAGTTTGCAGCTCCGCTGAAACCGCTGAGAGAAAATAACTAAACAGTTTGCAGCTCCGCTAAAACCGCTGAGAGAAAATAACTAAACAGTTTGCAGCTCCGCTGAAACCGCTGAGAGAAAATAACTAAACAGTTTGCAGCTCCGCTGAAACCGCCGCGCTGAGAGAAACAAATGAATTGTGGAGCGCGGATAAGATACGTGTCGAGTAGATTCCTTTTTCTGTATTTTAATGTTAAATGAAGGTACTGGATCTCGCTATTTTTTTTTGTTAAGCTCTAGAGATAGATTGTTCGTTTATAAGATATCTAATCTTAACAAAACCAATAGCCACAGTTGATTGGATTAGTCGCTTATCTACGAGGATTTACTAGTAGGAAAATAATGTTAATCGCTAATTACAGTAGCCCTAAATAATAATAAAATTTAATTATTGTTATATTATATAACAATGACTAAAATATTGTTATATTTATTTATTATTATTATTTATTGTTTGCTATTCCACCAATTCGCACTAAGCGTTTTCAAATGTCCTTTATAATGCGCACAGCAAAAGAGTGGAACTCTCTACCTGCGTCTGTGTTTCCGCGCGCGTACAATCTGAATCTCTTCAAAGTAAGAGTGAACAGGCTTTTTCTGGGTAAGCTCACTCGATCGTCGACTTTGTCTCTGTCACCTCTGACCTAGACTAGAGTTAAGAGCAAACCCATTTCAAATAAAAAAAAGTTAGGTTTTCAATTGTATTATACCTATACGTATCCTGTAGCTAATAATTATGTTTTGTGCTACTAAACTTCGAGCGGCGAAAAAACTGTGCCAATGTATTCTAAGTACCAACCAAAGAAAAGGAATCCAACAAAAAATCTGTAAAAAGCTCCGCATCTGGAATCTGAATTATGCATTATCTTTTTATTCCAAAGTTACAATGTAGCACAGTGGCGCAAGAAATCGCGGCGTTTGTGCTAAAACGGCGGTAGAGCTGCGGCTGAGCCGCTGTGCACTTGGAAGGCGCCGAGCAAGTTGTAGCTGGCAGGCTGTCGCTGCAACTTCGTGTGTAAGTTGCACTGAGTTGTGGTTTAAGAACTAGTGCTAAGCCTAGGCGATATATAGAATGCAGTTTGTTGTTTACTTGCATCTTGCAGCGAGTTTGCATAATCTTTTGTGTGTCAGAAGATATAATAAAATTTTGTGTGAGACCAAAGTAGGATAAATATATTTATGATTCTTTTGTCGATAAATAAGATGTAATTTCCTTATGATAGAGCTTGTTTTGAACAGGCGAGGCCACAAGGGAAAGCTTTTGTTCTATTTTGTTTGTTTTTCTCAATATATGAGTTTAGTTTACAACATAGAACAAAATATTGACTGTAATTGATTTATTCCGGTCTGATCCCCTGTAATCCCCCCTCCCCCCCTTGGGTCCCCTGCTAGTTATTCTTCTGTTTTAATCTCTGTCTCACTTTGATTTGGTCAGCTTTATTTGAGTTTCAGTTTATTCCAACAATTCCCGTAACTTCGTATCTATTTGTACCTACCAGTAAATATAGTGTGAAATATTGCACATGCATGACTTAACGCTTGATATTATTATTTCCTCATTTTAATACCATAGAGGTATAATGTAATCAAGCATGGTCACGTACATGAACTAGTTCATCGGTAATTCCGCCGACCATCCACTGCAAGTGATTCAGATCGGACAAGTTCCCACTAACAGATAAACGCACTTAGCTGCCATTATCGCAACTATCTGATCAATAACGCGCAATTAGGGTTCTTGCTGCAATTAGGGTTCTTGCTGCGAGCAATTTATTCACGTTTACATGGTCATTTATTATTTAGCCACAGTTTTCTTGTTTATTGATCGCAGATTGCAGTTTAAGATGCTTGAAGTATTTTGTAAGTTCTACCGGCAGGCATGCTACTGGCAGAGTCAACGCGACTTTTCTATAAAACAGCAGATTTTTTTTCATAATGAACGAAACATTTCTACACTAGGGGGTTTAGAATCATGTGCTGAATCATGGTTACAGCGGTGCTATTCTGTAAAAATCTCACCTTGAAAACTTAGGTGAAGTGAGCGTTGAGTGAGCTGTCAATAGTGTCAATTCTTAGCAAAAACAAACTCACTTCACCTAAATTTTCACGGTGAGATTTTTACAGAATCGACCGGCAGTTTTCCGCGTCGATGTCCTGCCAGCCTGTATAAAGTTTGTCGGAGACATTACCGACGTGGTTCGCGTGTTCAGCGGCTTCTGTTAATACTTCTTGCTTATTTTGTATTCTGTTTTTATTATCAGCCTTAAAGAGTAGGCATACGAGTAAGTCTGGCGATATTTTGTCCTTCTGAAAGTTCAGTAAGAGTTTCATTTACCTTTTTTTTCCTAATTCAAGTCATGGTTTATAACCTTAACTATCATGAAAAAAAAAAATATATTATTTACTATCGCCAGTTAGTTAATCTCCTTATCAAATTACCACCAGAAGTAATTGCCTAACGACTGTTTGACAAATGGTACTTGGTATACAAACCCAGTTAATAATGATGACTGACACGGTCACATTCGTCACGACTTGTACAATAGTGACGAGTCATCCGTCGCACTACGTTACACACAAAATTCGTCTCTGGGTTAAACAGGTTGTATTATTTCGTTTTACCGAACTATTTGTACGGTAAATAGGGCAAGTTCTAACTTACGCAATTTGAGCGAGAACAGTGTATAGTGAATTTATAATATCATCACAAGTGGCATTATCTGTTTTAAGTTTCATCCATAATTATTCCAGAAATGGTTGTAAATACTGCCCTGAAATATATGTGACTCTGCTTACCTATAGCAGGAATAAAATGTTCATGCGACTATACAAATTCAAAAGCTCATCTGTTCCATATCTCCTGGTTGCATACAATAGTATCAGTTTATCTTCAGACAAGTAGTTCATTTGAAAATGCTGAGCTGAATATTATATGAGAGTGAACGAAATAGGAGAATGAACGAAATTGAGTGTATCAGTTGTTTAATTTCCCGAGCGAGCACAGGGAGTGAATGTTTGCATGGATACTATGTGTGAGGAGCAGATAGTACAGAAGGTTCCTCCGAACCTAAACATATGTATGTACGGCATGGCGGCACTTGGAACACCCGGTGGGGAACCACGCAGTGGTAATCAAAGCACATTCCTAGGATATTTAAACAGTAACGTCTTTATTTAAGTTTGTTTCTTACAGAGTTTTCGACTACTTTTAATTGATCTGTGTTATCAGATGCTAGGGAGAACCTATAGAGTCTAGTTATCTTTTTTGTGTAGCAAGTGGATCCACTCTTACGCAAATATGTAGCACACAGTGTGTTTGCAATACATTGAGTTGTTTCGCTAAAGCTTTCACAATCAATCAACGGGGTAAGCACCGAGAGATCAATAAACACTCCATCTCCTGTCACCGTCTGAGTATTTGGACTACAGTCGCATGTGACTCCGTCAGTTAATTTATTGCCGAAAGATTCAAACGTCGAGAATAAGCTCACAACAATAATAAACACGTGAATGGGCCATTAATACTTAACTTGTCTTATTGTATCGTTCGGACCATCTTGTCGTGTTAAAATTTAGTTGTCTTTATTTCTGTAATCGGATTAACGTCGTTGACATGTTTATTTTGGGAGCAATCGATCCTCACTCCCCCTGAGGCTGACAGATTGTAAATTTTCGGTTCATTGTAATACTTTAGCCGCGACTCGTGACTGTCATCGATCTGAAACAGATCTGAGCATTATGCTTTGATCTAGCTTTGAGATATTTGGGTACGACTCATAGTTAAGCTGGGCAATAGTGCAAGTACTGAAGCTCCAGACTACGCGGCAACTTATGCAAATATAGATAGAGACTAGACAAACATCAGCTAAAGTGTAACCGAGAATTTTTTTACGTTGTTCCATATTGCTAATTGCTATTTCATTAGCGAATATTTGCGATCTGCGCTTCGTCTGCAGTGGACCTTTTGTGTTTTCATTGCGTTTTGGCAGTGCAGTGCGCGCGCGCCGCGCATTCCTCCGCGCACGACCTTGCACGACGCACTCCGGGGGAGGGGGCCGCGCGCGGGGGTACATTTCTCACAACCGCCTCCCAAATAGTAAACACTGCAGTTTCACAAGCGTCCGCTATCGTCAGCTTCATCTAGCTGTCCATTCATACGTCCCTCCGCGCACCGACAACGGACGGAAAAAAGCCCCTGATGAATTACCGACCATTATATATTATGCTATGTAACTTTGTCTCAAATAAACCCGCCGCTGATTGCTCGCCAAATGAATAACTATTAACATTGAATGTGAATTGTTCGATCGATGGCGGTTGAGGTCCCATTAAATTATCATTAGGGACTTCTGTTTAGGGTCATCAACCGTTCGTCCGCTCGCAGAAAAGTTCGACGCCTTATAAAATTAAAAAGAAAAAGGAGTATACGACACAGGTGCGCGGGCGCTCGCGTTTCCCATTGTGCCTGCGCCACTTACCGTGAAGGCTTTAGTAGAGCTCAGAACGAGTTTGTTAGCATCTCTCCGAGCGCAGTCGCGTTCAAGCTCTCGAGAAGCACGCACGTCGCGCCCGCGATCACTAATATAATAACGCGCGTGTCATTGAGTGACGTCGTCGTGGTGATTGATTGTTTGATCACGCCGTGTCTGTGGTGTTACCCGGCGTGTAGTGAGGTGTGATTGACCTGTGAATAGTTCGACTTTGTTGTTCGTAACAAATCGTGGGAGCTTTCCTCTGGTATGCAACTGTATGCTTTTGTATAGCTGTGTGGAGAAATTCTTCTGTTTTGTCTTGTTAAGCACCTTTACTGTACTCAGCTTTATCTTCGATTGCGGCATCTAATCGGTATATGTTGTTAGGTTTAGCAAGAAATTCCACTTCCATTTGCTCAAAATAGCTTTAATAATGTGTTTATGTCCAATGTTTTTGCTGGCAGTATAAAAAGTGCCACAATAGAGAGGCGGGTGGTCGTGTGTTCACTGCCGCTGTACTGTCTACTCTGTATATCTGATCTTTTAATTACAGCTCCCTTTGTGTCCAGACAGCGTTTTGTTTAGCAGCTATTGTATATTCCCCTTTTGTCCCTTTGACAGGCTGTATTTGTACACTAATCATAATTTGAAGTAACTATTTGTGTAAGAGATTGAAATTCTCTTCTTCTGCAGCATCGTTATGATGAAAATGAAATGCTTAATTTGGAGCCTTGAAGAAAAAATATTATCTAATTGGTAAGTTTTACCACTGATTTAAACCTGTAGACATAGACCAATAACATTGTTTATTTGTTTAGATCGAATTAATACGACATATTATTACAATAGGTACCTAAATATTACTGTGTATATGCTTACAATAACTGCATATTACAACGTCCGCCAGAAATTGTACAGCATGAGCTAACAATATATCAACACCGTCATATTTATGTAGTACGTCTGCAACGTTGGGGCTCACCACCGGAGATCGTGTATTTCTTGTTTTTACGACGCGTCACACGCCGGTTCAAGCTCATCCGTCCCGGTTACTGCTCACTGTTGTGATGTTCGTCATTGTTTTACTACCATTGTACCCGACTTTATTGAATGTCTAGTTATTGTTTGCGGAAGTTCGCGCTAAATACCTTGTAATTTAAAGGGCTCCATTGTTTTGGATTCTGTGTTCTTGTCTATGTGGGACTCGGTTGCTACATCGTCGATGTCCAATTATCAAATATACTTTAATTTTGTTTAGAACTTATCTGTTAATGACTTAAGAATGCGAAGTATCAACATTGGTATAATTTTAAATCTAAGTAAATTGTCGAAGAAATACTATGGAGAGGAAACACTTAATTTGAAGCTTGTTCGTGCTTCTGCCGTATTAACTAAAGTATGTTTATAAAAGTATTCACATCCTGTTCCACTTCAGTGACAGATTTATACGCGTTCACACCTCCCAGTGGACTCAAGTCATTTTATATATTCTCGTGTATACATATTAATAATTCTGACGTAATAAATTGCAATCTGGCAAATGATGACGCTAAAGACATTTTTAAAAGGAGGAATATTTTAGCTATAAAAGCAGATTTCTGGACATTATAATGCAATGCCATAGATTTAGAGGCATATAGTATATATATCATTTTAATAATGAAGAACACAATGCAGAAAATGAAGCCGGGTGGATATTCTTCCTCATCTTTAATCTGATACCCGCTGTATTAAGTTTTTTAGGTAGGGTACATGGAAATACATGAACAAAGTTATAATAATACCTCTTGTAAGACAATCTCGGTTAATTAACCGTTTAATATGGCGTAACTTGATAATGCGCCGAAAAACCGCCGAATTCTGGGAACCTTCGCTCCGGTAGAGATCGTAAAACATCGGTTTGATTATTTTTGCTTATAGTTTTTTCCTTGCGTGCAGTGTTTTGTAATATTTGTGAAGAACGTGGTCGAAAAAGTATGATAAACTTTAATTTTGTACCTACAATCATAATCTCGTACCCATTGTAAGTAAACATTATTGTGAAAAGAGAGTAGGGAGACCTTTGTCCAGCAGTGGGACTTTAATGGCTAAAAAAAAATATTCTAAATAATTATTGAAGAATAGATGATTTAGGCGCAGAATGCCCACTTCTCAAAATAGCAACTGAGTCTCTAATGGACTAATTCTAAAATGGCTAATTCTACAAATAAATAAATTATCAGTTAGAAAAATCATTGTAAAAATATTATCCTTTACCACGTTTTACAATTGAAGTAATTTATACGCCCCTGTGTCTTTGCATCATTTATGAAAAGTTGGGCTTACGCCTTTGTGTATTTGCTCAGGGCGTATTTTTAACCGACTTCAAAAAAGGATGAGGTTCTCAATTCGGATGTTTTTTTTTATGTATGTTCGGGCATAACTCCCTCATATAGTATCTCCTCATATATTTGCAAATTTTTTTTTTGTTCGAAAGAGGTTTATTCCGAAATGGGCCCGTTTATATTTCGTAAAGATTTGATGAGTTTCGGAGACAGACAACGGAACTTTTCAATAAATGCCAGCAAATCAACCGCGATTTCTGCTATAGCATAACGTATGCATTGTTTACGCAATCACACAACATAACATCACGCCTGTACCCTTAAAAGGGGTAGGCAGATGTGTTCAATAGCTTCCTGTCACTGATATTCACATAGCAAGTGGTGTTATATGAATTTGTTTGGGGTAGGGTAGGTACAACTAAAAAGTGAAAAAAAACTTTAAAAAAAAAAAACAACTGACTTCCAAAAAATACACGACAAAGTGAAAAATAACTTTAATTTCGAAAGTCGGTGTCAAAAAACGAAAATACAGAACCAACGATACCGACTTCTGAAATTAAAGTTATTTTTCAGCTTGTACAGTCCGCTTCACAGTGATAGTTACCCCCTTGGTAAGGACATCGAACCTATTTAAGTTTTTTGTAGTGTAACGCAAATGGCGTGTTGGTCTAGTGGTATACACTGCGGCTTAGCAATGTGATGGTCTCGAGTTCAAATCCGCGCATGAGAAGGGTTTTTTTTATTTATTTACCTTTATTTTTTTTTTAGTTTCTTTAGTAGGTGATTTTTGTTTATTATTATTAAGAAATCAAATGGAGGTTTGTAATAAAAGTTAGGCATTTTGCATAAACAATATTCATTTATTTTTCTAATTACATTTCTAGGACTTTATGGAATCCACTTCCTGGTTGAATATACAGATTCCTATCTATGTTAAATTGGGGTTGTTTACTTAGAATATTAACTAAACACAAAATAGATACCTTATTTTGTCTTAGAACGTTTAACAGATAACGGTTCGTTTATAGATATTTCTAGAAACATATCTACAGTAATATTTATTTATTTAAAGTTGTGAAAACATACATTTTTTATACTCTGTATGATCTTATCGGAAAAAAAGCTTGGTTGAAAATGAAATGTTGTCATTTGTGCCTGTGAATTACAGAGGAAGAACCAACATGCTAAACTATAACAGTATAGCAATATACATCTTTCTCTTTTATCACATTTTCTGATTAGCCTTATTTAACACAATATTAGAAAAATATGTGAGGTCAGATATGAATCGTTAACAGACTACTTGTAAACAAGAGTAACTGGATTGATAATAATAAAGGTTGTTTATTTTTGATTAACTACGAGATAATGATCCCACTGATTATGGAATGATATTGGGAATTATTAACACTTGCTCATATAAATGTTCCAATGCAATTTTATCAAATAAGTTACACAGTCAATCTGCCGAGTTGCCTATTCATAACGGATAGGATGGCCGTCACTGTCTAACACTTCTTGAAGTCAGCATTTGAACGCGTAGTTTTGAAGGGTGCCACTGAGTGAACTTTCACAATACATATTACGTTGTCGCTTCGATTCATTAGTGTAAGCAATCGGGCGAGGGCCTTGGTGATCACATTTCACATCACCCGTCGCTTGATACCTTTGTATCCATCTACGAACTGTTTTTCTCTGTAATGAAAATAATAATATTAGAAATACATTAAAAAAAATTCAACTTGTAAGTAATAATGCAACATGATTGCAACAATAAATAGGTATATGTGTAAGAATAACGTAAATCTTACCGTTATGATCATATCTCGTGATATTTACTTTGTTTTGTTCCTTTTCCCACAGAACAACAATTTTAGCCTTCAATAAAGTTGTTAATCGAACCATACCATCGATTAATAAAATCAACTGGTCAAAAACATAATAAATTGGATAATATTACGATGAAGATAATTAGACACAAGCGAATCGGCACGAAAATGAAACCATTTGAAAAGTAAAAATACCCTCAATCACAGTTTAGTAAATAAGGCGAAGAAGTATACTAAATTAAACCTTAACTCGCAGTTCATACGTCAGTTAAGTTTCTGAAGTAAAATGAGGGTAGTGCAACAATCGGAATCAACACATTCTATTCAACCAAACAAGAAATCTATGCTAATTTCAACCTTATGTTTTAGTTAATTGAGGAGTTGCGTATTGCATTTTGTAAAACAAGACGGTAAGGTGCTAGTATTAAAATAATATAACACGGAAGTTGAAATTTAAACCTTAATATCTAGAAGATAAGACCGTTAATAACCTTGTTCGATAAAAGGAGTAATGCTATTCAAATTTTCGTTGAGGTTGATAACTGAGCCAATAGCCTAGTGGTATAAGGCACGGTCTAGTTGATCGGCTGGCGCCTGGTGAAGCAGGTTCGTATCTTAATCGCACGCAGTGTCTTTTTGTAAGTTATTCTTGGTATCTTACAGTTCGGCCAGAAGGAAGCCGATAAAATACCATATAAAATTATTAAATACTTGCAAATATTATTTGAGGCGGATCGGTGGATGCACGCGGGCAGAGATGGGTGCGGCGGCGGGGGAGGGAGCTGCTCAATGCTCACGTGACACGCGGGCCCGAGCTTGCTCGGGCGATAATCTTTAAGTCTTGGTGGGGTACCTTTTCTCTGCACTTGACTGTACTTAGTGTTTTTTTTGGAAGTCGGTTGTTTTATTTTGTAGAAAAGTTTTTATGGGGTGTATAAGACATTATTGAAACATTTTTGGTCGTAAAGCACATACAATCTCGGTCAATACAAAACCAGGGCAAGTAAGGGGCAAGTTTTGAAATAATCTTAAACACATCTCATCAAACAAGTCTAAGAACTTTGTCCCTTGGATACTTTTATGTAGCTCTTAAAATGAGACAGATAATTAACGAAACATTTTTTTTTGATTTTTGCTTTTCCTGAAGACCTATGTTTTGGGTTATAGGTACGCCCTTTGAGCCCAGAGGTATCGATTAATTATTAAAGAATGAATCCTATTCAGGTATTTGTAGTTATTACCTAAATCGAATTTGTTCTAATTAAAACCCTTTTAATAGGTATACGATTTTGTTCCACCCCGAAAATTTCATCTTTAAGAAAATATCATCATCAAAACACCCAAAATATAAAAAAAAAATGTTTACGAAGAATGTAATCGTCGCTGATTTGTCGGTATCTGGCATTAATTATAAATTCTACACTAGACAGATGTCGGCCGTTGAGAAATACACATTGAATAATAGTCCCGTTCGGGAGCCGCCGATCATGCCACACCACTCACCAGATAAACAGAACTAACCCGGGGATTAGTTACTGTTATTGCATTACCATTTATTACGCTATCCTTGATTATACTAAAATCGTAAAATTTTCAGCACCTAGTTCACCCAGTAATAAACTAATGGGTGAAGTAGATGCTGAACATTTTCCTCTTGTTCATCGTTTCCAAATTAATTCTCAAAAAAAACTAAACTACGTAACTTATTTTGATTTGTGATATCGGCTTTCTTTTATTCCGCGCACAAAATCGTAAGCGTTTTATTGTTAGGTGCTCCAACTATAAAGCTATAAACACCTGGGAGTTAAGTTACTAGAAATTGGGGCTAAAACAATTTGGCAAGCGTTTTATTCCAACTACCTACTCAAAAGGACTTGACCTGAAAAAACATGCGAGAATATTTTGCAAATATTTTATCCTCTTTACCTGTCGGTAGGTTAACACAACATTTATATAGAAAGCCTCGACTTTTCTATTATATATTTGATCCGGGTCGTAGAGTTCCGTTGGATTTTTCATACATTTCAAATTCTATTTAAGAGCCTATTCATAAAACCGTTGTGTAAGAACTCCTACATGAATATTATTGTATTGAAATCTATTGAAAACTAAGCCGAAGTCGTTTAGAGGGAAATTGAATGCGGTTAACAACCGAAATGAAGTAGGTTCATTAGAGTTGTAGGGAATGAAGGTTTTTAGCAAAAGAATATTAGTAGAATAAATATTAGTTACAGAACTGTGTAAAGATTTTGTTCTAAACATGTGTGAAGGGTCAACGGAATTCAATAATAACTATGCATAATACAGTTGAACTACACGAGAGTTGCTCAATAAATTGTAACTTCGCAAATATTTTGAAATCACTTAAATTTAATCATTTTTGTGGCTCAAAGTATGACAGGATTTTGATATATGGGTAATTCTACGATAAGGGGTTTTAAGTCCATAGAGAATACGGCCACGGAGAAAAGTTGCTGTTTTTTCATTAAACACTTATATTACGATTTTTGTCCTATTTATGTATCTTTTGACGTAAGGGCAAGTCACTTTATGCATATTTTATTACTTTTTTCAAGGCCAGGGTAAATACATTGGGCAGGGTAGAGACATCAAGATCAGGGTAGATACTTATTTGGCCAGGGGAGAGAATTTGTGGGAATAAAAGTAACAAAATTAGTAAAATCAACTATAATTAAAGATTGTACTTAACATAGAATCAGACTGTCATTTTTACCAATCATATTAAACATTAACAGACTATATTATTTCAGCCTTCTCTGAAATTTCAAACAAAAGTGTCTTTAGTGTCATTACACAATAATATATAAAATTAACATAGCATTGTACCTACAACAAATAATAAAATATTCTTTTATTAATACTAATTATATGTATAGACTAGCGTCTTTAAGTAATACAAATAATCAGACTTGCGATAACTAGGATAATCATCATCATCATCATGGGGCTTAGATTTCCGCACTTAGTCCTTGAAGTGGACCATTGTGCGTGAGCCATGGTGGCCGATTACTCCAACCAGCCCACCTCCCTCCAGAAGCAGATTAGACTTCCCGGTCTCCTCAGGGCATCCGCAAGGGATGTTGGTGTTCCCAGGGTCTCCTCGCGAATCTTGGTAACGCCTGTGCACTCAAGAAGCACATGCGCCACCGTTTCCTCCGCCTCCATGCATGCTCTGCACAGGGGACTGTCAGTGATTCCCAGGGTATGGAAGTGTTTATTTAGTGAACAGTGTCCAGTGATGGTCCCCGCCACCAGGCGCAGGCTGTCTCTGTCCAGGCGCAGAAGGCGAATGGTCAGCTTTGTATCCAGGGATGGCATAGCTTCCTTGGATTGCCTACATCCTGGTGTCGAGGTCCACCATTTTTCCGCTTGTATTCGAGTGTGATCCTTTAACCAGCTTCTTAGCTGCTTGAAAGGAATGGGCACAATGGGTTCAGGTCCGTAGGGTCTTGTGCTGGATCCTCTTCTGGCAAGTTCGTCAACCGCATCGTTTCCAAGTGATCCACTGTGACCTCTAATCCATTGTAGCGTTACCGTGTTGCGATTTAGTACCGTGATTCGTTCTAGGGCCTTGTGGCATTCTAGTGTTAGTCTCGACGTGATCTGATTACTCTTTAGGGATTGAAGAACTGAGGCACTGTCGGAGAGTATTCGGATATTGGTATCCGTAACCCCCCTGGCCTCTATAGCGTGTGCCGCTTGGATAATACCTACACACTCTGCTTGGTAAACGGAGTTGAGCATTCCAAGTGGTTTGGATATCTTAATGTTTAGGTCGTTGGAGAACACCCCGACGCCCGTCCCTTCGTCGGTCTTTGATCCATCAGTGTAAATTCTTAGCTCTGTTGTACCTGAGTAGTCACACAACTCCTCTATGAGCTCTATGTTGTCACTACAACATAGAGCTCATAGAGGAGTTGTGTCCAAAAACACTTTTTTGGAAGCAGTGGGTCTTCAGGGTACTGTCGATGGGTGATGTCATCATCGGTTGTTCTAAGTTTGTTTGCACTAACATTATCTCCCCTGGTCAACAAGTCTCTCCCCTGACAGTTATCTTGCCAGGGGAAATATGGCAGGGAAGAGACGTTTTCATGATAAATTGTATTGTTTTAATTGATATAAGAAATGTTTCGGTACATTATGTATCACACTTTAACTATTGCATTATTATTAAATTAAACCAGTAAATGCAAATAAATTAAATAAATAATATAACTTTTATGACTTACCAGTGGAGAGACACAATGACCTCGCGAAACCATCACTTTGAACCAAAGCGTCGCAACAACTAAAAAATGACGGCACTCTTAACGGCTCACGTGTTTTGCATTGCTAACTTCACGTCGATAGATGATCTTGAGCGCTATTTGGAATATAGCCGTTTTATATTTGTGTTTGTAATAGCAAAATTAAATTTTCCAGGGTAGATACCCAAAAACAGTGGGACAAAAGTGAAGTTTAAAAAATATTGCAAATAAATAAATATTGTTCTATTTTTCCTTAACAATACTTAAATATATTTATTGAAATTTGTGTTTACCATATTTTAGTTTAATAACTAATACAAAGAAGGTATATATCGTTTGCAAATTAAACTGAAACCGACAGGGGGACAGGCCAGGGTAGAGACTTTTTTAGACTTTATAACGAATTTCAGAAAAATATACTTAAATTAGGCATTTAATCGTGACGTTATTTAATAAAGTAGATTTAGGTGATGTGTTTCATTGCAAAAAATAACAATATATAGACTAAAATTTCTATTTTAAACTGATTGCCGCACAAGTTACCTCTTATCGTAGAATTACCCATATAAAATTGACAAAAAAAAAAATATTAATATTAATTGAACAAATCGTAATGGCGGCAGCATTATTATCTAATGTAATAAGAAAGTTAATAGACCAGAATAATGCAGTAAAAGCTTTTCATGACGGGATATATTTATTAATGAACTTACTTCCTCTCAGTTAGTGAGGCTTATAGATATTAACAATGATAATGAGATCACTATGATTTCCTCTCTCAAATCCTTTTTCTCCTTGGATTCCTCATTGGATATAATAACGCTACACAACATCTCTTGCTTTGAGAAAAATAACATTATGACAACTCAATCATGTCTCTATTACAGCGTTACTTAATAATGCTGGTCCTGCTCCACAGCCACAACTAATTGATTAACACTTGAAAATACTGTTGGAGCTGCTGAAGATTGTAAGACTGTCTTTGCATTGTATAAACTCAATTTTACTTTGTATTGTTAATTGCATAGCACAGATGTGAGTTCTATGTACCCAATAGCTACCATTTACCGGGTAATAATATGTCTTTCATTGACTTGAATGTGCCCTGGCAGCAGGGGCGGTACCTTCATAGAAGCCGAAAAGCCCGGCTTGCCCTAATAAAATCATAGTTCACAACAAAAAACTTACTTAAACCTATCAATAAATAAGTATATTAAAAAAATACCAATCAATGAACTCGAACACAAACATTAATAACTAAAAATCAGCCAATCCCTCAGTTGGGCGTTTTTTTTATACGTTGAAAATCTGTGGGCTTGCCCTAATTTTGACCCCTAGGCACGCCACTGCCTGGCAGCTGATAGTATGTTATGCTCACTCAAATGTCTCGCTGGTGGAGTGTGTGTTGGATCATTTAGCTCCAAGAGAGGTAAAAATATCAACATTACCTACGCAATAAAACGAAAAAGTCATTACATCACCCTATTGGAAGATGCTATTTTGCAAAGGGCGGCATTTTGTGAAGTAAACAAATACCGCTATACTCTTACAGAACGCGGAATAATTGTTTTGGGTCGCCTAATCTCTTTTTTTGGCGATTTGCACTGGCCGGCAAGATTACCTGATGTAACCGTTCCAAACTTCTACTTGTGGGGGTCTTTTGAAGTCACGAGTCAACAAACAGCAGACTCTCAAGCCCTCAAAGAGAATATCTGTCAAGAATGCGAGGACCTACCGCCGAAAGTTCTGGCAAGAGTGATGAAAAATGCCATAAATCGGGCCCAAATGGTCATCTGGCGGCCGCCAGTTAGCCAATATAATTTTACGAACTTAATAGAAAAAAAATAAGACATGAAATAAACATAATCCAAGAGCAGAACCGAAGTTTTTCATTCAACTTTTGCGCCACCTTGTATGTACAATGTACATACAGTCTCTACATCTTGCCTACTTTACAAACTCCTTCGTTGACTGTACAACTGAAATATAAGTAAAATAAGAAGTATCTTCGGGGAATAGCTGAGATAGTTGCTTGTGTATTGTTGAAGATCAAACAGCACGTGGTGTTGTGTACATAAACAGGTATGAGTGGGGTAAGCACTGCGCGGGGTGGCAGAGCGTGCGCCGGATGTGCGGTGCGTGTGGTGTGAACACAACGATGTGTGGGTTAGTCGTTTTATATTGAAGTGATAAAAGTACAGTTATGTCACATATTCCACGATGCATGATAGTACTAGGCTATACAGGTACATGAATATAATGACGATGTGATAAAGAATATAGAACTTAAGGGCTAAGGCTATTTAAAGTTGGACCCCTCAAGGATTGCGACATATGCACTTGTGAACCAATCTGCAATGTTGATTTCACACAATCAAATGTTGGAATATATAATATGTATGTAATACATGATACCTAACCTGTAGCATTCGATACAGCTATAAGATTACTTAGGCAAGTATTATATAATTCGGATAACAAATAACGACAACTATAAAAACATAATGACCGGATTTAAACCGGAACTCGTACCGAAGCCCACATTTCACAAGTCTTTAAAACCGTACAAGATCGTAAAACAGTCAATAAGCCCATGTACTGGTGACGTCATTTATTAGTTTTATTAACTTTAATGGCGCTTGACGACTAAGCACTGGCCTGGATGTGCGTGGAATATATCGCAGGAGGACTCCTAAATGAGACGAGTTAAATAAATTAATGATTTCCATGTCATCGTCGTTTGGAGAATGATGTTTAAAGATTGAAGTGAGTAGGTATGCGGGTGGATATTATAAAGCTTGGCTTACACGGTGGGATCCAAAGAACAATATCTAGACGATGCAAGTCATTTGTTGCTTCAATTCAATTGTATAAAACAGGCAAGAAACTTTCTTCAAAATATATTTATACTTGCAGCAATATTTATTAAAGAAGGAAAGGTCAAAAAACACTTAGTGAAAGAACAAATTCACTTGCCCACTTTTTAGCCTATAACATTTAATTGAATGTTACTCAAACTGCATTCTTGTGATCACTTCGTCTTTATAGTTGACGCTTAACAGAGCAGGTGCTACATAACCAACTTTATATAGAAGCCACGCACACTCACACGCATTCAGTTTTATTAGAGCTATAAAACTATAAGCCTTTAATAACTTGTCCTCTCAATTTCAGAAGCGAATCTAAAATTTGATAACTGCCGACTAACAAAGGATAATGTAACCATTCAAAATCGATGGGAAAAATGCTCTTCATAATTAATGTACTCATAATTAAAAAAGCTTTTAATTAATTAATTTTAGTCATTAATTCCCGTCATAAACGTCACCACTCGTGACATAAATATAAAAGTGATAAACCCAACAATTTCTAAGCGGAAGATATCAATAAAATAAAGTTGGTCACAGCACATTCGCCGCAGATCAAAGTGTTTCCGTCCGTCGTCGGGTAAAAATAACGTTTACTGCTATGTAAACAACAAACACACGACAATACTGGGTAAATACTTGGAGCCACTGCACTTCCGGAGTTGTAGTTGGCGTTGTAAAACGCATCTGCTGATATATTCATACACGATTTGATTGATTCGCAAACATGAAATGCCTATTTTGACACTTTCTAGAGGTCTGTCAACATGGAAATGCAAAATTCTGGGATGTTTTAAGTTTCCCGGTAATCGAAAGCAACAGCTGAGAAGCGGAATCAAGCTTAATGAATAGTTCTCAAGCACGAAAATTGTCATTTAAAGCGGAAATGGAGAAATGAATAAGTAGATGGAACCCCGTTGTATCGTATGCACCATTGACCTGCACTATCAATGGTGCAGAGGAGACTAATTAGTTTCGTTTGCACCATGAATATTAATACATCTTAAACTACTTCACCATACTTTCCTAATTAGTTTCGTTTGCACAATTAATGGTGCAAATGAAACTGCATTGATAGTATGGTCTCATCTGCACCATTGAGAATGGTGCAAACGAAACCGCATTGATAGTATGGTCTCATCTGCACCATTGAGATGATACTATACTTATTACCAATGCGGTTGTTGGTATTTCCTCAAAGTATTTCCTCTTTGCATGTTCTAATATTATTTAAGTGTTGACTTTGGTCTGAAGTGTTGACAAGGTAACTATTTTGTTTTAGTTCTGCCATGTTTGTCAATAATTGTAAAATTGGAGCTTAGACTATAAAGAATACAATGAGCGAAACTAATTTAACGTTTGTTGCACAAAGTCGAAGAGGACTTTTATTGTTCGAAGGGTATCAATACCATTTTCACACACAGTATATAAATTGAAATAGCATATGGAGGTGTAGATATTAAAAAAAAAAACAAATGTACGGGAACGATTACCATTACAGAGGTACGTACGTAGCATTTATGACATAGAAAATATGTAAACACACTTGTGGGTGAAGCCGGGGATGCACGGGTCGCAGAGTTTTTTTTATTTTTCACAAGTTTATTTTTACCAGAATTATGGAAGTATAGTATAAAATAAAACGTCAAGTTTTATTTTTAGTATGAATCGAAGGTTGTGAAAAACGTGAGCAACTGTATGCCTGATGAAAACAAAAATGTCGTATGCCATTTAATTAGTTCGAGTCTAGATACCAGACAACTTCAGAAGAAACAGTACCTACCTGCCATTTATAAAAAGACCGTGGCCACTTTCAAAGATATGGGTCTAAACTTAACAAATTTAACAATACTACCACGGTACGAAAGTTACAAATCGCTTGTTTAAAGACGGATAAATAAAAACAGGGACTTAAAAAGACGGCATATAGTGTCGGAGCTGAAGTCGAAATTGGTAACGATCATAAAGATTTCCTTTTGGCTGACTATTATCACGAACGCGAACGTATTTTAATTTTTGCTTCAGAAGAAGCTAGAGAAATTATTAAAAACGGGAAAATCTTCTTTTGCGACGGTACCTGAAGGTACCGTCGCAAAAGAAGATTTTCCCGAAAAAGTGTCCTATACGTATACCATACAAACAGTTGCATGTGATATTTTGCGACCTAGGAAGCACCGAGGATAAAAACTTTGTAGTGCTGGTTGCTTACCTATATACTTTTGAGAAATGAAAAAAAGGAAACATATATTCTAATGTTGGAAATGATTAAGTCGCAAATTCCAGAATGGAACTCTTCTAAATTTATATCGGACTACGAACCATCGGTTATCGGTGCCGTAAGAAGTGTGTTTCCTTTATCAAAGCATAATGGATGTTATTACCATTTCCAAAACCAATTATGGAGGAAAGCAAAACATCTTAATTTAAAGAAGTATAACAAAATTAGTAAAATTGTATTACTATGCACTGTCCTGCCTCTTCTGCCTGTATCAAGTATTGATGATGGATGGGATTAAATAGTTTCGGAAAATGATGTTGTAGAAGGAGATGTTAATATGCAAAAATTTCTAAATTTCGTAAAAAGATTTTGAATGCCCAAGAAGACACTGTGGTGCTGTTTCGGTGAGCGGCATCGTACGAACAACGTCTGTGAGGGATGGAATGGGTATATTAATAACTGCTTTAAAAGAAGACCTCCGACTGTAAATAAATGCTTAGCTGTGCTTAAGCAGGATGCCGCTTTTAATGCTGTTAACGCATTAACAACATACCCATATAACAACAAGGCAAAACACGTCAAGAAACGTAATAAATATATATTGCATGTACAAATGCAATTAATCAATGGCGACATTGATGTGCCGTTATTTTTAGAAAAGTTAAGGTAAACTCAGTGTTCTTGTTATAAAGTTGCCATTTTTAATTTTAGGCAACAATAAAATATAAGTGTTTGTGTGGCGTCATTATTTTTATATTATTACATGAAGTAGTTAAGGAATTTATTTGTACATATTATTGTTGTTGCTTTTTGGTTGTTTATTTATATTAAAGAGTGGTTCTGCACACAAACAAAATACGACCTATTATTGGTTTTTATTTTAAAAAAACTATGGAAAGTATGGTGAAGTAGTTCAAGATGTATTAATATTCATGGAGCAAACGAAACAATTAGTCTCTTCTGCACCATTGATGGTGCAGGTCAATGGTGCATACGGAAAAAGTATGGTGAAGTACATAGTTGTATTATTATTCATGGTGCAAACGAAACTAATTAGTCTCCTCTGCATCATTAATGGTGCAGGTCGATGGTGCATGCGGTACAACGGGGATGGAATAGATTGTAATGATAGTGATAACAGTGATGCTTCTAAATTGCATAACTCGTAAATGATGTGCTAGAATGTTAAAGTTCGAAGTAACGAAGCGATAACAACCACTTGCAGTTGCTATCATCTACTAGTTATTCTTATAACAAGGTTTCAATGAGTTCTTCAAGCGATCGATTGTACAACACTGGAGTAATAGCGAGTTTTACAACATACTTCACAGCTTTTATTAACGTTCAAACGTTTGAAACAAGATCTTGAAGAAGCTTTAAATTGAACGTTTCTTTTAATTTAGCTGCTTTTAAACGCAATAGGTACTGTCTGTAAGAGTGTAAATTTGTAGTAACCCAAAATACCTTTACCCTCGCGTCAACGAGATTTGATTTGACGATTTTCATTTTGTTGTTTTTAATTTCATTTTAATTTTGAGCTTAATTTTGATTTAAATTGTCTGAAATAAATGATTTAATTTGATAATTCCCTTCTTATTTTGACGGGTCTTGATGTCTATATGTAGACTAACGAGCTACTGGTGTGCTGGTTGAACAACCCTTTCGCTGAGCTTGTAATATTTCCATTGTCTTGCAAATATGCGACAGAATAATGCATTTTGTTTTATTCTGACCCCTATAAATGTGAACATCAGTAAGGCCTCTAAAATGCAGACCTCTTCGGTGTCACAATATTAAATCCTTTATAATGTCGGAATGTGCAGCATTTTCGCGTCCGTGGGGTCCACGTGGCGGGCGCGGGGCGCTCGGCTCGGTCACGCGCGGGCGCCCATGCCCTCCATAATATATTACATTGCCTCTCTGGTGCCCCGGCCGGGTCCCTGGGATTCTTCGAACTCGCCGGTACCGATATGTCCTCGATTCAAAGTCTCTTGTGGGTTTTGACTTTTGAATTCATGCAGATTTTTATGAGGCCGTGGTGTACGGAGCTGTGATTTGGTTGGTTTCTTTAAATAAGGTGTACCCACGTCGAGTCATATTACATCGCATAATTTATAGGTATCATTCTACTATATCGGATGGCGATTAGGCATTCATATTTTTAGTGCTTAGATCATTGTTTGTAAGGATCTAAAAATGTGATGTGACATCATCATATAATTAAAACCTGTATAATGACAGAGCCCATATTCGAGAATCTGAAGCAATAACCGATATCGTGCAATACCTAATCTTCAGTGTGAAGCTCCGCCACACACCACACGCCAAACCTAACCGTCTCTAAAAGTATAATATGTTCCTAATCGTTCAAATACTAGTAACCACTCGTGCGTGAGGTGCGTACCGTCTCCAGCTCGTCGCGTATACCTCAGTTTGCGTGCGGAGAGATTTACTGCCCGTTACTTCCCGTCTTTAAACAACGCTGGGTCAGATTCGTACCAACTTTGCCCCAACTTTGAATGTTTCCCCTAACTTAAGCGTTTCGAGGTTTCCTGCAATTTAGCTTCTTACAATTTTAAGTCTACTGGAATTAAATGGGTACGTTTATAAGCTTTTTTGTTAGTTTCGTGGAGTTATAAACGTTTAAAGCAGTTTTCATGCTTGTGATATACCATGGGTTTAGTAATTGTAAAAAATAAGAAATAGTAGATTGTTTGGCAAGGGAGCAAATAACTATTTTGAAGGCGAGAGTGTTTCTTTGAATCCAGAGCGAAGCGAAGGATTCTCGAGCGTAGCGAGGGGTTCTAAAGTAGAAACCTGAGCGCAGCGAGGGATTCAAAGTACGTCACTCGAGCTTAAAATAGTGTTGCTCCCGAGGTGGACACTACTTTTTATCACCCTCTTGAAAAAATAGGTAAGTGCAACTTATGAATAAGAATAGCACGTTTATTTATTTACATAAAATTATTATGAGTAAACAATTACGAACGAAGGCAGAATGCTTTTCGCGTGTTTTTTATTTTTTCACAATTTCTTTTTTCAATTTGGCTTGCTCTCTTTTTGCTTTATCTTTATCATATAGCCTGTTACTTGTTCATACAATATTTGTGATTGACCGCTTTAGTGATTGGAATGTTTACTAACAATATCCACATTCCAAATTCAAATAACTTTTTGTCCCTAGGGATTAAAGAGCAATTTTAGTCCCTGCTTACGAAGTATACACTGGCCCTTTTTGAATAGATGAGATAAAAATTATATTTTAATTATTTATTTGGTTCCAATGATTGCTTACCGTCATATCAATTGATTTGGCTAAATAGCTTGTCACAGCCTCCTATATTTTACTTAGTATTACACTTGGTTAGTAAAATTAAGTACAAAAACATTCAGAACACAAGTAACGTGCAATATTTCCCAGCATCATTAATCTTCCACGCCAGTCAATAACTAAATATTGTGAAGTTCGCAATAGTTGGTGCATCGTTTGCACTAGTCTGTGCTTTGTTCACCTTAGTCGGTGCATCATTCACACAGAGCATGCACTGGCTCGTAAACATCTAACACATGGCTTGCAACGGAAATAAATTGTGTTTAGAAGATATTTATAATGCAAGCAGAACATTAATAAATAAACTAGATGAGCTGCTTCATGCTTGTAGGTAGTAAGTCTTATTGTGAATCATTATTTTAGAATGGTTTTCGTGAACAAATTCAAGTGCTACAGCAAGCAAGGAAGTGCATATTATTATTTTAATACTGTTAGCTTTTTAAATTATATAAATTAGTGCAAAATTTATGAATAAAAATAAAATAAATTAACTATGTAAAGATGGTGTTGGTATTCTGACAACTATGCAAAGATAAAGGATTGATTTTCTGTAGATAATATATAATTTTGATTTTTAATACCTATGTCTTTAACTGTCTATTAAATATGCTCTAAACTCCGTAAAAAAATTTATATTATTATTATCTGGTCCATTCTGAATAAACCAGATTATTAACAAATGCACCCATACACCTTAGTATGGAATGTGACCTATCACCCTTCAGCTTCACTGCATTCCGTGGCATATTTATTGATGTACCAAGTAAATAGATACAGAAGCCCCGCGTCATTAATAATGTACAGGTAGGTACAGTTCCAAGCATAATTGCAGTCAGTCCGTAGGGTATACATTGGCTTGCAAAGAATGAACTGTTTGCGTGTGTGTGTGAGTAACTGTTTGGAATAGGTTTGCTGTTTTTAGTCCAGTCAAATTAGTCCTTAAAATAGAGGTAAGGTTACAATAATTCCCATAGAGCTAAAAATTGGTATGAATGTTCAGAATACTATTATAAATGAATTGTGAAAAGTCCCCATCAATCCCCCTTGTGCAATTTTTTTTATTGATGGTGAAAGTTTGCAAAAATAGGTTTTTTGCGTTTTTCAGCTAAACGGTGAGTTTTACAGCAAAAATAGTTCCGACAAAAATTGTAGATCATCCGATTCTCTACAAAAAATGTATCCACACTTTTTTTCATAATTATTGCCATTTCCGTGATATAGCGGTTGAAAGAATTGAAAAAAATATTTTATTCGTAATATGCACGTTATGTACTAGTACGAGGAGGACTTATTTTTGATGAACCAGCTTCTTCTTGGCGCCGTCTTTTCACGGTATCAATGCTAGTTTTTCGAGTATAATTTTATCGACACTGCACATGAATTTTTACAGATGTCTGGTATTTTGTATGTATAAGACAGTGAGGCGGGGTCGCGGCAGACCACGTAGGAGATGGCGGGACGAGCTGGATAGGTTCCATCAAAACTGGAAGGAAGACGCGCGGGCTCGCGAAAGATGGAAGGAGTGGAGGGAGGCCTTTGCCCATGAGTGGGACAGCGCAGGCTAAACAAAAAAAAAAAAGACAGGAACTCATATGTTTACTCGTATAACGGTTCAAAAATGTATATAAAAGTACATTAACGTGCATATTACGAATAAAATATTTTTTTCAATTCTTTCAACCGCTATATCACGGAAATGGCAATAATTATGAAAAAAAGTGTGGATACATTTTTTGTAGAGAATCGGATGATCTACAATTTTTGTCTGAACAATTTTTGCTGTAAAACTCACCGTTTAGCTGAAAAACGCGAAAAACCTATTTTTGCAAACATTCACCATCAATAAAAAATTTTGCACAAGGGGGATTGATGGGGACTTTTCACAATTCATTTATAATAGTATTCTGAACATTCATACCAATTTTTAGCTCTATGGGAATTATTGTAACCTTCAAAGTCTTATTTGACTGGACTATTTACTCTTGATTATCGTAGCTTCCGTGGTCGAGCGGTGTAATGTGACACTTGCGAAAGTGGGCGGAAGTCTGGGCTCGATTCCGGCTGGAGTCCAATTTTTGGAACCTTATTTTTAATCCTATTTGATCTTTTGGAATCTTTTTTATTAATCGTATCAAAAACAAAACAGTTTAGTCACATTTTATTTGGTTTTTATTAAAAATAAAACATTTCAAATACTTCAAGATTTTTTTATGATCTATTAGTTTATTACAGTTATTATATTATAAAATATTAAAATCATATCACTCGATAACTACAAATTGTGTCTATGTCGCGTTTCTTTTCTTTTTAGCTTAAGTATTCATTTTCGTAAAGAAAAGAGGATTGAAGCTAAATCTTAACACGACACACACACTCTTAATAAATATAAATAATATAAAGGTTTTTGTGTTACTAACAGTATATGGACTACGTCTGAATTAAATGTCTTATTATTAAGTATTAATATTTAGTATAACCTTCATTTTTTTCTATAACTTCTAGTAATCTCCTCCGCATAGAACCAACCATATTCTCACAAACGTCTGTTCCTCTTAAATCCTCCCACACTTGTTGGCAGTGTGATTCCAAATCCTCTGTTATGACATGAATGTTTTTTCATCGGTAAATATAGTATTTTTCCAATCAAAATCTAAATATTCTCTTGCAAATGATAATCTATTTCGTTTATGCACTTTGGTTAAGCTGGGTTTCTTTGCTGGCTTCCGATGGTGTATACCTTGTCTATGCAGGGTTCGACGAACGGTATCCACGGAAATATCGAATCTCCGAGCAAAGTCGTTAGTTCGTAAAAAGCCATTATCTTCATACGCTTGAATCATCGCTGTCTGCTGGATATCAGTAAGCAGACGCGGGCGGCCACTTCGCGGTCGAGTAATAACACTACCTTCCTCTTCATAACGTGTCAACCAACGTTTCACAGTCCTCCACTAAAACAAAACAAAAAAAAACGCGTGATTACAATGACTAAATAAACCATGACTTTATTTAAAACAGTTGCTGTATTTAAATATGTAGGTAATAACCAGATTAACAATTAACATTACTCACGCTTAGGCCGGTCTCATTAACTGTTTGAGATATTTTATATCCTATGTTGTGCAACGCAATAATACGTTGCTTAGCCTCCAAATCAATATTCGCCTGCATTTCGAATAAACACGATACACAAGAAACACTCGTATCAGAAAGTAAAGGTAGACTGAACTGAATGTGTTGTTATGACCGATACCAGTGGGTAGCGTGGTAGCACTGATTCATAGACCAAGACCGATTGTTTGTGGCTTTGAATGACATTATATTCACAGACAGATTTATGCGCATGGAGCTAAAATATAGATGTAAATTTTGCCACGTTAGGTAAATGCTTCGTGGCGTGATGGTTTGACTCACAACTTGTAATCGAGCGGTCATGGATCGAATCTAGTGCAAAAAACTTTTTAAAAGTATTATGTTATTTGTGATCGAGTATGACTATAAGAATTTATAAGTAAACTTAATATTAGTGGAAAAGACATCAATTTCAACATTTTTTAAACTGAATATGAACTTAAGCTCCATCTGTTGAGAAGAAATGCAACATCATAGCGACACACAAGTTACCATTATGTGCTAATAGAAATAGATAGATGGCAGGAATAACATGCATATGTGTGCGTGTTTTCTGTATACATACGATACCGAAGCGCGAGTAACGACTTTGATTCTGAATACTGACTCCAGATATGCAGTTGAGCGTACACACAAGTGGTGCCATCACAAATTTGTCATTATTATGATTTGAAAGTTGTTTCTGAACCGTTCCTGTAGCAGTAAGATTGTCTCCCTTGTTATCCATACTAATATTAGAAATGTAACATTGAAAAAGTAACTTTGTATGTCTGTCTATGTGACTTAATGACGTCTAAATGGCAGGACGGTTTCGGATGTAATTTAGATAGACCATGACCTGGCATAGAACATAAGAGACTTTTTTCCCGGTAGTTCGATCCCGTAGGATAATTACCAACATCCACGCGGTTAAAGCTAAATAATGTTCTATGTTAATTGCTGACTGAATCTTCTGTGGTGTGCACGTGTTCTGGACAGGAAACAGACGTGTCCTGCGGGAGCACTTCCCCAGATAACGCCGGGCGCCGGCTACAAGCGAGGCCGCGAGGGCTCAGGGCTGGGACGCGCCGATTAAATTAATATTATTGACTTTGAACCAATCTGTACCTATTTTTGAGATTTTATAGTTAACTTTGGAAGTGATGGTCTCAATGTAAGTAGAGACAGGGGAACGGATTAATTGACGATCCCATAATTTGTTCGTAACTATATTTATATAACAAATTGTCATTCCTCACTAGTGCGAAATGGCTATAACATGGCCATACGTCGTGTTTCTAAACAATCTCTGACTGTAAGATCCATAACTAACATATTTAGCCTAGTATTTTATTCTAAACAAACTTACTGGGATGGTCTATTTTTTGAGTAGCTTGCTATTGCGTAACATGACCTCAGCAGTATCGTGTCTGGAACTCGTTTATTCAATGTCGGCAGTTGTTATAGCTTTTTTCGTTTTTTTCCTTTCGATTGACCACAATTTTATTTTGCGTATCGTGTCTGCGAACCATCAATTCTTTGCGACTGGATGGTTCTGTATTTAGATTGACTAGCCTTTTTTCATTTCGCTGAAAACTTTTGTAAATAAGTAAAGGTTATTATTTATTATGTAGGCATCTATGTATATAATTAGATGATTATACGCTGTTAGTTGTATGCATGTGCTTTATTGACTAAAGGTATATTCAGCCCAGCAATAAATTCTAACAACGGATAAATAATGATATAAAATACACATGATGGCCTGCATGAATGTTTCAGAGCGCAGCATTTTTGTATGTATTGTGTGATGTGTCGTTAGTTCGTTACTGTGTCACAGGAGCGCCCCAGCGCAGGCTGCAGTCCGCGATGTGTCTTTGTTTCATTGGGAAGCTAAACAATGCGAGGCAAAAACTCTCTACTGGAACGTTTTTTATGAATTTGTGAAATTAATTTTCCATTTTTCATATTTTGTTAGAATTCCAAAAGAATCTGTACTAGCAATATTCAAGACGACTTACGTAACGGCTAACCCGATTGCTTCGAATCCCGTACGATACTAATATTTGTATGACCCACTGTTAGTTGTTCCGGGTTTGGGTGTTTGTGCTTTAGAGATTTATGTCTATAGACGAAACCAACAGAGCAGGAACATGTAGGGCGAAGATAAAAAATGTAGCAATACTTGATAATCCTCTGCCTTTTTGAGAGTTTTTAGACTAAATAACTAATTATTCCCAGTTTTTTTGTAATTTTAAGGCTGGCACTGTTTAAGTTTGGGACGTCCCTATTGAATGGCCGCTAACAGAAAGGGTCAGGGTTGCCATAGAAATGCCATAAAGCCAGCAGATCCCCTCCTAATGTTATGAGATGTAGCCCTCGCACAAATTGACCGAGCGCGCGTACTCTCAGACATCAAGGAAACGCAACATTCATCAACTTGAGAGCCTCACGTTTATTGTGATTATTTCTTGGTTCTTCTTTGTGCAACTAAGGGCTGGATCACGTTTACTCTTTCATTAAGTACAAGAGCTTTTACCAGTATCTAGGGGGAAGTTGTCTTAGTAACGCTACTACTGTTTTTTTATTCATATACTTAATGATGTAGGAGTAGAATTCTCTGCCAATAAACTAGCTTGAAAGTTTGCTCCCTCCGCTGAATCAAAAAATCACGTTTAAGATTTATTGAACTTAACATCTTTTGTGACTGAATTAGCTGGCATTTAGATATGAACTGGTATGGTAATTGTAATTTAATCTTTTTCAGTATGAATGTCTGTAGTGTAATTTTTATTTTTTTTATTTCACATGAGTGTGGTCTTATTCACCGTCGGTTAGTGGAAGTGCTCTGGTGCCGTTCGTCCAAGTGCGGTTGAAATCAGTGCTCTGAGTGGAATACCTCGAATACTCAGGTCACGAAAAAAGTACCTATAGGTACACATTACTTTTTATGTTACACAAAGTTAAGTTCAGATAATTTTTCCTTTTAATTGTTCCTTTGAGTTTCAACAGTACACTATTTATTGATAATAGAACTTGAAAATGCGTATGTATTAAAACTTGCTGATAGACAACATGTTTTTCGTCGAAATGTGAATACGAGACGACGTGCGACGTGATGTGAAATCTCAAAAATTTTCATAACGTTTTCCGCTTATTTTCTTATCAAAAAACGAGAGCCTCGCCACTAGATTCCACACAATTGTCATGTACGAATAGTGCGGTTTCGCACAGAGTCGGGTCTCCCCTAGCTTTTGTAAACAAATACCGATACACGCAAGAATGTAAGCTTTCAATGCGTGGTGCCAGTGTCAGCGACTAAAATAACAAAATAAAAACAAAATCAATTCGATTTATCTGCTAGAAGTGTTTGTAATCAAAAGAAAGTGAAAATGTTGTGATTTTCAACCTGAACAATTCCCATAATTAAAAATGTTCGAAATTTAGTCGCAATCTCATATCAACGTCATTCAATGTTAAAAATAAAAATTTTAAAACTTAAAAAAAAATTGTGGCGATTTTAACAGATTGAGACTGAGATTAAAATACAAACGTTCTTAAAAATACGAGATTTGCCCCTCTGATGTCAGGGTCCAATTGGCATCTGAAGACAAAATGCATTAGCATTTTGTAATTTAAATTATATTCTTGTTGTACCTAGTGACGAAGCTTAATTGCTTGGCAAAATACCTGAGCCTTTGTCAGTTTTTGGGAGTCACAGAGAAACTTTTGTGCAGGAAAACATGGCAGGCTCTTAGCACAAGAAAAGTGGATCAAAGAACAAGAATAGAAATATTAATGTATTCAGAACATATAATAACGTCCCTTATCGCTGCTGCTCGTCACTCGCTATCAAGTCGCACGCATTCGGCGGCGCTCGATTGAATTACTGTAGTATTTTGCGGCTCGAATAAAATGTAAATGAAACGATCGCAATCCTGTTACCGACGGATCGATGCGGACGACGACTTGCCGGTCGCGGGTTGCGTGGGTACACACAGCCAAACACACATAAATATGAGATGCTTAATGTGTGTGTGTGTGTGTGCGGTTGCTTAGCATTTTGTGGACAGTTTAGAGTTTCTTTTGACGACCGAGGAGTCCGGTTGTTTTGGAAAATAAAGTCTGAAGTGATAATTATTTTGCTTAAGACTTCGCACCACAAAAACTAATAAAGAACAAACGCACCACTTTTTTGTCTCACCTTATGTTAGTCTCTCAACTGACGTACTATGGACTCCAATAATTGTAATTTTATTACTAAATTTTATTTGACAGCGGATTACAGCCTATAGTATCGCCCACAGGTATCGCCTGCGCTCGCATTCCTTCGTTTGTCATAGACATAGATTATAGACAATTTCGTTGGGTCGGTCGATCGTAATAATTTATTTTATTTAGGTAGTACATCTTGCAAGCATTACGCTTTTTATTTTGTATTTTAATTTTATTGTTTTTATTTATTTTCTATTACTTTTCGGTTTTTAATCTATGCCCGTAGGTGTGTCCTTGGCATTATAGCGGGCTATATCAGAATACCATAGCAATGGAATTTATTATAAATAACTATTCATCAATCTTAAAAATAAGTTTTTCGCTGGCGCCAACGCACCAGCACCGTAGAATGTTTTATGGCGAGCAAACTAGTTTGTTTCGCATTCACTGAACATTTATATTAATTAAGACGAAGACATTAATATTCTAACGACTTGACCAACATCAACCTGCTTTAATAACATCAGATTAGTTTTTACTTCAGAAATAAACATTATATACAGACATAAAACCCAAAAATAACAAAATTAAATTCTAACTTAACTAAAACTATACAGAAACTAAAAAATTGCGTCGAAAAATTCATCCGCATCGCTGTCGACTGGTAATGTACCCAAGAGACCTGGCGGCATTGCCACGTTGTATGGCGATGCTTAGCCTCTGGCCAAGGTAAAAGCCAGCCCTTCGGTCACGGGAAGTGTCAACTAGTCGTTTAGAAATTTCTTTAAAAAGACCATGAGCACTCGGACCCCACGGACCGAGAGTTTCAACCCCAAAACATAATAATAATAACAATAACATCAGATAATTGTATATTATTATATTTACACTCAAATCGTAAAGTTCTTTTTGAAATAAAAAAATAGTACCTTAATGACAGACTTAATCCACGTGAAACTAAATCTATATTATTATATATAAAAATGAAATGACTATTGTTAGTCTCACTAAAACTCGAGAACGGCTGGACCGATTTAGCAAATGTTGGTTTTGAAATATTTGGAGAAGTCCAAGGAAGGTTTAAAAAGTGAGAAAACATGAAGAAGTTGTAAGGGAAATAGTAAGAACAACAATTTTATTAAACTGTTCATACCTGTCAAACACGGTGCGTTCAGAAATTAAATAATACGGAGATTGTATAGTTTGATTAGGTGGTGGTTTGTTTGGTTTGATGTATTAGGAACTTCAACTGACTTTAAGACCATAATGTACTATACTTATTGCAAAATAAATGATTATGATTATGATTTATTCAATTGTTTGGTCTGTCCTTTACTCTTTTATTTTATTTTAGTTTATTATCATGACAGACATTTTTTTTTATGTAGCTTCATATATCTTTCTCAGTTTCGTCCTAATATAAATTTCTGAACGCACTATAAATATTTTGACAACAAACAAATATGTAATTTCTTTCCTTTGTGACTTTGTGAAAGTACTGTTAACTAACAGCAGTTTTTGTAGTTTAGTGTATTAGTGAAATAGTTTAGTGTATTTAAAATGCTAAGGAGAAGACGACCTGACTTAGTTCGCAGAAGTCAATCAATTGTGCGACGAGCTACGTCACGTGCTAACCGCACTGATTAGTAGTGAGACACAGATATTGTTAATAGCCGTATTGGTATTAAAGGTCCCACTCCTATGATATCAGCGTTTTGTATGGAGAATTTTAAAGAAGTTGCATTTTTCATACTAACATTTTCTTAATTTATTTAACAACCATGAACACTAATGTTTTAAAACTTTTATGCACTAATATTTAAAAACTAAGATAACGTATGCCACTTAGATTAAGCGACAAAAATAAGTTTTGGCTAAGTTAAAACAAATACATAGTGGTCATTTCTACTAACAAAAAAGGAGTCATTTTTAAGGTATTTTTTATGTTTAGAAAACTATATGTACTAAGGTTTTTTTACTATTGGTAGTTGTCTATGACGCTCATAATCCGATAGAATATCAAGCAATTGATGAATATTTTAAATAATAGAAGTGACAAGGTTCTTTATTTGTGAGAAAAAAACGCCAATTTCATATGTGGGGGGACCCAATATGTCAGAATTGCGTTGTAGAGTGACTGAAAATGAAGTGGATAGCCTTAGAATGAAAAGTGTATATATATTTTGTTTCACCCGAACATCGTTCAACCGATCACCATGAAAATTTTAATGTATTTTTGTTTTGCTGCAAATTTTTAGTTATTGAATTTTGTCACATTATTTAATTCTCAGGCGATACGAAGTTCGCCGGTCAGCTAGTATTTTTATAAAAACACACATTTTTTTTACAGTTCCTAGGTAACAGTTTTCAATAATTTATATATTATCTGTGGTTGAGGCTGGTGTAGCGTTTACTCCCGCACCGGAATGTTGGATCTGGGCGCCATATATACGTATATTATAATATTTTTTTTTGTTTTTGATGAAATTGCACAAGTTAAGAGAAAGTGCATGATAAAGGTAAAGGGTAGAAACTGCTCATAACTAGGTATTTATACATTCGTGTGATACTACATATTATAAACCTCGCCTGCGCGTGCAGCTTGCTTACATAAACTTACTATTAGTGATCGAATGATTTTGATGAATGCTAACTGTTACGATCGGTTAACTACAGAGTTAACCGATCGAAACATAGGTTAGGAATATTTTATACTTAGCTGTTTGGTTATGAGTTTTACTAATTTATTGACATTTTATAGGTGCCTATTTATCAGCCCAATAAAATCTGCCGTTATAAAGTTTAACTGTGTATACGCCTTAACTGAGACACAGAGATAGGTATTTCGACGGCGAAGTGCCAATAACTCCTAACTGACAAAGTCAAAAATTTACACATACTGGAAAAAACGTTCAAAAATAGACACGTTGTTTTAGTTGGGAGGTACATATTTCCACATTTTAATTTAATGCTGTTGCAACTAAAAATACACTTAGGCGATTTCACTAAAACATGCGAATAACGCCTTTAAATTCAAAACGAAAAAAAAAGAAATTCTCAAAAAAAAATCAGTTAAGAGGTATTGGCACTTCGCCGTCGATTTGTGTTTTTTATATATTATTTAGTTTTCTTTATTTATCTTCCATAAATCTGTCGATGTCTCCTACTTGTTATAGGGCTCTTCGCTCTTCCCACACAATAATACAATGAATATATATTTATAATTATACAATCACCGCACTTGACAGAAAGATTGGTGATAAAGATTTAATTTGCTATTTATTGACTTGATAAATGATCGTCTCTGACACAATTTAAACTCTTTGGGTAACAGTTTTATATTCAACGTTAAAAAAGGTACCTAATAAATTACCATAAAACTAAAGAGATTATAACAAATCGTTCTATCACATTACGTAACACATACACGCTACATTTAGCGGTCCCCGTTACGTCGCATAACTAATTAGTTCATATTATGCTAATGACGCCCTGGTACCTTCACCGGCTGACGTTAAATATACTTAATATGACGATTACAGTATTTACCTGTATTTTAGACCTTGATTGACGGTCGTTACGTATAGTCGGACTTTTAATTAGCTGCAGTAAAATGACAGCTTATGTGTTACTTAAATGACTGAAATTGACGTCTTTTTGATTTTCGCGGCCATCAACCAAATCTTGTTTTTCTAGTAGGTACAGAATAGTGTAACAAACGAAACTTATTTGACATGACATGCATATCTCTAAACTCAGTACGAAATGAGTTACTAAGAAGTGTAATTTTACTGCAGCTAATTAAAATTCGGACTATAGGTAAACGTTTATTAATAAAAAATGGAATGTTTAGTTTGTGATTCAGGAAGTTCTACTAAGCTATTGTGAACATCAGGAAATATTTTGCAGTAAAAAAAAAACTCGGAAATAAAATAATCATCCCAGTGATCATTAACCATTTCTTGATCCTTTAAAAAAGCCTTTACATAAAACAGTTTAGTTGGTTTAGTGATTAAAGTCCTGTTTATTGTGTAAAAAAACTCGGAAATAAAACAATCATCCCAGTGATCATTAATCATTTCTTGATCCTTTAAAAGAGCCTTTACATAAAACAGTTTAGTTGGTTTATTGAAAAATAATAATTGGTAAAAACAGTTGGTAAAAAGAAAAATTCCGTCTGTATTTCCCGTCTAATAGAAAATTCGAAACTCTCTGAAAAAACTTGAGCAGGGTTTGGTCCCGTGTACCCCGGCAAAGCCGTAATATCTGACAACAGATATTATGATAAACCCTTCAGCAGTTGGCCACATCTTCTAACTTTCTTTACAAAGAAACCTCCGCATCTCGAACGCTTCACACGTCTTATACTTTCAACAGTTTCAAAGCGTTGCGAAACTAATCACCATATCAAGTAAGTTGGTCGTTATCAATTAGCTACTGACCGTGAGTGTGATTTTACGGGCTAGTGGCACGGATCGGATGGTCTTTAGTTAGTCATTATAGGATAGTTTAGATTAGAGTGAGGAAAGAGAGTGCACCTGTGTCTGCGCACACGCCTGCACTATAATATATCCCGCTTTGAAGGCTGGTCTCCGCTGAGATTGGTTACCATGGCCGAAATGCGGTCCCGACTATATTTATCTACAGGATATAGTTTACAAGTTTAAGTGACTGTCATGATTAAGTGATCGACGCCTGTGAAAACTATGCCTTTGCAACTAAGCAGGTATAGTGCCCTTTGAGGCTGGAACGTTGATCAATGATCAACATGTTACAATATCAAAAATAAAGTAACATAAAATTAATGTGCAGACAGTCGAAACTCTTGCTCTGAAGACGAAAAAACTTCTACCTACATATTTTGCCAGCTCAAAATGCAGATTTTCCCAGTTTCATGACCATTGTGATGTAAACTTGTTCAGGTAATAGGTATGTAAGCACTTAATATTAACAAGTATTACATGTTGCGAAAATGTTTTTACAAACGCACGCATTTGGATTTACTGCAAACCGTTACAGAAACTTAAGTAAATCCTAAAATTTTAATTACCTTTTTAGTCCGAGAACAGCATGAGCATGTACTTATATTCCCTGTACGTACATTAACGGCTACATTATGTACCGAGACTGGAGGCGGTACGTAGGCACCCAGTGTGGTAAATATGCGGGCCCGCATTATGATGGATGCGCGCGCGCGGGCCGCATGCCTAATTAAGTAATTAAGATGGAGAGATAGCGCGCATGTGGATAGCGGCCGGATTCGGATCACAGAGGAGGAGAGAACAGTGGGACAAGTCTAGCGGTCTTTGGTAATGTCGGTTTGTACAGATTGGTGAAACGTAACATGCAACAAATGGGCCGTCCAATTGTATGTAATGCAACGAGAGATATAACACAACAACTAGGCGAATTTGTACAACGTGTTAAATTTATGTTGTGTCCCCAATCTGGGTTTGGTAGAAAGTATGTGCAAGAATGATTTTCGATGTAGGTACCTATAGTTTTTTGATTGTGCATATGCACAATGTGGGCTTTTCATTTTGCGCTTTTATTGACCGGCGAGTCGCCAGTGGCGACCGATTCAATAGATCGATAAAGCAGTATTTAACTGGTAGTCGGGTCTTTGAAGTTGTGAAAAATGCTATTATTTTTTAAATTGTAAATTAAATATTTTCTTGTTTTTGAATAGTTACTGTATTTAATTAACAATTGAAAAGTTATATTGATATTAATGGAGGGTTAGTCTATTAGGTTCGTGTTTTATGGTTCTCTATCCCATATAATTACGAAGGTATAAGAGTAAAATACTGAAGTAGCAATAAAACGTTCTGGACGAAGATTTATTGTAAGTAATGTTCTTTCGTTCACTTCAGACAGAACAAAAAGTAAATCATAGCTTTTGAAAACAAATATCTAGTACAGTTCAGATACCATAATGTATTAAGTATATGTGTATGTGTATGTATTTCATTGCAATTTCAGGAAAAGCTCAAATTAATTCTGTTTCTTACAATTTTAATATGTATATGAACAAACACGGCACTCAACGTTCAGCAAGTATCAGTCTCTTTAGTATGAATCTTCCGAAAAAATGAATAATTGAATCTCGACAGTTGCAGTGACACGTAAATCCGAAGGACCACTACCTATTACTAAGTCATACCACTGCCACAATGACACGTTCCCAGCACGTAAGGAAGGCTCCCATCCGCTCACAGCTCGCTGCGGTTTAGCGGACAATTAAAACAGTTCCCCTCATCAGCACCGCACCGGCCCGCACCGGGCCGCACCGGTCCTCACCGCATCGTTGCGGCCGCGTCCGTTTACAGAGTCGCATTGTTATTGCATGAGAAGGCCACATGGAAAATGTATGATGTCTACACCAGTGATGTTACGAATGTCATATTTTAGACATTCGCGAATGCGAATGCGAGTGTTTGGAAAGCGAATGTGCGAATGCGAATGCGAGTGCGAATGTTGAGAAGGAGCAAAAAAAGTAATATCAAGAATTCTAAATAACTATTTATAATAACTTATCCTAGCTTAAAATAAACCACAACTCGAAACTGTGTTAATTCACTTAATCACAATACCTGCCTGCTTATTGATTGATCGACAAGTGACAACTAGAAACAAATTCAAAGTGACAAACACGCGATGATGACCCGCTAAGCTCGGCCCACTTCTACTTATCTCGACCTGCATACACTCGCATTCGCTAAACATTCGCATTGTTTGATGCGAATGCGAGTGTTGATGCGAGTGTTTGAAATGATGCGAATCATTCGCATATATGCGAATCATTCGCATATATGCGAATGCGAACGCGAACATTCGTAACATCACTAGTCTACACATTCATACTCGCGCCTCCTACGCAATAGCAAAGGACAGAAGGCCCACGATTTATAAGGCGTAAGAACTTGTATTGCGTGTATAATATGAACCTATAAATATAAAACTTCTAAAGCTAGTCTTAAGTAGACTTCAAAACTTTGGGTTTCTTTGATCGATTGATTCTAAAATTGGCAAACAACATTAGTTGTGCTTGTACTTTTGAATTATTGACATGATATGAAGTGCAAGTAAGCGAATCTACACAGTTGCATGTTGGTCAGGATTGTGCTTGTTGGGTCCTCGGTGAAATTGTGATTTGTCTGCACTGGTCTTTTTGTACCTTTCTGTATGGTGTCTTCTCTCTAAAGTACAATGACAGAATTTTAACATCGGAAATGTTAATAGGGATGTTTTATAACTCTTGTGGTTCATTGTCTGCATGATGTCGGCTCTTCAATGTGAGATTTTTGCTCAGAACTTGTGTTCATTAACAAGACCCGTTCGCTCAGTATTTAGTAAGTTTCTACTGTTTACATACGGCTAATACTTATTTATGAGCGATATTTTGAGGCTTTATAGTAATTTCGAACGAATTTACTCGCCCGAAACGGCCGAATCGTCATTTTTAAATAATATTATGATTTTTTCTATAGGCGAATCGCACGAAATAAAATCATTTGAGGCCGAGTCTACAACTCCAGAAATATGTAGAAGGCAATTGGCACATTTTGAATTTAACTATTCAATAAATATGCAAAAATACGTTTAGGTAAATTTATTTGGTGCAAGACGTCTATAGAAAGTGATGATTCGCCCGTTTCGGGCGAGTAAATTCGTGCGAATCGACTAATAAGCCTGTTAAAAAGTTACAATGTTAAAGAAGAAGATGAAGCACAAGTTAAATTAAATATCGGAAAGGCAATAAAATGTATGAGAAATATTAAACAGGAGAAATATTTCTAAAGCTCACAGAAACCTTCAGTCAGAAAGTCTTTGAGGCATATTTAATAGTGTCCCCGCCAAGACTAGCCAAGCGAATCGCAAGAGCACTACCTACCATGTCTCGAAGTGCTTCGTCGTTTTTTAAACCCTCATAACTTGTGTTTGGATTATACCAGTTTTACAAAATTCTCGGGTTATGATGTATAGTGGACTTGGTAAACATACAACATACATGTGTACATACTCAGCCTATAATGTTCCCACTGCTGGGACACAGGCATAAAGTTTCGATTTATTAAACATGTAAAGTTTTAATTGCATAGCTCTTAAACTTTAGATTTTATTGATACCTAAAAACCCCGATTTCGTCACAAACTTACTGATGATCATCAAAACTCTTAGGGTCTGGAAGTCCTGAAAAGCTGAAATTTGGTATGTAAGCTAGTACTAACACACTAACAACAAAAAATCTAAAACTTGGGACTTTTACGCCCCAACCCTTTAACTTAGGGGATGTAAGTTTGTATGAGACTTCCGAAAATTTAGATGCTAGAGGACTGAAAATTGATATAAATAATAAAATATATTTCTGGATTTTTAGTAAATCACCTCCCACCCTTTAAATCAGGGGATGTAAGTTTACTTAGTCATACAAACTTAATTTCATGCTCGAGATCTGAAAATTATATAAGTACACAGACTTCTTATTACAAATTAAAAATAAATATGTAGGTACTTTCACCCCAAAAAAAGAAAGTAAAATGAACTAATTAAAAAAATATTGTTATAAGCAACAGACTTACAATAAAATTAAAATAAAAAAAAGTTTAAAAAACAAGCTTTTATTTAAATAAAAACGTAACCTAAAAAAGAAAGAATAACGCGAACTAAAAAGAAAAAAATAAATTTAAGTGACATTTCAAAATATACATACCTATATAAATTTTTAACGCTTGAGGCACTGTTATTGTGTAGTAGGTACACCTGTATAAGAGATACCGTACATCAGTGCCTCTAGCAAGGGTCGCACTATCAAAAAGTTATCAGATCTCATGTAGAGCCAAGCTTCTAACTCTACACGCTCTAAGAGTCTACAAGTCCTAACTTCACAAACTCTACACCTATAGTCTAAATATGTGGCCTGACTGTTGTGTTTTGGCAACATTTTACATGAAAATGTTTTTGGTGGGATTAGGTTTTGTCTGAAGGTTTAAACTTTAAAAGCAGAAATAAAATATTGTTTGCTTTGAAAATTGAATATGACATTCAATTACCTATTCGTTATTATGGATTAGAATTAGTGCTTGATTTATGTGTGAGCTTCGAGTACTTTTCAAAAACTTCACGTGAGTTTAGTTTCATTACTCTGCCAACCATCAGCCAGACTTATTCAGATTATGCAAGAATACAAATGCAAAATTACAGGAAAAGGAAGCTAATTGTTTGCGAACGCATTCGCCTATTCTCTATAACAGCCATTTGAGTCAGTTTCCTGCGAACTAGAAAATTATCCTGTCATTGAGCCCCAGCGGCCGAGACTGTTTATTTATATAATTACATGCTTTGGAAAATTGTGCCAATTTACCTTACGTGTTTTGCCTTTAAAACAAGCGAAAATTGACCCTGTGTCGTTGAAATAGAAGGTTGTGAAACTGCAGGTTCTTGGTAAAACACAGGTCTCCCCTTAGGCCAGTCGGTGCGGTTGCAATTATAACGCAGTTGTTCGGTGGAGCAACTGATCGTTAGGCGACTGCTACCGGCGACACGGGCCGCGCGCCGCCCGACGAAGAAACATCGCTGTTATAGAACTATTCCCCGACTCCTTCCTACTAACGGTGGCACAATTACACGGAAAAGTTGATGCCTACAATTAATATTAAAGCCGCCATCTTTGAAGCTTCCGAGTGATATATTAGTCGATTATCGGCTACCGATAATCAATCATTCGCTAATCGATTAATCTATTTTTTGTGATAGACCTACGAAGGTACATTTATCATATCAAGTTGTGCTGCCAACATTTTATAACATCACGTAAATGAAATTGTTTTTGACAGACTTTTTGTCTTGTATTTACTAAAGATTTATGTTTGTCGTGGTCGTAACTAATTGGTTGTAAATCGAACGCAGTATGCTAAGTTGATTAATTCAACACTTACATTTACATCGTTAAGAGAACAATGATAATTTTGTATCTACCTACTTGGAGATTTATTGATTCGTGTGGGAATACACTTAGTTGTCTCTCATCGTGTAGGCGTCGGAAATGGCAAATATAAAAGATTGTATTGATTAGTATTGCATTTCTATTTATAGGCTTTGGGTACCCACGAAAAAAATAAAAGGTCACTTTATAATAATAGATGTAGTTTTGCTCGTTTGCGTTTTTTCTATCTGCAAGTAGGTATTTGAAAGGTTAATTTTCAATAGTGTAAACGAGCTAACAATAAGATGTAATAATATCCGGCAATACAATATTGGGTTTCCAAATAATAGTAACACGAGAATCTCCGCTAATCAAAGTACAGCCTCGGGCGCTACGAGCTCGTCTCACCGAGTCAATACCGCGAACTGTTCTAATTAGCTAAAATAAGCTAGTTAATTAGCAGTCAATAGCCGCTGGGTATGAGATCGCGCGAACACAGAAACGTGTTAATCCTGATGCTCACAGATTGAGTCGGAGCGGCGTGCGATGCGTCCACCGCCTGCCATCTTGTAGAAGAACACGAAGGCCCACACTAAACACAAGTATAGAAAATTACGCAGTGTATAAATATATGCGTGCACTTATCCCGGTTTAGCTAAAACCACCAATATTAAATATCTAGGCGTCACGATTGACACAAACCTGAACTTCCGCAAAGTCATCGATTTATTAAGCACCAGAGTGCGCAAACCAATATATGTACATTTAAAAAAAATTACGTAACATTGCCGACTTTAAATTAATTAGGCAGGTTTATTTGGCTTTGTGTCAATCTATTATTACCTACTGTATAACGTCTTGGGATGGTGCCGCTAAATCAATTTTATTGCACCTAGAACGCGCCTAAAGAGCAGTTTTAAAGATACTACTTTTCGTCCATTTAGGTTTCCAACACACCAGCTTTATATGGTATGTAAGGTGCTAACGGTATGTCAATTATTTATTTTGAATGTAGTGTTATTCCAACACACTGAACTTTATTTTAACCCAGCCCCTTCAGATAGGAGAAGAAAAGATTTGGTTTGTGCTAACTCTCAGTCTAAACATGCTTTTGCTAATCGATTTTACTTATTTTTAGGACCCTACTTGTTTAACCAGTTTAATAGAGTGCTGAAGATGTATAGTTTAAGTCATAATAAGTGTAATTTACTAGTACTATATCTTGCATAACCTAGCATAATGTTTGCCATTTCCTGATAAGGGCTTGTTCAGCAGTTTACATGTAGATTTGAACAGAGTAGATGTCTATTTTATTTTTTAAACAAACTTTCATATTTTTTTAAACATTCGAGAGACTTGAATGCGGATGTGAGAAATGTAATTAGTGCACCTTCTGAACCCATCGTCTCTTTCGTGTGACTCTCGTCGAGGCACGTCCGAGGTTTATGTAAGTCTGTAGGAATTAACTCCGCAACAACTGCTTCAAATACGAGCCGCCTCACTCGATACGATTCACTCTAGTAGGTAAGGACAGTTTTAATTAACTAATTCTATTGAAGAACGTTCCGTTCAAATGTCTTATACGTTAGTTAAGAAGTAATTGGGATGTTACAAGTTGCTACATTTTGCTTTGATTATAACAATGCCTAATGATAAAAATATTTAAAGCACTTTATAGAGTCTTTCCGGAATCTCATTCAAACAGTTTAAACACCAAATGGTCCATTTATTACAAACATGCACTTTACCATTCAACATCAAATGAAGCGATAGCATCGTTTACCCCTAAGCACGTCAGCGATGTGTCGTTAACCGCCAGTTTAGTGGCTATCGCTCGGTATCGCAGTATCTCTATCTGAGCAAACAAGCCTAACGTGAACTCACGATTACGTGCGATCACATAATATGTCTCTATGTTGGTAAGCTTTACGTGATGCTAGTATGGGGCTACAGTGTGGGGATTACGCATTGTTGGTTGTAGTATCGAATGCAAGCCTTGTTTTCAAGTAAACATCATAATAATGTAACTATGTTGTAGCAATGGCTTCTAAAAGCTAGTGTGACGATTGATGAGTAATCAACATATGACACCAACGTAATGAGTTTTGTATGTTAAGATAATGAGAGAGAGATTTCCTTTCACATTAGTCTTGAATGTATTTTATAATAACTCATCAACCAGCTTCATAGTATATCGGTTTTTATTATAAACTTACCATAGAACACTGCTTAACTTAATTAGGTTAGACTAATTTATTATACTGGACAAAAACTTATCCTGACTGACGAGAAAATCCACATTCTGGGAAAGATAATGAAAGTGACGGATCTACAGCCATCAGCCATATTTATATGACACTACCAGAAATACTCAAACATAATTCCAGTTTTCTTTTCAGAGATCCTACACTAATATGGAAGATGTGTTACCTCAATTTTCCTCTCACTGTTAAAGCTAACAGTTGTTTCCCCATTGAAACTTGACGACCGAAGCTTGGAACTCAGAAACGTATCCCAGCTATAATATTGGTGTAATTTGTCCATCGTCTCGTACCGTTAGGCCATCGTAATCATAAACGTCGATTGTTCTCATATTTCTACTATGAAGTCACTGCTATAAGTTCGACGTGGTCTTGCTCGGTGGGTTTGGTTCACACTTGAGGAGCGATGCTATAGATAGTAGTTATATATGTATATCTCTATGTATTACTACAGTAGTTTTGCATTGTTGTTAGTAAGTTGTTTCTTGTATTAGTGCTTTCGTGTGCCTATCATCAACTTAAGCGATTTGGTAGTAATTGTTTTTAGCACATAAGAGAGGAGACTATAATACTCGTATCTCTGGTAGAATGCACCAGTGACTTTGCACCAGTTCCTTTATCACGTCCCTAGGGAGATACATTTCTCTCCGTAAAATAGGTCTTTAGCTTAATCCAGTGGGTAAAGTAACAAATTACGTGTTTTTTATTTAAATTGTGTTCTTTACTTAAACCTAATTGATGTTTTGTCAACTTGCTTGCTTAAGTTTTTAGAACGAACAAAAAATATTGCTTTATTTTAATAAAGCTAGGACCTATTAACAGTACTTAAGTGTGCATTATTATCTACATTTGTTGTCTGGATTCTTAAATTTATTTTAAAATTTAGTTGAGAGGAACATCGCTCCAAGCTAGCTCAGCTAGCATCACAGTGTGACGCGAGCTGTCAGTGCTGTCACGTCAATCGTTGTCGTGGCTGCCTGACGGCTATCATTCTCACATATCTCTCACACCCACCCAACTTTACTATGTATTTATGTTACTCACACGCACATACTAAAAATATACTGTAAAACAATATCGATAAAGTCTGAAATCAAATGTTGAGTTAGAAGAATGTTAACAGACCATACAAGGCAACATAACTTCCATATTAGTTTGTTTGTTTTTGAGCAATCTTTGGACTTGAGTATTTGATAATTCAACAGTACGTGTTTTATTATTGTTTACTTTAGCAACGGCGTCTTTGACGGTAGCGTAATCTTAAAGAAAGTACCTAAGCATACATGTGTTGCCATAAAAAAGCATGAAGTTATGCACAATATGAACAAATTATTTGCAAAGCTATCTGCTAAATGAAATTTGGAAACAATAGTCTACATTTTCAACCATCGAAACAAAAAAAACTATTGCTACCTAGCAAGGTAGCAATAGCAACATTTAACAACTAAACACTCCATTTAATCCTGCTGTCGAGAGCTTTAAAGTTATTTCCATCTGCACCTCGTTTCAATATCGCCTATGTAATGTCCCGTCCATTCTATTGTGCGGGTTCTATTACCACGATCGGACCAGACTTTTCCGATTAAGTCGACCACATTGACTGGCGGCTTTCCCGGCATCCCCAGCTTCTGTACGGTTTCTGTCCGGCGTCGCACCGGCACAGTAGCCGTGACGTTTGGGTTTAATATTGCTCCGCCACCGTATAGTTCTCTAGTGGACCATTGTGCAAAGTGCTAGCAGAGATATAGGTAGGACAGAAGGTTCACTTTGTTGCGTTTTCGTAACTATGGGGGGTTCGATTATATGTATTTTATTTAAATACATTTTATAGCTCTTTATTTATAGACCATTTTGCAACAATCTGTTGTAAAAAAGTACCTAATGTATTTATAAAACCATAGTGCGGAAGTCTAAAACGAACATTCCTTCATGTCATTGTCAACTTGTGAATAAGTTATTTTTCTGTTTTCTTCAAAGGCGCTGAAAAACGTTCCTCAGTTGAAACAAGTTAAATATAAAAAAGATTTAACAAAAAAATAATAATAAAAAATAATATACACGTCGACTTAAGAATCTCCTCCGTTCTTTTGTCGGTTTAAAATAAAACTGCACCACTGCACTCCTCGTAAATGTAACAAACTATTCGTCAGCGTCGTAAAACTTCTGCGTTTCCTTTTAAGTGGTAATACTTGGTGGTACAAGTAGTAGCAGCGGTCTCAATAGCGCAGACTCGCTTAAAACTTGCCGCACAGCCTTCGGAAAAATGTTATGCCTTGTTTATAGTAATAGTCGCTGTAGTGCTGCACCATCTCCTGTAATGTTACAAGAACTTGTAGCAGGTGAAAACAGTAATATCTCTACATTTTATAAATCAATTTTTAATATTAAAATATGAGAGAAAAATATGTTCGTAAACACTATTTATGGAATGGTTCTGGCTGACAAAGCGTGCAATCATGGATTTCCCTCGTTTCCTCAAACTTCTAGTTTTGCTAGTACATACTTCTAAATTTTTTAAGTGCATAAGTGCAATTGGTTAAATTATTTGTTTGTATTGTTTCAGGCGGAGGAACTGAACTCGCTGGTAGGAGATGCTTTCCGAATGGCGTTCGCGTCGCAGCTGCAGCCCTCCGCGCCGCTCTGGGTGAGGATGAACATTACTTTTACTACTAGTTTGCCTTTCATTCGGCATCTTTTCGCTCAAAGTGAAACGTCTGAACACAATATTAATCAACAATGAATAAATTATTCATTAGTGAACCGATACAACGTTGTCGGATTTCAACACTCGCCTCCCGAATGATCGAAAAAGGAAATACAGTCAAACCTGGATAAGCGAGAGTTCAAGGGAGCACAATCTCATTCCCGCTTATAGAGGTTTCTCACTAACCCGAGTTTCTCGCTAATGCAGGTACATGGGTAGCGTTTCTCTCTTATAGAGGTACGCAACAATATCAAGTCACAGCAAGTAAGAATGTAGTAAATATGTAATATGATAATACAAAAACAATGGTAGGAAGTTCCACGAAAGTTAAGAATGAGTCATAAAATAGCAGATGTTAAATTTGTAAATATACCTCGAATGTCGCTTATAGAGGTATAGATAAGTAGCAGTCTCACTTACGGAGGTCTATGAGGGAAAAACGACTCTCTCTTACAGAGGTTTCTGTTTCTCGCTAATAGAGGTTTTGAGAACTTAAAATGACGGGTCCTGGCTATTACTCTCACTTATAGAGTTTTTTCACTTATCCAGTTCTCACTTATCCAGGTTTGACTGCATAAAAAGAGCTGGTGAACGTGCCTTCTTATTTCATTTTAATTTAAACGTGGAATAAAACAAAAATGAACCTCCACTCAAGTAAACAATTCACTTGAGTGAAGCGACTGATATCGGCTTTATTTTTTTTTTTACTATTCTATTCTTTACCTTCTATGGCAGTGCCATGTCGAAAGTAAGGAATCAACTACTTGTCTGGCGATCTATTCAGTACCCTAATAATTACGTGATTTTGCAGTTGCAAACTAGTTAGTTTGCCAGTTATGGAAGCTAGAAGATATTAAAATTGATGAACACAGTTGAAGAAGGGGGTCAATTCGGTTGGTAACGATCATTGTACCCACGATGATTGCAGGATAAGAGTGGACTTTAATAGACACAATAAAAAACCTTTGCCTGTGACGATTTCCAGTAAAATGAAATGCACATAAACTTCATTGATTCATGTTGTTAGTAAACGTAACTAGAGGTTCCCACGTCCTCTTCAGTAGTTAATAATCCGGTATATAATATAACTGCCGTACCGCACACTGCAGGCGCCTCAACCTTAAGTTTAATATCTGTTGCACTTACACGTTATTATTAGAACGTGCAGGTAAACATTAGCGTTGAGTTACTGCTCGTTTGCTACTATTGCGTACACCGGGAGTTGTGCTACGGGAAATGTTATGTACTGTGATTTGTGCTGTTTTTTAGACTGTGCTACCTAAATCCTCCTGCGCCAGACTATTCTGGTCATACCAACTCGCACTGGGCCCGCGTGGTGTATTACGGCCCACTCCCTCTCACCGACAGGTGGTCTGTGTCCCAGCAGTGGGAACATTATAGGCTGATTATTGTAAGCATAGCCCGCGAATCGCGATGGGATGGCAAAATGTTTTGCTTCTAATATATCAAAAGATTAAACACTTTGTTACTATTAAAAACATGCTTCTTTTATTCTGATGTGTACATTAGCAAAGATTTAGTGCTGTAAACACTTAGTGCTAATGTGGCGCTACTGTTGGGCCGGGAGCAATGCCGCCGTGAATGCGTGCCCGTGATTTGTGTTACGAGTAGCAGCAACCGGTTTTAATAACCGCTTATTTTTACATTACAAAAACCATTACAAATCTTCATAAAAAAGATAATTATAGTATATTATTAAGAGCTATTTTAAAAACAAAATAGTAATTATTAAGATGTCACTGGATATACTAGTTTTATATGTCATAAAATGCCATCTCTGTCATTATAATTAATTTGGTCTCCTCCCGTATCGGATAGTTGTCGGACATTATAGGGGCTCGGTTCCAGCCCCAAGTAATTTACAGTAGTTAAGATAATAATTGCGCAACTTGTGCGGTGACAGTCATTATGGTAATTTATACTTTTATATGTTGAAGAAAAATTATATTGCAAAGTGAATCGCTTTATTTGTGCGGTAAGAACAGGTGGGGCCGTAATCGAGGTGACATTGCTACGCTGAAGTATTGTGTTTAAGATAAAGTTGAACAAACCGGTTTGGAAAGAAACTGATATTACAAAGGCGTTATAAGTTTTACATATATTTATGTGACGTCCTTTATAAGCGAAAGTTTATTTGGATACCATGTGAATAATGTGTCCCGTGACAGTATTAATATTAGGTTTTAAAACATTAGTGTTCATGGTTGTTAAATAAATTAAGAAAATGTTAGTATGAAAAATGCAACTTCTTTAAAATTCTCCATACAAAACGCTGATTTCATAGGTGGGGACCCAATAAAACGCTGCGATTGTTACTAGCCTGCCTACCTACAGGGGAACTCATATTGACTTCTATAACGAATGATATTGAGAATTACTGCCATCGGATGTACTGCTATTTATTATGAAATTGTGTTAATAATATCTCATCTTTACTAGGTATCTTTAAGATTTTTTGTTTTTGATCCATTTATGTGTGTCTATCATAAATAAACCACAAATAAAAAAGGCCTGCATAGCACACTCATCTAAACGTTCACACCTGAACCTATAATTTCGAATAAATCAAGACACTTAGTTAAAAATAAACCTATCATCTTTAAACAATCAATCAAACTTCAACCTGTTATAAACAAAGCAGAGTATTAAATGTAAAGCTATCAATAGAGTGAGTGTATGATTAGTGGCGCTAAACGATCCGAGCTCCCGGTGTACCTGCAGCGCGCGGTAATGATACGTTATGAACTAACTACTCAGGTGAAGCTAGGTGTGAGGAGGCGTCCATGTTTGCTTTTGGGATGATGGGGTTAGCTTTTTGGGTTAGTTGGTGGTTTGTATAGTGTAAGTTGGAAGTAAGGTTGCTTTGTTGTGCCATTAAAAAACATAACAAGGCAAGTGTTTTTGTGGCCTTTATTATTGAAGTACCTACAAGTTAGTGATGGAAGTATTTTTTGGATAACCTGGAGCATATTTTATGAACCTTAAAAGAAGTTCAAAAATAGTCGAACAACAGACACTGGAAAGGAACCTCATCCAAGATTGAGCTGCTACTTCTAGCAGCTCAATCTTGGATGAGGGTCTTTTTCTTTTTTTTAGGTCTCTGACTAACATTTTCTTCTAGAAGTATTTAATTGTGTACGAGAAAAAATCTTTAAGAACTTTACTTAATTCCAAGGCCGACGAGCTTAACAGCCAAACAGATATAGAAAATAATGTCTTTATGTGTTAATATAAATACAATAATTGTAAGATTCTCAACTTACTTTTTGGGCAATCAAAACATTAAGATTGGATGCTAACTTTATAATAACAACAGTTAGGGAAGTCTGAGCATCTTCAAACAGCTCCAAACTCCTCAAGTAGATGCTGGAGATAAAACTCGGCAACTTATCGACGCTGCTAATGATTACGACTCGAGTGTCCCGCAACTCGCAAGTTTTACCGAATCTCTTCGACAGGTAAACGTTCTTAATGAGACTTGAAAAATGTTTCATTATTCTTATATCCGGGCTCATGGGATTTATAAAGTTAACTGAAAGAAGAGATTTAGGGAAAACAAGACAAAACGGCTTCAATAAATCACCGAACTCGCAGCAAGTTTGACGCTAACATAACATTTGTTTGTTTCGCACAAGGTTTTATGTTCTTGCCCATTATTATGTGACAGACTCCTTGGGTCGCAATTGATTGAATGTGTTTGTCGTAGTGTTAGTTAGTCAGGGACAAAAGTTATATACGATTAAAGAAAAGTGAAGTGCTATTGTTGCACTTCATTCAAATAAAAAAGGGAACATTCAGTTCAATCAGTTGTTCGCCAAGTTTCGTGTTTGTATTATCCTGAACCTCACGTTTACTTTCTCATGGAGGCTCATATAACTGTCCTAGATATACAATCTGACATTAAACAGATATTTTATTCAAACACACAAATAAAACATGGAAACATCCTCATATTTCCTGTTTCATCCTAATTCCGCACATATGCGGCTCTGTTTCGGACTGAGCGGTCTATAATCTAACTCATTCTGCGTGGGGCCGGCCTGGCGGCGGGCGCCGCGCCGTCCGAAGCCGCTCGATTTGCAACCACGTCCCGGACAACGGCTGTCCGGCTGCCGGGTGCTGGCCGTCCGGCTCCTATTGTGTAATTAAATTGTTGGATTTCACACCGGAGTTGGTCGTTGAGTTTCTCTGGTTTGGTGATAGTTTTGATTGGCTGTTGAAAAGGTGTTGCTGTGTTTTGTATTTGTGAGGTTGTATGTTATTGTTATTTGATGATTCTAATTGAATGAATTGCGGTGTTATCGTTATTATAATGGTGGTTGTCTAATCGTGAATAGATCACAATATCATAAACCTATCATGTATCGAATATCCAATCGAAAAAGCAATTGGATGCATATCTCTTCCAATCGTGCTTACTTTTAAAACATTTGAACGATAAAAATAAATCCAAGTGCCCAAGTGCCCATTAAGAGGGTATTTTACGTTGTTTTTATAAGAATTAGAATGACTTGGAAATATGTAATTAATTACTTGGAAATTAAGGTGTTTAGTGCGCGCGGGCACGCGGCCTGACGCGCGCGCAGATAACATGCGATTTATGGGAAGCCTTCCTTCTACTGTTAGGGTTGCCAAATATTGGGTACCTCCCGAATTTCCCTAGTGGGATAATCACTTTTGGAGCACATTTTTGTTCTATAGTTAAAAAAATCATGGTGTGGTGGCACTCTTTTGTTTGTCACTAGACGACAATAATAAGTCTAAGCCGCAGATGAAATGTCACGTTTGACGAACACGATATATCTTGACAGTTGACGATGTCGAGTATCATGATGACTTGCAAAAGCTCGTAAGATTTATGTTGTACACACAATGTGCATGTGCAACAAAGCATATGGTTCATTAAACATGCATATTTTATTCATGCATATACAATAGACGGCACGATGCCATGTTTTCTTACGTTACGTCTATTGCGAAATGAAAAGCCAAGTCATTCATTATTATCTTCTTTTTTTGGGGTGCTAAGATGAGAATCTTCAATCCTATCACTTTCTGCCCTTTAATCTAGATATATGTATAGTAGCCAGCCCTAGCAACTAAACTTTCTCCTGGTATATTATTTAGATAAAGGACAAAGTTTTATTGTAGACGCACCTACAATAAAACTTTGCGACATATTTTACTTTTCATTTTTAAACCTTTCGCTTTTAATTTTTAATCAATCATTAGTTATTGCATCAGAACATGGGGAGGAGCATGCAAAACTAAATAAACGATTTGAGATTTAGACTATTACTATTTTATCTACAAATTACAAAATTTTGTCAAAATACCTGTCAACTTAATATGTATAAGAATGTAATTTGTGGAGATAAATAAACATAATTTTATTTTATTATTTATTTAACGCACTGAGTTCATTGCTCTTAAGTGTTTGTTTTGCGAAGCTGATATATTATTTTCTAATAATATATCAGCTAAGTTTTGCAATAGGAAAACTATCAGTTGCAGTGCAGTGTTCTTATAAAACATTGTATGAAAATGAAAACTGTATCGTTAGATACAGTTTCCATTAGAGTATTAGAGTGGTTACATATGCTGTAAAAATATTTTATGCACACATCAGTGATAAACTGATAACAGTTGCATTATAAAAACTATCCTTACTGCTACGACATAAAGGCCATGTCAGTGTCAAATTGTTACCACCAATGTGCGGTTGACTGTACACGTCAAAATTAGGTTTGTCACAATTCTGCTTGAATTGGGTTTAAAGTTTACAGTATGCATGTTGCAGTCTTACTGTCTAAATATAAAGAAAATGTTGCTTTACTGCATTTCGCGCTTTGCTCTTAAAACTACACTGTATACATTTTCATTGGAGACAGTTTTAAGCTGACATGTCCTAGAAAAAGCTTTTATTTTCTCTTGGAAGTGCAAAGAATTAATTGATGAAAATTAACTTGGCAACATTGTTGCAGTGAAAATAAATGTTCATTGTACAGACGCCAGCACATCAAGCTACTATAATCTGTCAAATTCCTTTAATAGATTTTCAACTTTACCGCTAAAGCATAAGATTCAAAGTTGATTGGGAATATTTGACAGTTTCGGGTAGCTTGATGTGCTGGCGTCTGTACAAGCTTTAGAAAAACGGTAGATGCTTTAAGTAGAACTTGTAAATTAAGTTGAAAAGAAATGGTGTGGTCCATTTCATTCCAACTTAATTTACAACTTCTTTAACTTCTGTTTATATCTAATCCTTTCGCAAAGTACACACTGCGAAAATGTAACACGAGATTATCCGAAAAAATCCTTAAACATACGGTTAAGAAAATATCAAAAAATTTATTATGACGAATAAATCAAACCCACATTTCCGACCCACACATGTCCATTCCCAAATCACGACAAAATAATTCCATATTTAGGACACCCATATTGACCTTTAATACCTGCGTTAGAATGAGTTCAGCAGTAGTTAGGCAAGTTCAAACAACGTGAAACACTTTCTAAATGTGGAATTTTGTCCCGCTGTCCCGATAATTAAATCCGAGCAGCCGAGCTTGCCCCGTTCGCCGATACTGCCTTCTCGCACGCCAATCCGCACGAGCCTGCCTTCTATACCTCTCACACTTGCACTAAATCCTATACACCCATCCCACTCTCAACGAAAGTGACTTTCAGACGGCATTCCCATTATTACGACTGTTTAAATTATAATGGAACACGCTCCTACTTGTTTTTAGAAATGTTTATTATTTCGTGCGTTTTGTTTTGTAGGCTATTTACGTTTTTTTGGAGGTTTAGGCCGACTTTGGAAAGAGAAAAAAGGAAGATTGCAATAGTATATAGTAGAAATATATACCTGTTGTTTATTTTAAAGACTACTACCATTTTACCACTACCAACTTTTTTTCAGTAAAAGAACTACAAAGGTGAGTATTTAGTTTACTCATGTAAAACTTTGCGAATGAAAAGTCACAAAATCTGCAAGGTCGGGCGAAAGGTAATAAATATTGAAATGGGTCCGTATCGCAGCATGAAATGAACCGCTCGAAAGTTAACAATGTAAATGTATACGTTTGTTTAGTGAACCTTGGCTCTGACTCTGACTTCATGGCAAGCCCACCAAAATCAAAAATCATTTATTCAAACTTGGCTGAGAATCAGCACTTTTTGAACGTCGAAAGACAGTCCCCCTAAACGCCCGCCCTTCACCACTTCCTAGTGCTTTAGCTGGGAAGAAGAAATGGCACAACAAACTGCCCATCAGCGCATCAAACGCAGAATAAAGGGTGTCTCAGAACCCTTTATTATCTTTTCTAGGAGTGGATCTTCTGACCATACTTATTATGTAGGTTTAGATGTTTCGTGTTCACGGCCACTAACGGGCAAACAAAAAGCGCGCGGCCGATTTGGCACCCGCCGATAAATGACCGATATTGGGCGCCGGCCGCGTGTGGGTGGTGCCAGGTAGAGCGACTCAATATCCGGCTTATCCGAGTTCTGGTTATCACACTAATATTATAAAGGCGAAAGTTTGTGAGTGTGTGTGTGTGTGTGTATGTGTGTGTTTGTGTATGTGTACCTATGTTTGTGTTTATAATGTTTGTTACTTCTTCACGCTCAAACGGCTGAACCAATTTTGATAAAATTTGGTATGGCCCTGGATTAACATATAGGCAACTTTTATCCCGATATTCCCACGGGATCGAAACTTATGCGGGTGAAACCGCGGGGCGCAGCTAGTAGTCATATAAATTCACTTTAAAGCGTTTGTAAATACGTAGGAAGCTTTCCATAGAGTTATTAACGCGATCTAACAGAATAAAAATTCAAGGATTCTTACTAACATAAATTATAATATTTGCAAGTTCAATAAATGTCTTTTACTAAACTTGCAAATCGCGATCATCGCTACAATAAGATCATAAATAAACAAATTGCTATTCATGCGCATAGTCAGTTGCCTGCCTCTCGTGGTGGTAGGTACAACAGTTTGCACAGATTGAGTTTCATTTGTTATCTTCAAGCTTTTCGGTGGTATCAAGGAAAATTATAATGTCTAGCAATTAGGTACGTTTTGTATCAGGTAGGTAATTACAAGCCCTCAAATAAGGTAGCATCCAAGGATTGAGATCAAAATCTAATCCATCGAACAGTACATTAGAGAAAGCAATTAGCTTAATTGCATCTTAAGCCTCCTCACTATGTCCAGTTATGAGTACCCATTATATTTAGATACGCGGCTAACGATGTAACTAACTATGAACTAATACATTCAAGAGTAGATTTATTCTACAAAACTCTGACCGTGAAAACTTAGGTGAAGTAAGTTTGATGTGAGCTGTCAATCCCTAGTGTCAGGGGGATGACAGCCCACACACAATGATTTTTAGGTTATTACAGAGCACCCCATTGCGTAACACACACACAATCACAATCTGAATAATTTTAAAGGATACTTACTATACTTCTAATCCATTGCTCGATCGTTCGAAAAATTTGTCTGCCCTACAACGTAAATGACGCAATGAATGTGGTTGAACTGTCAGAATCAAAGTCATTGCTACTGTTAGTGTGTTACGCAATCACCTTGCAGATCGAATATAGGATGTTCTGTAAAGTTCACTTCGAATCTCACTCAAGTAGCCGAAAGCGAACTCGCTTGTTTTAAATTCGCATCTCCATAAAGTTTGAACTTCAAAGTGAAGTTAAGAGATTATCTAATATTTGACTTAATGTTGACAGCAATTTTTCTTGCAAGAAGCTCCGCCTCGAAGGGTCAACCTATAATGGGTACATTATACATTTCTAAATAGATTTCCATATTCAATCAGCTTATGTTAATATTAATGAGAGACGCATCAAACCAATGTGCTCCACGCCACTAAGTCATTCTACATGAAATATGAGGCTATTCAATCGGACATGTGTACAGTAAATTATTTAGAATTCATAATGTTGGATTATGTGAAGAAATTAATAAAGTATGTCTTTATTACTTTTTGGTAATTTGATTTATTGGAAGTTTTATGCTTAAAATGTGGAATAAAAAGTGTCGGCTGGTTTTTGAGGATTGCTAGCCTTTATAGCATCAGTAGCCTATTACTGAGCTCATCATGGCAGAAATAACAATTAAAATGTTTTAATCATTTATTCATCATCATCATCATCATAACCAGCCTATAATGTTCCCACTGCTGGGACACAGGCCATTACTCCAATATTACCAGTTACACTATCATGATGTAACAGACTCCATTTTACTTGACAGAAAAATATTTTCTTGAAAAGAAAATGTTGTTACCTACTGTCTTTCTTTGCTTACTTCATTACAATAATATTGAAGAAATATAATATATGACATAGAAGTGTTATCTTGAAGGACGTTAATTCAACTTTTGACTTGTATTTTTGTACAGCAGTTAATAGTGAAACATGTAGTCATTCTTGAATGTATGTATATTCTATGTGCCCTGTTTCTGGCAAATTCAGACTGAAAAATTACAAAAAAAAATCGCTTTATCTGGCACCGCAACTCACATGTGCAAGTCACCATCCCTGTGGGACGTTAGCGAAATGGAATTCATCGTCCGTTTATACGTTGATAGAAAACGTGGCCTCGACCGCTGTGTTTACACCAACCTTGCGAGTGACAATCATGTAGGCCACGGCCTTCTGAGGTCCCGCAGGAGTGGCGGCGAGGAAAATAAGGTTTATGGGCTTTTGTTTTAGATAGTGTAATCAACTTGGTTCTATTAAATTGAAACATTTTGTGATTGAAACTTTTGATTCTATTTTGAAAATTACAACGATGATTTCGAAATACAATTCTTCGAAATGGATATTATGCCAGTGAAGCGTCTTAATCGGGTTAGTCAAGTGACCGTAAAAATGATTTGCTAGTCTTCAGAGAAATGGGTGCTGAAATAGGTAGTATATTAATAGGGAAATCTTAAATGTAAAACCGTTGTTAAATCAAATATTCGTGCCCTTTCGTCAGTGAATTTGATTGTAGTTAATTTAATTAGGTCGGTACTAAAATAACACAGGGTCTGAGGACCAGAAGTAAAATTGAGCCCTTGCCTAAATCATTTGTTTAAAAGGTAATAACCGTAAAATTGCGCCCCATTTATTAACCTCTTTGCTGCCTCTACTATTATCCAACATATAATATAGATAGATACACAGTTTTAAAAGCTAAACATTAACAAAACGCCCACTCAGAGATAAGGCTTGGCCCTAATTTAATAAAAGCGTACAATAGCATGTTCGCGTCCAATAATTTGTGAAAAAATACCGCGCACAGTGTGCGTAGTGCGTAGTGTACGTACATTGGCCAAGACATAGTCGGCGTATCGCAGTCGCGACCGCGGGCATAACTGCGGACTCTCACGCGAGTCATAAATATACTGAGCAAGATATACATCTGTAGCTGAACTACTAATTGTATTTAATGTTTTGAACACAAATATTGTGCTGAAGGTTGGATACAGAACATTTTAAATTCAGCGGACAGTTTCGTTTCATCGAGCAGTGTTCCAGTAATATGTACTGGTTGCTGTTGTCGCTTGCCTAGTCTGCTATTTATTAAGGTTTCACTTTTCTCCGAAATCTGAAAAAAATATTTGCTCAAATCGAATAGTGACGCCAAGATGATTTGTCCAACGTGTCCAACAACAAACGTGTTGAGCATCAGATGAGACACCGTCTCAAATCGAGTACTTTCTTCTGAAAGTAAGTAAGCTTATAGCCCAACTTCAGTTGGGCTATAAGCTTGTATTTTCACGTACGTAGTTTGTCAAGAAGATAGTTAGATCATTCCGATGCTCCCACAGGTTCTCCTGCAGTTATAACTAGACCTCATACAGTCCCAACACGTCCAAACTTAATCTAACTTAGACAATAATTTATTTATTTATTTATTTAGGTAACCAACAGCGATACATAAAAATATTTTACAAAATATGCGTGTTACAGATATTATGGCCAATTATAGGTTTCCCTGTATAACTAGGATATATGTTACATGCGAACGGACAGATATTTCCAATTGAAAAACAAAATAAAATTGCAATACAATACAAGATTACATAAGGTTAAATTTAGATCACAATTTTGAAAAATTTAAAACAAAAAAAGGATAAACAATATAAGACAGAAGAAGAAGAAGATTGGTTGCTTGTCATCTATCTCCGTTTATAGTTTTCGTTATCTGCTTTTTGAATGTCGGTTTATTACAGTTAAATAAATCTACTTCAGAGAATTCCGATGTAGGAATCCGAATGTAGGAATACATTAACTCTAACATTAAATATGAGTAAAATTTGAATTCAAAATGTTCCTATCTGCTAGACCATCACGATAACTGGCTCGCATAAATCACATTCGGTCTAAAACTATGTAGGTATTATGTTCAAGTCTTTATGATTTAATGCGGGAAACTAAAATAGTTTCAAACAAAACCAGCGTTCGTAGCATAAAAGGCTAACGTTGTGTAAAATCTAGAAATTAATTACCAAGTAATAAAACACTGAAAATATTTGGGCAAATGAAATAAATTTAGTCGCGTACGGACGATAAAAACAGGCATTATAAAGATAAAGAAATAATTGCCCCGAACAGTCGTTAATTGTGCGTCGATCGTAACAACGCTAAAACTCGCCAACTGCTTGTTAAGGTTTGTCCACATTAAGGCCTGCTTTTGGTTTATAACCCTTTCGACTTAATTAAGAGTATTTGCTGGTTTTAATTAAATCAGCAATCCAAACATGACCAAACTTTTTTCCGTAGAACTAAAATGATGTTCTTCTCAGCAATCTAGACAATTATAGATCTGAATAATAGTCTGATGCGATTTGTAAGTGATTTATAACAGGATTAACTGCATGAGAAGCAGTGCATTATACTGAACATAATTATAGCGAAAATCCTAGTTTTTTTTCTTCTTAATGTCTTGTTTGTTCATACCTACTTTTATTTATGTATATTTAGTGCCACCCAGAGAGATAATATTACCCACTTTACTTGACTTGTATTATTTCTTGTGTAGCTTTTATAACCATCGACCTAATATGACCGACAAGCAACAACCTTCCAATGCCTTACGCCAGAGACGACGCGACAAGTCATAACAAGTCATTGTCTGTGGATTATGCCACGTTTGCATGTCTGCACGGAACGCACCAGTATCGTCTATCAAAGACCTTATTGCCAGTTGGAGTTTCTTCAAATTCATATAAAACGGTCTGGAATGGGTTTTATGAAGTTAAAGTACTGACGATTTAGCTCTTTAATTTGTTCAAAAATAAAGCCGACCTTGAGAAATTGTACAGTTTTCTTGTTTCAAAGATATTTTAAGCACTTTTTAACGGACTTCAAAAAAGGAGGAGGTTCTCAATTCGGATGTTTGTTTTTTATCAAAATTGTAAAACGGAGCCCTTATGGTGAGACAGTCTGTTTGTCTGTCCGTCTGTCACAGCTGGATATCTCAAAAACTACTAATGCTATCAACTTGAAATTTGGAATAGTTTTAGATGACGTTTGCCAAACTATTTTAAATAAGAAAGAAAGGACTTAAAGGGGTCTGAAGGGCATGTGGGGTATCATATGACAGAGCGCAGTTTGCACATTCTCAAACATTTTCTTTTTAGGCCGCATAGTTTTCGACTTTTGATGAAAAATGTAAAAAAAATATCGCCCCCCCCTTATCTCCGAAGATTGTAAAGAGAAAAATTGAAATAATTCTATGTGATAGAAGTTTATGTAAAGATTACAAGAAAAATAAAACGATGTCTCTAAATAGCAGAAACAAGATCAAATCAAATCTAACACTTTTTCAGAAATCATCAACAAAAGTTACATTAGTTCACTATCGGTCAAGAGATGGCGCTGACCTAAAACTGCAATATTTTACACCGCACTGCGCAGTGTTAAAATTCTCTGACGAATATAGGCCTTGCCGATGAAAACTTAAAAACATTATTATGATGGTACGGAACCCTCGGTGCGCGAGTCCGACTCGCTCTTGGCCGGTTTTTTTTTAATGTATGTTCGGGCATAACTCCGTCATAATAATATGTACATAGATGGATTTGCAAAATTCTGTTCGAAAGAGGATTATTCCGAAATGGTCCCATTTAAATTTCGTAATGATCTGATGATGAGTTTCAGAGACAGACAACGGAACTCCTCAATAAATGCCATAATTTCGGAAGTCCATGCCAAAGAACGAAAATGCAGAACCAACGACATTGATTTCCGAGATTAAAGTTATTTTCTACTTTGTAGTGTTTTTTTTTGGAAGTCGGTCGTTTTTTTTTGTAAAAAGTTTTTATTTAGCTTATAAATATTTCGAAATTACTTTGGAAACAGTATTCGTTATGAAACTCAAAACTCGTCTATCGACGGGCTACTCGATGGTTAATGAACCCACCGCAAATAATGATCAAACAACTCTCCCTCGATCAACTCGAAGCGAAAACATTCAACAGCTGGTAAAGCAATAAGAATGAATATTCCCCTACAAACAAGTAATGAAATTATAAGGGGTGATCTAATATTATTGAGGTTTCACAACACGTTAGTGTTGCGAAGGGAGAGGGCGATGCATGGTCATCGTTGTGTAATGTGATCATCATTCGTGCGGTTTATTGCTGTTATGGTAAATAATAGGGCTTTGGTGTAATTATAGTTTGTTTTGTTATGGGGGTCTAATTTAGTGGAGAATATTACCTATATATTGGTGGTTAAATCATAAAGTTGAATTTATACATTTTTTCCCATCTTCCTAACAATAAGCAAAATTATGTGGCGATTGATGATTAGTATTTTACACTAGGTATTTTACCCATAACGATTTAAGACGGTGTTTCAGGCTTTCTGGAACAAGTTATTTTACGCATACACCTGCCGCCTGGAATGACATAAAAGTTCTAACCAATCCAAGCTGCTCTCACTTAACTATTTGTTCGGATCGTTCACATTCTTTCCTACATTATTGCCGTTCTAAACCCCTCCAATTCCCTTTACATTCCTATTTCATTCGCCATAAACCGAGTCCACACGACGTGCAGCACATCTCCCACTAAACTTTTACGTGTGAGCATTTACGGAACTGCACGCGGAAAGCTTCGGCTGCATCGTCTGAATACTTTATATGAACGTGTGTTAGGGAATCACACAGATGTCGGAAAGATCTTCGGTGATTGGGAAAGATTTTGTCAATTTCGTAAATATGGTTTTGATCTGATGGCTTACTTTAAAACTATATTCAATCTTCTTCTCTATTTAGTATATAAAATGGTAAACTGACTGACTGGCTGATATATCAACACACAGCCCAAACCGCTGGTCCTAGAGACATGAAACTTGGAGAGTAAGTATCCACTAAGAAAGGATTTTTGGGAATTCCTCCCCTAAAGGGGTAAAATAGGGGATGGAAGTTTATATAAAAGTCCGTCAGTTTTGAAGTTAGGATCTACAAATTTTGTGTTGAGGCTGAAGATTGAAAATTAATTTACACGTGTCTCAGCGTTTTCGATAATTTTACCCCCGAAGGGTTAAAAAGGGGATGAAGTTATATATGCAAAGTCCTTAATTTTTTAAGTAAAAATCACTAAATTTATTATCTAGGCTTATGGTTGGAAGCTCAAGCAACGGTATTGTTAGAATTTCAACCCTTAAGGGGGTGAAAAGGGGGATGAAATTTTGTTTTTAACGCACAGCCTAAACCGCTGGTCCTAGAGACATTAATTTTGGAGCGGGTGTTCTTTGTGAAGAGTAGGTATCCACTAAGAAGGGGTTTTTGGAAATTCAACCTTTAAAAACGTGATAAAGGGGATTTTCTTTGTATGAAAAATCTTATTCCTTGAGTTAATAATCTTGAAACTTGGCACGAATACTTATCTAAGTAAATTATGAAGTTTGGCATATTTTGTTTTTCTAAACTACCCCCTAAAGAGGGATTGGGGGGTGTCAAAATTTGTATGGAAGAATTTTAACGCGCTGTCTGATTACACGAAACTCGGTATTTATAGTTACTACTGCTGCTGCATGCATACCAACTGTACGTATCTTCACTAGGATCACATGTGAAGTGCAGTGTTGTTCCCGCGGGTCGACTAACTGTTAGTGTAGTAGTGTCTAGTTGGGTGGTCGAATGCCTGACATTTTGTTAGAGGCCAGTGTGCTGGTTGTTTTATTTGTTGTCTCAATTAGGTCACTGTGCTGTGTGATCTCTGGGCTGTGTTGGACTGGTTTAGTGAATAAAGTTATAATGTGCTTGTTACAAATCCAAAACCGAAGCGTTCTCGTAAAGCGTTTCTCTTAAAACTAGGTACACGTAAATAGCTAAATACTCCGTCTCTAATGTCGTGAAGAAATTATAAAACATACATAAAATACATTTCTATATTAAATCGAGGTGAACGTAATCAGGACTGGACTGATTCTTTTATTGACATTTAATTACTAGTTCTATTTATTTTTTCCGTCATTAATCTGAGAAGACTCGCGTCCTCTGTCCGTGTTTTGTGACTCTGGAGTGGTTTCATTAAACTGCAATTTAGCTCCATAAAAACTCCAATTACACTATTATGTTCCAACTGGGATTTAAACCAAGGATTTTCCTAGTTATTTTTTTTTACACGTTTAATGTAATTGTAATAGGATTGTGTGGCTCACGTCAGCTGCATGCACACTGACCGTCGGGCAACAGTCTGCACTCCGTGGGTGCTTGAGGATGGACGGCACCGCCGCGGTCCAGGAAGAGGTGGCGAGACGACCTAGCGCGTACCTCAAGGGTTGAATCGAGGTGGCTCTGAAAAAGGATGCCTGGAAGGATTTGGGGGGGGAGGCCTTTGCTCAGCAGTGGGACAAAGTAGGCTAATAAAAATAAAAAAAATTGTCGCATGGAATCACAACACACTGCATAATCATCACCTTCATTATCATTATAATTTTATTCAGAGTCTCTTTTCCCAAACCATTTCTACATTTAGATTCAATAAAACCTGAAACAGCAGAACCACAATAGAAGCTCTAAATATAAATTCATAGGTTACATAAATATGACTTCTACAAACTTGTCGACTTGTTGAGCCAGTTACTGGAGACTGTCGCTTATTCAATTAATTGTGATTTAGATGTCTTTGTTCTACTACTCGTAGCACAATGGCGCGTGGCGGTCCTTTTAAGGTTGGTTAACATTTGCCCCTGATGTTGTGGAAAAAAAAGTTTGTGACTTTCACTATCGAGTCCATTACAACGGGTTCATATAACTTCCCTAGTTATTTCTGGATAGTTTACTTTCAGTACTTGACATACTTACTTGCTCGGGTGGACGCACCCTAAGCACCTACTTATACATAGAATGTGGTGAAACTACTCAGCGCGATATTATTAATATAGACTTTCATGTAAAACAGTTTTAACGAAATCATCCTCATACAAACAAACAAACGAATAAATCCCAATCACCATAATTTAATTTATACCTTCTTCAGCGCAAACAGTTTGACGTCTACACGTGAACATTAGCGAGGGGGACGGATATCGGAATCACAACATGGCTTATTTGTGGCATCGGCAGGATGCGGGGCGTCACGCGAACAAACACGTCGCTATTAACATTCCTCAAATCAATATATGAGAGTATGTGTAAGTCTTTAGTGTACTTCTAATTCTGTCCCAGATCTTTGTTATTGTCCTTAAACGGTGCACGCGTTGTCATCCGAGTTATTGGATACACAATTTGCTGTATAACAATCGTTGATTGTACACGACTTGCAGTAGATTGATTTTTTATAAAGGATACCTACTTTCTTATTGAGTGAATATCGCATCATAGATTAGGCATCAGTGTCATTTTAGTATAGTGTTTTAATCGCGAACCAAGGTCAGTTACGATTTGTAGGCAGGTACTTAATTACCACATGAAAGGAAAGTTTTAACTTTTAAGTTAAAAGGGAAAAGGGAGGTGCGATTCTCCGTAGAAATATATTCCCCTTTTTTCTTCCTGAATAGTGTCTATAAAGCAATTTTTTTTTCATAAAATCAAGGTTTGCTGCAAACACGTCAGTTTCTTTTTTTAAGCAACTAATTAGTAAAGAAAATATGACCCTCTAAAAATTACAAAAAAATGCCCTATTTTTACCGCCGTGATTAGAGGACTACCAGACAACATACTCTTTCTTAAAATGTTAATGTAAAAAATAATTGAATCGGCTAAGGGGAATACGAAACGTCGATCTCGTCAAAATTTTTGATATAATTTCGGTCTGAGCTGCAGCTGTCCCTATCAGACACTACAGGGGCAGACTTGAGGTAAGGCGACGGCAATAGTTTCTTCAAACACCTATTTTTCAAGTTCCATCCCAGGCCCCGTCCCCTCTATAATGATCATTTATTAGCTCAAGCAAGGTTAAAACCAACCTTTTAAAATAATTGAGATATTACTATCGTTTAAAAGCCTCTCTATTGTATCAATTTTGATTTATGTGGGTAGGTACTTAACTATGACGCAAATGTAACTGTCTTGGGAATGTTATTTGTTCAATGAAAGCTTTGGAATGGTGCTTAGAGTTATTCATTTTCTAGTAATGGTTAACTATGACATAATAATGGGTCACCGTGGTTAACTTTTGTTTTTTTTTTTTGTTTTAATGGATGATAAGAAAACATTAAAAATAACAACAAAACTTTAGGAGTTTAATAATCATATTTTAAGGTGTAATTATTGTCTCAATAAACTATTACTGCTAGTGGTTTACCTCGGAGATCATTGCGGTTAAAGAATAAATTAATACTTTGATTGACGTTGAATAGAGATTTCATAAAGACGATACACAACAACCAGTGCATTGATAAATTTTATATCATGAGTATTTTCTATTACAATTATTTACAATAAATTCTATTAGTAAAATTTCTGAATTTATAATTTGAGAATTATCTGTCAGTGTAAAGTGCGTTTCACGAAAGAATTCCCTTCGCCGTAATGTTGGCACCATTCATTGAAGGTAAAGCAATTCTTCAATGAAAAGCAATGGTGCCAACATTACGGCGAAGGGAATTCTTTCGTGAAACGCACTTTAGGCCCGAGGGACCCGGGGGCCCGGGTGTGGAGGGGCCCGTGGCTAAATAATAATTGCCGCACAGGTCGACCGATCAGGTTAAGCTACGCTTGCCGCGGTTGGTCCGTGGATGGGTGACCATCTTTACATACCGTGACCCCTTCGTGCTTAGGAATGCACGTTAAGCCGTTGGTCCCGGCTGTCATTCGTGGATCATTGACAGTCGTTACTGTAGTCAGAAGCCCGAAAGTCTGACAACCAGTCTTACCAAGGGGTATCGTATTACCCAGTAACTGGGTTGTGGAGGTCAGATAGGCAGTCACTCCATGTAAAATACTGGTATTCAGCTGCATCCGGTTAGACTGGAAGCCGACCCCAACATAGTTGGAGAAAGGCTAGGCAGATGATGATCTGTCAGTGTAGGTACGGGTTTTAATATAAGAATAGTTTTCAATTCATTCTAACTCAGAGCTGCACTTAACGGTATATAAATGTATTTATTTATTTTATATATTTATTTATTTGCCAGAATATAGGTGCTTACATGATATGGTAATATAATTTTAGTTTCACTATATTCGACTTATCAGTAAATTACACATCCTGTGCGTTACTATTCAGATGCGGTATGAATAAGAGTGGTAATGCGCGGTAATGTGCGGTAATATGGGGTATCGTGTCGTAATGTCGCGGTCGTAAGATACCGGCTATATTGTAGCGATATAACCACGCAATGGGGTGACACCGAAGGACCACTGAAAACGCTATTTAGAAGCAGCAGGATGAATGTGTGCTGAAAGAATTTCTTAAACGTCATCATAGACTGGTAACACATCTGCGACTATGAAAACTGAAAACCTTCAGGGTCTCGCTAATCAGCGACATGGCACCAATAAAGTTACAAATAACCTGTCTGCTAAATTGGTGGCTAACTCTTATGTAATGGAGCCCACCATTGGAGATCTCGGCATGCTCTTAACTTAATCATCAACAATATTATTTTCATTAAATAGGTGCTTAATATAGAGAAAGTTATAGAACAAAAAATTATGATAACTGTCATGCACACACTGTATCAACAGCAATTTCTAATTTAAGATAGTTGATCTGGAACGTCTTTGTAAATTGTGTGTAATGGAACTTCTTTACTTCTTGGGATATAACTGCATTCTTAACGTGGAATGCGGTTATATCGAGCAGTAATCGAGTCTAAATATTGAAAACCCATTGTATTGAGTTATTATCGAAGAATGTCCTTCATTGAACGGCCTTTCGAGGCTGTCAGCACTTAGAAATGTATTGCCTGGTATCAGTAATCATAGTGGACCATTTATATTGCTGCACAAGGTAGCATTCCGTAGTAAATATTGGGTAATACTTGATAAGTTGTAAAACATTGTAGCAAGAATTTTGGCGAACATTGTGACCGGTTTAGGGCAGAGACCAAATTTCAAACCTAAAAGTTTAATATACCTATTTGCTGGGCTATAATATAAGGTGAACCATCGCTTAAGTTGATAAATCGATAATAGTAGATTTTTCGGATATGGGGATAAAGCTGTGTTATATGTCACAGGCGCTATATTCGCCCAAGACAAAGACACCTTTATCCCCGAGGAGTTTACTCTACTTTTCACACCTAACGTGAGGCAACAATAAAAAGCAATTAGATTATTTTTTTTGTGTTAATGCGTTCATACAAATTTGTAGTTAAGGTTCCAAATTCAATACATTCGACAAAATTTGACAAACGCTCTGCCCCAGAAACCAGATGATACTTTCCCGAAGGATTTTGACGCGCTGAATTCGAATCTGGCCTCAAAATTGCTCTATCACGTCAGGATTTTGAGATATCCTAACCTAAAAGTGCAAAAAATACCGTTTTTGCTCATTTTTGAGGTTATGTAGCACGGCCGATCCTATTTTCTTTCAAAAATTATTAATAGCATCTCAAAGCACTAGTCTTCCTCTTTAAAATGACGTTGAGTTTACTCTAATATCTTTTTGTTTCGCTGAGATATCGCATTTTGAAATTTTCGTACGTGTATTGTTCTACGTTTGAGAATTCATACACATACATTTTCTATTGGAAAATTTCAAAATGCAATTTCTCAGCGAAAAAAAAAAGATATTTGAGTAAACTCAACGTCATTTTAAAGAGAAAAACTAGTCCTTTGAGATGCTATTAATAATTTTAGAAAGAAAATAGGATCGGCCGTGCTACATAACCTCAAAAATGAGCAAAAACGGTATTTTTTGCACTTTTAGGTTAGGATATCTCGAAACCCTGACGTGATAGAGCAATTTTGAGGCCAGATTTGAATTCAGCGCGTCAAAATCCTTCGGAAAAGTATAGTCTGGTTTCTTGGGAAAAAAATTGTTGACCTGTGATTGACCAGCCAGGTTTTAATGAAACTCAGTATAATACTCGTATTATTATTATCCGGCTAGACCTCAAGGCTAGAATGACTTACTTTAGGTTAGGTTAGCACAGCGTATAATTTGACATACATACTCAACTTTTTCATCAGACCCGAGGCCTTAAACCCCCACAATTTGTGGCAGTCCTATACGGAAATTAAACGTTAATCCTCTTACAAACAACATAGAAAGGTATGGCATGTAATAAAGTTTCTGTGTTGTTTCAGAGTAAGGAGCTAAGCGGGAGCGACCGTGGCATGGGCGTGCGCACGCCCGACACTCTGCCCGGTCTCACACACCACTACTGTAGCGACAGGTACCTGAAGTTTATCTCAATTGACAGAGATAGCATGACGAGTGGGTGAGATTTGCACCCAATGCCGCTTTCTTTACCTCCCCAAGGAATGCGCTTTTAAGAATATTCAGATATCTTTACAATTATGTACGAGTACTTTGCGAACGTCATGATGAGTCTGGAACAGAGGTCCCAGATCAAGATCAAGAAATCGAAACCTTACCAATGAAATAGGAGGGGGTGGGGAGGTTTCCTACATGGGCTGGGATATGAGATGGAGAAACACTGGATGTGTTTTGTTTAATATTGTTTCTCTACATAATATAGACATCTTTATTTTTCTTTATAGGTACGTAGTTTTTTTATATTCGGTTTTAAAGTATCCACATAGTGCAAGGCAGTAGCATTTACTCAAATTGGCGGCGCTTTGTAAAATACTGATTCAATCCCAAACTATTCAGAGCACCTGCAATTTTCGACACTATGACCTAAATTGGTATTGCAGTAACATATTTTGTAGCTTTCTATGCAACACGGGTTACTGCGTCGTACATGCAGTGCAATGTCGTTTAATATTGTATGAACCCGTATGCAGCACGCTGCAAAAAATTCCAGTTAAGGAATTTCAATTTGTAGAACGACCTCTGTAGTTAAAGGATGGTTCCTTAATACAGAGATAAAAGACCTTTTTTACTACGTGTTTGAGGATACTGATTGGCACACAAAAAAAATGTCTTTAATTTCTTTATAACTTTCTAAGAGGCACAGTATAAAACCATTAACAACCATTATTTAAAGCGTTTCAAGATAGGTCGGTTTGATGACAGCTCCAGAAAGAGGATAATGTCTGGTTCCGCTAACTTTCTTTATAACCGGCTAAACCAACGTTCTACAATAACTTTCCAGGTCTCCAGCGAAATGCAACATAATGGGCGTATCAAAGCTAGTAAACGAGCCGAGCCCCAGCAGTTCGGAGGAATCAAACTCCCCCACGGAGATCAACTGCTACCGGCGCCTAGGCGAGAGGCCTCCTCTTATGAAAAGGCTGGCCATGGGGCTCAGCGGGGCGCTGCTGCAGCCCTCAGACGATGACTCCACGCCTCTGGTCGCAGACACACCCACCACGTAAGTTGCAATTGAACTATGACACTACTCCATTTTGTGATTTGTGATTGTGACCAATGTTGCAAAGGACTTTGCTAGCAGTATTCCTAAATCTGTCAATAAACCCCAAAAACTCCTTGATCTGTCGATATATTTCTGGGAATAAAACATCACTACTTATAATTTCTTTCTAGTGACTATTCAGAATTAAATTAGGCTGAATAAAGTCTACGTCATTATTGTTAACGCAACCAGAATCTTTAGGGTGGTTGCTTCTCAAAATCATGGAAAGAAGACGCTATCTTGCACATCGATAGCTTCAGCATTGGTGTTTAGTAAATTTTGGCACTTCTTTTTTAATGTGTCTTTTATTTTTTCATCCTGATCCATTATCTGTTTGGGGTTGTATCAACTTTCCCGTTTTCATGTACTGCCCAAGGATTTTTCTATTCTCATTTTGACTGTACCTACAACAAACGTATTCCTACTTGCAGCCCCACAAATCTGCCTCTGTGCATGAACGGGGGCTACATCAACGAGGCGTCGGAAGCGGAGGCGCGCACGCGGGAGAGCAACCGCGAGCCGCCCGCCGTGCCCGCCGCGCCGCGGCGGACCGAGCACCTCATGCACTCGGATCTAGATGTGGACTTCAGGAGGTGTAACAATATGAAGAATAGGTGGGTAAAGTATTTAATCCCACAACCGGCTGATATTTTACAACATGACTATAATGAGGATTGACCCCATCAAAGTGTAACGAAAATATTCTGCCAAAAACTTTACGAGTTACAGCTCATTCTCCGTAGCGCAAAAACTCCTATAGCGTTAGCAAATCGTAAAAAAGACGAAGAACGAAGACGTCCAAAATCATTTGAATCCGCCCAAAATACGAGGAACAAATTAAATTCATAAAAGAAAAGAAGGTAATCGAATATGTTTGTAAATGGTTTCAAGTTATTTTTTATCAATTATTTAAAGAATTCTCCTGTTTTTTTTAAAAAAAACGTTACTCTACTTTCAAATAGGTTAAACTTTAATTCATTGCAGAGAGTTTTATACTTTTGGAAACCATTTATCACAGAACGGTCCGGTCTCTGAAAAAATACAACAACATAAATTCCCAATTGACACCTCGGTCCAAAACTTTTAAAGTTGCAAAAGGCTTCATAAAATCTTTTCCGTAGATTTAAAACATTCCGTAACGAGAGATGCGGGACTGGGTCCATTTTATTTACTTTTTGCTTTGATAAAAGTTGTATATTAAATTACCGCGATGATAGCGGCTTAATGGAAACTGGGTCACGACTTTTCATTCTTGTGAATGGTTCCCGACAATATTTTATTTTAATACTTAAGCTTAGAGAACAGAGCAAATGACGTCAGAACTTTTGTTGAATGAACATTATGAACACGTATTTGAAAGAAAGCTTTATGAGAGTTTGGAGTTTTCTGTGCTGCAATGAGGCAAAATGTAATAGTGTTTGATATTATATTCAATTTCTGCGCTGAATTTTTATCCGGACTTTACTGTTTGTTCCAGTTTTTCTACAGTCAATCAATTGCTTTTTTCATTTGAATAGAAATTAATTGATTATTGTTTTATTTTTTTGGTTCTATATATGCAATCTTCGCACTGTCTGTTTAACTCGAATTATTACTTTAAATAACTCATACACATGACTATATCCTTCCAGTGAATCAGCAGCTTGCAGTCGCACGACTTCCTCGTCGTCGGGCGCGTCATCGTGCGGCGGCGTGCCCGCCAACAACAACGTGCCGCGCGCCGAGCCCGAGCTGCGCCAGGCGCCCTGGTTCCAACACGGAATACCCAGAGAGGTGAGGATTGGCAAATATTGCTATGTCCTTCCGTGCGTCAACAGCCTGCAGTCGCACCAGCAACAACGTGTCATGAGCTGAGCCCGAGCCTCCGTCGAGTAGTCGGGGCGCCTGTATGAGTAGCGCGCGTAGACACTACGCCGGGGGGAGACTCCATTTCCGCGGCAAATTCTGGCGGAGTGGACGGACCCCCTGCGCGATCTCATGGTGGCTTGGAAAGAGCGACTGTCGCAACCCAGCGCAGGGTTCGCCACAATAGTGGCGATAAGGTCCCTCTTTGAGGAGTGGTTAGACAGACGTCACGGCGTTCTCGCCAACCGCCTGAAGCAGGTCATCACCAGACGCATATGTTTCGGGAGGTTCCTGCACATCATTAGGCGGGAGGAAACGCCCGGGTGTCATCATTGCGAGGATCGCCCAGAGGACACGGTGGAGCATAGAGTGGAGGTCTTCCCCGCTTGGGCGGAGCACCGCCGTGTCCTCGTAGAGGCGATCGGCACTGGCAGCGACCTCTCGCGTCCGGCCCTGGTTCAAGCCATGGTCCGGAGCGAAAGGGAGTGGGAGGCAGTCACCTCCTTCTGCGAAGCAGTCATGCTAACGAAGGAAGTGGCGGGATGGTTGAGGGACAGAGCCTCACGTCCCAGCCGCCGCGAGAGACGCTCCGGGCGTCGGGAGCCGCGTGACGACTCCCGGCCACCATAGGCGCGGGCCTGCGGACGGAGAGTAATGGGTAGCTCACCGTCCGATCAGGATCAGGCCCGTGCCGGACGGCACGTACATATTCCACGCGCACCTCAAAGAGGTTTCAACATACCGCGTACCATGTGGCATACCGAGAGAGGTAGATCCTCAGCTCACAAATATTGTTGAAAGGTTGTGGTGATTCCAGGAAGCCAAAATAGATCAAGGATAAAAAATTATATGCGATCATTTGGGATATAGATCGTAATTAAAATAAATCTTATATATATATCTTATGGATCTTGAAATAGACTGGTATATTGTTTACCACAGTAGCAGTATCCAACACATTTTGTAATACTAAGAGTCTCAAACTTAAAATTAACTAACTAGCCTGTTGTCCGACTGCAGGGCAAAGGCCTCTCTCTGCCTTTTCCAAAAAAAAACCTTAGAACTAAAACCTTTTATTTTACTTAAACCTATTACCTACAGGCAGGTAATTGTCAAGGGGTCGGTCAGTTCGAACGATGACGCTGGTTGTCCTTTCCAAAGCGTGGTTTCGATGGAAAAGAAGGGACAAGAACTCTAGAGTAAGAACTCTAGAGTTCTTGTCCCTTCTTTTCCATCTCGGTCTCCATCGAAAGTTATCGTGTCCCTAGGGACACGATAACCTTCGATCGAGACTTATTCACCAGATATGGCTTGAACCGACTTCTTTATTTTTCCTATCAAAGGACTTATTCTATTTTTTTCCAGCTAGGACTCATAAATTCAGGTTAAAATAAATTGAGGTAAAAAAAATCATTGGCCAAATTCGAACTTGTCCAAACGCCTCCTTCCCAGTTAGCGATGTTGGTGACCATGTTCCTTCAGATACCCTGGAAACTATTACTTATGTCTTTAGTATCCACATTACAGATTGCACTAGAAGTGCTGAGCTCGCAGCCGGTGGGTGCGTTCCTAGTCCGCGGCAGCACGACACAGACGGGCTGCTTCGCGCTGTCCGTGCGCGTGCCGCGCGACTTCACGCCCGCCGGCATCGCGCACTACCTCATATTGCGCACTCCCAAGGGGTATAAGATTAAGGTGAGCTAATTGTGCTCATAGAATGGACCATATTTCACTTCGTTCCTAGCCATATTATGTAACATACCACAAAAAATATTCTGGGTATTCATAGTCTTGTATTTTAGAGAAACGTTTAATTCTTATTCCAAAGTAAAGTAAATGACATGTTTAGTTAGGTCAAAATAATTCTGCCTAGCCTTTTAACAACAATGTTAGGGTTGGCTTCCAGTTTAACCACAATGTTAGGGTTGGCTTCCAGTTTAACCACAATGTTAGGGTTGGCTTCCAGTTTAACCACAATGTTAGGGTTGGCTTCCAGTTTAACCACAATGTTAGGGTTGGCTTCCAGTTTAACCGGATGCAGCTGAATGTTAGTATTGTACATGGAGCAGGTCACACTATACCTCTTGTTAAGAAGACTGATTGACTGACTACCCGTAACGACTGTGAAAGATCTACTAATGACAACCGGGACCAATGTCTTAAGAGTCTATATTATGATGTTTTGGTGATATTGGGCGATCTGGATATCGGTATCTGTAAGACTTGAGAGTTTGCTATTTGGACACATTAAACTTGGACTTATAATCTTTAAATTTGCAGAAGCGAAAACACGATTGGATAAAAAAATCTCGATAAAAAAAAATAACGAAAAAACCTCGTTTTGCACTTATTTTGAGTTAGATCTCTGAAACCCTATGGAATTTAATGATGATTTTTAAACTAATAGATAGGTAATAATATTATCTCAAATCGTGCAGAATTATTTTTTTATTTTTCTACTCGTTCTCCTCGTAATTAGCAATCCAGTGATTTGGCGCTTGCGTCATTTTATTCTAAGCGAGCATACTCTCTTTCTGTCTCTTGTTTTGCACGCGGTAGTAATAGCGCTATCCTTTTCAATTTATTCAATCAGTCTGCTACGGCACCTGTTGGAGGACGAACCTATGTTTGGCGACATTACAGAGAGAGGACTATTTTCGACATTTTTATTTTGTTTAGTGGTAAGTATTACCTACTGTAAAAAGGAGTTAAACCCGTTTGGTGTAAACATAATAAATTATTATCATTATTTAGTGTAAATAAAGATGGGCAAAAAGAAAACTCTCGGAAAACACGACACATGGTTGGCGCCACGGAACAGAAAAAACAGTTTGTTCCGTGGTTGGCGCAGTGGCTGAGCGATCGACTGCTGCGCTGCGTGTCGCGGGTTCGATTCCCGACCGGACAAATATTTGTATTGCCTACAGGTAGTTGTTCCGGATCTGGATGTTTGTGTATGTGAATTTAAATGTTTGTAAACGCACCCACGATACAGGAGTAATTCCTAGTGTGGGACAACGTTTTTTAAAAAAAACAAAAACAAAACAAAACGTTTGAGGGAACAACTCCGTATTCTGAACGAAAGAAAGAAAAAAGTAAGTACAGACGCCAGCATGTCAAGCTACTACAATCTGTCAAATTTCTTTAATAGATTTTCAACTTTATCACTGAAGCATAAGGTTCAAAGTTGAATGGGAAAATTTGACAGTTTCGGGTAGCTTGGTGTGCTGGCATCTGTACCTAACTACCGATTTATATAACGGTATCAATTCTTTTATTTCCTTAGCTACTTAGGTATTTCGAATGTCTATTGCCTGGGGAAAAAAAGTAAGTAAATTTTTAATCCCCGTTAATATTTTTTTTACCTGCCTCGTTGGTCTAGCGGTCGCAAGCGCTACTGCTGAGCTGTGAGGTCCTGGGTTCGATTCCCGCACCTCTGCCCACCTCATCGGGCAATACAGGCGTCATGCTTTGTATTTATGTATGTAAATTTTAAATCGCATAATGTAACATAATTGAATCTTTCCCGTACAATGAGAGGTCAGCTTATATACTGGAAATGTATAGCTTGGTACGTAGCCGTGTGTTCCTACCTATCTACCTATATAATGCGGGTAAAAATACAATAAGTATCAAAATAATATCATCCTGGTTCAATCACTGATATTTTTACTAATCAATATTACTTATTCAAACTGATGAATTTTATTTAAAGAAAAAAAAAATTTGCCATGATGGCTTTCTCTTTTTTAGGGTTCCGTAGTCAAAAAGGAACCCTTATAGTTTCGCCATGTCCGTCCGCAGTTTAGCTCAGAGGCTCTTAGTACTATTAGAAAACTATAATTTGGCATGGATATAATATGTACAGACGCCAGCACATCAAGTTACTACAATCTGTCAGATTTCTTTAATAGATTTTCAACTTTATCACTAAAGCATAAGGTTCAAAGTTGATTGCGAAAATTTGACAGTTTCGGGTAGGTTGATGTGCTGGCGTCCGTACATTATTAATCACGCCGACAAAGTGGTAAAATAAAATCTTGAAAAAAAAATTTTTTACGCTATCGGTTTTTTTTGGTACTCGTAAAGTGGGGATGTTTTTGAAGTGAAAACTTCTTTAGCATCGTTGTGATTTGAAATTTTATGTGTTTTTGTGGATCGATGGATGGATGGATCGATGGATCGATGGATCGCCGGATCGCGATGGATCGATGGATCGATGGATTGATGGATCGATGGATTGATGGATGGATGGATCGATGGATCGATGGATCGAAGGATCGAAGCATCGATGGATCGAAAGATCGAAGCATCGATGTATCGACGGATCGATGTATCGACTGATCGACGGATCGATGGACCGATGGATCGATGGATGGATGGATCGACGGATCGATGGATTGATGGATCGACGGATCGATGGATTGACGGATCGATGGATCGATGGATCGACGGATCGACGGATCGATGGATCGACAGATCGATGGATCGACGGATCGACGGATCGATGGATCGACAGGTCGATGGATCCATGGATCGACGGATGGATGGATCGACGGATCGATGGATGGATGGATGGATCGATGGATCGACGGATCGATGGATCGACGGATCGGTGGATCGACGAATCGACGGATCGATGGATCGACAGGTCGATGGATCGATGGATCCATGGATCGACGGATGGATGGATGGATCGACGGATCGATGGATCGATGGATCGACGGATCGACGGATCGATGGATCGACGGATCGGTGGATCGAAGGATCGACGGATCGACGGACCGGTGGATCGAAGGATCGATGGATCGACGGATCGATGGATCGACGGATCGATGGATCGATGGATGGATGGATGGATGGATCGATGGATGTTCTTTAGCATCGTTGTAATTTCAAAGTTTATGAAACGAAAAAGCGACAGTAAAAAGAGACATGTAAATTCATAAGATTTAACGTGGGAGAAAATGAGACAGGAAGCATTATACAGTGTTTTTGAAGGTTTCACCTTCTACCACGTGTAAATTGCACACATGCTGTTTTTTTTTTCTCGTCTACCCATGTTACCGTTGGATGGTCCTTTAAAAAATCTTGCGGGTTTGTGAAAACCATTTTTCGATTTAGGGATCAGTTTGTGAAATATACTGGCCTGCAAAACTAAGTAATACACTTTTAAAATTTATATTTTTTCTAAACTATAGAATTTAGAGATTTAAAATAAAAAACGTTTTGTAGCAAATTTTATCGGCTTTCTTTGAAACTAGTAACTATACATTAGTAATATTTTTAACTTAAAAAATATCTAAAACAATAAAAATAGCCATTTTTAGCTTAGTGTCAAAAATACAGTACAGTGCAGTTACATTTAATTAAATTTTTAATAACTGGTATTGCCTCCTCGGGCTCTGACTACAGCTTCGAGCCGGTTTGGCATACTGAACACGAGGTTTCAGAGCTGATGTTGGGGAATATTCTCCCATTCTTCAATCAGGGCCTGTTTTAGTGCCCTGAGGGTGGTAGGTGGTGGTCTACAGCTTCTGACTAGCCTCCCTAGCTCATCCCAGGCATGCTCAATCGGGTTTAAATCAGGACTTCTTGATGGCGAAGCCATCACGCTGATACCTACCTCCTGAATATACTCTTGCACAACCTGAGTCGTGTGAAGCCGGGCATTATCATGCATCAGCATCGATCCGTCACCCATATTTGCTAAATAATGCATACGCGTTGAGCATCTCTTGGGCATAACTTTCCCCAGTCAGAGTGCCATTTTCTATGTCCACTAACTCTGTGCGACCTTCTGAAGATATGCCAACCCATACATGTACACTGCCTCCACCGTACTGGACTGTTCCTGAGAAGCAGTCTTGAAGGTATCGCTCACCAGGCCGCCTGTAGACACTTCGCCTTCCATCGAAAGTGTAAAGTGACAATCGAGACACATCTGTGAACAAAATTCTTGACCACTTTTCTTCATCCCACTGTATGTGTTCACGGGCGTATCGCAGTCTCGCTACTCGATGCTCTCTCTCGAGTTTGGGGCCACTCGCTGGTCTTCGGGGTTTCAGGTTTGCTTCAGCAAGTCGTCTTCTCACTGTACTGTCACTAATGTAGTCCCTTCGGGTCTGAAGAAGCTGTTGCTGGACTTCAACTGCATTAAGGTGGCGATTTCTCAACACAGTGGAAACAATATAACGATCTTCTTGGGCACTAGTACACCTGGGTCGGTCATTACAAGGTCTCCTCAGATGGTTTCCAATCTCTTCGTACCTTCGTTTCACCTTCTGGACCGTTCGTAACGTCACACCCACCATTCTTGCAGTACAACGCATACTGATGCCTAGTTCCAGAAAAGTCATGATCCTAGCACATTCTTCAGGTGAAAGAAGCACGATAAATAAAATGTATGTGCTGTTGTCTAACTTAGCTTTTGTAACAAGACTCATCGATCAAGAAAAAGGTTGAAACCAAAAACAGAAACAAAAAATTATTGGTAAAATTGTAATTCGAAAAGGATTATTTTTCTTTTTAAAGCTCTTTTCAGCCATTTCTTAAAAGACTTAACTCTTTTTCGAGTCCTTTTTATTTCGAAAGTTCTTCTTTCGAAAATCTTCTGCACTTAAAAAGTTATTCCAATTTCAAAAGTGTGAAGTTTTGCAGGCCAGTGTAATAAGCTTTAAAGTGCTGATTTTTGTTAAAATCAAGTCCTTCTAAGGCTAAATGATTGTTTTTCGATATGTGAAAAAATTCACGCTAGTAGTATAACGATGTTAATAAAAGGAAAACTATCACAGCTACGTAGGCTTTACAAGTTTACGAGTGAGAACATGATTTTCAACTACAATGTTAAGTTTGTTCTTGGCATAAATTCATTCCAACTACGGAATCATTCATTGTGCGTATCTATTCCATTTCATTCTGTATAAGTCTCGATATTCCCGGGAATTTCCGAGACAGTGTGTGAGTCTTGAAAATCTAGTCTCAGAGCTTGGGACTGGAAGCGCAATACTAAGGTTACTTTTTATTCAGGTACCACGTGAGCAAAGCCGGGCCCAAATGCTACTATTCAAAAAGTCCAAAAAGTTTAAAATCTTATTGTTTCAACAAATCCAAAACGACGACGTGGACGAAGTGAACGACGATGATGAGCTCGAAGACTTGGTTTATGAGAATCAAAGGTAGGTAATAGAAATGAATGCATCGATAATATTGCAGTTCTCGCATTTTTACTGACTTCAAAAAGGAGAATATTCTTTATTTGACGGTTTTTAGGGTTCCGTACAAGTTCTGTCAAGTGGCATATTATATGAAAGGGCTTTGGCCATGGGAAAGTATCGGAGCTATTCAAAAATATACTACTATTTCAGAACATTCATGCATTGCTATTATTGTCTGCTTTATATTTATGTAATAAAATGCATTAATCTTGTAGGTTTCCAGACGAAGAGGACAGGTCAGATAGAAATCAATGAAGAATCAGACGAAAGAAGAATGATAGACTTAAATTTTTTTTAAAGAATTAAAAACCTTTTCTATTCCCTCAACAGCCTTTGGTTGCGGTATAAATAATTTGGAGTTGATAGGGGAGAAAAGGTTAGGCTTCTTGGGATAAACTCATTCCCAACTACGGAACCCTTCATTGTGCGTGGTTCGACACGCACTTGGGCGGTTTTTTTTACAAGCCTAAAGATACAAATGGGGAAGAATTATTTTTTTCAATGCACCCCCTCTTGATGGGTATAATTGAATAGGTCTATTTAAACGAAGGTAATATAAATTAAAACATCACTTTTTTTCAGTTATACCGTTTGCGAAATATGGCCCGCCAAATTGCCTGCCTTGCAATGCCAGGGGGCGTTGCAAGGCACTGCAGTGCCCCCCACCCTCCCTGCCATTTCTAACCTAGAAACTTCCACGTTGCTATAACTTAGTAAAAACTGTTTTAAAATAATTTCGCGAACAATGTGATTATAACTTTTCGAATAATAAAGATAAAACTGCATAATAGACAATAGACGTCCTAGTTCAAAGATTTGCCTTTGCCTTTAGCAAACAATACTCTTTTAATAGCCTTCTATTTATCTTTACATCATAAAAAGTATGTTACAGTCGTTTGTAATTACAGCTACGGAACCCTATATTATGCATGGCCCGACTTGCTTGGTCGATATTTTTATGTATAAGGAAACATTATTTTGTTCTAGGTACATGCATGGTTATGTTATGAGAGAGTTTATTTTTGTTTAGGGAACATTACTTTTTGTTATTACGGTAATACGATATTTGTAATAAGTACATACCTTCGAACGTTGCACGTCGCGAAATTTTTTGAAACCACTTTGTCTTTTATTTTTTATGGGATTTTTATTGTTATTGTAATGGTATTATATATTTTGAATATACATATTAAAGTGTTTAATAAATAAACATTGATGAATATTTACATAACATTTTATTTCATACTAACCTTTTAGGTAAGTATACATATAGATTGAGTACCTACGCGAGGATAGAATAACGGATCAGTCTATATAGTATCGAGTCCACAAAAAAAAACACGAGCCTCTAAATTTCGAAACTCGCGCCTCGGGATGGAAGCCCTAGTACCTATTTACCTACTATGTTGGTGGTAGGTATGTCAGTTTGTAGGTCTATGAACAGAGCTTCAAATAATAATTATGTATGTATTGTATACCGACAATGAGCTCGTTTGTTTAGCTGTGTTATCTTTTACACATCGATCCGTCGTACCGTGGAAATACTTCCGTGAATTTGAACTTTATTTGAATGACATAATTTTTTACGAATACATTTTTATTGCCATACGAATCAAGTTCAAATTCACGGTCCGTCTCCGGCACAGATCGCTGTTGATCAGCTGGGCGGCACCGCGCCGTTCAAACTCGAACTCGACTCACGCAGTCGATCGCGCTTGCTGCGTCGCCGCTCGCCGCCCGCGCCGCGCGCTTTTGCGTATTATAGTAGAGGGGGCGCGGGGTGGCGCGGGCGAGAGGTACGAAATCGCTCGCGTTGGGCTGCATAGGCGCCGTCTTAGCACGGAGGAGTCTCGATGTACAGGGTTATTGGTATAACAATAACATCACTTAAGAGGTCATTGTACTCATCATTATGAACAACTTTTACTATGGGACCAAACCAGAAATCGTGAAAAAAAATCAGCTGTTCCCTACATTTTGACGAGTTATACGAACATAAAATGTAGAGAACAGCTGATTTTTTTCGCGATTTCAGGTTTGGTCCCATAGTTAAAGCTGTTCATAATGATGAGTACAATGACCTCTTAAGAAGTTGTTAATGTTTTACCAATAATCCTGTATAATGAATGATCATCACCCATTCTTTTGCTGATTACGGATATGTATGTAACTTTTTAAAGCCAAAAATCTGAGTTATTGTACTTATTGTAAGTACGGCAGCATTCACGAACCGACCGCGGCAAGCGTAGCTTAATCATAGATCGAACCGTGCACCTTATCCACGAGCCCCATACATGCTTAGTAGGGATGTTACGGAGCTTCGGTTCCGATTCCGAAAAGTCGGAACTTCCGATTAATTTTACACCTCCGATTCCGATTTCGGTTCCGATAATTTGGAATCGGAGTTAGACCGGAGTTCGAAACGCAGCGATACACGTGACTAGAGCGCCTACAAACAAGTTTTCACGTGTCGCCAGGGTAATGTTTATTTATTTTATACACGCTCGCGCTCGAAGTCTCAGTTTATTGTTTTGTTTGTGGATGTTAGAAGAAAGTAGAAGAAAGATGTTTTAAGGAAAGGCCCCTTAACACATCTTTCTTCTACTTCCACCCCGGTTCCGGCTCCGATTCCGGTTCCGAATCCGGTTCCGATTCCGATGAATCAAATTTAAAACCTCCGATTCCGGTTCCGGTTCCGATAAAACGACATCCGTAACATCTCTAATGCTTAGTACCGCTCGCAAATCTTGACCATTCTTGAAGTTGTCCACGTTAATCCACGACTTCCAATGACTAACCACACAACATTCGAACGTTCCAGGGCTTCACAAAGGAGTTCAGTTCCCTGTGCGCTCTAGTGACGCACCACAGCGTGATGCCGGAGCTGCTGCCGGTCCCGCTGCGCCTGGCGCGCGCCGGCCGCGCCCCCGCCGCGCGCCGCGACCACGCCGACCTGGACGCGCTCACGCAGCCGCGCCACGCGCACGCGCACCACGCGCACGACCACCACGCGCAGAGGCACGCGCCGCACCACAACCCCCACCCCAACCACCCGCAGCACCAGCACCACTTTCTAGCGCAGCTCGATGTTTAGATCTTTAAGCTGCGGCATAGCCCGAAGAATTGCCACACTTAAGTGGCAGTGGGCAGGGCACATTGCACGCAGAACAGATGGCCGATGGGGCCGAAAGGTTCTGGAGTGGGGACCGCGTATCGGAAGACGTAGCGTTGGAAGGCCGCAGGAACCCGTTGGATGCGAGAAGCACAGAACCGGTCGAAGTGGAGGTGCTTGGGGGAGGCCTATATCCAGAAGTGGACGTCTTTCGGCTGAAATGAAGATGATAATAATAATTGTCGCACGAGACCGCGGCATTGCTCAAGTCAAGGTGTCTGATCCATTGAAATGCCACGAAATGTTGTCACTGTTTTCTCCGAGACTATGCAAACTGTTGTTGTTATAGATCTATTCTGTGATTATGTAAATCTTCACTTTCGATGTCACTTCTGTTTCTACGGTGGAAACAAAATTTCACTAACTTTAACAAGGCAAGTGGATTCAGAAGAGTCTAGTCGATTCACTTCGATCAAAATGTGAACGTGTTTGTAGCGAGCTGTGTGCCTAATTCTATCACATGCGTTTGACTGCAATTAATTTTTGCTGTGAAATTATTTTAAAAGAATTGCTTTCATGTTTGCCATAATATTCATGTCAGGCAAAGTAAATGTTTAAACGCACGTACATTGCTGGGATTATAATTTCTCACTTAGATAAAACATTACAATAATAATATCTTCGCATTAAAAATACCTATTCACTGTTATATAAAACATAAATAATAATCAAAAATAAAAAGATTTCTATATCATTGAGTAAAGAGGAATATCTAAAATAGTCATGTTTAAGAAGTCATTAAATTATTGTATGTTGTCTAGTATCTGTTGGTAAGTTCTCTTTTGTAAGAATAATGTGATAAATATCATACTTAGGGTGTGTACGCAAATGTAAAAAAATATATTTGTAAAAATAAAAATGTGTATATGAATAATTGTAATTATTAGAAGATTCGTGTCATAATCATAGTTTATACGATAGTGTTATAGAGAAGGGATATGCGCATGACTTGAGTTCAGCGACGACATCAATATTCTACTACTATACGATGTTTTACAGTTTTCAACAGAGTTCATTGAAAGTACAAAATCACCTAGAATTATTCGAACCAAAGCGTGACTTCTCCTAAGCTTATTCAAACCTAAAAGAAGTCACCAAGATCTGCATTTGTCTAGATGTGACATTTCATGGTTTTCAGTAATGTAACTTTTATCCCATAACTATAGAGTTTTCCAAGAATCTTTTGGCGCCTGAATGTCGTTGACAATTTACCAACAACCCCCCCTGGGGGCCCTTGTTGGTAGGCGATATTGTGAAATTACAAAGAATAGATTGACAAATCAAGATGGCGACGTTAGTTCCGATTTTGGCCACGCGCCAAAAGAACCCTCCTTGTAGCGTTGTATCTAAAACAATTACGTATTTGCTCTGAACAACGCGCTTCTAGAAGTAGCCTATTGGTGTCGTACAGTTTCAGATGGTTTGCGCTTAAATTGTTTTATCTGAAAGTTGTGTAGGTATGGTCTAGTCTAATGAGATGTACAGTGATTGCGCACGGTTTGTTTCACGAATGATACCACACACTATAATAATTAGTTATTTAGATTGTGTAACGTGTTACAATAAAGTCTGCTGTTGTTGATACGGCGGTTCCATCACTGCACAAAATATTATTTAAATCATGTTTAAGCGCACAAAGACACATAATGTTCGTGTTTAACTCTGATGTGTTTACTATTCTCACGCCTCTCTAGGATATATTTGAAGGTGCTCGTTATGTGCTGTTTAACTTACTTACATATATTTATACTTTCAGACTCAAAAGTTCTATTGTTTTATGTTCTGTTTGAGCCTTGTACTTATATTGCCCACATGCAGTATCTATTTTACATTGGATGCGTATCTATCTTTAGCAGCCTGACTAGTCCTTCAGAACTTGTTACAGATCATGTGCTCCTCGTGTCAACAACAGTCAGTCTATTGCAATAATTTAAGAGTAACATCGGAGCGACGGCGTTGCCCCCACGGTGTTTATTGTAAACAAGTTGCCTTTTAGCGAGTACCTACACTACGGCTTCGCGTTTATGAGGTGCAGACAAACAGAGAAACTAAAACAAGAGTGACTTTTGAAATCGAATCGACTTTGATATTAACTAAAGTCAGATTGACAAGTGAGATTGACATGTCTGATTGTGCGAATCTCTGTCTGTGTGTCTGTCCGTCATACAAAATGTTGATTGTTATACACTGCCTTAGTACGAGACGTTTGTATAAACATAATGATATCAGTAGCTTAGTCTGTTGATGTTTTACTGTAACTTGCCATCTCATCAATAGTTTATTATTATAGGACGTTACAACTTGAGAGTCCTTTGATATGGTAACACTGGCAATACTCATTAACTATTCACTGTATTCAAATTCTATTTATCGTCTTTTCTACTTTGGTTGTGTTTGTTATGGGTAATTTTAGAAGCTTCTGTAAACGTAGCTTTACCTGGGGTAATGGCAAACCGTACTTACATAAATGTAGAATAGCTTGGCTGAAACAACTTAACATTAAATTGTTGACCCTACATTATCTACCTACTGTTATGGAATATTTCGAATGGGCTCATTAAATGTATACCAACGATTCTAACATTACTCATAATATATTAAATCCATGTTAGAGCAAATAGTTATCTACTTATAAATTATCTGAATAATACTGCAAAGCTTTACCATAGAAACAAATAACATGTACCTATTTAAAAATCCGCCATCATGATTTTCTTTGCCATATGATTTTTTATCTCACATTTTAATAAAACTTGATATGTGCTACGTTTTTAAAGACTTACTTTAGTTCCACGAAACACGTGTTCAGGGGGCCTAAAAGGCCACTTTGGCAGAATCATGAAAGGATAACATTATGGATCATAATGGACAGTTAACTGTTAAGTTAATCGTATCAAATCCAATTGATGAGGGAATTTTCGTCTGTGATACCAATCAATCCAATCCAAATCCAATCCCAATCTTTGGTTATACCTACGTAGTGCAGCGAAAAAAAACGGACTGTTTTCGCCATATTATGATTCATAATGTTATCCTTTTATGATTCTGCCAAAGTGGCCTTTTTAGGTCCCCTGGGTTCGAAAGAAACTCAGTTATTACGAGAGCAGGTTCGAGACTTTCGAGCTTGTAGCAGTAGCTTCGTGAAACTATAGAATGTACGTACAAGATTCTGAAATTCCTGTACCACTGCATGCAAAGTTAATTTAAAAGCAATACATGTTTTACTGTCATCTATTTTCTAGATCATTATGTATTTCTTCACAGTTCCAACACCAAATGTCGCCCTGTGAACTAGGCGTCAGTTTTGTACCTAATAAGCGAATTTTATCCACCTTTACAAATTTAGTTAACTACATCAGTGAAACTAATAATTTATTTACGTATAATAAAATAAATATCAAGAATATTACATGACGTTGTTTTATTTTTTTGAAACCAGAATCCTAATTTAACAGATGATAGTTATTTATTTTCAAACAAGTCAATAAATATGTCTGCACTTATTATTATTACTATTTTAAATCTGTAAGGTATGCCTTTCAAACTTAAAATATGTAATTATAATATGTGCAGACAACAAAGGGAATAGTAAATGTACAGACTTCTAACGCCATCTGCATAAAATAGTACCTACTGTTTGTATTGCGTTTGCATGTCTGTATCACAACATAGTATGCTGCTAACCTTTTCACCACCACGGACTTCAATAGAAGTTCCAGATTTTCGTGCCACCAGCTCCACGACTTCATTAGAAGCTCTTCATTTTAACTATCTTATAAAAATAAATTTACTGTATTTAAAAGCTTTGTTTCGTTTTATTATTTAATATAGTACTGTCTAATATCCTGTTTTATATTTTTCCATACAAAAGAACTGTCAGAAATTCAAAATTATTCATCCGATAAAGTTATCTGGCGTTGGAAAAATCAGGGGGATTTTTTTTTTTTGAGGATGGGAAATCATCACATGACCCCTCCCGCTCTGGGTGGAGCGGAAGGGAGTGTCAGACTCTTACTGACTAAAACCCATCCGTGTTCCTTCCTTAGCCCTTTATGTTCCGGGCCAGCGGTAACCCTTTCGGACAATCCCGCTGACCCGGCAAAATCAGGGGGCCTAAAAAGGCCACTTTGGCAGAATCATAAAATGATAACATTATGAATCATAATGGAAGTTATGGTGTATGTTGTGTCTGTGCAGGATGTGTGTTATGTTCTCGGTGGAAGGGTTTAGGGTGGGTTATTATCAGAAAAAAGCAGGCGTTCTGTATCCTGCGGGGTAATTGCGTAACATACTATCAGTAGCAATGGGTTTTATTTTGACAGTTCAACAACGCTCATTGCGTTATTTGCGTCGTTGAGCAGATACATTTTTCGAACATATAAAGCAATGGATTAGAAATATGCTTCAAAATGATTCAAATTGAGAGTGATATAATGTGTTACGCAATTAGGATGCAGGTAGTCATATATATATCTTGTAAGTAGAAACATTTTCACAGATTTCTTAAGAGATGAGGTTGAAAGAGAATAAAGACTCAATTTCCTATTGAGTTTATTTTATAATTGTGGCCCTTGGAAGCTTTGACCTATACTAGAATAACTTAGAAACTACAGCGCCTGAAACATGCCAATGTGCTACCATCTAGCGGCTGAAATAAGAGTCAATATTTCATGAGTCGCCAACCGGTGAAAGCGCAATCTACCGACAGCACTTTGAGCTAAGGAAACTCTTGTTGTTACTACATCAAATGGGAACATTTGACTTGGATCCTTGTTTCATTTGCCATCAGTCTCTAGCAAATTACCTACACTTACATTTTGTGTTTAACTCCGTTAATAGATGTCACTAGTCGTTAATAATTATATTTTAGTAGAGGTTATTGAAAAATAAATTATGGACACGAAAGTATTATTATATAAATTATTGTTGCAATCATTTTAGTGATTTTTTTTCTGAATGCTAGGTACTGCCTACCCTCTTGAATAAAACGTTAAGTAAAGATGTTTATTTATTTTAAATGGAACTGCCGAAGCCAATTACACTATTTAAACATATAATTAATTTAGCACACAATTTATTTACCATCCCGCACTGGGCCCGCGTGGTAGATTATAGCCCACTCCCTCTCGAAGAGAGGAGGTCTCTGTCCCAGCAGTGGGAACAATATAGGCTGATTATGATTTACGATGATGATGATTATTTTATAGCAACATCTACAAAATATTCGAAAACTGCATGCCTAAAAAACATCGTGACAATTAGCCAGCATTGTGTTAATAATCATGAAACTAATTTCAATTATCATTTTATCATAATCAGGTAAGTACATATCTACAAAAATATTATACATCTCTTAAGAACAGCAAAGAAAGGTAAGTAATAACAACTGAATTAATCACCGCCTTCATAATAATTCGACACAATAATAAAATTTCCTTATTTATTCACAGTGTCGTATTCTTACCCTACCATAATTGAGAGAGTACGCATAATGACTGGCCATTAAGGACCAAAGCCACAAAATAATAGAAGCCTTATTACGTAAGTAGGTACATATTGGTTACATATTAAGAAATATTATTTAAGCCGAGTAATATTAACATGCCTACTTTTTTGTTTCTATGTAATTTTATTGAAACTACGTCAAAGAAAGATTTCATATTTTGTATAATCCACTTTGTATAATATTATTGTCTCCATTGTTCAATATTTCTGATACAATATTATTATAGGGTATTGAATATTGCTTTGACATAGGCACGCTTAAGTATCTATTGAGCAAAATTCAAATAATGTAAATAATAGCTCTTTGAGATTTCGCTGGCTATACACCGTGATTCGAGATGGGTCAGTGAGGACTGATCTGAAACTAGAACAGAAACAGCATCTAAGAAAACAGCATATACATTGCATACAAGACTTAAGAAATACATACGTATGGACATAGGCTGTTCCAAAAATTGTTAGTGAAATGAAAAAGCTTTCAAAACATTTAAAAAATGTATCTTGCGGGGAGGTCGAAAAATAACCTCTGAAAAGAAGCCTTAACAGCCATGCTTGCACCTCCTTCACCTCTGAACGTTTTAAAATGTAAAACGAATGGACATTACGAGTTGGAAGCTGAACGCAACCGGCGGCGCCGGCTGATGGGTTGTTCCTCTTGTTCTTTTTTGGGAATGACAATATCTGTGTTTATAGGGGCATGTGAAATTGAACATGTTATGATCAGTTTATTTTGTGTAAATTATTTCATCGCTGCTCTCAAAACGTTGAAGGAAAACATCGTGAGGAAACCGGCATGTTCTAGAACCAATAAATTCGAAGACATTTGTGACATCCTCAACCCGCACTGGGCCCACGTGGTGGACTATGGCCCAGACCCTCTTACAGAGAGGAGGCCTGTGTCGTTGCAGTGGGAACGTTGCAGTTGTCGTTACAGTTGCTACGTTGTATGCTTTATGCTTGTGTTTGGGCTAATTATGCTATGATCAGTTGGTCAAAATGCTAGTACCTACGGCTAATAATGTTGATAAGAAATTGGAAAGCTGTATACCGATAGACAAAACTGTCGGTGTGAGCAAATCTCTCTTGCGTGATTGGCGAATACCGGTTTCTTATCTATGTCTCATAAGCTCCATCACTTAGCGAACTTCAATAAAAGTTCTATTGTAGGTACTAAATACTGCCTGAGGTCATTTAAAAGCCATTTTAAATCCTATTAGTAATATTATAAATGTGAAAGTTTGTGAAGATGTTTGGATGCTTGTTACTCAATCACGCGTAAACCGTTGAACAGATGTAGATGAAATTTGGTACAGAGATAGTTTGAGTCCTGGGAAATGACATAAGATAGTTTTTATCCCGATATTCCCACAGGATCGAAAGTTACGCGGGTGAAACCGCGGGGCGCTGCTAGTAGAACATAAAGCGCTGAGTATTTTACTTTTTCTGAAACATGAAGCTAAAAGACTTTTATAAAGGAAAAAAATCTTCTCACTTTATATTTCAGCCACTTTCGTTCAGAGCAGACGAGGGTAGTCAAATTTTATCTCACCTCAAAGACGTTGCCATCCGCAGTACATACCGAAAGCGTTCCGACGCTCATAACGCGGCATGAAAGCCACCGAGCAAATATTCGAGACGAAGAAAACAAAGGAAATGCTACAAAAGACCAAGAATTTGGGGTTCTTCGATACGTGCGAAACTGTCCCTGTCTATAAATGTATTAGTAATTACTCTATAAAAAAAAAAATTATGTTTGACCGCATATGACAGTTTCGTACTTAGTCGAGATTAATAATCCAGTACTGAACTACACCTATAGTACATTAAAAAAAATTGGTTAAGGTCTCTGAGATGGCCTTCAACGTAAATAATTTTTGTTGTCAAAGATTATTATCCATGTATTCAACGACGAAACTTCGTTGAAAACGCCATGAGTGAGAACTAGAAAGTCATTTTCTTTACATCTTCAAGTGGAACTTCTTGTCATTCCTATGTGGTGATGTCTTAGAGAGAGCGGTAATGACGTCACCGGCGCTACTGCCTCTCGTCAAATAGATACTTAGGGCTTGCGGCTTGTCGAAGGGATTGAGACGACGACGGTTTCGCGCAGGCTTTCTAACTAGAAACACTGTTGCGACAACTCTGATTAATAGAGAGGAATGGCGCGAAACGCATTTGCTATGGAAGAATTATGTACAATGTTTATTGCGTGCTTATTGAACAAGATAATATGACCAAAGCCGAAAAGCCTGTCTGTACCTCATTCAGTAATTACCGTCCAGCCCACCCCTCTAACAGTGTCCACGGAACTCACGGGGAATACTGATAATGTTCGATCAGCAGCTATCTCGAGGAAAACGTTATTAAAGAAAGTTCTAAGTACAACATACGTGACTAATCTATTTCTGTTATTATTGAATTTGTAGATGGTAAATATGAAAGATAATGTTTTACGACGTAATATTATTATGTGAGTTTTATGAGGAAATTACGATTTATTTGTTCCTGTTGTCGTGTCTACTTATCCCTAACAAATAAAAGATAGTGAGTAGACAGAACAATCTTAGTTTATTAAAAAAGGGCCTACCCATTACGCATTCGAAAGTGGAGTGAGGGAAGGTGGATAAGAAGGCAAATTAGCTGGGATGTCGGGACGGCTCCGAGCTCCGGGGAAACGGCCGTCGAAAGTGGCTCTGCGGAGCGGGCGTCGGATCAAGTCGGCGGCACAGATTGACAGCGTATATTGCTTCCACTAGGGGATTTTATCTTGATACCACATTTTGCCCACTAGGAAACTTTAACTCGAAACCACTTCACAGCTCTCCGTAATTCCACAATAGCTTTCACAGTTCCACAGTAATTAGTGTCCTCCGAACTCTTCTTTTCTTGGTTTTCCCGTTCGAATCCTTGCTTTCTCTTTTTTCCTTTTTCAGCCATATCCTTATCTGACCTGCCAGTTTAGTCAGCCAAGATATATAAAATCTCCTTCTTAGAGCCGAGAGTGCGTTTAAGAATCTTATAATTATAATTTAGAATTCCGTTATTTAGTAGACAACAAGAATATCCAAAACGATATAAAATTATTTTTAGTAAATACAATCCTAATACAACCTTCCTTGAATAGACTGCATAGGAAATTAAAAGAATAAGTAGACATCAGATTGACGTGTTTGACTTAAATGTCATAACAAAAATATCAATGTGTAAAATAAAGCCATTAAACGAAGAGAAGAAGAAGAAGAAGAAATTATAATTTATAATCAGGTAATTCTAAATAGACGATTCGTTTAAGAGCGATTCGCAGAGTGCTAACACAGAAACTAATCAAGTTCTATATTTTGTGTTACAGCCAAAGTGTGAGATATAATACCTAATAAGAAAATCGTAAAAGGATACAAAATCATAAATATGATGAAAATGAATGAAAAGGAAGCGTAAGTACAATATCAGTAATAAACAGATACTATACTGTTAGTTCGTATTTGTTATAGCTCTTATGAAATATATGATTTATCAATATTGTCCTACTATCTAATAATATGACGTAGTAAATAAACAAGTTAAACTAACATATTCTGCTGCTGGGGAGTTGAAGGAGGAGGAGAATTGTGAAAAATATATATAAATGCCGTTGATTTACAAGCATAGTTGCAATACATAAATAACTAATAGAACGTATTATTTATTCAAATTAAGCTGTATAAGCTTTGTGTAACCCACATGATATTAACTTTGTGAAACGTCTCACAATGAACAACAATGATAACTTTTTCGCGGTTTTGCAACTGAGGTACCTACAGTTGCAAAACCGCGAAAAAGTTATCACTCTCGAATTAAGTTCTGTTTACAGTCATGTTGTGAGTTAACGAGGGTGCAAATTATTTAGTTCAACCCTGTGCTTACACGATTACATTGTGTTGAACAGAGTACATATTTGCTTTCCCCAGGGAAGACAAACAGATCGCCACACTGTCCTTGGCGCGACTCCAAGGTCAACTGGCCCTTCGTCTAGATCTAGACCAATTAATACACGTGGACTAACACTTAGTAAGACAATTGGTGTATTTAGGTGACAAAAGGCTTCTAATTAAGACAGGCAAACCATGTAACGGATCTATTGGGAGAATGAACTATATCTACGTCTGATGAACGCTACTTCGGGACCTTTATTAATCATTTAAGTTCATCTTAATGACTCCTATAATATATTAATGGAATTTATATATTTATTGCCTTTATAATAATATTTGCTAATTTGGTTTTAAGTGTTTGTGTATTTGAGATATTAAAACAAGTGCTGTGCAAGAGGGTTTTTTAATTTAAGGAATATACTCGCGGCAATCAGTCCTGTTATCTAATTAAGGCCTAGTTCTTTAGCTAAAGATTATCTAGATAAGATACGGAACCCACTGATGACCTATCTATCGAAACAATAATTTTTCCTCCAGACATATGTATACTTAGTGCAGTTTCCGATCGTTCACTAAGATGACATGTTTGAGAGTTGCTGTAGGTAGTGTTGTTTCCCCCCCAGTGGGTTCCCGCATTGTCGAGGCTCAGTAGCCGTGATTTGGTCACCCACGGTGAAGCGAAGAGGAACCCGAGGAGGGGCCGCTCGTCAGGGCTTTTGCCGGTAAGCTGACGACGTAGCGGCCAACAAGTAGATTGGGTGCCGATTCTTGGGCGACATCGCAACTGAGGCGGGTCGCGATGTTGTATGGGAGGCATCGCGGCTGAGGGTTGAAAGCCGCGGCGGGAGAGGAGTGTATTGCGGTGCACTGCTCTCCCTACCTTCCGCGGAATTCCGCGTCAATTGACGGGGTCACCGCTGTCTGATGGCGGACGCGGTGGGGCTGCAGGGGTCGTAGTGTTACGTTGGCCGCTCTACCTATCCTCTGCGGCCGAAAATTGGCAGGCGGCGGGGCCAATGACCTGACCCGTCGCAAGGGGACCAAGGGTGCCCAGACACGGGGTCGTCTAGCGCCCATGTGCTGGTTTGGTCCCTGGAGTGGTCACGGCGTGCTATGTGTTCTGGTGCGCCGGTGATGGGGTGTACCGGACAGCTGCGGCAGGTTCACGGATGAGTTCTAACGCGTGCCCGTATTCCCGCCATAAGCGGCAGAGGAGGACACCGTGGAGTTTTACTGATTAGAGTCCCACATAACTGCACTATCTCCCCGTGGTAGTGCAGAATGCATGAGCATTTCTCCACGATAAAAAAAAGAACAAAAAGGAAGTGTTGTTTAGGCATCCAACCTTGTTTTAACTTCCCTTTTTACTGTGTGATTATGTAATCCTGTGCCATGCACGATGAACACCTAGTTACGAACCTTTGCATGTGATAGAATAGGCTCCATGAATTCCTTACACAAATACATACTAATATTATAAACACGAAAGTGACAGACACACATTCATAGGTTCAGCGGTTTAAGCGTGAAGGGGTTACAGACAGACGTTTGTTACCCCTACACGCTTAAACCGCTGAATCGATTTAGATAAAATTTGATACAGAGATATTTTAAGTCCCGGGAAAGGACTTATGATAGTTTTTAACCCGATATTCCTACGGGATCGACACTTATGCGGGTGAAACCGTGGGGCACTGCTAGTATTGTATAAATTGCCTGAACATTAGAATCGATAGCTACTTGAGGCTATTGAAATAGTCTGAAAGTAATTTTTTAGACATTTACTATTTGAGAAAGGAAAACTCTGTATTTTGTGCGGCAAAATTATTATTATTATATCAAAATGAAATGTATGCGAAATTGTTTCCGTATCAATAGAACGACAAGTTTAGCATTATCATAATAGGACCTAGTCAGCATTTCAATTGTTTGTTACTAACAAATCATTTCCCCGTAACTCTTTGTGCATGTGCAATAATTGGCTGTCACTCGCAGAAGTCGCAGGTATTGTAAATATAAACATTTCGTAAACATAATATAAAGTCCTACTGTTATTTAATGATAATAGTAATAGTTAGTTATATTACTATTTTCATACTTAAAACAATAGTTAGTTAAATGGCGAATAAAGTTAGATTTTTTTCATGATTGACTAGCCTTTTTGTAGGTCAATTGAGGTTACCCAGACCCTAGATCAGATCATACACGGAGCAACTACGATAAGTTGCGAAACCCAATAACTATGGGACATTAATAACATATGGCTCTTATCCAATCAACAATGTGTCACACCTTCAGACTGACTGTCAGGCTTTTGACAGCAATCAATAAAACTAACACTCAAAGAAATACCGTGAATCCCTGCGAGCAGTGAAGCGTCCATTCGGTGCCCGGTCCGGCACAGCTACCAACACTATGACACAGTGGAGGTAACGCGGTGGAAGCGAGAAAACGCGGCTATCTGAAACGTCTTGCGACGTCGAATCCACGTTTTTAACGTTAAGGAGAGCGCAGACTGAGTGGCACGTGACGTCGTGATCGCAACGTATCTTGATGTTAATGAGAAAATCACAACTATCCTCGCAGCCTAAGAGTCTCACTGAGCTAGAGCTCAGTTACTAGATTGGTTTCGTTGCTCTTGCAAGGAGCCTGTAGGTAATCATCCTGCCCAAATATTGATCTTATTATACGGACTGGTTATAATTTTTTGATAAAACAGTAATAGGTACAACTTAGAATTGTCAGCTCACGTATACTCAGAGCAAATTAAACATAATCTTACAAAACAGAAAATGTATACAACAAAATAATATGTAGCCTTGCCACTGCATTTTCCCAAATTCCACAACAAAAGAAAGTAGAAATAATCGAAAAAGTTTCTAAAACAGTGCACTCAACTGCAGTGGCGCAAACTAATTTAAAAAAATTCCCGAGCTCCGTGCAACATAAAATTAACATAGGCGGCCCGTCTGCCACTCGGGCAGTGTGTGCGCGCCCTAACTCGAAACTGTAGACCGTGTTGGACCTATATTTCCTGTTTGAAATCTTTGTTTTCGCAAGGACACGACACAAACATAATAATAATATATTGTGTGATGCCAACAATGAAGATACTGAATTTTGCGGGCTTTACGATTCGATTACGATTATTAAAAATTGAGTTATTTTACTTTTTATCATAGATATTAGATATAGGCCAACAGCTTTCCGACGTGCTCAATAAGTCATTGGCATTATCTAGTGGAAGGAGGGAAGATAGCAGTTGTCCTGTTTATTTTGCGCCGTGTATCAGACAATTCCACTAAGTGTCAGACACTCGCGATTTTGTTGCCACGTGCCAGACACTAACGAAAGCACGCTATAATTTCGAAGCCGCGGATTTGGCACGGCTGACTGGACGTACCGATAACAAGGCTTTATTATGGCGACGCAATTAAATAGAGAAAGTTTTTTTTTATTGAGTGGGTAACCAATTACGATCGCCTATGAATATCTTTAGATCATACGCCGAAGGCTTGTGAAATGCCCATATTTTTTTTTTGCTAAATTGATGCATTCGGAATTAATTTGATGTATTATATCGTGTTTATTAGGAAAATAGACAATTTTAATAACGAGCAGACCCTCAAAATATAAGAACAAAATGTTTCAGGCCAAATACATTTAAATATACTTACACGGTACATAGCGAAGAACATCAAAATCTACTTGGTACCACATACGGGTCACACCTCGCTCAGTATAGTTATATGTCTCGTGTCATACGCCCTACATGACAGGTTGCTTTGTGTGCAAAAGAAAATTATTTTCAAAGTAAATATTAATATTACATTCTGGTGTGATAAAACTCGTATTGATAAAATATGTGTTTTATAATTTACCGAGTATTTAGATAAATTAAGTAATTTAGTTAAATATGTCAAACTATCTGAAGGTTGGTGATCAAAGGTTGGTGTCGGTAAAAGTGTATCGTGTCCAACTTGGTTATTATGTTATTTTGCTATATTATGCCAGATGGCGTTACTGAGTCATGGAATCACAGGTTTTCTACGACTTTCTTCTGATAGCCTCTGTATAGTATCTTAAATCTCTTTGTTTCAAGCCAATGACATGACTTCACACTAGCCCTAACAAAGCTCACTCATATTTTGCTAAGCCCTGAGAAAACATGAGTGAGCATTCAGCTCTGTAAATCATATTTTAGTACACTATACTAACTCAAAATTAACAATAACATGCTGACGGTACACACTTAAATCGAGTGCACACTCATTGACGCATGCTACCGGGCAACGAGCGTGTTACAGGCGAAAGTTGTGGTGTATGCCCGGGCTTACTGAACCACTGAATGAGTGAGTGAGTGAGTGAACGAGAGTCGCGGAAATATGAACGAAACTCAATGGGAAATGATTTACGCCGTGGAATGTTGTTGTGTTGTGGCTAACACTTTACTTTAACTTTACTTTACTTGTATGGCTACATGTCAGTTTTATGGAACGGTGTGTCAGTTATATAAGCTAGTTTAATACTAATAAATCTATGTAGTTATTATAACTACATCGTTTGATAGATCATTAACTTACCTTGTATTATAATTATTTAAAACAGTTTGGCACTTTTGAATTTCACTTGGATTGTTATTAATCATTCATAGTTCTTTGTATTTGTATTTAAATTGCATGTGTATATATTCAACACAATGTAAATTGTTTTATGAATAAATGAAATGAATGAAATTGTTATGTTGAAATAACCATAGTCGAGTTGTGCGAACTGTTAAATGTATGGAGCAGCTGATACTGTTTTCTGTTTTCAGGTTTCAGGTCCCACAGTAAGAGAGTGGTTCATAATGAAGGATACAACGACCCCTTTCCAGCTGTCCATTTATTTTCATTACACCTTATATGTGTCAATTATTAGGGTGACAACAAGCGAAAGACGGCGATGTCTCTGACAGAAAGTCATAACGCCACCAATTTACAAATCACTCCCTAGGTATATCTAGGTAGCTCTTAGAATTATATATTGTTCTCCGGTAATGTTTAGAGAAATTGGTCCACAGAAACGGATGCGATCAGGATATCTGTGGATAAAACTTATTAAGTAGGTATTTTTTAGTATAGCCAGGACGAACCGTTTCACCTAAAGCTCCACAACCACTAAATGTAACATTTATAAACTTACATCACTAGGGCACCTACTACCAACTGAACTCAATCTTACGATACACTAACCCAATCTATCAGGCAATCTTACAACACAAAGGCGCTGTATAACGTTACGAATCAATCTCGAGCACGTTGCATCAGGCCGGCCATTAATCACGAGCTCGAGCTGAGCGCAATGCGGCAGGTGCCGGAATTAGGAGCGCCTCTACTTACATTGTGTCCGACAACTTAGATGACGCGGGACTCCGCGAGTTAGGAAGGTGTGTCAAACTCAAACTCAAAGCGTTTATTTCAATTAAACCATTTACAGACACTTTTGAATTGTCAGGAAGTCGGTCAGTCAGAAAATTTGAAGCGTAGGTACCTATGGAGAAAAACGGACAAGAATCTCCACTGTTACTCTTTTAAAATGTTTTACAATATTTTGCATACATTAATTATATAATAATAATAATATATGTGAAGACGATGCATCTAAAATAAAATTACTATACCACAATAAGTAAAATAATTAAAAATGAAACCATGAGATATAAATTAATTATACATGGTGCTCACATATTCACAAACATGGTAAAAGTAAATGATTTTCATTTAAATAAAAAAATACAAGAAATAAGTCAGAGTGTGAGTTAAAGTAGTTACAGAATGTAAACAATGTCAAAAAAAAATTACAATATTAAATTAGCAACCAGTTTGATGTTGTCTAGACTCTAGATAGTCCTATGGCGCAGGACCAGCATGTTTCCAAGCGTTCTTATCTTGGATATAATTTTCTAATTTATAGTATGCTTGTTTACAAAGTGTGCGTTTAATGTGAGTTTTAAATTTTCTTTCATTTAATTGCAATATATCACAAGGTATTTTACAAGCTAACACTAGAATATAAAAATCCCAAAAACACCAACCCCATGGCCACCCCAGCTAGTTAGTGCTTAAGAGGTAAGTAGCAACATTGGAAGGCTCTGCATATCAATGTGCAAGTTTCGATAGGTAGGTAATAGGTAATACGGACTGGTGTCAAAAAAAAATTATATACCTACAAGTATAATAATATAATAAAAAAAGGGAGGAGCTTATAAACTTATTAATCTCCCAATGAGTAACACAACTTTTGTATACAAAGTTAAGCCAAGGTGTTGCCAACATAAAACTCGGCTGTTTTGTTATGGACTGATTGCCCTGCGTTCATCAGCCGTTCCGTTTTATAGATTTAATAAATAAATGTACCGTTAACGTCAGGAGGGTGATTGCAAGTCAGGGGTGGAAACTGAAGATTTCGAGAGAATTTATTAGAAGATAGTCTCGCTAATTTATGATTTTTATTGAAGTACAGGCAACTAGGAGATCAAAATGTCTTGGAGAGCACACATATTTTTATCAGGGCATAAAACTTTTCATTTTATTTTCAAATTCTTTCAGTTACAGTGCTGTTACCGTAGATAAGTACATCTTATTTCACTCAGAAGGTATTTACGAATACCTAGATATCTTCATGTAAGAGCATTCCCACTAAAAATGTACGAGTGTCCTCCCACTATCTTCATGCACGAGTGTCCTCCCACTATCTTCATGTATGAGTGTCCTCCCACTATCTTCATGTATGAGTGTCCTCCTACTATCTTCATGTACGAGTGTCCTCCCACTATCTTCATGTACGAGTGTCCTCCCACTATCTTAATGTACGAGTGTCCTCCCACTATCTTCATGTACGAGAGTCCTCCCACTATCTTAATGTACGAGTGTCCTCCCACTATCTTCATGTATGAGTGTCCTCCTACTATCTTCATGTATGAGTGTCCTCCTACTATCTTCATGTACGAGTGTCCTCCCACTATCTTCATGTACGAGTGTCCTCCCACTATCTTAATGTACGAGTGTCCTCCCACTATCTTCATGTACGAGTGTCCTCCCACTATCTTAATGTACGAGTGTCCTCCCACTATCTTCATGTACGAGTGTCCTCCCACTATCTTCATGTATGAGTGTCCTCCCACTATCTTCATGTACGAGTGTCCTCTCACTATCTTCACATATTGTACTACTACTACTACTCTCTCTCTACTTTACTACTTTTGTATTTCGTTTGAAATATATTCGACTAGCTTCCGTCCGCGGCTTCGCCCGCGAGGTATGTCAATAAAAACTATCCTATGTCCTTTCCCGGGATGCAATCTATCTCTCTGCCAAATTTTATTGAAATCCGCTCAGTGGTTTAGGCGTGAAAAGGTAACATACAGACAGACAGAGTTACTTTCGAATTTATAATATTAGTGTGGATAGTAAATGCATTGACTTCCGGCTGTAAGTCTGCCCGGGGCTGTTGTATGTTTGTAAAGGGAAAGCTGGGAATCTGCGTTTTGCTTGTATTTTTCCAAGTACGCATGCGACTTCCCTTCGTACGACAGGCGGCGCAATATCGAACAATGGGTAGAGCTTTTGGAGCGGGGTCTGTCCAGGCAATGTTGATTTGCTTTGTGTGACCGGATCGGTGCGACACTAGACACGCGAATTCGCCAACAGAGAAGCATAAAGACACGCCAGTTACTTAAAGAACATCGAGTGCGGCATATACAATACAATAGAGATTCGTTTAAGTCAAAATTGAAGCAAACTACACAATGTAAACATCAGATACCTAGCTGTATTACAAGTGTAATTTATCAAATGATTTAAGCAATATCTCGGTGGCGCGGGCGTGCCCACTGCGGCGCACTGTGCGCGCTGTGCCCAGCTGGCGCGGCGTGCATTATTTATGGAAACGAAACAAAACCAATAAAACTTATTGCAGTGAATCTCATTTCGTACATTTATCTCAGTTTTCTTCGTTTCCGTGAACTTGTTCTTTGCTCACGATTAATGAATGCGCTCCGTATTTTGTGGTGATTTCGGGAAATATTTTAACGTTATTAAATGAAAGAGATTTTTGTTTTCCTTGAGGGTTATATATAAGCCAGATTAGTACCTACAGGTGTCTTACAAGTTGGATAGTTTGTTACAAATTGGCTTAGGTACTTTATTTCGCTTATTTTCTATACAGTCAATGATCCATTGCGATTTAAAATACTAGTATTCAGCTGCATCCGGTTAGACTGGAAGCCGACCGGAAAAAGCTAGGCAGATGATGATGATCTATTGAGATTTTATTAGAAAATACTGCAGTTTACCAAAGGTTAGGCTTGCCTAGAGTAAAAGGAATTATCTGGGATCTATGTGGTGTACGTCATAAAGAGTATTCAATCTATCTATTATTTGATGTTGAGAGTATTCGTTTCTTTATCCATTATCTTGGTACGAGATATAGTACTTGTGTTACCATAAAGCAAACATTAATAGTTTAATACAATATAATAATAATTTTAGACGTTGGATAAACGAGTGATTGTTTTTTAGTTTTCAACAAAGCGCATTCGTTTAACTATTTTCTTTAAGTAGGTACCGGATCCAACTTCAGCATGAAAATTAATAAATACGAACTTTAGAATTTATTTATTTATTTATTTATTTATTTATTTATTTAAACTTTTCGCATAAAAAGGTACAAAGGCGGACTTAATGCCTTAGGCATTCTCTACCAGTCAACCAAGGGTGGTGAAGAGATTGGATGGCAGGTGCTTTGTGTGAGAGGAACAATGATAAAAAAAATCTATTAAAACTAGGTACACAAATACATAAATAGGTTATATACATTTACATACTATTTACTATAATATATACTTATAATATATATATATAATACACAAATTCAAAGGAGAGAGGTGATGAGATGACTCTACGCTATTTGTTTTGAAAATAACTCTGCAATTTCCGCTCGAATCGATATTAAAACTGTTTCTCTACGATTCAGTTCATAAATATTTTCATTAATTTACTTCCTAACTTGCACAGGTTGCTTTGTAAATAGTAACTACCTATTACATTGTGGAGTTATTAAGAAAAGTTTCACCACACAAACACCAAACTACATTGTTTCATTCAAATATCAGTCATAACTCCATTGTAGTAAGACCTCTGCTCGTAAAGCACGTTTCCTCTTCATCGTTACACGTTAGAGGATGTAAAAGAGGTGGGGAATGGCTTGTAACATTGGTGTTGCTTTACAAAAGAAAAGTAGCCAAGATGTAAGTTCACCAGTAAAATATACATAGTTGAATGTTGCCAACATTGTGTTACGTACAATATTTTCTGTCGTTTTGTCAACAAGCGGGTGAATGTGCTCGGAACGTTGGAACTTAGGGGCTATCCATAAATACACGTAATAGGGAGGATCAACAAATTGTGACAAGGGGGAGGGGGAGACATAGGCTAATCGGTCGGATTAGGTACCTATTCAAAGTATAAACTTCAACTCTAACAAAAACCTTTAAACTTACTTAATTAGTAGAATTTTATTAACCAACTCAATAAATATTATTATGAGATTTTATTTAAAAATATGTGACAGGGAAGAAAGGGTCACATAAGTGAACATCTGTGACAAGGATGCGGGAAAATCGTGAAATCCGTGTGAAGTAATTTACGGATGGTCCCTAACAGTAAGTGTCGATGTCTCGATTCCGTCATCTTACGAGTAGATCATTGTGTGTCTGCTGCAAAGAGAGCTATTCTAGAAATGTGTTCGCATCCTGCGAGTTTAACTTTCTCATAGTATACTTAGGTACCTACTATGAGAAAGTTAAACTCGCAAAATTGGCTCAAAAGTAACGTACGTAAGATATTCCATCAAAATCGTCTCAAGGCTCCTGCAAACAGATGCGACGCGTGACGCGAATGGCGCGCGACACAAAGGCACCGCTCGTTGCGCGACTTGCGGTGCCTTTGTTTCGCGCGAGATTTTATCGCGTGTCACGCCTGTTTGAAGGAGACTTTAATCTTTGTGATAAGTTGGAAAGACTAAAATTCCTATGATTTTGCCGGCACCCACACAACACTCAAATACTTTTTGATACTATTGAAAGGTAAATACCTACCTAACTATAAAATAAAAGTCCTATCAGCTCTTTTAAAAGCCTAAGGGATTTTTATTTACTAACTATTATTTAAGCCAACAAAACAACACTAAGCCGATCTTTTAGCTACAATTCTTTTATTTGTGTTAGTCAATGGTCCACAAAATCTCATTAAACCGTGGCTGGCCGGCGATGGCTGGCGTTGGCGATGGGCGCGCGGCCAACTTGTCCACTAACGTGCGAGTTAAAGCAAACATGTGATCGGTGTCCGTGACTTTACAACTGAGATAGTTTTGTAGCTGTTCTACTGAGGAAAAATGTTGAAGCGATGTGATTATTGTGGAGTTTTTGCAATTTTGGAAAACAATGTTTCTAGAACGACCACCTGTAGGTACCAACATCAGTGACGAAACATAACATCACGTCTGTATTGCTCAAAAGGTTAGGTAGAGGAAGTTACGATACGTTATTATCAGAGCTAGTCGAACAAATCAAAACAAGGTCTCGTTAGACCTTTTGATCATAAAACTAAATTCCCTGTCCCTTTCAACTTGGCATGCATGTTGTTACGCCTGTTTTAATTTTTGATGATAAGCTTGAAAGAGAGTCATGAATGGTTTTTGTTGGTTTCTTTCATTTTGTTTAGATCCGGTTGCCCAGACAAGTGGAAATCTCTTTCAAAGCGTTTCGCATTTCTACAACGGCTTTCAACAGAATTGATATAAGCTTATTTCACAAGGCAGATGTGAATGTAAGCGCCGTGAAACGTCCGCGGACGCCCGGAGGACACGTGACCTTACTGGTGAGACGGAGTGCTCGCAACCGGTGTGCGTGTATGACCAGATGTATGAACGTAGACGATATAAGGATCGTATCATGTAGCGTTCTCCTTTTCGGTAGTATAAATCAAATAATTTTTTAACTTTTCATAAATTACTTACATATCATTTTAGTTTTAAAAAAATACACAAATATCAACCCAAACGCGCGATGGTATATCCAACTCCTCTACTTTACCCAGTCTTGATAGCGGGCAGACACCTACACTAAAATTAAATGGCTTCCTTTCTGTTTCAAGAGAGCTTCACACCTGACTCCCTGAGGAAACTTCTCATGAATATATGAATACAATAATACTGCTATTACTATTTTAAAAGAAAATTACTCTCGACGTGAATTTAATAACAGAAGCATATAATTCAATTTCACGTTAAATTGAATTTAAAGAAGTTCTGCTAAATCATTTGGGAGAACTCTGTAAAGTAAGATTTGCATAGACATGTGCGATATGGGGGTTAATTTGATTAGAACAAAATTATTTTTTGACAACTAACTTAACATAAACAATGTAATAAAATCTTGCCTGTAAACTGAATAAGTATTTAGGAGCCGCAGAGTCCTATGTCATTAGGGTCGAGCCTTTTATCATCAACGGAACTAACAACTCCGGGTTACTACTGAGCGATCTCTGATGAAAAACCTAAAAACTTGGACAAACCTTGAGATGGAACCCAGGGCCCAACGCATTTACGCTTCCGACCATTACACCAAAGAAGCATTAATTTTGAAGTTTCATGAGATATTCCAAATAATAAGTTGGAACAATGTCAAGTCACACGTAGACTTCTTCGTTCTTCGCCTTCGTCGCCGTAGACTTTGTCTCTGTCACCTCTGACCTAGACTAGAGTCAAGAGCAAAACCATTTCAAATAAAAAAAGTATGTACCTACGTTTTTTTATAAATTCTTAAAAAAATAAAATAAACAAAAATCTCAACGATATACTCAATTAGTATCCCAGGTCTGAAGCGAACACTAAATGTAATTAAACCAAGCCTAGACACCTAAAACTAACTGCCGCTTGTTATGGGGAAAGCGCTAATGTAGACGGCGAAATTCAAATTTTCTTACGTTTTTCGCAATTTGCTGGTCAGTATTAAGTTGTACGTCGATCAAAATATGATTCGCGGCCGTAAGAAATATGTATTTACAGAATCATAATCATTAGAATCAGTAATACAACTTGTTAGGTTAGTATAATCCCAAAATGTCAAGATTTCATGAAATAGTCATTCTGTGAGATTACTTGGTCTTAAACTTTAATGATGATGATGAGGTTTGTACACTTTTACTCGTGAATTATATTTTAAAAATAAAACTAGATTAGGTCGGCGTTAGGTACCTATCTTACTACTCCGAGAAGAAGGACCGAAACAAACTCAGAGGTCACAGTCTCTTTTAAAGTCCAGTCCAGACATAATCTTGGTCAGATCATGTGAAGACCATGTCGATTGGTGTCTGAAGTGGTCTTTTGAGGAAAGCACCACACAGATTGAGTGGACCTGACCAGTCAGTGCACGCATTTGTCCGTCATCGTGCAGCACAAGTCAGAAATTTCGGAACTCAAAGATTCGATCGTTTGCAGACTACGCTAAAACGTAGAAGTACATGACCCTATTAAGGCGCGGCAGGTATTATTACATCTAACTTATAGCTAGGTTAAGTACTTGAAGTTAACATTATATTGGATATAGATTTTTACCTGATTATGGCAAAACCAAAGAAGGATTATGAATTTAACAGGCTATGTATGTATGTTCATCTGTGGGGAACAGATGAACATACATACATAACCTGTTAAATTTATTTCAATGAAAATAGCATCCGTTGTCAAGAAGAATACCAGACGCGAGTGCGACAAAGTTCTTTGCTAAAACAGAAAAATCTGTGAATTTCCATAATAATTTTTCCCGCATAAGTAAAAAAGTAAATACAAAGGTATACAAACCGGCGATGTCCGCATAATCATTATCGGGCGCGCTTTGATCCCCGAACTTCTTTAAGCCACCTCGATTGGGAGAAGTTTGCGAACAAAAGTCTCGCTGAATTCAATCCAGAGCAAAAATAATCCAGGTTTCAAGTTTTTTGCAGATAAGATATGATAAGATAAATTTATTTTTTTTCAAATATGAATACACACGAAAAATCAGCATGCGAGTTGTTAAAAGTATTATAAACAGGTCGTCATGCTTGCCGTAAACAATGGCATACCTACAATTTTTTAAGTAGGTAAGTATAAAGAAACTTTTTAAGGTATGCAATTTATACGAGCTAATAAAATTATTTAATTCGTATAACCACAATTTAATTATCCAAATTAAAATATAACACTCATAGTTAACATGGACAAATATATAAAGTAAGTAGTCAAAACAAATAGGTCAAAATGAGCTCTTTCGGGTATACATTTTTTATCTTTCAATTTAAACTGCACGTCACTTAAAATCTTCCAACTTTTTGGCAATTTATTATAGAATAATCTATGAAGAAGGAGCATGCAAAAAGACACTTCCGCATAAGAGTAGTTCTGGATTGTTGTACGCAAATCTGAGTGTTGTCACGTCTGTTGCGTGGAAACACCTCGGCCATACGAGGAAACAGTTTAGGATTGGACCTTACAAACATTGCATTTTCTATAATATAATAGACGGTAATGTCAAAATATTATATTTTTCGAAATAAAGCCTACAGCTCTAAGTGGTTTCTAGTTTGAACATGGACCTAATGCATTTTTTTGTGCTTTGAATATACTTAGTGCCCTTATCAGTTGAGTTACCCCAAATGATATCTCCCGTATCTTGGACAGATTCCACCAACTCGTATTATGCGGTAAGCAACGCATCTACACTAGTTATTTCGGCCAGTGTGTACAGAGCATAAGCTTTGGAACAAATTTTCTTAGTTATGGTCTCTGTATGTGCTTTTACACTCACTCTCTTACTAACGAATGGCATTAAAACGGAGCGAAGTATGCGAAAAGTAGTTTTCATTTTCAAAACTTTATTTTCTCTTATCAAAAGCGACTATCAGTCGTTACTTGAGGTGCCAAGTGCAAAATTAATTACGTAAAAGCTCCTTATTCGCGCTTCCTTCATTCGCGTTTTCACTATTCGCGGATTAAAAAAATGCGACCCAATTCTATATTCGCGGCTAAAAATTTCTTTATTCGCGGATCTAATTGATCGCGCCGCCTTAGCACTGCCGCCTCCTGTCAAAGGATGCTGCACCCCGCTACCGACACTACCCAATATTAAGGCAGATTTAGACAGATCCAGTGACTGGCGCCGAAATCGAGACAAGCCAGCGCTGACCCGAAAAAAAACCCGTGTAAATTGATTTCAAGTCAATCCAGTGGCGGGAAGTCAGGGCTGGCTTGTAAATTCGCACACGAATATTTAGAAGCCAGTCTAGGCGCGGGCACTGGCGCCGATAACTGACTTGTGCACTGACCCTGTCTAAAATTGCCTTTATTTGTAAATGCCGTCAAATGGACTAATAAAAACAGTAAAATAGATCTTATTGTAAAATAGCAAATGAGCTCTGCGATTTCTTTATGAACATTGATCCGTCTATGGAAGGAAGTCTTATTTTTATGAGGCAAATTGCTAATGCGACTGCTGCGTATCAGTCTGAACTGAAGGAGCTTTTAAAAACTGCCAAGCAAGAGAAAATTACAAAATTCTTCAAACCATTGCAAGCTTAAGATAATTTAATCAAAATGTTCAAAAACTTGAATTAAATTGATTTTTTTATACATTTGCTTTTTTTTATTTTGTCACCTAGGAACGTATCCCATATAATCCCATACAAATTACCATTCCGTATTCACGGTTTCTGTATTCGCGGCATATTTTTGGAACATATGCCCCGCGAATAAAGAGCTTTTACTGTATTTTATTAGTCGTAATCGTAAATCACATAATTTTCATAACTTTTTTTTCAACAAAGAATAATTTAAACGTTCAAAATATGTTTGCTCAGAATGCAGGGTGTGCACTGGTGTAAAGTACCTACTAGTAGTTTTGTATTTACAGAATATATAGAGTAGTATAATATAGTACACTCGTTGATAATAACTTGCAGAAGTAGGTACTTAAGTATAATTCTAAAGACAAGGAATTATTATTAGGGACAAGAATAAAAAACTAAACGTAGTGCGCAGGAGATGAACAGACGGTTGCTGTGTTCTATTCCGATGAATACACAGAATAACGTATACTTACTGTGTTGCGTAGTTTAACATAAAATCAATGTAAGAGCCAGAGGCCACAGTTATATCTAAATTAATCCGTCAAGCTAAAAAAATATCTCTAACCCTAAGGCTAAGCGCGCACCACGATTTTTTATCGTGCGATAATTTTGACGCAGGAATGCAACGTATAGTTAGTACGGCAGTGCGCGCACATCGAGTTATAAATCGCAAATTGTCACAATTTGCTGCGTTTGCTCGTGACGCGATTTTCGCGAAAATAAATTGCAGAGTATGGAATTGTGTGGTTCCGCGCGCACTGCGACAGAAAAATCGCGCACTCGGGCCGGTTGGCGCCCATTCGTATTCCGTTTTTCGAGAATAATCATGACCACTAGAGTCTCAATACAAAACGATGCTAGACGTGGAACATTCTCAGTAATCTGGCAATTGCTTGAATTTTCATTCTATAATAGCCATAATATTTTTTTGGGATATAGCGAAAGATCATTGTATTTCTGATAAAAGAAAGCCTTAATAAATATATCCGCTGTAAAAGGATGAATCCAGTATTGACGATTTTTTCTTTCCCTCCGAAGTAGTAAATAGAGACAAGCAACTTGTACTAAATCCATGGTGAGACTGAGCAATGATCACAATTTTTTTTCGCAGTGCGTGCTCACTGCGTGCACTGTACTTTCTGCGATATTTTACAGCGCGACTTTAAAATCGTGTCGCAAAAAGTAAAATCTTGGTGCGTGCGTGCACCGGCTTAGACTTACTCGTATTTAATACAATAGGTAATGCGACATACTTGTCAAAAAAATTAAAAAATGACAAACGTTTACGACAGGGCAATACTGTTTGATAATCAAAAAACTATGAAAGAAACTTACAAAATTGTTGGATTGTTAGATTACTGGATTGTTAGACACCTGTCGCATGTCGGATATCAATGTCGTCGCCACCCAAGAATCAGTTAGCTTGAACAATCTGCACGTGAGCTAATTAAAGCAAAGCCTTTCTAAGCAGCAAAGTGTTTCCTCCGGGGAAATTACGCGCTCGCTGATTGACGCGCTCACATACCTTCATTTATTAACATTTTATTTATTTTACCCTTTCCGAAGTAACTCCTTTGTTCCTGTCAGCATGAAAACACCTTACATTTATACTGACTTCCTAAACGAAAACGCGAATACTTACTAAAATGATTAATTAATTTCAGAAGTTAATAAAGTGTTAAATGATTATAATTTTATTATTATATAATTAATGTTGTTGTTAATTTCTCTTTCATTTCCATGTATGTATTCATTGGGCGGAATGTTTGTATTAATTATAATTTAATTGATTTGCAGTGTGTTCGTTGAGGTATGGGAATATTACGTTTAAACCTCTGTATTGGTATTTATTGATAACAAAATATATGTTCAGTTCTCATTCAGAAATGGTTCTGAAGTTGTAATCACACAATAATCAAAAATCGACGGGTCATAAGATGAAACCATGACCTGGGAAAGGTCGCCGGTAGATAGTCTTTGCAAGACACAATAATTAACTTACTAATCTACGATGTTTAACAATGTCATATTATTGTGTCAATGTCTGTTTTAAGATCTATACGCATCCAGTTTGTCACCTGCACATGCTTTTCAGATCAGAAATATTGATCACAACAACCACTCTGAACAAATAATCCATTATTTTCATAACACTAAAAAGATAATCAAGTTCTTTTTAAAAGTGATTGGTTTTCGAGTGATTATGGTTTCTATTGTCTTTGTTTTCATTAGCTGTAAACTTCCTCAATGTACTAAAATAAATAAATAAAATAATCTACGCTTAAACTCTATCTCTGTGACAGCTGTGCGTGCACTGTTATCATATTATTTTAAGGGGGAAGCGCTAAGGTAGCCCGCGAAATTCAAATTTTCTTACGTTTCTTGCAATTTGCTGGTCAGTATTAAGTTATACGTCGATCAAAATATGATTCGCGGCCGTAACAAATATGTATTTACATAATTATAATCATTAAAGTCATCAACACAACTCTCTAAGACCACGAAACCCCAAAGAATGACGATTTCATGAAATAGTTAGACTGAGATTACAGTCTCAATCTGTCAAAAATATCTCTAATTTACCTACATTTTTGACATTGATTGTCGCCGAGATGGGATTGTGACTACATTTTGAACATGTTTCAGTATGGGAATTGGCCTACTTTTTATTCAAGCTTTAACGAAGGTCACGGCTTCCAACAAGGTTGACTCACAAAAATATTTCTCCATCATCATTCCTACTTAACCCACTCATCTCCGCACAACTGTGGCTCCCATTCCCTGCCTGGTACGCGGGTCACGTGAGCCAGCTAAACGGTCATGTGTGAGCCTTGCACCGTAATCGCCGTGTCGGCGTCGGTACAAAGGCAACACCTTCTAAACGCGCGCTATACTATTTACTGGCAGTCGATTCCTCAAGATATATTCGTGAGACGAGAATGTTGACTTGTGATGGTTACAATAAGGGAATTATATTAATGGTTGAATATTGTTTGAGGTTATTGCCAAAAGTCACGAATTCGTTCCGATTCGATGCGATGCGAGCCGTTTGGTGGAAATCATCCTTTAAAGGTGGCTAATATTTGGAAGACAGTAAAATAAGGTAGGAATATACCGTAGTCAAATGAATTTGATTTTTTTTGTCAATACAAATAAGACTTTTCATTCCGCAAAAGCCATTTAACGAAGAGAAGAAGAAGAAGACTTTTCACTCGTTCATTTTTCGGTACAGTGTGACTAATTTCGAACTTTATTCAGCGGCAAAGTTGAAAACCGAATTTAATACATTGACAAGTTAATTTTAGATTTTGTGACCAGTCTTGTAGGGAATACGTCACGAAATTCAAATAAATGCGTATTCTCGAGCTCACGTAATACACTCAATAATATATACCTATTTATCTGTGTATTTCTTCTTGTCTGTACATAAGCTGTAAAAGTATATGTGTGCACATAAGCTGTAAAATAAATACTAAGTAAAATAGTTACTTGTACACAATCATCTATTTATTAAACCAAGGTGAGTTCCGGCGACGTGGTGGTGCACGGCGATGTGGTGGTCTTGGCCGCAGTCGAGGTCGACGCAATAAATGTGTGTCGCACAGTGTGCCGCCCTCTTCCGTTTCCCATAACAAAATCATTGTTGGTGACGGGAACAATTTATATTTGTTTTTATTGTTAATTGCCACCATGTTTAATAAGAGAGTTTGTTCGGGGAAACGGGATGTACGAACTACTCGTATGTTGAAGGTTGGGCGGTATTTTTATAGCTGGAGGCTTTATTTTTATACCGACTAATGTGACGATTTATCTTTTTGTGTTGTTACTCCTGGTATGTTTGTGGACTCTTCTGAAAGCACTGCGAGGTCTTTGGACTTATGTTCGAAGTTATACAGCTTATATTCTGCAATAAGAACTGAGTATTTTCTGTTTCAATTTAAGTACAAAACTGTTTTCTTCATAGGAATTAATGAGTAACGAATATCATGCAAACACAAAAACAATGACATTTGCTTACTTTGTAAAGTTTTACATTATTTTAATTATTGTGAATGTGAAGACGATGTGGGTCATTTATTTTATTCATTTTATATTTTTTTGTTATTCTCTCCATGGTCTGGCAGTTTGAGTAATTTATGTGGCCTACACAAATGTTCTTTCTTTGGTATTGTTCGTCGAATCGTTGAACTCCTTAAGTCTTGAGTTGAGCTGCACGATTTCTGACAAATGCGTGCACTGACTGGACAGGTCCTCTCAATCTGTATGGTTCTTTCCTCAAAAGACCATCTCAGACATCGACCTACATGGTCTTCATATAACCTGACTAAGATAGTGTCTGGACTTTAAAAGAGACTATGACCTCTGAGTTTGTTTCGGCCTTTCTTCTCAGAGTAGTCAGATAGGAAAAGCCGACCTCATCTAGTTTAAAAAATATATGATTGACGTGTAAAAGTGTTTGTGCAAACCTACTTACAAAAATAAAATCATTAATATTTATGATAATAATACGTGCCTACATATGTATATAAACTCACGCCTTTTCCCTATGAGGCAGAAACTATAGAACGCAACCTGCTGCCACCCTTACATGCTATTTTTCTTGATAATTATTATTTATTCTATTGTATGACATTAACCAATTTAAGGCTCCTGCAACGATTTTATCGCGTGTCGCGCTTGTTTGAAGGAGCCTCTATTGAATAAATTGGAAGTAAAATTTATGATTTCCCAGCTCTTACCCTCGACTTCATCTACGATCCACAATGAAAAGTAGTCAATGTCCTTCTCCAGGTCCCAGGCTAGCTATTTGTTAAATTTTACAACAATCGGTTCAGTGGTTCAGACTTGAAAAGGTAACAGACAGACCGACAGACGAGAGCGAGTAAGAGTTACTTTCACATTATAATATTAGTAGGTACCTATGAATTACTTGACAATTGAACATCGGCTGCATTAATATCTACCAAATGCTTGGCCTTCTCCATTTAGATTGCTTTCGGCACGCTAAGAAGATGGATCCCTACAAGAGTGTAACCATGTCGGTATATCTGGAAACAGCTTACGATCTGCCAGCAACTCTCAGAACAACCCCCGTGGGGCAGTTGATTCATTTTAATTTTAGAGTATATAACACAATGCCCCATATAGTGCGTTTATAAAAACTACTTTCAAATCGATTCTAACGCACTTCGTAAATCGATTTCAAGGCGTCCGGAACTCTGAAACTGAAAATACCTGGCTGTGGTTTTAAATCCTGGAAAAAGCTTTCAAATACGTCAAGCTTAAATAAAGATGGATCTGTTGGCCAAAACATTTTAGTAGTGGTTAGTTTTTTGGACTTTTGACTATGTTACAATATCTAAACATAAATAAGACCAACTGTTCTGTGTAAAGCGTGCCAAAGAAATATACATACATACATACATACATATACACTCGAAAAACATAACCCTCCTTCTGGCGCAGTCGGGTAAAAATATGAAAGATACAGAATAAATTGTACGGTGCCCTCATAAGTATAGAAATAGAAACAGTAAGGGACTCGTGTCTTAGTGAGCAGCTTAAGGTTATTTTAAATTAATCACTGAATTCAAATGATTCACAGATTCCCTTCAGCATAAAACAAAACTAATTCAAACAATAATTAAATCAAAGACCAAAAATGCGCTCGAACATTCTATCAGCTTTCCAGCGTACTTACTAGTACCTTTGTACTAGTAAGTACGCTGGAAAGCTGATTGAAAGATGATTGGAAATAGTTCGCTTTCGAACTATTTCCAATGTCTTTGCTGTCTACTACATAAAGCTCTTCAAGCACGGAACAAATATCCCGAAAACTCAATATAATAACTAAGTGATGTGAACGCAAAAGAAACTGAGAAAAGTATGAATAATCTTTGTAACTTACTTGTTGGTTCTAGTTCCAGAAGTCTGTCTGTTGTTTGTTGACGTTACTAGGACTTGAGATTCATTTTTCCGAAATAAATCCAATAGTACTGTGTTCCGTACACGATGATTATGTAAACATGTACCTAAATACTGCGGACAAATTACAAGAAAGCCAAAAAAAAAATATGCGCTGAGAAAGTTAACATAAAAAGCATAAAATATGCTTTTCGTTGAGAGCTAAGAAAACTTAAGAAAATTAATGCATTTTGAAATTAAAAGCATACGTTAAATTGAATAAATAATAGCACAAGACGGTACAGCTTAGAATTAAATCACAAAATAAAATTTCAAAAGAATAATAAATTCAGCTCACAAACATTCGCAGCATAAAGCTGTGACATAAATTAACAAAATACAAAAGTTACTAACCGTCCACATACATTCACATAATAAAATCCTTTCAACAACTGCACGGTGTGACTTTAATTAAAATAAACGAGGAAAAAATTATTCTGAAGTTGTCACCTCTCATAACAGGTATGTTCGCGGCGTTGGGTTGGCCAAATTAAAAAGTTCCGGAGTACTTCGGGATTACTCGGGTCGGACTCGGGATAAATTGGGTGCAGCCGAAGAAGCTGTTTTAGGTACTATTTAACACTAATCCCGTGTTGCGAGTTCGTCAAGAAGTTGTTTATTTTCGGAAGGTGTTCGTAAGAATGTTTGCTGAGTTATAGTAATTAATAATTTAAAGAAGGCTTGACCTGCTTTTGTAGCTACAAACATAATTACACTGTCTGCGATGTGTAACTTTGGGTGGTGTGAAAATGAAAAATGGTGTGAAAATTCTACTACCAAGCACGTGTGCTGTCTGCGCTCATTGACGATCGATATACAATTCAGAAAATTCCAGCTAAATACGCGTAAAAGTGTGCAAGAGCCCGATTATCCCCATCGTCAGTTATATTAACAGCTGATGTCAACACGTCGATTCTCACAAGATATCGCTGCGTGCCACTTCATAAATCACATTGACCGCTTTCCCTCTGTCGGCTAAGAACTCGCTCGATTTTTGCTTAAAACAGCCGAACCTCCGCCATTTATAACCAAAGCCCTTCATACATAGGCATCGCCTTTTCCGCGCGCTAGAGGTGGGCCCACTCCATTTACTATTCGAATAAAGATCGAATTGGAGGTAAATCTAAATAGCACACTTTGAATTGATTTAAAGTAGTATGGTAGCGTTGCTTTATCTCCAGGTGGGACTTGGGAGACGGATGTTGAAGAGACTTCATAGATATATCACCATGATGGGCGATACAGTAATATTTGGAGGGTGACGGTTTGATCAGTCAATACAATTGGAAGTTTTTCCCGTTTCGGTACATTTCGTTATCATTATTGTTTTGCATTAAAATATCGAGGAAGATCAAGGCATTAGTATTCAGAGAACTATTATAGTCATCCAAGATAATATTGCACCACACTACGTTGTAGAACCTACCTATTAAATGCAATCTCCAGCACCCAACCACTAAAAGTTAAAACCCGCGAACTCGTAATCCCGCTGAAAACAGCACGTAAAAGCATGTTTATTGTTTATACAATAAACATGCATGCATGCATGGGACTGCATTTGATTTGTTCGCAGCGGTTGATTTGCTTGTTTATACAAGCAAATCAACCGCTGCGAACAAATCTCAACACAATTAGTGGAACTCGGGCGCCGTCGGGCGGGACCACACTCATATGTACGACGCATGTATAACGCGTACAGCAGGACTTTTGAAAAATAATTGTCAAGAACTCGTTTATACAGTTAAAAGTTTACTTAACGAATTGTTTAAAATAACAAATTATGATTGACTATTCTAAATAAGGCGATGTTATGAATATTCACTAGATAGGTAAACTAGATGGAGATGAAAAGCACGGAAATGCAGCGATTTCTGAAGGGGGCAATATAAATACGTAGCAATGAATAAACTTGGAAGACCGGGCGTTGAAAGGCCTCTCACAAGGTGGACCGATGAGCTTGTGAAGGCTCCAGAAATCCACTGCATACGAGAAGCACAGATCCGGTTGATGTGGCGATGCTTGGGGAAGCCTTATCGTCCAGCAATGGACATTTTTTCGGCTAAAATGATCATGATGATACAAAAACTTGATTTATTCATAACACAAGACGTAAGTAATGGTTTTAATCATTTATGGACACCATGTCCTTGTCCATCTCCATTTATTTGCATCAAGTCTTTAAATAACAACATTGTTCCAGTACTAAAACCCACCTGGACATGAGTTACCTTGGGTAACCTGGAAGTCTTTAAACAGACTCCGGACTCAGGTCGGCCGAAGCAAGGAAAACCTGTTCAAGTGGAGATTCATAGACGACTCCGCCTTGAAGTGTAAATATGGTGCTGTTTCACAAACAACGGGACATTTAATATCGTGTCCTGCGTGTCCTGTCAGCTACACCCTACAGGAACTGGTGGACGCTGGCGATGGCGCCAAACAAGTAGCCGAATTTTGGGCCGAGTCCATTTAGATTGCTATCGACATGCTAAGAAGAAGAAGTACTAAAACGATCAAAGTCACATAAAAATAAAAGATCATCTTAAAATAAAGCCGCACGTCCCAGCACTAGGCCCCGACTGAAAATTATTTGGCCCGCGGTTTGTATTCACATATGGCCGCCTATGGAAATGTTTTACTTTGCATTGTAACTGGTGGGGCAACTCACTAGTTACAATTGATCAACTGGTTTTGTCCTTATTGTGCGATTTTTGATAGAAGTTTGCCTATGTTTTATATATTCTGGAACGATAGCCTCAACGCTAGAGATGGGTTTAAATAAAACTTAACTTGTTCTTTATTGCCCATCTCTAGTCACTGCTTTTTGAAATTAGTCGAGTCACAAGACATTTTAAAAATGTTTCGCGGATAGTGAATATCGTTGCTTTCTTTATGTCGAAACGGCATCCTGCTTTCTACAGAACGGGAGACCAATCTCAAAGTTTAAACAACGATGTTACATAATTCACTTTCATTCAAGACTGCCAGTAGCTACTGGGAGTCTGTCAGACAACCGCGGAGATCAAGCAAGCTTGTTTGATCTCCGCGGTTGTCTTTCAACAACGAGCTTCTGACAATTAGATTGTATATTCAACCTTCCTTTAGAAATTATCGTGTCTAGAAGCGACCTGTCGCTTGAGCATTTACAATTCTAGGCGGTTGTAGTGTAGTAATAAAAATGTGTACAGAAAGCCCACTGTTGAGATCACAACGTATCAAGAGAAACTGTAGCAATAGCTCTCTAGAAAAAAGAAATATTAACAACTGTGGCAGGACTGCACAATTAAGGTGCATCAAACGTCACCTTAACGACAACGACATCTTAAGATCTAAAGTTCTCAGCAAGAAGCACCACCATACTGATTAGTTTGCATGAGCTTTTCCCGTGTAGTTCGTGCAGATACGAAAGAAGTTTAATTAATCATGGAGGCTATTATAATTCCTTCCTTATTTTTCAAAAACTGTGCTATTGAAGATCCTTCTAATGTTTTATTGTGTTGGACTTTTTAAACGTTTTTGTACCCTCTAAACTTAACACCGCGACTTTCAAACCCGTTTAGGCAAATGTTGACAGAGCGTCGTAGTGACGCTAAAGTTATCACAACTCAGCACAAAGCTAACGAATAATCCGATAGTTGTGGCCATTCCTAATAGTTTCTTAGCAAATAATTCGACAGCATCCCAGACGTAGCTGTCTGTCGGCCGTATATTTCGGTAGTCGATCCATCAAGTTAGCTAAAATAACTGAGGAGGCTAAGGAGATAATTTAATAAAGAACGTGATTGGTTGCTTAAGAGATTTTATAAGCAAACTCATCAGCCCCTTACATATATATATGATAAGATAAGATAAGATAAACGTTTATTCACAAGAAATGTGGTTATATAATGGTGGTAAGGTAATTCTAATCCCGTCACATTCTACCATAACAATGGTGCGTAAATATGTCAAAGTTGTACGAAAATATATATATATAAAGAGGGCTTGACCATAACATTATTCGCCCGTATCGGTAATTTGTGTTATAATATGGATTGTTGTTTGTTAAGTACTATTTGTTGTACTCTGGACGCTTTTAACGCGTACGTCTTTCTTAATTTTTTACATCGTTCTCACATTATATAATTTTAAAATCAAAAGTAATGATGTAACTAATATTTTTGTAAAATATAATTTAAAAAAAAGTGTCCCTGGAGTTTCTTGCCCGTTCTTCTCCATAGGTACCTACGCTTTGGAATGGGCAACTAGCGTCATATTTACTGACTGACCGACTTCTTGACAATTTAAAAGTGCCTGTAAATGGTTTAATTGAAATAAATGCTTTGAGTTTGAGTTTGAGAATAAAAATAAATATTCATTAAACTTTTATTCAATTGTTTACGTTAAGACGAAAAACACGAGCACAGAGTTACAAAGCGCATGGTGAAGGGCCCATTTATCCACCTACCCTCCGCGAAGTTATTACAGAGAACATTGGACACAATAGCAACGCGTTCCGGAAGGCGACAATAAGAATTAATAAAAGTTGCGCCTAATACCTCACGTGAGGTAAGTTGTGAAGCAAGACGCCCGATAACTGGTGCTGCTATCATGCGTGTAGGGTTACCATAATTATGTCGTGATAGGGGATTTATTGTGTAAACTAAAACTAAATCAAATCGATAATATTGTAAGCCGGATTACCGGCATGGACATGTTAGACTGAGGTTTACATAAATTACGTTGGTTTTAATTTTATAGTCATTGCAAAATTAATCTTCTTATAGATACGTTATTAATTTTTAAACGAGAATAAATAATATTGTTTATTTTAAGTCATATATTTCAAAGAAGTGACACTGAAGAATATACTATTTCCAGAGTCATGTTTTCAGACTAAACTTCGCTCCATTAATAAAACTGATCTACATAGTTTTAGCTGTTGTACGTTTATTGCAGATAACATATTAGGTACACCATAAATTGACTAATGACATAACACAAGAACACACACAGAACGAAATCCGTCCCTAAATCACCGAAGTGAATTTGATTAATTCATCAACGTGGCGCAACCTCGCGCAGTTGCCAAAGTTGCCGATAGATTTTAATTATTAATACCTATATAGTTCCCGGGAGTTATTCTTCAAGTTTAGAAGTGGATCGCGCCGCGTGCGTAATTAGAATGATTGCTGGCAGCACTGTGGCGGCATGTACCACGAAGTTGGTCGGCGAGCTTCCCCAGCCGCTGCCGTACCTACAATTAACTTAGGACGTTTTGTTTGTTTGTATTATCGTGGAATAATTTCTGCAACTTTTTGGAGGCCTTGTCGAATAGATTTGCGTGGCTAATGTACTTAGGACGAAAACATTAAAAAGTTTTGGTGAATAATTAAAGAGCGGAAACTCAGGGAAATGATAGTCAATATTTATTTCAGCTTTGATTGCTGAAGAAGCTTCAACACACTTTTTAATTAAGTACCTATTTATTTCCCATTTCGTGGTTTCAATAGCTAAGTTTATCAAAGAGACATCAATACAAGAAAATGTGTGTTAAAACCCAAATTAACTTTACCTACAAGACTCCCAGCTGACTCAACTGTACCTTACAAGCTCATTGAATATCACTTCGCTACAAAATTCATAAACCAATTTATTCGTAGTCCTTCTAAAAACAGTGCCTAGTTTCACGCATGTCACTGTCCGTTCAACCCCCGGCATACGAGTAATTTATCAAATAAACATGTTTCGAAAGGGATGTGTGCTCCCAAACTGTCACAGAGTAAAAAGGATCTTGAACTGAAGTTTATATCGTTGAGAGAAACTACAGCTTACGGTAACTTATGCAAAGGACAAATGATTATGATCTATTCATAGTCTGTAGCGCCGCTTTTACGGTAGTTTTCTTGGAAAAAGAATGGGAAATTATTTGCGGGAATGGGACTGGGAGTGCACATTATTATGTGAACATAAAGTTTGTGATTTTAGGCCGATAAAACAATAATAAATAAGGTTTTCCTGCACGTATCATTTCACAAGGTTTCCAAATTTATTTCATGAACTTAAAAATATACTCCTATTAAATGCTTTACATTAAATGCTTTACAAAACTTTACATTCATCAGACGCCAAACGTCTGATGAATGTAAAGTTAATTTAATATGCTGTTATTTAATAGTAGATTTTTGCATCGAGCGCAAAGTGAGTTATTAATGCAAGAGCCCGAGCGCAGGCGAGGGCACTAACTATTCTTTCAACTACCAATCTACCTACCATGATAAAATATACCTACTCAAAATAAACACTCAAGTTAATGAAAACAAAGTTTTCCTAAGCTTTTAAATATTTATCCCGCGACTTTTGTGGCAAAAGGTTATTAACAATTCATTTGCAGCTGTTTTTATACTTTCTGGAGTTGCATTTATATCGCTATCGCTATTTCCATTTTTTAATCTTTTCTTGCTAAATATGAAGTATCAAAGTTTTATAATGGTACAAAATGCGCGCCATTTGTTTTTTGAAGTGAAAACTTCTTTAACGGCGCTGTGTACTTTTTTTGGAATGGGTAAAAACTTCTAAATTCGCGTCAGATCACGTGACCCTGATCGAAAATTCGTAAGACGTAAAACGTCAGACGTCTCGCCCACAGCCTCGATTCTAACTGTCAAATCAAAAAGCTCTAAATATTCGGGCGTAGACTGACAAAAATAATAAACTGTACTTAATTTTTTAAATATTTCTATTCTTTTACTACACAATTGAAGCTACATTTATTAGAAGAAGCTAAGAAAAGTGATAATTTGAAGAAAGCTCGACAGGCGAAACAAATACGAAAGTTTAAAACAATATTCCGTGATACAGATTTTATCCATATTTACAGGCTTTCTGAGGATTTAATTAATATATTGGAAGATGACTTAACTCCATATATGCGTCCGCGACTTCGTTCCAGTGGTTTAACCAAGAGGCTAAAGGTTTGTTTACATCTAGGTTTCTTGAGATATGATGGGTATACCTCACCACACACCAACAAAAGCCTATTGAATTCCTGATGTTTCAGATATTATGCACAGTATCATTTTTGGCTAATGGAAGTTACCAAAAAATCATTGGGAAGAATGTAGACACATACATATCTCAGTCTTCTGCCTCTAGGGCAATCCACGAAGTTATTATTTACAATACAATGATAACTTAAACACAAGTCAAGATTGCACTTAATTCTAGCTTCATTCATTGATTTCAGGTGACTCAGGATATCCTCAAAGGCCTTATTTAATGACTCCCTTTAGTAATTCAGAAACTGAGACTCCAGAGCCATTACAACAATTTGCACAGCAGTGCAAGAAACAGTGTAGAGGACTATTGGAATCCTGAAAGGACAGTTCAGATGTTTATTAGTACATAGGGTATTGTACTATGATCCTATAAAAGTGGGAGAAATTGTGATGGCTTCCTGTGTTTTAAACGACATATGTAATAGAGCCGGGCTACCAGCTCCTATGATGATGAGACCAATGTGACTTAGATGAAGAATCTAGGTTACTTGGAATCCTGACACATCAGGCTCCAACACATGATGACTTAGAGAGTAGGCTGATAAGTAGGCGAGATTTAGTTAATCAATTATGGCGAGCATGTTGTATCTACAATTTATGCGTTCCTTTACAGATGTGGTTAACGTGTTTAGATAGAATATACTCACCATTATTGATTAGATACAATAAATAGGTATTTAAATTATTAATAAAAATATTATTATAATCAACAATTGTCATAACGTTTAAGGTGTGTATTTAAAGTGTGGTGTTTAAGGTGTATATGATTAGTATAATATCAATAGCCTATAATAATATGTGCCTATTTATACCTTAGTCCCTATTTGTACTATATTTTTAAATGGGTAAGAGTGTATACAGGGGTATGAGAAATTAAACAGATAACTGCATTATTTTCTTTTTTATTTACTATTAAAAACAATCAATCAAATCAAAAATCATTTATTCAAAATGACTTTTGATATTCAGTTAGAAAAACTTGATTCTATACAATAGTAGGTATGCAAAGTAATTAACATTACAAGAAACAGGACATTTAATTAAATAATTTAGTATATACAATGAAAACTACCCAAGCAAAACAAAATTAAATAAGTGCCTAAATAAAAGCCTGCAGGCATAAAGAGCATGCCCGCTAACAAACATTGACATTTACTACAAAAAAACAGTTCTTATACTTAAACTTCTTAACATCCATCTTAAATAAACTTAAAATTATCTAAACATAGTAGTAGATCCATGTTTCGGAGATTCAACTTCCTCGACTGATGGATGCTCATAAATCCTGCAGTGCCTGGGTCTGCCTTGACCATGACTCACTTATTTCCTTAAAAGTCGAACATCCTCTGCTGGTTGTCAATAAGAAGTCTCTCATTTTCCAAACACCTCTCTTTAATGGCGACAAAACATTCAGTCAGGCTCGCCATTTGGATTGCCTTTGAGAAGGTGGTGAGTGCTGGATCAGACGGCGGTGTGCCGTTCGATGCCTACGAGATGCTATGAACATAAAAATGCAACAAATTACTATACAGAGGTAAAACAAATATGTAAGTATCATCAACATCACATCACTCTCCCTCTAAAGGAATAGATATTACAATGTAGTATACATATTAGATGTAGTCTATATCTTGATTCTATTAGATGTAGTCTATATCTTGATCTTGATTGAATAAGGGCTGCTGTTGAAAACACCTACAGAAAATCCCAACAAATTGGCCCAACCCGGGAATCAAAAGTGAGACCACTACTATGTAGTGCTTTTTACACTAAACCAATATTAACCAAATTATAATTAAGTTAACCTTACATGAAGATGCAATTGGGGCATTACTCCTATGATGACGCATTGCAAGACTGCAAGTGGTGATCTAGCCTCAAACTGTAATACAAAAAAAAGTTATCTAAATATCCATTATAAAGTTAAAACATATTATTGTAAGACTTTTATTTAAAACTTCACCTTTTGTTCTGTATTAGGCTGGTTTTCCATTGGCACATTGTCCCTATACAAAGATGGGCCTGTTTGTATGTCCGTTCGCCCTGCAAATATAACATTACATTATTATATTTTATTAGAATTAATTTACTGGTATTGAAGGTGTGGACTGTTCGGTCTGGAGCATGCCTCTAGTAGATTGTTCTACAGGCAGTAATTGGTCAGTAGGTCGTCTTAGGGGTTGCTTAGGACTCTACAAAATTAAATATGAAAATTATAATTTCCAAGTACCTATACAGTTTTCATATTATGTAATGAAAGTATAGCACTTCTTGGCATGCTAAAACACACAATGTTACGTTACAACAATAAAGTTATACGTACATATTATAGTAAAACAATAGCTAATCATGTAATTTACTTAAATTTTATTAATATCTCGTGTATCATACAATACTCGTGGATGAGACAATAGTAATAATAGCCATATACTATCAGTGAAAAAATCATAATACTCACATTTCATTAGGTAGTTGTATTTATCCTCTTAGTCACAGAACTACCTATGTTAAAAGCACTCGCTGATACAAATAATCAAGCACCCAAAAGTTTAAAAACTACAAATTCAAGTGATTTTGTTAGCGTCGCGTCATCGGTTGTTATTGTTATCATGTTATGTCATGTTGACTTTTAATTCATCGTCGCGTCGCGTTGCACGAATAGAGCAAAGGAATCGTCATTCAGCCTTAAAATGTAATAAGAAATATGAAATAAGCTCTTTTAAATATGATATTGGTTATAGTTTAACTCTGTGCCTCCTGTGATAAGTGATATAACTCGAGTTGTACCCTTTTTGTGATTTTCACATGAGCATTATCAAAAAAAAAATACGTCTTTTTTGGTCTAACTCACGTTCTTCTATCTGCTATAGTTTCGGAGATAATTTTGTGCAAAGTGATACAACTATAGGGATTTTGGCAAAAAATTCGTTACAATCGATATTTGTCAAGATGTAACCCCAAAACCGGTCACTTAACACACAATTTTTCGTGCTTTGTGATTTAAATGCTATTGTATTTAACTTCACATTTTATTTTTCAGTTCATTTATCGTGAATTTTGATGTGACTAGAGTAATATCCCTTTAAACTAAATCTTTCGATATGCCTCTAGGATACAAATCGACATGTATCTACAAATCTGAATGTAAGGTATGCTCTTTTTTGTGAAAAGTGATACAACTTGACTTAAATCATTCTACACAAATCTGTTTTTTTATGTGTAAACAGATATAAATGTAGTTGTATCTAAAATTCCAACCAATTGTAAAAACATGGTACAAAATAATAAATGTGCTAAGTGATACAAGTGCAGGTAGCGGGGGTTCGAGGGGGTAATCGGAGGTGTGCGGGACGTAGAGCCGTATTAGCTCACTCGTGAGTCGTGCGCTCCGCCCGCAGTGTCACTGCGACTGTAATGGAGTGTGTTCACGTCCGAATGCGCCATGGATCGATGCGTAAGTTGATAGATGTATCATTTTACACGAAATTCAATAATATTGAGATTTTTGTTATTGTATTGAATTAAATCACCTTACACCAAATAACGAAAAGTTGACACAATAAAAATATTATGTTGCTAAGTTGTAAGTATTGTTTTTAAGTAGGAGGTCAAAGTAATTTTCCCTCGTTGTAATAAATCTAGACATTTAATTTTATTATATGATATTATTTAAAGAATACCTATGGTTTTCTTACTCTTTATTTTTTTTTCAGCTTAAATCTCGAATTGATAAAATAATGAAATTGGCTACTAAATCGGATATTGAAGAAAACATTTTGATACCCAGGAAAATGGCTGCGAATCAAGAGAGGAGCAAGAAACGAGCAAAACGGTTGACGGGTCATGGCACCGAGGTCGCTAGTAAAGGCAATAACGTAATTGTATAACACCTTATCAACACTTGAAATATAGCTGTTTGGCTAAATCGTGCATTCAAAACATAAACGGCCGTTTTTGTTACAAATGCACGATTTAGCTAAACAGCTATATTTCAAGTGTTGACAATGTGTTATAAAATTACGTTATTGCCTTTTCTACAGTAATAATAGACCACATTTTGTATTTTTGATTCTATTTACGAGTTATGACATTTTTTCGATTGGCGGCGCTAGTGGACTGTAAAAGGCCCCTTAATTAATAGATGGAAAGACTATTTTTTTCTTTACAATGTTAGTCTACCTACAGGTGGACATTTAAAAGGTTTTTAGGTTTTATAAGAGGTTTTTGATTTAATTGTACTTTTAAAAGCTATGTGAGATTATCTACCTCTAAAGAAAGTTTAAAGTTTTGTTTTTTTTTTTGTTATTTTTATAGATTAAAACTTTATTGTGATACTTTGTATTACACTGAGTAGGTCAATTGCTTGCTGTGATAGCTCATCAAAACTGATCTGTGCCATTACTTAGTTTTAAGTTTCAAACTTTTGTTTATGATTATGTTCCTTTTGAGAATACCTAGTTACAATCGTATTGTCAGATTGTGATGATTTGATCTCCATTTAGTTGTATAAGAATTTTGATAAAAATGTGCCTTAACGACTGTATTTTTAGTTTAATAAACGTTGATTTTTTTATTTTTCTAAAACTTGTATTTATTTACACATATCACTATCTTTTTTTTTTGAGGGGTACATCTTGACTTACATCATTTAACATATCTTCTGAAAGACTAGGATTTTAGTAAATTGATACAGTTCAACTAAAATATGTAAAGAGGTGACTGATAAGTAAAAAAAATAAATCTTAAGGGTTATATCTTCATCTTTTGTTTTAGCACATTTTGCTAGAATCATTATTCTAATGAGTTATTAGACGTTTTAACTTGATGTATATCAGTTTACACTAAGACAATTTATTGGTGCAAGCTTGGTGCAACGTAATATAACTGTACAAGTATCATTAATAACTTAATTTTAGCACATAAAAACTAAGTAAAAGTTACAAGTCGCAGGTTTTTCATGAATTACTTCCAAAATTAAATATCTATCAAAAAATCTAAATTATATAGAGAAAGAAAATGTTTTGTTCTACAAAAGAGTGCACTGATATTTTACCTAGCCCACTTAATTAACGAACTAGATTTTTTTTAATCTTGTTTTTGCTGTCCTGTAAAATGACGTTTTTTGACTTGTATCACTTATCACAGGAGGCACAGAACTGTATTCCTTATAATACTTAAAGATAGACCTTTAATATATATTTTAAACCTATTTTAAGTGAATACTTGTTTAGGCGCGTTGGGCATTTTTTGTAAGATGGGAAAAACCATTTAACTCGCGCCACCTGTTACCGTAAACGACACCGCGCGTGTTTTGTTTATAAGACGATTCAAAAAATACCCGCTTCGGATGTGTTCGGCTATCCTCGGGATGTAGGTACTCGGTTTTAATGTACCTATACCCGATATGTCAGTGAGTGATGGCAAAGTATCCTTTGTGTTTTGTTTTCACTTCTGTCGGCACTCCCGGAGTGCCACTGTTTTTTTTTACTGAGTCGGTTTTATTGAGCCGATTTTTATTTTCAGCCAGTATCTTTTTAATCTAATGCATACATTTTATATTAAACATAATGGGAGACATTAAACCTCTGTGGTAATTTATATCTAAATAAAAAACAGTGCATTAATGAATAACTGTGCAACCATGAGATTTCATACAACATTTCTGCACTGTTTTGGTTCTTAGCAAAAAATATGTCCTTTGTGATCGGATTTGTAGTGATTAATCATAACATTACTACGTAGTTGAAAGAAAAAACAATTTATGAATACCACCACCTATGATAAAGACTTCAATAAAATCACCCACAAACAGTTCAAAGGACTATTTTTCAGTTACAGAAGTAAAAGACCCGCGTAACGTAATGTTGGCTTAGTATCAAAACGTCAACGGATAGACAAAATCCGAATGCAAAGGAAGCCATATGAAACTGTCGAAAAAAAAAAACGTTAACAAGGCTCGTGACCTCGTTTTCAATCCACGCCACATTTGGCAGGCGCGGCGAGGGAATTTTAAAACAAAGACCGAATGGAAGTAGGTCGGCAACTGGCTGTTCTACCTTACTAGTAGGCTCGCCAACTTTTATATGATTAACGGGAAATGAGTGGAATAAATATTGTGTGAACAGGAAGCTTGTGTCAAGTGGGAGTTGTGCACTGCGCTGTGCAGTTTGTTTTTGATACATGTTTTATATGGGTAACTTGTGGTGGGTTTTAAGCGTTGTTATAATGAACTACGTATTAACTTGCACGTTCTAGTGATACTGTACTTTTGTATTGCAATGATTGTTTCATTCTTTAGTCGGGACTTTCTCAATATTATTAAAGGAGCTTGTGCCCAATGATATAGTAGAGAAATATAGTAATAGGTACATGGACCCATTTAATTTTATAAGCATTTAAAACCAATAGTGCTCTTCCTCATACGAAACATTCAAGAAAATGTTTTGCTTGCTAAAATTGTACGGCTTGAGCCGGGAAAGGCAATTTTGCTCTAATTTTTACCAAAATCAATATGCAAAATATTAGACATTCACATGTCTCGGAAAACTTAGCACATTTCGGCTCTGCCCTGAATTCTCGGAAACTCTCACCGCAAGTCATTTCCGACGTTTAGGCTCAGGAAAAACGGTCTTATGCCTGTATAATAAGGGTTAGCTTGGATGTAGGTATTAGCCACTTGGGGTTCAAATGTTTCTAAGAGACGTCGCGTCGTAAAAATATAATGCATAGTGGGCGATATGCGAATAGGGAATCCAAAGAGCATTCCGTGTTTATGGATTCATAAATTTCCCGAATCATTTGCTAGGGGAGAAAGAAAAATAGCGGTTATTTTAGTTATTTTCATTTTTCGTAAAACCTTGTGAGCGGTTTGGACGTGATATATGTCTATCGCTAATGATCGGGAAATTAAGGGAAATAAAACGCATTAGTAAACTGTTCTCCTCGTTTCGTTTGTAAGTAACTGTTTGTAAATTTATCATCAGGGTGGCGACAATTACTTTATTTATAGCTGTTTTAGAGGCAATAACAATTTGATGGCTCGTTGATAAACCAGGTCAGGTCTTTAATTTGATTCAAACTTTGGATAAAACGCAATTGGTTTTTTTTATGTACTTAGTCAAAGATTATTGTATACCGCTTCGTTGACTATTGTCATCATGTTTATCTAGTTTTTATGAGACAACAACTAATGCACAAGAAGTCAACGACCAAAACCCTTCCTTCCCGGACAAAAGGAACCAATTTACGTGATAAGCATCAGTGCAGCACTCGTGAGCTCGTAAAATAGTTAATAGACGATAAAACTACGTTATGGTCTTATCAGACGTTAATATAACACGGCTGGCCCTGAATTTAGTATCTGATATGCTCATATGAGTATCAATTTTGGCTAGAACACGTCCATACTCTACAACTCTTTGGTCACCAATTTGATCGTCAAGCGCGGTGTTTTTACAACTGTTTAAAACTCAAGTTCACTCGAGTCAAATCCTACCATGCAATGTGTATATATAGATAATTCATAATAATATGGCAAAATATATATAATAATGATGTGGCAAAATATGAAAGCAAATGTTTTTATAACAAATCTTCATCAAATAATTGTAATGACGGTACGGTGTCAGCTACCTCCATACCAAATTTTATCAAAATTGGTCCAGCCGTTTGAGCGTGAAGAAGTAACACAATACACACAACAACAGGGTGATGTTATTATCCTTTCGGCGGCCGCGACTTAGGGGTCGTGGGTTCGAACCATGACAAGCACTAGGTATATTTTGTGTAAATTATTTCATCACCTCTGTTCTCAAAACGGTAAAGGAAAACATCGTGAGGAAACCGGCATGTCCTAGAACAAGAAATTCGAAGACATGTGACATGTACCTACCAACCCGCACTGCATGGGCCCGCGTGGTGCATTACGTCCCACTCCCTCTCATCGAGAGGTGGCCTGTGTCCCAGCAGTGGAACATTATAGACTGATTATACTTATGCTCATTATCCTTTTGAATTATTCCAGATCTTCAGAACACACTCGTCAGTGTCACGTGGGTGACTTCGTCTCCACTTTAAAAACAAGTATTTCACCTAAAGGTCTTAAAATTCGTCGCAGAGTGTGAAGTGGAAAGCAAGTTATGTGATGCATATTAAATACTTGTTATTGGAACTGTTTAGATAAAATATTGTTGCTTTAACAGCCCGTCCCTGAGAGGTTGAGGTCACAAGTCATGTGGTGGCAGATCATTACAAGCAGTTTATTAGCATCACCATTCTAATCCCACATATATATGTAAATGCGAATGTGCATTTGTTGGTTTGTACTTCTTTCACGTAGCACCAGAGTATCAGATCGACGTAATATTTTGCATAGAAATAGTTAATAGGCCGGAAAGAAAAAAAAAACTATAAAATGCACGATACCTATGGATGTTAAGCCGCGTGTAAAGCTGATAGCTAAGTACATACAAACACTCCTTAGAGGGAGTCGGTGAGTTTTTGTTCAAACGCATAAATTGTGCTGTTTCCGAAATCGATTTTTACTAGTGATAAAATAACACGTATTAAAAAGGAATTTCTCAGTAGCAGTCCAGAGTTCGGATTTGTGTCCGGTTGTTGACAATAGGCTCATCCCCTGATACTTGGGACCATAACTGGCGATATGTGGGTGTCACCATACACAGCACAGCTCTGCCTAACCCTCCGGGAAATACAAGCATAATGTTATGTTATGTAAACGATTTCAATTATTTTAATTCTGAAGCATCAGATTGTATTTTGATTTTCGGATCAATTATGATGCGTCAATTTGTGGAGCGGCCTCATTGACGAAGCCTCACCGTTAAATATTCAGCGCTAACTATAAACACAGGGTAAGAACTTGCAGGTGAAAAGTTTTAGTAAATTTCGGAGGCAAAGAATTGATAGTGATTTTCATCGGAAAACAGGGAATTTAACAGAGAATTTAAAAGTTAACATGCAGTGAAATAAACATTTCCTAAATTTTTTTAGGATATTTAGATTGTGTTAGAGTGTTAGAGTTTAGAGAAGTGTTTCTGACTTTACACAATAGCAAGATGTAGCCCAGAAGATTTATAACAGACTCAGAGATTGTATGTAATCAGTGCACCAACTTCGACAAACACGTGATTAGTGTTTGTTAATGATGGATTCTTGGGAAGGTGTCTTCTAATGACGTTTGAAAGCATATACTTAAAAGAACTTTTTAATTTGCAAGTAAAACTTGGTACCTCTGCAAATAAAAGCGTCACATTTCGAAGAATAATAATCTCACACACAAAACTGTTATTTGAACAAAATGCACATCAAACACGATATGAAGAAAGGGCGCCATTAAGAATTCACGTCACTACGAACTTCAAAAGAGAATTTTTAGAAAAATTAAGACTTCTTCCATAGTAGACTATCGAAAAGTGTATGACGCCGCTCCTGAGAATGCCGCTGTTAGATGTGGCGAAACGACCTGGAAGTTGTATTTATTTACTGACACTTACCATCGGATAAAAACTGTCATTGTCAACATGCATTACCACCTATTTGAAAAAGGCGGTAGGTATATTGTTTTCTAACTAACTATACTTTTTATGGAATTTAGATAAATTCTAATTAAAATCAAAACAAAAAAGAAACAAAAGATTCAATTTTTTTCAAAACAAAAGATAGGTTGCAAAAGATAGGTGCCAGAAATAAAATGTCTCAAAATCTATAATCAACACTTGAAGTAACATCAGCTAAGGCTACCCCATGACGTCACACAACAAAACAAGTCGCACTTTTGCTTAACTGTTATCAAACAAGTTAGCCCGGAGCTAACAAAGCGAAAAATAATGACCGCTGTGTGTCCCCGGGGTTATACAAAATACGTTAGTTTAGTTCTTCTTTGTATTGGGAAAAAGGTTCATTCAATGTTCCGTGTATCGGTAATGTAGTCTAAAGTAGGTTTATATCGTAATGGGAACGTAAATTTTTCCATACTTAGAAGATAATTATTTACAATGCTGTAGGCGGTATATGTATCTGAGGATTATACGAGGTAAAATCTATCTACCTATATGTAGCTTGTATCTATGTAATTCTTTCAATAATATTATGTACAGTGAACAAAAGAGTTAGGTATGCAGGGTCGTCGATATAGTTGAAGTTTAGTAAGAAACCGATGGATGTTGTCGACTGAAGTTTAATTTGATAAATAGAAAGAATGAAAGATGGATTATGTTGCACAAACAAAACGCACATTGCAAATAAAAAAAAATAAAAAGACAAAATATACACACAACGTAGTCAAAAGCTTCGTACTCAAGCTTAAAAAAATGTTGACAATTTTGTCCATTGCTTGATGTCAGGGCCAGGGACCAAAGACAACACACATTATTGATTGATATTGACAATACAAATCAATCCGTGATGCGCTCGCAACACTGACATAAATATGATAACAAAACAACGTGAAAACAACAACAATCAAAACAAAAACAAAATGCCAATTGCAGAGTGGAAAAATAACTTCTTTTGTAACAAACAACAATAATAAGGACAATTAAGCCGTGCGTCGCATCTGTGCAAGAACAGGTCGTTGCTCAGGACGAACCTATCGTAAACAGCGCTGATTTTCAGCAACTACCTCTCGAATGACGTAATGACGTCCCACCGTAAATCGTGCCGTGAATGAGCTGTTTGTTTTCTATTATTGAAATTAAATTTTATTCGAGAACATCCAAGGGTTACTTACTAAACTTCAACTATATCCGACGATCCTGCATACTTATCTCTTTTGTTGACTGTACCTACTTTTTTATTTTCGCACTGCTAAAACAGGTAGGTATAGTGAGCAAACGTGGATATAAGTTCAATTTTGTAAAACATCCTTTACCATGTCACGTCAGATACATACAACCAAATGTGTTTCTAAAACTAAGTTGTTACTGTTGTCTACTCACTACATACTTGGTCACACTTACTTTGTACTGAGATTGACAATATTCCACAATAAGAGTTTACTCAAAAAAATCTGCACAGTAAAACTCAACTAAACTGAGAATAGATTTTGGATCCTTCACTTGACAGGTTTATTTACAAACGACGGGCCAAGACAGATTAAAACCAATTTAAATTCCATAAATGCCTTTTAATTTCAGAGCCTAGAAAGAATTTGGAAAATTAGAATATACGGGTTCTGGTATAGTGGACCGTAAGAATTTAATTCCCTACGTCTCGCGGCGCTCATTAAAATGTCCGAAACAAAAGAAAAAAACTGTCAACTTGGACCAAGTTTAATTGCCTTAATAAATCTGGAGGCGAGAAATTTACGGCAATGAAGTGAGCGGAAACGATGCAGGTGGATGATTAGGTTAGTTTGTAGAACAACGAAGTGAGCGGCGACGATGCAGGTGGATGATTAGGTTAGTTTGTAGAACAACGAAGTGAGCGGCGACGATGCAGGTGGATGATTAGGTTAGTTTGTAGAACAACGAAGTGAGCGGCGACGATGCAGTTGAATGTAAACATCCGACTGGAACACGTACAGGATTATTCTACAAACTAACTATTAGGTTAGTTTGTAGAATAATCCTGTACGTGGCTTCGCCCGCATGGATGTCGGAAATTACCCCACGGGAACGTGCTACTGGAACAAAAATTAGCCTATGTCCTTCCCCAGGATACCGTCTATCTCCTTGACTATCAATTTTATTGAAATCCGTTCAGTGGTTCAGGCGTGAAAAGGCATGTATTGGGGAAAGGGAAATGGGGGAAGTTTGTGGTAATAAAGTGGGGTGAGGTTTTCGGGAATGTGTGAAGTTCCTAACACATGCTACGAGACTGCTACGCCTTCGTAGGACAATACTACGCCGATGTTGCGTAGCTTACCGAAACGTGCTAAGAAGAAATAAACTGGTAGTCGCGTAAATTGATTAGTGTTTTGTGCCATATGCAGAGTATCCAAATGTAGTCCGATGAAAATTGTTGCAGGTTAATTGACTAATAATTCACAATTCTTTTTGTAAAGTAAATTAAAAAATAGGCTCCTTAAAAAAACAATTCAACGAACGAACGATTTAATACGATCTACTCTTTACTAGGACTTACTAAAAGCAGAATTAGTCATGACGACTTCAGTTGGATCGAATCGTACCTTCATTATGTACAGCGAGGATATTCCGCTGATTTAGTGGCCTCGCAAACACTCGGATGCAAATGAAACTCTTTGTAAGGAATCTTAGAGGTTTAATACGTAAAAATTCTCGACCAAAACCTGGCTCAGCGTGACACAAGGAAATAAATTGTTAAGTATAAGTTACAGCTAATGAACACTTAATTGAGTGTGAAGAAAATTTTAAAATTATTATCCAAATTCTTCAAATACACGCGATATTTCGAGCCCTTAAGCTTAAATATATAATTTCAGCGGGTTGAAATCTAGTGCTAGCATGAGGCGGCTACGTGATTAGTCCATTTAATATTTAAACTATTAGATCTTACCTACACGCTTGCCAATAATTTTCATAACGGTTTTGACAAAGTACCAAAATAACCCTCCTTTTGGGCTTCGCCGCAGTCGGTTAAAAACTACTCAGTTTTTATTCAACATTTCGGAGTGTATTACAAAATTGGACCTAGGTTTCTTTTCAGCCTAAAGAAATTTATTTGTAGGTGGCGGAGGTTGAAAAGCAACCTATTCGCCTAAGTACCTTTTCAGGAATCTTGAAAAGGAGAGCGTCCCATTTGGGATTCTAATAACCCAATGTGTCTCCCAATTAACGAATGATAGTCTGCTTTAGTTAATTCTTTACAAAGGTCGGACAGAGTGATTTAAAGGCAAGATAATCAACGGTCTTAATTAATATTAATGACCCTGTTCCCGACACCGGCGGACCACTATTTTGACCAATATCTTTTACATTAAGAAATATTTTAAATGTATATAATAATGGCGAAAATATATAATCAATATAACAGCTCATACAGGCAGAATTGATACGGGTGTATCTACTCTGCCTGTCACTATCACAGTTTTGTTTGACAAGTCCACATAAAAATTCAAATTGAAACAAAATATGCCACTTAACGTTGTGGTTCGATAATATCTTTTAGTTACATACAATTTCTGATTATTCTACGAACAGAGTCACCATTTAAATGTTTACTCTCAAGCAAATCCTTGCCAAGGCCAGGCCCTCAGATTTTCCACGAAGTCTTCTACGAGCCATCATAATTACCTACTGAAATAATATATTTATTCACGAACAGTAATGAATATTTTTTGAAGGAAACGCGTTTTCCTTGACTCAGTTTTACCATGTGTGTTTTGTTTTAAAACAAACAGCGTCCACTGAAACCACTGCTAATGAGAATTCAAATTGGATTTAAATCCACGTAAAATATTACTAGAAGGAATACCTAATAATTTATTCCCAATAAAATGTTTTGTGGTCAGCACACAATTGTAATACTCAGGTATTCTATCCATACAAACAATATGTTATGTGTGAATGCAAAATATTCCTGGTCATGAAAGGCGACGCCATATCGGCATAGATTATTTCCTCTTGACTGTACTTACCTGTCAAAAAGAAGAACCTAGATAAAGTGGATAAGACAGAAATTAAAACAGAAGAAGAACTAGCAGGGAATCGGGGGGGGGGGTTCAGTGTATCGGACCGGAATATATCGAATATTGTATATTTATTTATTTGTTGTGTATTTGTTCATTTTGTTCATAAGTATGTATGCATGTACATATTATATATCTATGTATTTTATAGTAATTTCCTAGCTAATTCCCGTATGTTGCACCTGCCATGTTTTGTCTCTGCATCACCTTATGGTTGACTGGTAGAAAATGCCTCAGGTATTAAGTCCGCTTTTGTACACAATTTTTTCACTTATGCATACATTTTTAATAAATAAATAAGTATTGCAAAATTAGCAAGCTTAATTTGATCATTACACTCGAATCAGCCAAGATTTTAATGTAGATTTAACATTAACAAGGGTTGAAAACTGTAAAAAATTGTGCAGCAACAAGAAGCTTTTAATAAAAAAGTAGTTGTGTAAGGTGTAAGTGTCATGTCTGCAAAAATTAAGTTGACCGTTGAAGCTAAACAAGTTCTTGAGTGGTATCCGCTTCGTACTTGGCAATGCAGCGTCAGACTGCATCCAGTCAGACAAACTTCAGACGATCAGTAGTGGCAGTCTGGGCAGGCAGGAAGGTAATATATAAATAATAAATGTTTTATTCAGTATTAAAATTGGTAAAATTATTACATAGAGTCTTAGAAATTATTTACATATGTATTAATGTTAGATGCCTGTACTAGGATAAACCTGTATCACAGGCGGCATGAGCATACTTTATGGTAATTGTAGGACTATAAAATTCTTTACAATATTTAAGGTAAAATCTTAGTGTTGTATCGCAGCTTGAGAGAGTTAATTATTGTCATTTTAAGTACAGACGCCAGCATATCAAGCTACTACAATCTGTTTTGCCCGCATAAACTTTATATATTTAGTACCGTTACAAAAAGTTAACTCTGAAGCTTTGGTGAACTATCTGTATTTAGACCTACATATTCGATCATAGTACGATCACGTAGGAACTTTTTAGTGAGCATGAATTTACTACTTGCAATAAAATATCGAAAGTAACAGTAATAAATTCAATTCGGTTTGACACAGTTTAATGAAATCCCATGCCAGTTTATACGTAATAAACAGTACACAATAAAACTGAAAACATAAGCCGATAAATATACATTTTATTACCACCGATTAACGGAATTAAGTAGCCACCTGACGGGTTTACAATGTTCATGAGTTGTTGATGTCCACAAAAAACTACTTACGAAATAATATTATGTTCTCAACACTTTTTTTTTTGTTAGCCTATATACTGTCCCACTGCTGGGCATGCCTCCCCCAAATCTCAACTTATTTTTACCAACTTCAAAAAAAGGAGGTTATCAATTCGACACTTAAGTATGTAATATTATTGGAACTGCATTATATTCACATAAATGACAATCTATTAGGGCTTCCAAACAAACATACAAAATTTTATAGATGTATGTATGTATGTATGTACGTTTGTCCACGCATTTTTCCGCAACTATTAATCGGATCGTGACCATTTTTTATTGGCTTACATTTACTGTAACTTAGGGAATAACGCAAGTTTCATCAAAATCGATTCTGAAATTTCAAGATATGAACTAATACGTGTAAGTGTGACGGCCTGGCTTGTTGATACGAGTACGGGTGTAGTGTCAAAGGGAAAACATCTCAAAACCTTGTCAAATTCTAGTGCAATATTTACAACAAAACTACCTACCTACTTATTATATTACAAACAAATATTACAGTTTTTACTTAAAACTAAAAATTACGAAATAAAAAAGTAATTTAAAAAAATTGAACCGACTACAAAAAGAAATTAACTCAAAATTATGAAATAACTTTAATGTCGGAAGTCGGTGGTAAAAAATTAAAACTAAAATACAGATCCCAAGGCACTAATCTAAATCTAAATCATGGACGATCCTCGTTTTATTGACAATTCATAAGTCAATTGTCAATAAACCGAGGAAGCGAATTCTGAAGCAAATGATTGCTAATTTCAATCACGCATTTTTAATTAGTTTGCGTTTGGTCGTTTGTGGACTTTAATTTAAATACAAATTGTTAAATTAAGCTTTTTTTAAGTATTAAGCTTTTATTTGATAAACAAATTTGATTCATGGTTGAATTTATTTAACCAAGAATAAAATTACAAAGTGGAGCGAGTATTACACGTGGTGCATCGAGTGTCACGTGGTGCATCGAGTGTCACGCAAGTACCTACTTTTTTTTCAACTTCTTTTATTTTAACACATCTAGTTCATACTTACTCATTCTAACCAACAGAACACTTGGACATACTGGACACACACTTGCTGTTAATGGTAGGTCATCGGTAGGTCCCAAACTATACACAGCCTGTATCTTGGTGACCCAAATGTTTCACGCGCGAGTGTTACACATGGTGATTCGCGAGTCATAAATAATATGGTGACTCGAGCCAGTGTTACGCCTGATGTTACACGCGCGAATGTTACATTTTTGACGTCATTAGTGAATACTAATATTATACGTATATGAATATTTTACAAATGTAAAATATTAGCTTGAATAATGCGCATCATCTCATTACTTAAAGCTCATATTTTCATTGCCTTTGAAGTCTCACATAATACATTTCTACTTGAATTCATTTTCAGTAATAAATCACGTTCTTTCGTCGCAAATCGAGACAATCTCGATTTGAGGCACTCCTAAGTCGAAGAGATCACAATAAATTAAGGTGACGTATCTATGTACGTGGCTCGCATCTTAGGTGTCCACAGCGAATTTAACGACTTTTCCAAGAAGATAAATTAGGTGACCATTTGGTCTTATTTTTATAGCATCTCAATTAAGAAGTTCTTAGGTATTTAAAATACGTCATTTGTTTTCATTGAAAAGATGCGCAATCCTGTGTTTGATGAGGTGGACATTTGATGGGTTGCATCAAAGACATTAAATTATACTAGGTATATTTAATCTCTTTGGGTTGCATACACTAGCTGGCCCTTTTGAGTGAGCCGAAAGCTAAATTGCATCATACAATTGATAAGACTTTATAAAATAAACCTAAGTATGTACATGATAATTTAGAATCACAGTCACTGGGAAAAAATGCCTAATATATTTATAAAATTTTTTGGCAGCGGAATGATTTAACTAAAGTCTTGGTGTTGAACTTTTACACCAAAATTCTTCTGTCTAATCAAGTAATTATTGAAATACTACCTGAAATACTGACCCGAAGTCTCCTGGACTAGTAGATGGGCCCCACGGAGCATAACATGTACCTACTAATTGGTACCAGACTAATTATCGCCATAATAATTGGGCCGCGCCTCGCCCGCCGCCCTGGGTATATTTTATATCAAACATGTGCCTTTCCGATCAAATGATCAGATAGTCATTAAAATTAGGTCCGTAATTGACGTATTGGTTATCGGATGTTTATAACCAGGAAATTGCTCAATTTGTAAATCGTATTGTAGGAGAATCATGATTGTGAATAATGAGGCACTTCTAGACTGATTTGTGATTGCTTTTTGACAAGTTGTGCCTTTCGTGTCTTTTTTTCAACTGTTATCGGAATAGTTTTTTATATAGAAACCCATAAATGTAACCACCACTCTTACTTTAAAATATTGAAATAATTTAGGTAGCCACAAAAGCCACAAGTTTAATACGTGATAAGTTTAAATGCCTTCATGCCTGGAGAAATCTAATTGAGGGGAAATTTTGCTGTCCGGGTCGTTTTGCATATTCAAAAAAACCGAGATTTGCTGATTATTCAATAGATTCAATTAGTTTAAATATATAAACTCAGAACTGTCACCAGCTTCTTTGCAGAAAATATCTAAACAATAAAGCCACTTCCATTACACTCCACAAATCTTTGACTCCTTTATATTAAAAATTTAAAGCAGACATTTATACAAACATACTTCTTTGTACTTCGAGATTTCAATTTCTTCCTGAACTCTTCAAGAATATTTACATTGGTGCAATAAAAAAGTGCATGCAATTTTACTGAAAAAGAAAAAAAAAGGAAAAAAGAAAAAAAAAATGAAAACAAAAAAGAAAAGGAAAAAAATGAAATAAAAAGGAAAAGGTACTTCATGGATTTTTTCTGTTTTATGATTTCTTTGATTTCTCTAACAGATTTTTAATTATGTATAACTTGCAAGGCATAAATATTTAAAAAATAAAAAAATCGCTGTGTTGAATACTGCGACAAGGCTATATTGAATTGTAATATCTACTAAGTTGATTTGAAAGCGTAAATTCATAAACGGATTGAGTTTAATCATACGAGTAAATAAGCGTTAGGTTTTAGATAAATAAACTCAATTTCTCATGATGTCAGATTATTTAAAATGCCAGGCTATAGGTACATCTCACCTCCACGTAATATGCTTTCTACAATACAATTAAAAAACTATTTCTTTTTACTGACAGAAAATTGAAATGAAATGGAAAGTAACGATTTGAATTCACCTTTTCATTGAACACACAATAATCCTTATTTATTTTTTAATTAATCTAAACCAAACAATATGGCGGTCTCACTAACATAGCATATATACTATATAAAGCTCGATTACCACTCACTCACTGACTCACTGACTGACTGACATAATTGTTCTCCCAGATGGTGAAGGGGGAGGTGGGTATATTTTTACAGATTCGTATACAAGTAACTCTCACGAGTATGGGAAAAATCCCAAACCTCCCCTTTTCCACCCCACTCTCCCCCCTCCCTATCGTATCTCGGAAATTAAGAAACTTGGGTTTTGTTTTTTTACGGATTCGTATAGAGGAGGCTCGGAAAAGTAAAATCCATTTTTCAAAGTTGCCCCCTTGCCCCCCTTCTCCCCCCCCCCTCTAGGTAGATCTCGGAAGTTAAGAGACTTGGAACATTTTCTTTTTCAGATTCATATCAAGGGGCCCAGAGTTGGTCAAAATCATTTTTCAAAACTCCCCCCTCTCCCCCCCTTCACCCCTCCCCCCATCGTATCTCGGAAATTAAGAAACCTGGGTTTTGTTTTTTTACGGATTCGTATAGAGGAGGCTCGGAAAAGTAAAATCCATTTTTCAAAGTTGCCCCCTTGCCCCCCTTCTCCCCCCCCCCTCTAGGTAGATCTCGGAAGTTAAGAGACTTGGAACATTTTCTTTTTCAGATTCATATCAAGGGGCCCAGAGTTGGTCAAAATCATTTTTCAAAACTCCCCCCTCTCCCCCCCTTCACCCCTCCCCCCATCGTATCTCGGAAATTAAGAAACCTGGGTTTTGTTTTTTTACGGATTCGTATAGAGGAGGCTCGGAAAAGTAAAATCCATTTTTCAAAGTTGCCCCCTTGCCCCCCTTCTCCCCCCCTCTAGGTAGATCTCGGAAGTTAAGAGACTAGGAACACTTTTTTTTTCAGATTCATATCAAGGGGCCCAGAGTTGGTCAAAATCATTTTTCAAAACTCCCCCCTCTCCCCCCTTCACCCCTCCCCCCATCGTATCTCGGAAATTAAGAAACCTGGGTTTTGTTTTTTTACGAATTCGTATAGAGGAGGCTCGGAAAAGTAAAAACCATTTTTCAAAGTTGCCCCCCTTGCCCCCCTTCTCCCCGACCCTCTAGGTAGATCTCGGAAGTTAAGAGACTTGGAACATTTTTTTTTTCAGATTCATATCAAGGGGCCCAGAGTTGGTCAAAATCATTTTTCAAAACTCCCCCCTCTCCCCCCCTTCACCCCGCCCCCATCGTATCTGGGAAATTAAGAAACCTGGGTTTTGTTTTTTTACGGATTCGTATAGAGGAGGCTCGGAAAAGTAAAAACCATTTTTCAAAATTCCCCCCATTCTCTCCCCCTTCTCCCCCCTTTAGGCGGATCTCGGAAGTTAAGACTTGGAACATTTTCTTTTTCAGATTCATGTCCGTGGGCCCAGAGTAGGTCAAAATTAGTTTTTTCAAAACTCCCCCCTCTCCCCCCTTCACCCCTCGTGAAGGGGGAGATAGGTATATTTTTACAGATTCGTATAGAAGTAACTCTCACGAGTAAAAAATCCCAAACCTCCCCTTTTCCACCCCACTCTCCCCCCTCCCTATCGTATCTCAGAAACTAAGAGTCCCGTGTTTTGTTGTTTTACGGATTCGTATAGAGGAGGCTCGGAAAAGTAAAATCCATTTTTCAAAGTTGCCCCCTTGCCCCCTTCTCCCCCCCCCTCTAGGTAGATCTCGAAAGTTAAGAGACTTGGAACATTTTTTTTTTCAGATTCATATCAAGGGGCCAAGAGTTGGTCAAAATCACTTTTCAAAACTCCCCCCTCTCCCCCCCTTCACCCCTCCCCCCATCGTATCTCGGAAATTAAGAAACCTGGGTTTTGATTTTTTACGGATTCGTATAGAGGAGGCTCGGAAAAATAAACACCATTTTTCAAAATTCAAACCTCCCCTTTTCCATTCCACCCCACTCTCCCCCCTCCCTATCGTATCTCGGAAACTAAGAGTCCCGTGTTTTGTTCTTTTACGGATTCGTATAGAGTAGGCTTGGAAAAGTAAAATCCATTTTTCAAAGTTGCCCCCCTTCTTCCCCCCTCTAGGTAGATCTCGGAAGTTAACAGACTTGGAACATTTTTTTTTTCAGATTCATTTCAAGGGGCCCAGAGTTGGTCAAAATAATTTTTCAAAACTCCCCCCTCTCCCCCCCTTCACCCCTCCCTCCATCGTATCTCGGAAATTAAGAAACCTGGGTTTTGTTTTTTTACGGATTCGTATAGAGGAGGCTCGGAAAAGTAAACACCATTTTTCAAAATTCAAACCTCCCCTTTTCCATTCCACCCCACTCTCCCCCCTCCTTATCGTATCTCGGAAACTAAGAGTCCCGTGTTTTGTTCTTTTACGGATTCGTATAGAGGCGGCTCGGAAAAGTAAAATCCATTTTTCAAAGTTGCCCCACTTGCCCCCCTTCTCCCCCCCCTCTAGGTAGATCTCGGAAGTTGAGAGACTTGGAACATTTTTTTTTCAGATTCATATCAAGGGGCCCAGAGTTGGTCAAAATCACTTTTCAAAACTCCCCCCTCTCCCCCCTTCACCCCTCCCCCCATTGTATCTCGGAAATTAAGAAACCTGGGTTTTGTTTTTTTACGGATTCGTATAGAGGAGGCTCGGAAAAGTAAACACCATTTTTCAAAATTCAAACCTCCCCTTTTCCATTCCACCCCACTCTCCCCCCTCCCTATCGTATCTCGGAAACTAAGAGTCCCGTGTTTTGTTCTTTTACGGATTCGTATAGAGGCGGCTCGGAAAAGTAAAATCCATTTTTCAAAGTTGCCCCACTTGCCCCCCTTCTCCCCCCCCTCTAGGTAGATCTCGGAAGTTGAGAGACTTGGAACATTTTTTTTTTCAGATTCATATCAAGGGGCCCAGAGTTGGTCAAAATCATTTTTCAAAACTCCCCCCTCTCCCCCCCTTCACCCCTCCCGCCATCGTATCTCGGAAATTAAGAAACCAGGGTTTTGTTTTTTTACGGATTCGTATAGAGGAGGCTCGGAAAAGTAAAAACCATTTTTCAAAATTCAAACCTCCCCTTTTCCATTTCACCCCACTCTCCCCCATCCCTATCGTATCTCGGAAACTAAGAGTCCCGTGTTTTGTTGTTTTACGGGTTCGTATAGAGGAGGCTCGGAAAAGTAAAATCCATTTTTCAAAGTTGCCCCCTAGCCCCCCTTCTCCCCCCCCCCTCTAGGTAGATCTCGGAAGTTAAGAGACTTGGAACATTTTTTTTTTCAGATTCATGTCCGTGGGCCCAGTGTAGGTCAAAATCATTTTTCAAAACTCCCCCCTCACCCCCCCTTCACCCCTTCCTCCATCGTATCTCGGAAATTAAGAAACCTGGGTTTTGTTTTTTTACGGAGTCGTATAGAGGAGGCTCGGAAAAGTAAAATCCATTTTTCAAAGTTGCCCCCCTTGCCCCCCTTCTCCCCCCCTCTAGGTAGATCTCGGAAGTTAAGAGACTTGGAAATTTTTTTTTTTCCAGATTCATATCAAGGGGACCAGAGTTGGTCAAAATCATTTTTCAAAACTCCCCCCTCTCCCCTCTTCACCCCTCCCCCCATCGTAAGAAATACTCCTCAAAAACACGACCCCGCGAGCTGCTTGCAGCTCGCGCAACGCCCAAATACTTTTTACAAGGGTAAGAAATACTCCTCAAAAACACGACCCCGCGAGCTGCTTGCAGCTCGCGCAACGCCCAAATACTAGTTATACTATATAAAGCTCGATTACCACTCACTCACTGACTCACTGACTGACTGACATAATTGTTCTCCCAGATGGTGAAGGGGGAGGTGGGTATATTTTTACAGATTCGTATACAAGTAACTCTCACGAGTATGGGAAAAATCCCAAACCTCCCCTTTTCCACCCCACTCTCCCCCCTCCCTATCGTATCTCGGAAATTAAGAAACTTGGGTTTTGTTTTTTTACGGATTCGTATAGAGGAGGCTCGGAAAAGTAAAATCCATTTTTCAAAGTTGCCCCCTTGCCCCCCTTCTCCCCGCCCCTCTAGGTAGATCTCGGAAGTTAAGAGACTTGGAACATTTTCTTTTTCAGATTCATATCAAGGGGCCCAGAGTTGGTCAAAATCATTTTTCAAAACTCCCCCCTCTCCCCCCCTTCACCCCTCCCCCCATCGTATCTCGGAAATTAAGAAACCTGGGTTTTGTTTTTTTACGGATTCGTATAGAGGAGGCTCGGAAAAGTAAAATCCATTTTTCAAAGTTGCCCCCTTGCCCCCCTTCTCCCCCCCCCCTCTAGGTAGATCTCGGAAGTTAAGAGACTTGGAACATTTTCTTTTTCAGATTCATATCAAGGGGCCCAGAGTTGGTCAAAATCATTTTTCAAAACTCCCCCCTCTCCCCCCCTTCACCCCTCCCCCCATCGTATCTCGGAAATTAAGAAACCTGGGTTTTGTTTTTTTACGGATTCGTATAGAGGAGGCTCGGAAAAGTAAAATCCATTTTTCAAAGTTGCCCCCTTGCCCCCCTTCTCCCCCCCTCTAGGTAGATCTCGGAAGTTAAGAGACTAGGAACACTTTTTTTTTCAGATTCATATCAAGGGGCCCAGAGTTGGTCAAAATCATTTTTCAAAACTCCCCCCTCTCCCCCCTTCACCCCTCCCCCCATCGTATCTCGGAAATTAAGAAACCTGGGTTTTGTTTTTTTACGAATTCGTATAGAGGAGGCTCGGAAAAGTAAAAACCATTTTTCAATGTTGCCCCCCTTGCCCCCCTTCTCCCCGACCCTCTAGGTAGATCTCGGAAGTTAAGAGACTTGGAACATTTTTTTTTTCAGATTCATATCAAGGGGCCCAGAGTTGGTCAAAATCATTTTTCAAAACTCCCCCCTCTCCCCCCCTTCACCCCGCCCCCATCGTATCTGGGAAATTAAGAAACCTGGGTTTTGTTTTTTTACGGATTCGTATAGAGGAGGCTCGGAAAAGTAAAAACCATTTTTCAAAATTCCCCCCATTCTCTCCCCCTTCTCCCCCCTTTAGGCGGATCTCGGAAGTTAAGACTTGGAACATTTTCTTTTTCAGATTCATGTCCGTGGGCCCAGAGTAGGTCAAAATTAGTTTTTTCAAAACTCCCCCCTCTCCCCCCTTCACCCCTCGTGAAGGGGGAGATAGGTATATTTTTACAGATTCGTATAGAAGTAACTCTCACGAGTAAAAAATCCCAAACCTCCCCTTTTCCACCCCACTCTCCCCCCTCCCTATCGTATCTCAGAAACTAAGAGTCCCGTGGTTTGTTGTTTTACGGATTCGTATAGAGGAGGCTCGGAAAAGTAAAATCCATTTTTAAAAGTTGCCCCCTTGCCCCCTTCTCCCCCCCCCTCTAGGTAGATCTCGAAAGTTAAGAGACTTGGAACATTTTTTTTTTCAGATTCATATCAAGGGGCCCAGAGTTGGTCAAAATCACTTTTCAAAACTCCCCCCTCTCCCCCCCTTCACCCCTCCCCCCATCGTATCTCGGAAATTAAGAAACCTGGGTTTTGATTTTTTACGGATTCGTATAGAGGAGGCTCGGAAAAATAAACACCATTTTTCAAAATTCAAACCTCCCCTTTTCCATTCCACCCCACTCTCCCCCCTCCCTATCGTATCTCGGAAACTAAGAGTCCCGTGTTTTGTTCTTTTACGGATTCGTATAGAGTAGGCTTGGAAAAGTAAAATCCATTTTTCAAAGTTGCCCCCCTTCTTCCCCCCTCTAGGTAGATCTCGGAAGTTAACAGACTTGGAACATTTTTTTTTTCAGATTCATTTCAAGGGGCCCAGAGTTGGTCAAAATAATTTTTCAAAACTCCCCCCTCTCCCCCCCTTCACCCCTCCCTCCATCGTATCTCGGAAATTAAGAAACCTGGGTTTTGTTTTTTTACGGATTCGTATAGAGGAGGCTCGTAAAAGTAAAATCCATTTTTCAAAGTTGCCCTCCTTGCCCCCCTTCTCCCCCCCTCTAGGTAGATCTCGGAAGTTAAGAGACTTGGAACATTTTTTTGTTCAGATTCATATCAAGGGGCCCAGAGTTGGTCAAAATCACTTTTCAAAACTCCCCCCTCTCCCCCCTTCACCCCTCCCCCCATTGTATCTCGGAAATTAAGAAACCTGGGTTTTGTTTTTTTACGGATTCGTATAGAGGAGGCTCGGAAAAGTAAACACCATTTTTCAAAATTCAAACCTCCCCTTTTCCATTCCACCCCACTCTCCCCCCTCCCTATCGTATCTCGGAAACTAAGAGTCCCGTGTTTTGTTCTTTTACGGATTCGTATAGAGGCGGCTCGGAAAAGTAAAATCCATTTTTCAAAGTTGCCCCACTTGCCCCCCTTCTCCCCCCCCTCTAGGTAGATCTCGGAAGTTGAGAGACTTGGAACATTTTTTTTTTCAGATTCATATCAAGGGGCCCAGAGTTGGTCAAAATCATTTTTCAAAACTCCCCCCTCTCCCCCCCTTCACCCCTCCCCCCATCGTATCTCGGAAATTAAGAAACCAGGGTTTTGTTTTTTTACGGATTCGTATAGAGGAGGCTCGGAAAAGTAAAAACCATTTTTCAAAATTCAAACCTCCCCTTTTCCATTTCACCCCACTCTCCCCCATCCCTATCGTATCTCGGAAACTAAGAGTCCCGTGTTTTGTTGTTTTACGGGTTCGTATAGAGGAGGCTCGGAAAAGTAAAATCCATTTTTCAAAGTTGCCCCCTAGCCCCCCTTCTCCCCCCCCCCTCTAGGTAGATCTCGGAAGTTAAGAGACTTGGAACATTTTTTTTTTCAGATTCATGTCCGTGGGCCCAGTGTAGGTCAAAATCATTTTTCAAAACTCCCCCCTCACCCCCCCTTCACCCCTTCCTCCATCGTATCTCGGAAATTAAGAAACCTGGGTTTTGTTTTTTTACGGAGTCGTATAGAGGAGGCTCGGAAAAGTAAAATCCATTTTTCAAAGTTGCCCCCCTTGCCCCCCTTCTCCCCCCCTCTAGGTAGATCTCGGAAGTTAAGAGACTTGGAAATTTTTTTTTTTCCAGATTCATATCAAGGGGACCAGAGTTGGTCAAAATCATTTTTCAAAACTCCCCCCTCTCCCCTCTTCACCCCTCCCCCCATCGTAAGAAATACTCCTCAAAAACACGACCCCGCGAGCTGCTTGCAGCTCGCGCAACGCCCAAATACTTTTTACAAGGGTAAGAAATACTCCTCAAAAACACGACCCCGCGAGCTGCTTGCAGCTCGCGCAACGCCCAAATACTAGTTATTATATTATACTATATAAAACTCGATTACCACTGACTCACTGATTGACATAATTGTTCTCCCAGATGGTGAAGGGGAAGGTGGGTATATTTTTACAGATTCGTATAGAAGTAACTCTCACGAGTATGAGAAAAATCCCAAACCTCCCCTTTTCCACCCCACTCTCCCCCCTCCCTATCGTATCTCGGAAACTAAGAGTCCCGTGTCTTGTTGTTTTACGGATTCGTATAGAGGAGGCTCGGAAAAGTAAAATCCATTTTTCAAAGTTGCCCCCTTGCCCCCCTTCTCCCCCCCCCTCTAGGTAGATCTCGGAAGTTGAGAGACTTGGAACATTTTTTTTTTCAGATTCATATCAAGGGGCCCAGAGTTGGTCAAAATCATTTTTCAAAACTCCCCCCTCTCCCCCCCTTCACCCCTCCCCCCATCGTATCTCGGAAATTAAGAAACTTGGGTTTTGTTTTTTTACGGATTCGTATAGAGGAGGCTCGGAAAAGTAAAATCCATTTTTCAAAGTTGCCCCCCTTGCCCCCCTTCTCCCCCCCTCTAGGTAGATCTCGGAAGTTGAGAGACTTGGAACATTTTTTTTTTCAGATTCATATCAAGGGGCCCAGAGTTGGTCAAAATCATTTTTCAAAACTCCCCCCTCTCCCCCCCTTTACCCCTCCCCCCATCGTATCTCGGAAATTAAGAAACCTGGGTTTTGTTTTTTTACGGATTCGTATAGAGGAGGCTCGGAGAAGTAAAAACCATTTTTGAAAATTCAAACCTCCCCTTTTCCATTCCACCCCACTCTCCCCCATCCCTATCGTATCTCGGAAACTAAGAGTCCCGTGTTTTGTTGTTTTACGGATTCGTATAGAGGAGGCTCGGAAAAGTAAAATCCATTGTTCAAAGTTGCCCCCCTTGCCCCCTTTCTCCCCCCCTCTAGGTAGATCTCAAAAGTTAAGAGACTTGGAAATTTTTTTTTTCAGATTCATATCAAGGGGCCCAGAGTTGGTCAAAATCATTTTTCAAAACTCCCCCCTCTCTCCCCCCTTCACCCCTCCCCCATCGTATCTCGGAAATTAAGAAACCTGGGTTTTATTTTTTTTACGGATTCGTATAGAGGAGGCTCGGAAAAGTAAAAATCATTTTTCAAAATACCCCCCATTCTCTCCCCCTTCTCCCCCCTTTAGGCGGATCTCGGAAGTTAAGACTTGGAACATTTTCTTTTTCAGTTTCATGTCCGTGGGCCCAGAGTAGGTTAAAATTAGTTTTTTCAAAACTCCCCCCTCTTCCCCCTTCACCCCTCCCCCCCCCTTCACCCCTCCCCTCATCGTATCTCGGAAACTAGGTAGCGGTAAAGCGAAGCGTAGCGTAGCGTAGGGATAAGGTCACGATAGCTTTCCGGTGGTAGGTAGGTCCTGAGTGGAGCGAACCTGCGAGACCGAGTGGAGTGAAGGGGGGAGGAATACTAACATGGCGGACAGCGTTTTTGTTTGGGGTGCGTTTAAGTCAATTATTCAGTTTAAAATTGACTGCCTAAGGGCCGAGTTCACGGACTGTCATTTGACCAATGATTGAGTAATCGGCCGATGAATTCCTAAACATCGTTTATACAGCCGGTTAAGTATTCACTGCTCACCACGAATATTTTAACCGTGATTATTAAATCGGGCAATCAGCATTCGCTCAGAATGAATGAACGAATGCTATAAGTGTACTCATTTGCGAAGTCACGTCGTTAGATTTAGTCAACACGAGTTTTGGTGACATCTATATTTAGTAGCGTAAAATAAAACGCTTTCAACTAGAGAAGTTCGAAAACGCATTGGGATCATTATGCTAGCCTGTAGTGTCTAATTTGGATGGGTAATAACTTCACAGCGCTGTCACTGTCAAATGTCACACGTGCTAATATTATTCTTCGTGTTGACTGTTGAATATTAATAAGTTGTGTTTGTGTTGTGAAAGTGTTTAATTCTATCCTACGACTTACTATTTACCTTCTACTTGTAAAATGGCAGCTCAGAAAAAGAGAACAAATAATTTTTCAAGTGATGAGAAGCGTAGGTATTTTAACGGAGTTGGTGTTAAAATACCAAGATGTTGTCGAAAATAAGCGCACCGATGCCACTACGAATGCCTCTAGAAGTTAAAAGGGTGGATTCGTATAGCAGAAGAATTCAATACTGTCAACACGTTTTGCCATCGAACTCACACAGTCCTAAAATGTTGCTGGGAAAATATTAAAAGGCAGACGAAAAAAGATCAAGCAGACAGGAAGAAAAAGCTATTTATGACTGGTATGTACAATAACAATTCACGTGGTGTATTAGGTATCTTTCAGGATATTGCATAATCATGCTTTTCTTGTGTGTTTTTGTATTGCAGGTGGTGGAAAACGCCAACACCGCCACCGTCTAATACCGAGTCGACAATAGTGGAGGCCATATTAGGACCAGCACTAAAGGGAATCCCAAGTGATTTCGACACCGACAGTCCCACATTCAGTGTAAGTACCTACTTTATTTCTTCCTGTTATCCAAAAGTGTGAGTTCAAATCTGATAATTTACCACTATATCTATAGGTATAGTGCACTCAACAGAGAACCTAATTCCTCCTGATTCTGCATCCAAAATTGTTGTATTTTGACTGATATAATTAATGTTTCAACAGGAAATTATAGAATGCAAGACACTGGATCAAAATGAAACAGTCTATGTAATAGAAGGCAATACTGATTATGCAGGCATAGAGGATAATGTGAGTTGATAATATTTAGGTATAAGTTATAATTTACATAGGTACCTACCTACCTGTTATCAATTTTAACTTATTGTTTTTTACAGGAAAACATTGAGACTATTGTTTCAACGGTTGATGAGTATGAACAGAATGCTCACACAAGTACTGGTTTATTGAAAGAAAAGAATGTAAGTTAACACAGTTTATAAGTTGAATATACATGAAACATCATACCAATTAATAATTCTCCTAAAATATATGACAATATATTTTTTATTACATGACATAGTGCTTTATTATGGTATTTTTTGTGAACAGGACAATGATACCTGGAGTTCATGGACTCCGAAGAATTTAAAAAAACCAGTATCAGGTCAGAAAGTAACCAAAGAATGCGAAGAAGGGTGGTTAAAAAGAAGAAGACCTAAAATTGACTGCTTGGGTGACGAATTAGTAAAAGAAAAAATTCGCTTGGTAAAAATTTTACAAGAAAATGCTGAGAAGGAATCCCGTATTCGATTAGCCATTCTGGAACAGCAATTACAGCAAGAAAAAATAAAAACCCAAAAACTTAACGATAGTTATTTTTTAGCTTTTAAGTATTAGTAATAAAAAAAATCAGTTTATGCAAAACATAGTTTAATTAATTATTGATTAATATCTGGAACAGCAATTACACAAATAACAAATAAAGACCCAAAAACTTAAGGATAGTTAGTTATTTTTTAGCTTTTAAGTATTAGTAATAAAAAAAATCAGTTTATGCAAAACATAGTTTAATTATTGGTTAATATCTGGAACAGCAATTACACAAATAACAAATAAAGACCCAAAAACTTAAGGATAGTTAGTTATTTTTTAGCTTTTAAGTATTAGTAATAAAAAAAATCAGTTTATGCAAAACATAGTTTTATTTATTGGTTAATATCTGGAACAGCAATTACACCAAGAACAAATAAAGACCCAAAAACTTAAGGATAGTTAGTTATTTTTTAACTTTTAAGTATTACTAATAAAAAATTTCAGTTGAATTATTAACATACATATATACCTACATAACTTATTTATCAAACAAGACTTTGATAATAATTTGATATTAGTGATCTTCTGCTGAGATTTACATCTCTTATACTATTATCTAAAAAGCGCTGTACTCTTCCCTGGTGTAATATTTCTTCCCATGGTGCTGGCAAGGCTAGATTTGGGTCGTCTAAAGGCATTTCATCTCCTCTCATTTGTAGGATGTTGTGTAATACACCCGTAGCCACTATAATAGGTGGTGTATTTTTCAAATACACCCTAATCCCAAGGGCTAACACTGGGAAGCGCCTTTTCCAAACCCCAAATAACCTCTCAATTGGGTTGCGAGTCCTGATTTGGGATTCATTATGTAACGATTCTGCTGGTGTAGCAACTCGATCTAATGGCATCATCATGTAACTCCTATTCATGTAGCCACTGTCTGCAACAAGTACTGAATTACCATACATTCCCAATTCAAACATGGCATGTCTTCTAGATGCACTGAATATCCGTTCATTATGGTTACTTCCTGGCCACCTAACTACTAGGTCAGTTATTATCAATTGGGCATTACAGATAGCTTGCACATGCCTTTTCTATTCCTGAAGGTTTCAGCATGGCTTCCTCCTGGTGATATTATCTTTATATGTGTGCAATCCAATGCACCTATAACTTTTGGAAATCTGGCTATATTGTAAAAGTCTATTTGCGTTTTTCTAATATCTGTATCAGTCTTTGGGAACTTGATGTAATCCCGGCTCAGGGAAGCTATTGCTGCAGTTATTTGGTGGATGACACGATTAGCTGTTGGTCGACTCACTCCAGAGAAATCACCCATGGTCAGTTGATGACATCCAGTTGCGTAGTACCGTAAAGTCAATAGTAACTGATTTATAGGTGCCAGGGAATTATTCCTACAATAAAGTAAAAGGTTACAATGCATACATAAACAATCTAAATTTTCATAAATTACAGGTTTGTGAAGAAATTTAAAAAAGTTGCATTTATTGTCAACTATTTGGTAAATGCACACAAACTTAAGCAGGCACTTTTTCTTTTTTATGAATTACTGGCGTCTGCGATATTGAACTTAAGTTAATAGGTACCTAAGCATAATCTGTTTGTCAGGCAGCAGGGGTAGCTTTGAGTTAAGAACTTTTCAACTAGATCTGATCTGTCTTTCCCCCAACATAGATACAAACACAGTTTTACCTATTTTTAATAAACATTGATCATAAATAATGATTGTTAGGTACTTACTTATCGTTCCGGAATTCTAATTTATTCTCTATTAATTGTAGTACGTTCAGTGCAGAAGGTTTTGACAAACGAAATCTAATTTTAAATGCTTCCTCATTATATTCTTCGTAATAATTACGACGCACTTGAAATAGTCTAGGTCGCCTTGTTCTGGTCTCTATATCTTCTAGATTTTCTAAAAGGCTCATGTAGTGATCTTGATAGTTATCAATTAATACATTGAACACTGACTGCATGTTTATCTATTCTCAAAAACTGCGAAAAATCGGAATAACCTAAAAGTATTGTTGCAACTCTTGTAAAATCACAGCAAATGTCAAAATAACGGACGGTTAAACGATGCTTTTGAGCTCGGTTAAAATGATCGGCTGTTTTAAGAATTTCTATTCTTGAAAACTTGCTTATTAGTGGCGTTTGATCAATTGACCAATATCATGGAATTGATCCCCACAATATTTAATATTCCATAGAATACACATAGGCTCCAGCCGCCAGCGGCGAGTTTTGCATGACACACTATACGTATGACAATTGTCAGGAATAAAAAAAGAACAGTTAAGTGCGAGTCGGACTCGTGCACCGAGGGTTCCGTACTTTGTAGGTAGGTATGTAAATAGTTTATCACGGGATTTTTTTAATGTACCTACAAATTTACGGTTTTCGGATTTTTTCTTTACATGTACTACATGATCTTGCTTCTTGCCAAATTTCAATTCTAGGTCAACGGGAAGTACCCTATAAATTTTAATTCCCTTGAGAATGTCGAAATATACGTTTTTAGGGTTCCGTACCTCAAAAGGAAAAAACGGAACCCTTATAGGATCACTTTGTTGTCCGTCTGTTTTGCGGCATAAACGATCGTATCTTTTTTTTAAGTTAACTTAGGTTTTTGATTTTTTCACAGTTTCAAGGGACTGCTCGATTATAGACCTGAGTATATGGTTTTAATTACAACTCGATACCTACACGCGTTCCCGAGATAAAGGGTTTTGACAGACAGACAGACGGACGGACGGACAACAAAGTGATCCTCTTAAGAGTTCCGTTTTTTTCCATTTGAGGTACGGAACCCTAAAAAGAAGACAAAAATATAAGAAATAAAATAATAATCAAAGAATAAAATCTAATAATTAACAATCAATTAATTGATTATTTATTAATTATTCATCTGAACCTCGAAACCTTTCAATGCTGGGTATAGCTTCCAGCAATTGCTGGTCTTTCATAATAATTTTATGAAACTCTTCACATGATGTGTTCTTCAGATTGAAGTACTGTGTCAACAGTAGAGCCTTAATAACAGAAGCAAAGCAGTCTATATCTCTCCTTTGTCCACTGCGCACCCATTATTGAAAAATGTCAGGAAATTTATTGCAAAGGCAGGGATTTTTCCAGGAAAACTTATTTTCGGATCTGGTAACCCTACCCTGGAGTGCTTGTGTACCCCACAAGCAGCGTGTCACGTCCACTTATTAGCAGGACCGCCGTCCGACTGAAGTATCTGCGCGTCCCCTCACCCCGCGTAAATACACGGACGCGCAAAACAAACTATCAAAGAGTATAAGTTTTATAGACAATTTTATTTTATTTTTTTCATTTGTACCCCAGGGTACGATTCTAGGGTTAAGGGCTGTAAACACTGGTTAACGTGTGGTGAACAGTAAAAATGATTTAATCAGTTGTTCAAGTGATAAACAGCCGTTTTAAAAGTCGGTGAACTCCGCCCTAAACGTCAAACACCCCGTTTAAGCACACCGCGAGGCGCAAATTAAACTATGGATAATTAACGAACTTTTAAAATAAAGTTTTCCTGTTTTCTAGGTCTCAAAAAAATATGGTAATATTTTTTTTGAGATAATCGAGAAATTATTAATCATTTAAATATGACCTATTTAAAAAAAGAGTCTATTAACATATTTCCAACAATCAAACAATCGACCATAGAGTCCATCAATTTGAATTTTGAACTTGACATTGAATTTAAAAAAAAACTTGAAAAGAGCGCCAAATTGAAGCGTCCTTCTTTTGTCGTGAATCGAGGTTTCTTGTTGCAAGTTGAATCAATTTCCAACATGAAACGAGCAAGTACTGAAGAGTTATCAACTGTTCCGCGTCGCAGAGGCACAGCTGTGGAATATTCAGAATGTCTTATTTCTGGTGAGTTTTTGAATAGTTCTGTTAAGTGAATAACGTAACCTTATTAGCAGGCTTCCAAACCTAGGTACTGGCGTCTCGGGAGCTTTGGACCATGGACGTTTGTGTTGCAGCGTTTAGCCTTACTTGCCCATGGACAACAAGTTTTAGTGCATCTATTTTGCGTCGGTCTTTGAGGCGAACCGTACCTACATGTTTTTGCGCCATACAGATATATTGGAAAAACCAAACTTCTCGGCAGGCGGACTTTTGTGGCTTTGCTGATATATTGATTGGCTCAGACTCTTGAGCTTATCAACGGCAGATATTGTGTTAGCACATCTCCTTAGAATCTCATCCTCACACCCCCCAGTGTGTGATTAATTGATTATGGAACCAAGGTACCTACTTACTTACTAACATATAAGATTGAACAATCTCACAGTTGCCAATCACATGAACAAGTTGGTGTAGTCAGGCTCGGTCCACGATAACAGACATAGAGACAGAGATAATGATCGTTAAATTAATTGGTTGCAATTAAAAAGCCGCTCACATATTTTAAAATCTAGCTCAAAAGTAAAGTATCAAACATGTAATGAAGGCAAAATGAAGGTCGTATACATGTACCTATGTATCTTTATTTGCATAAAATGTGAAGAAATAGGACATTACAGTTATTTCAGTGCAGAACACACAAGTAATGAATATTACATATCACAGTACCTACATCATAGCTATACTATCTATGTAAAAATTGTAAACAAGACTATGTAAATAATATCTACTTACACACATCATTTAATTATACTTAATACAAAAAAATACTAAAGTACAAACGTCTGTATCAATAAATACAATAATATAAACAAATACTTTCTTCAAACAAGGCAAAATTATCAATTATTGAAATACTAACATGAAAATCAACGTTAAAATTAAAGACGATCGGCAGGGTTGTATGGGAGTTTCGTACACCTAATAAAATATCGTGTTTTGGGATACTTTTGGTAGTCAATACGATAGGCAAGCCCTTTTAAAATACTTAGATTTTTAGAAGTTGGGACCAGTTTTATTTTTGACGTTATGTCCCAATAAATATTATTACATGCAGGCACATAAACATTATTTTGGTGAAATAGGGATATATTCTAGATAGCTGGTGCTATCTTTGTAGTGTTTTACTTATCCTTATTTTGGCAAATTGACATGAGAATTGTACCTATTCAGTAGGGTGCTTTAGGAGAGACCTACGTCCAGCAGCAGTCTGCAATAGTTTGATGATGATGAATGATGAAGTGCTGATGGAGTTTTGAGTGTGGGTAAATAAAACAACTTTGTTTTTGTAGGAACATACATTTATTTATTATATTCATAATTAGCCTCCTGTCTATGTTAGGAGCAAATACGAGCACCTCTTTTGTATAAAATATTGATACCTAATCAGTACATCTTGCCTGGTTTCTTCAGGCACAATATTTCTCTCCGGTTACATGCACTCTTGGAAAATACAATGTCTTGGTGTTTCAGCCGCTCTTCTTATATTGGGCAACACAATATGTTGGGGTCTTTCTTCTGGTCCTTCTGGAACATTGAAGCTCAAATCTCGAGCTTGGCCCCAGCAAACTCCACAAACTTCATTCATGGATGACTTCTGTAAATATAAATAACATTGATGAAATAAAAATTAAACACGACGTTTGATAAACATAAATTGTGCCCATCATGACCAAGCTACAGAATAGTTCTTGACATACAATGATTGGTTTTTACCTTTCAGAAAACCTTTACCGATAATATCTATGTTGTGTTAATATGAGTGAATAGGTTTATTGCTCACTGGAGTAGAGAAGAAGGGCTATGTGACACTGGAAAAACCAGTATCCTTTTGTTGTTAGTAAAGCCAACATCATGCCTGTCCCAGATTTATCAACATAAAATAGTAATTTAAAAAAAAAACATTGCCCCACACTAGGAATTTCTCCTGTGTTGTGGGTGTGTTTACAAACATAGAAACTCACATACACAAACACCCAGACCCTGAACAACTACTTGCAGATCATACAAATATTTGTTCCGTGCGGGGATTGAACCAGCAACACACAATGCAATTGCTCAGCCACTGCGCCAAACGTGTTGTCAAAGTAAAAGTAATTGCCCTTTGCATGACACGTGTTTATAATATAAAAGTTATAATAGGTACATGTTGTTATACCTCTCGTGGTTGGATCCCAGTAGCAAGTGTGTTAGCCATTCTTTGTTCTTCTTTATTTGAACCTTCAATCAAAATCCTGTGTCAACTGATTCTTAGTATGGATCAACCGCATACAACACAAACATTTTGATGGCCTATGCATCTCCTAGGCATATTATCAGAAGAACGTGGATGAGTAGCTAGCAGCCAACATGCATGGCAAACATGTTCAGCAGGTGTTATCTGGAAATAATGAAGTCATTTTGAGTACTGTTCAACATTGCTTTATATGACTGACAGTCATACTAACAGAGAAATAACTATTATAACAATGTTATGCAAACCAAGTTAGGCAACCAAGTGTTAGGCAGTAAACAATACATGATCACTTTTGTGTTTGTAAATTAACAAACACATAAGTGATCTTTTACAGGACAAATTGTAAATATTTTTAGAACCACAACAGTGTTTGTTATTTTTTCAAATACTTAATGTTTAGATTAGTTTTAGTTACATAGGAACATATTATTTTAGTATGATATCGTGTATTTTAAATGGTAAGTCTACTTTTTAACACGTAAAAGTTATCACTTCGTAACTGGCATACTCGTACGCAAAATGTTATTTGGAAACTACTCACATCTCTAGGATATGTCCACAGCCGAATAGTATTGACGATATCTTCACTCTCATCGGATAAAGCGTGCTTTCTTATTCGCGATAAGCGAACGTTGCAATTGATGCATTGCAAACTCGTCATTTTAAAGCACGTACACACACAGCAAAACTAATAAAGCGTC